>CM060432.1:76352218-77580218 GCA_030545235.1 Helianthus tuberosus | reverse complement strand
GTGAATCACGTAGAGAATGAAGTGTAGATCAAGGAAGTACAAGAATCTGGTGTAAAACGTACCGAAATCGCCAAGAAAATGAGGAAAAGTAGTGTGCGTGCGTCTGTTCGAGTGAGGCTGTCACATCAGTGAGAATGGTGATGTGACATGCCTATTTATAGTGTGAAAGGAGATTAATGAGGTGGTGTACGGATCGGATGGCGGGCCGATCGAGTGGCCGTCCGATCGGGTGGTGATCCGATCGGGTGGCTATCCGATCGGATGGTCATCCGATCGGATTCCCATTTGGTCAGTCCCACCCTTTCCGCGTTCCCGTCTTTGATTCGTTTTGCGAATTAGATTAAGCATTGCGTATTATTTGGTAATAGTATAACTAGAATACATCATAAACACCAAATGTTTTCCAAGATTCACAGATTCCGCCAGTGACAAGACTCCAGTCTCTCGTTCAACCAAGAATCAAGTTTCACTAGTCTCAAGAGTCAAGCACCAAATAAGTATCTAGAATTAGACATTCCAAGTGCATAGATTTAGTTATTCCAAACATAGATATAGGCATTCCAAACATACAGATTTAAACATTCCAAACATAGATTTAGACAATTCCAAGCATATAGACTTAGACATAGGATTCACCAAGTTATCAAATGTAACACGCCGAAAACATGTTTGATAGTCAAACCACGTTAATATTAATGAACGGGTAAAATACCGTTAGTGGTAAAATTAACCAGGTGAATATTAGGATTTAAACAAATAATCCTAATATAAATTAAAAGGAGAATAAATGCTTAAAAAAAGAAGTACGTTTATAAGAAGCCCGAGTTAACGGAAGTTAAAATAAAACGGGTTATAACTCCCGGGACCCACTAAGTAACTAGGAATATCAACCTAGTTAGTTAAGTGTTTTAAAATAATGAAGGAACTTGATATAGTAACCTTTTTATAACTTTTAGAAACTAGAGGGACTAAAAGGGTTCAGTGAGAAAATAATTATTATTAAAACAAAAATTAAAAACCCAAAGTGTTCTGGTCGTAGATTACACAGGGGGCGAACAAGCTTCCTTAAACCAAACCTTAACTAGCCAAAAATCAAGCAATTGGAAGGCCAAATCAGTCCCAAATCGAAATCCAAGCTTATTTTAGTGATCACCTAAGTGAAAGGATCACAAGGTATGTTAAATTTCATCTTTTGGTTACATCTTAGAATTTTGATGAACATGAGAAATCAAAATCTGAACTTGATTGATTGATATTTAGATGAAATTAGTAATGAAAACATGTCTAGAAGTAAACCCTAATCAATAACTTGTTGAATTAGTGATGAAAATTATGAAATTGATAATTACCCATACATGCGTTAAGTGGGTGTTGTAATTATGTGATGAACACTGAATTTCAATGTTGAAATAGTGTAGAATTGATGTTATGATACAAGTCTTGGTATTGCTTATGAATGCTAGAAATAAGGGTTTGATTTAATGATTGAAACTTGGTTAAAAAGATTAGCCATGAACTAAATAAGAGGTATAGAAATCGTGCCCGCTAGGTGCTTGTTAAAATGCCTAAACGAATGTTTATATGTTGAAATTATGAAAGAAACACGTAATTGGCTAATTTGATTAATTTCGTGTGATATGGAATAGTACGGGTTTTAAATATGATGGTGTATGAGAATCACCAAATAGAACTTGAATATATGTTAATTTTAGTTCTAGTTCTTAATTTGACAAAGATGAAGTTAAGAAGATGGTAAAATTAGGATTCATATGATGACTTCTTGTAATAGATGATGTTTTTGACATCTCTTAGCCTACAATCACTGTGTTATAGGTTTCTAACCATTACCAAAAGTTTAATAAAGGTTATAGCCATGGAAATGGGTTGCATTTGATGGTTTGGATCGAATTTGAAAGGACCCTAAACATGATTTCCGTAGCTTTTTATATGGATTTTGACTAATCTTAAAAAAATCATATAAAATCAACCGTTTATCCGATTTGGGTGTTCTATACCTTTTCGGAAAGCTTATGAAGTAAATTTTTACTGTTTTCAATCATAAGAAACAAATGTGGTTGTTAAATAGGTCAAAAATATGAATTAAAACTGCTGTTCAGAAAACTTAAAAGCTGATTGAAAAATGAAAATATAGTTGTTGTGCTGATTTTATAAAAATCATATAAAATAATAGAAAATTCGTTAGAAGGTGTACCTTATATTCTTGCGAAGGTATTGAAGTTTTCTACGATCCATTTTTGAACATGTTAATCTAGTTCGGACTTTAAATGGGTCATAATGGTCGATTACAGCAGCTGAATAGAAAATCGTTGCACATTAATAATGTTATTATTAATCCAGAAAAAGACATATGATTGCGTATACTTGTTTAGTCATGAAGTATTTATTGTTAGGAACAAATAACACTTTATATGACATGCTTAAAGTGTTCAAAATCACTTACTAACTAGTTTGTATAAGTAACTTGACTAACGGGTCAAACGGTTAGTGAATGGAAAGAATTATGGAAAAAAAATAGTTGAATAAATAGCATACTTTGATGAATAAGTGTGTGAATCCATAAGGTGTGATGGTCATGTTAATGGTTGACTAATCTAATCATCTTGTGGATATGATATGGTAGTTTGACTCTGACAAGCTAGGTAGGAGCTGGGAAATGAACGGGTTAAATGGGTACAAGTTCAAGTATGAAGCTCGCAAGGATGCAAGGTAAGTAAAGCTTACGCCCAACTTAAGTGTACATGTTTATTTTATAGGTGATAAATATGACAATGGATTATGTTTAAAAAAAATGGGTTCCGACATGAACCGAAATGAGTCGGAACAAATAAAAACGATCAAAACCATGGTTAATGGTAAAAAGAGGCAAAATGGTAATTTAGTCATGAATTAACTAAGAATTTATAAGTTTTCTTAAAGTTACCTAATAGCGTAACTAGAAATGGGAAAAGGGGGTAAAAAGGGTAATTTAGTCACGTGATGACTAAATGTAAGTTGAGATTAAATGGATACCCACGGCGTAAGCCGAAATGGGTTAAATATGTAAGAAAAAGGAAATTTTGTGGTAAAATCCGAAATGGGTAGTTAAAAACCATGCTTTGAAACAAATTCGAATGTTTGGTCATATAGGCCAAACGGGTCAAATGGTGGTGATAACACCATTTGACAATATTGACTAACATTGGTTGTTAAGTCGTATGTTCACATGAGTGAACCGGAAGTGGATAATTGCGTCGCTATAAAGTAGCGGCTAATAAAAGCAAGGTATAAAACGAGTTTATATGTTGACCCAAGCCAGGTACGCATAAACAAGCTTTTAGTTAAACATACGATTCTTGGTCAATTAATTAGCGAAAGTCCTTCATTGTAAAATGAAGGATTAAAATTGACCAAAAAGCCCTCGTTGGGTAAACCGGGCAAACGAACTAGAGGTTGTTTAGGAACTTGTATTATGATTATGTAACCCTTTTGATACGTATAAGAATATAGGCATAAACTTTCGTGGGTCAAATGTCTAAGAATAGGTCTTTTTAGTAAAATGACTAACCGAAAAGTAATACTCGGGATAATCGGTTTATTGTATTAATTCACCACAAAAATAGTTGTGGTGAAACATAAGTAGACATCTTAAATGTAAAAATGTGAAGTACGAAAAGAGATGAGTGAAATTGATGCTTAAATGCATAAAAACCGTTAAACGGGTCAAAATAAAGCAAGTGATTAAGATTGGCTAAGTGTTGGAAAATTTCAAAATAAACCGGTGAATGTAAACACGAATACAAACCTTGTAATGGAAGCGAAAATGCTAATTTTTGGCAAGCCCGGAATGGGTAAAAACGATAAGCAATGAATATTGTTAATAAACTTGTAGTATGATGTTAAAAGTAGGGGGTAGTTGCACGGACCTCCCATCCGCCGGAGTATTGCAACTCCGCAAGCTAGCTTAGCCCCATAGTTGCCTGGCGGTGATTACCCACGGTGAAGAGCCCCAACACCCCATAAGGGCATTGCCGGGAATCGAACCGGTGACCTCAAGAAGGGTCTGGGTGAGGCTGGCCAACTGGGCTACCCCAGAAGGTTTATGATGTTAAAAGTAACGGGTCAAATAATCACACAAAGGATTTTTAAGTCGTTTGCTTATAAATAAGATTTTTATGCAAACCGAGGTGATAAACGGATTCGTAATTTAATTACGGAAGCGTGGGAAAAAAATTACGCGAAACGGTCTTGTATATAAAAAGTTATGGAACTTGTTTATACTTGTTTTTAAGTTATCAAAACTAACCTTTAAGTTGGTTTTTGATGTTAGGTGAATGTAGCTACCATCCGGATGTCGATCAAGCAATGAAGTGAACCGAACACTATGCAGTTACAAGCTTCCGCACATAGTTTCGTCGTTATTTTTAAACGGTGAACTCAATTACATTACGTTGTATTGTTCTTAAATTGTAAAAGTTTTAATAAACCCGTATTTTTCAATATATGTGTATCCATAATTGCATATTTATTTTCGTAAACCATACGAAAACTGTTAAATAATAGCAAGGGTCTTACAAGTTGGTATCAGAGCTCAAGGTTAAAAGAATAAAGTGTTCGGTTCGAGGCCTGATCGCAAATCTGGTAAGTAGATGTATATAGTAATGGTTTAGTATGATTAAAGTGTTGTAATAACACATAGGATTATCGTGTAATACACGTTACACGAATTAAATCGATCAAGGATCGATATAGTTAACGAAATTACGTGCGTTGACACGTATAGTAGAAAAGCCTTGTATTATGATACGGGCATTTATTGAAGTCGACATTACTAATCCTTGTAAATGTTTTAATTGAAGGATACTCGCATCTGAGGATGGCGAGAGTGTAACAAATTTCGGATATGACGGAGAAACGGTCTGAGTATGACAAGCAGAGCATGCTCGCCAAGGACAAAAAATCGCGTAACAATCGCGAACAAGGTTAACGGCAAGGAAGGCCCGCCGGGGCAAGCATTACCAGGTGCACGTTTTACATTTAATCGCACAAATAGTAATATGCAACAAACACGTAGAGAATGACGGTTGCATATGTAGGATAAAACTTGGAAAAACCGAATAGGATATCTATTTAGAATGATGTTTCCAAGAAAAATCAAATAGAAACATGTGTTATTCACGATTGTGAATAACGAGACAATAATAGAGTTAGTTTATGTGGAAACTTGGACGGGAGTAATTATCCAAGTGAATAATTCTCAATAATATACTATTGAGAAAAGTAGCGATCACATTAACGAATGTGATTACATAATAGTTTGATAAAAAAAGAAGAAAACATTCTATATGTTAAAGGGCAAAACAAGTAAAACTAATGATTGTCGTTTATCAATTAAATAAAGTTTTACGGAATGAAATCAAAGATATAGAAATAAATAGAGGCGTTACTAACATAGGGCGTGATGTGAAAATTATAAAAAGGTCATGCGTGTCATGTGTTGACCGCTTACTCTGGCCAAGTAAGTAGTGAGCACATAATACCATGAACTTCATATGATGGACACATTTACGTCCGATGTAATAAGGACGGGGTGAATGGGACAATTAAAAAAAAGTACCCAAATGAATAAAATAAGCAAAATGTTTGATAATAAACGTAAACGCAAGTCGGATGACGGAAGCGTATTACGTTAGAATAACGAGCCCGAGAGAAGGGACAAGGATCAAAGTAAATGAAAATACAGACCGATTAATAGGAATGCTAAGGCATAGGGATAAAAGTTTGACTGTCGCAAGTGATGAACTTCACACGGACAAGTCAGACGAATTAAATAAAGAATAAAGAACTTGATTGAATAAAAGTGATGAATTTCGCTAAGACAACCAATTAAATTAAAACGAAGTCTTAATACATACCGGGATGGTTGCCTTGATAGTGACTTCGGTAAAATACCCGATAGATGGGTAGGATTTTGAAAGTATGCGTAAACCAAGGGACGGGAACGCTAAATAGAAAGTCAAAAGACTCGGATTATGAGTCATGACTAAAAGACGATGAGAAATTGCAAACATAAATTTTGATAACTATGTTCAACTATTTTAAAGTTGAACAGGTCGAATAAAGGATGAAGTTTGACGTTCATAAGTGATAAAATCTCACACGAATAAGTCAAACGGGATAAATAAAGTATAAAAACTTGGTAGTACAAGTAAGCGCAAACCGAATGATGGAAGCGCGAAATATTAATGAACCTATGTGATGGGTCATAAAGAAGTATAGGTATGAACCGGGTAACGGTAAGTGTAGGACAAACCGACGTGTAAATGACGTTAGAAGTCATAAAGTCGGAAAGATAATTCGAAAGAAAACAAATGTAGCCTTAGACTACGGTCAAGGTTAAATGAAATACAAAAGCAAAAATAAATGATTCTAAACATAAAAAGGGTACCTTGACGCCATAGATATATATACAGTTGAATAAAGACTCGAATAAAAGATGATCTACGGGATCATCATAACCTTTGGGATTATAAGTAATGTTAAGGTCTATGGGACCAAAAAGACCTTCGGGTCACAAATAGAAAGAAACGAATTGTCGGGGTCTCACCTTAAAAAGGTAAAAAGGTGAAAATCCAAATAAATAGCCTACGAGGCTAAGTGAAAGAATCTACGGGTCATTTGGGTTAAGCGTAGGGACTAGTTATGATTCCCAGCATCAAATAATAATGGAAATGAATAAATCCTCAGACATAAATTCTTAAATACAAGTAAACACGTATAAGGCCGGAGATGGCAATATGGTATACCCAGGTGATGGGGTATAAGGTAACCAGTAACTAATAAGTCTAGCCGCCAAAGTAAATAATCAACAAAGATAACGGATACAAGCTGAAAGTAACGACCCACTAGGCCTCACACATGAAAGACGTATAAGTCAAAATAAATGAGAACTTTGGACCGAAAGAAACGGGTGCCTTGAAAATGAAACTTGGTTCGTTTGATTAAACCAATGAACTACGTAAATAAGGTTTCGGGGACGAAACCTCTTTAAGGGGGGGTAGACTTGTAACACCCCGAAAACATGTTTGATAGTCAAACCACGTTAATATTAACGAACGGGTAAAATACCGTTAGTGGTAAAATTAACCAGGTGAATATTAGGATTTAAACAAATAATCCTAATATAAATTAAAAGGAGAATAAATGCTTTAAAAAAAAAGAAAAGAAGTACGTTTATAAGAAGCCCGAGTTAACGGAAGTTAAAATAAAACGGGTTATAACTCCCGGGACCCACTAAGTAACTAGGAATATCAACCTAGTTAGTTAAGTGTTTTAAAATAATGAAGGAACTTGATATAGTAACCTTTTTATAACTTTTAGAAACTAAAGGGACTAAAAGGGTTAAGTGAGAAAATAATTATTATAATTAAAACAAAAATTAAAAACCTAAAGTGTTCTGGTCGTAGATTACACAGGGGGCGAACAAGCTTCCTTCAACCAAACCCTAACTAGCCAAAAATCAAGCAATTGGAAGGCCAAATCAGTCCCAAATCGAAATCCAAGCTTATTTTAGTGATCACCTAAGTGAAGGGATCACAAGGTATGTTAAATTTCATCTTTTGGTTACATCTTAGAATTTTGATGAACATGAGAAATCAAAATCTGAACTTGATTGATTGATATTTAGATGAAATTAGTAATGAAAACGTGTCTAGAAGTAAACCCTAGTCAATAACTTGTTGAATTAGTGATGAAAATTATGAAATTGATAATTACCCATACATGCGTTAAGTGGGTGTTGTAATTATGTGATGAACACTGAATTTCAATGTTGAAATAGTGTAGAATTAATGTTATGATACAAGTCTTGGTATTGCTTATGAATGCTAGAAATAAGGGTTTGATTTAATGATTGAAACTTGGTTAAAAAGATTAGCCATGAACTAAATAAGAGGTATAGAAATCGTGCCCGCTAGGTGCTTGTTAAAATGCCTAAACGAATGTTTATATGTTGAAATTATGAAAGAAACACGTAATTGGCTAATTTGACTAATTTCGTGTGATATGGAATAGTACGGGTTTTAAATATGATGGTGTATGAGAATCACCAAATAGAACTTGAATATATGTTAATTTTAGTTCTAGTTCTTAATTTGACAAAGATGAAGTTAAGAAGATGGTAAAATTAGGATTCATATGATGACTTCTTGAAATAGATGATGTTTTTGACATTTCTTAGCCTACAATCACTGTGTTATAGGTTTCTAACCATTACCAAAAGTTTAATAAGGGTTATAGCCATGGAAATGGGTTGCATTTGATGGTTTGGATCGAATTTGAAAGGACCCTAAACATGATTTCCGTAGCTTTTTATATGGATTTTGACTAATCTTAAAAAAATCATATAAAATCAACCGTTTATCCGATTTGGGTGTTCTATACCTTTTCGGAAAGCTTATGAAGTAAATTTTTACTGTTTTCAATTATAAGAAACAAATGTGGTTGTTAAATAGGTCAAAAATATGAATTAAAACTGCTGTTCAGAAAACTTAAAAGCTGATTGAAAAATGAAAATATAGTTGCTGTGCTGATTTTATAAAAATCATATAAAATCATAGAAAATTCGTTAGAAGGTGTACCTTATATTCTTGCGAAGGTATTGAAGTTTTCTACGATCCATTTTTGAACATGTTAATCTAGTTCGGACTTTAAATGGGTCATAATGGTCGATTACAGCAGCTGAATAGAAAATCGCTGCACATTAATAATGTTATTATTAATCCAGAAAAAGACATATGATTGCGTATACTTGTTTAGTCATGAAGTATTTATTGTTAGGAACAAATAACACTTTATATGACATGCTTAAAGTGTTCAAAATCACTTACTAACTAGTTTGTATAAGTAACTTGACTAACGGGTCAAACGGTTAGTGAATGGAAAGAATTATGGAAAAAAATAGTTGAATAAATAGCATACTTTGATGAATAAGTGTGTGAATCCATAAGGTGTGATGGTCCTGTTAATGGTTGACTAATCTAATCATCTTGTGGATATGATATGGTAGTTTGACTCTGACAAGCTAGGTAGGAGCTGGGAAATGAACGGGTTAAATGGGTACAAGTTCAAGTATGAAGCTCGCAAGGATGCAAGGTAAGTAAAGCTTACACCCAACTTAAGTGTACGTGTTTATTTTATAGGTGATAAATATGACAATGGATTATGTTTAAAAAAAATGGGTTCCGACATGAACCGAAATGAGTCGGAACAAATAAAAACGATCAAAACCATGGTTAATGGTAAAAAGAGGCAAAATGGTAATTTAGTCATGAATTGACTAAGAATTTATAAGTTTTCTTAAAGTTACCTAATAGCGTAACTAGAAATGGGAAAAGGGGGTAAAAAGGGTAATTTAGTCACGTGATGACTAAATGTAAGTTGAGATTAAATGGATACCCACGGCGTAAGCCGAAATGGGTTAAATATGTAAGAAAAAAGAAATTTTGTGGTAAAATCCGAAATGGATAGTTAAAAACCATGCTTTGAAACAAATTCGAATGTTTGGTCATATAGGCCAAACGGGTCAAATGGTGGTGATAACACCATTTGACAATATTGACTAACGTTGGTTGTTAAGTCGTATGTTCACAGGAGTGAACCGGAAGTGGATAATTGCGTCGCTATAAAGTAGCGGCTAATAAAAGCAAGGTATAAAACGAGTTTATATGTTGACCCAAGCCAGGTACGCATAAACAAGCTTTTAGTTAAACATACGATTCTTGGTCAATTAATTAGCGAAAGTCCTTCATTGTAAAATGAAGGATTAAAATTGACCAAAAAGCCCTCGTTGGGTAAACCGGGCAAACGAACCCTAGAGGTTGTTTAGGAACTTGTATTATGATTATGTAACCCTTTTGATACGTATAAGAATATAGGCATAAACTTTCGTGGGTCAAATGCCTAAGAATAGGTCTTTTTAGTAAAATGACTAACCGAAAAGTAAATACTCGGGATAATCGGTTTATTGTATTAATTCACCACAAAAATAGTTGTGGTGAAACATAAGTAGACATCTTAAATGTAAAAATGTGAAGTACGAAAAGAGATGAGTGAAATTGATGCTTAAATGCATAAAAACCGTTAAACGAGTCAAAATAAAGCAAGTGATTAAGATTGGCTAAGTGTTGGAAAATTTCAAAATAAACCGGTGAATGTAAACACGAATACAAACCTTGTAATGGAAGCGAAAATGCTAATTTTTGGCAAGCCCGGAATGGGTAAAAACGATAAGCAATGAATATTGTTAATAAACTTGTAGTATGATGTTAAAAGTAACGGGTCAAATAATCACACAAAGGATTTTTAAGTCGTTTGCTTATAAATCAGATTTTTATGCAAACCGAGGTGATAAACGGATTCATAATTTAATTACGGAAGCATGGGAAAAAAGTTACGCGAAACGGTCTTGTAGATAAAAAGTTATGGAACTTGTTTATACTTGTTTTTAAGTTATCAAAACTAACCTTTAAGTTGGTTTTTGATGTTAGGTGAATGTAGCTACCATCCGGATGTCGATCAAGCAATGAAGTGAACCAAACACTATGCAGTTACAAGCTTCCGCACATAGTTTCGTCGTTATTTTTAAACGGTGAACTCAATTACATTACGTTGTATTGTTCTTAAATTGTAAAAGTTTTAATAAACCCGTATTTTTCAATATATGTGTATCCATAATTACATATTTATTTTCGTAAACCATACGAAAACTGTTAAATAATAGCAAGGGTCTTACATCAAAGTATCACACATCATATAATACAGGGACTATACTTGCCAATAGATAAAGTTCAGGGACTAAATTTGACAAAAGCCTAAAGTTTAGGGACACTGGGCGTTACAGTGCAAGCCGCCAAGACGACCACCATCGAAGAGACTTATCTACTCGCTGCAGAAATCAATGACAAGCGAGTTAGGGCTGGTTACTTCAAGAATACCACCAAAACTCTCCACCAAGTTACCGCTTCTCCCACTCCTGAAACCGTTGCACCGCAAGGGTCGAAGTCTTCACGCCGCAAGCGCAAGAACAACAACAAGAAGAACTGTGCAGTCACCGCCGCACCTCTCAGTGTCGTACCTGCTCAACCCCAGAACCAGAATCGCCAAGTAGCCGCACCCGTGACCAATGCACCTCCTGCAAAACGTGCATACACTGGTCCGCACCCTCTGTGCCCTACTTGTACTTATCATCATCCTGTTGGGATCGCATGTCGATTTTGTGTTTACTGCAAGCTTTACGGCCACTTTACTGCCAACTGCCGTACTGGTCCCCGTCAAGCTCAAGCTCAAGTTCCAGCTCCTGCACTGCCAGCTCCTCTTCCCGCTCCACAGGGTCAACAAGCAGCTCCTGCTCCCGCTGCTCACGCAAGAGCTTGCTTCGCATATGGTGATCCAAACCACTTTGCAAATGTCTGCCCGAACCGAGTGGTGAAGTAAGAGCCACAGCAGCAACCAGCGTAGCAACAACATCAACAGCAGCACCCTCAGCAGCAACAACAACAGCCAGCAGCCCACGGATGAGCGTTCAACATCAATGTCCGCCAGGCCCAAAATGACAACAATGTTGTCAATGGTACGTTTCTTGTCAATGGTATATATGCTTTGTGTTTATTTGATACTGGAGCCGATAACTGTTCTGTATCGTTAGAATTCGAAAAGCTCCTAAACCGTAAATGCACTAATCTCCCTATGACGTTCGACGTAGAAGTTACCACTGGAAGAACCGTCACTGTTAATTCTGTTCTCCGTGATTGTACGCTTGAACTCAACAATCATGTCTTCCCAATCGATATTATCCCGATGCAGCTCGATAGTTTTGATATCATAGTAGGAATGGATTTTCTTCGCGTAAATCGTGCTGAAGTCGTTTGTTTTGATAAGATGATTCGTTTCTCTCTCGCGAATGGTGATCAACTCTGTGTCTATGGCGAAGTCTCATCGAAGGATCTTAAACTCATGTCGTGCATACAAGCGAGAAAGTATCTCCGAAAGGAATACAAAGCTTTCTTGGCATACATCGTAGTAGCAGAGGAAAAGGAAAAAAAGGCAATGGATAAGGTGCCTGTTGTTCGTGATTTTCCTGTTGTATTCCCTGACGATTTACCTGGTCTATCCCCAAGTCATGATATTGATTTTCATATCGAACTCATTCCTGGAGCTAATTCTGTTGCTAAAGCTCCCTATTGCCTCGCCCCGTCTGAAATGCGCGAACTCTCGAGTCAACTCCAGGAATTGCTTGATAAAGGCTTCATTCGCCCTAGTACATCTCCGTGGGGCGCACCTGTCCTTTTCGTCAAAAAGAAGGATGGATCGTTCCGGATGTGCATCGATTATAGGGAACTGAATAAGCTAACTATCAAGAATCGTTATCCCCTGCCCCAAATTAATGATTTGTTTGATCAATTGCAAGGTGCTACATGCTTCTCGAAGATCGATTTACGCTTAGGGTACCACCAGTTACGAATCCAGGAGGAAGATATACCTAAAACCGCTTTCCGAACCTGATACGGCCATTATGAATTAATCGTAATGCCCTTTGGTCTAACCAACGCACCCGCAGTTTTCATGGATTTGATGAATCGCGCGTGTAAGCCCTTTCTCAACCGATTTGTCATCGTGTTTATCGAAGATATCCTTATCTATTCGAAATCAAAAGCCGAACATGCGCAACATATACGTTTGGTTCTCGAACTACTCCAAGGGAATTGACTCTATGCCAAGTTCTCCAAGTGTGAATTTTGGCTAGAGGAGGTTCAATTCCTCAGTCACATCGTCAAAATTCAAGTATACACGTCGATCCCGCGAATATTGAAGCAGTTAAGAGTTGGGTTACACCAAAATCACCATCCAAAGTCCGTTCGTTCCTTGGATTGGCGGGCTATTACCATCGATTCATTGCTGATTTTTCTAAAATCGTCGTTCCGCTTACCTCTCTGACGCATAAAGACAAGCCTTTTGTTTGGGGAACCGAACAAGAGCAAGCCTTTCAAACTCTCAAGTATATGCTCTGCAATGCTCCTATCCTCGCGTTACCCGACAGAAACGATGACTTCGTAGTCTACTGCAATGCCTCTAACCTCGATCTCGGCTGTGTTCTCATGAAACGGGACAAGGTTATCGCGTACGCCTCTTGTCAGCTCAAGATCCACGAGAAGAACTATACAACCCACGAACTCGAGCTTGGTGTAGTTGTTTTTGCGTTGAAAATTTGGCGACACTACCTTTACGGTACCAAGTGTACGGTCTTCAACGACCATAAGAGCCTGCAACATATCTTGAACCAGAAGGAACTGAATATGCGCCAACGCCGATGGGTATAACTTCTTAATGATTACGAATGTGAGATCCGTTATTACCCTAGCAAAGCAAATGTCGTTGCCGATGCTCTAAGCCGACGAAGCTATTTGCATAGCGTTCGTAATACTCACGCCCAGCACGACCTCGAAGCTCTAATTCATGACGCTCAGCACGCCTGCTTCATTGAGAACACCTTGAAAGAGGAAATGAAGAAGTGTGGTGCTGAAACCCAACTTGTCACCAAATCGAACGGTATCTATTACTATCTCAATCGCATCTGGATTCCCAGTCGCAATAACCTTCGGGAGATATTGTTGACTGAAACTCACAAGTCTCGATGTTCCATTCATCCCGGTGCCGACAAGATGTACCATGACCTTCTTCTTCGGTATTGGTGGCCTGGAATGAAGAAGGATATCGCTATCTATGTTTCAAAGTGCCTGACTTGTTTGAAAGTCAAGGCTGAACAGCAAAGACCCTCTGGCTTACTCGTGCAACCCGAGATCCCTATGTGGAAATGGGAGAGTATAGCTATGGACTTTATAACGAAACTTCCCCGTACGCCATCAGGTCACGATAGCATTTGGGTTATCATTGATCGTCTTACAAAATCTGCTCATTTTCTGCCGATACGAGAAGACTTTAAGGTAGATTAATTAGCACGAATCTATACCGACGAAGTTATATGTCGACACGGGACACCTCGTGACATCATCTCTGACCGCGATGGTCGGTTTACCTCGCGCCTTTGGGAAATGTTTCAATCTGCTCTCGGTACTACTCTTAATCTAAGTACCGCTTTCCATCCCCAAACCGACGGTCAAACTAAACGCACGATTCGCACCCTTGAAGACATGCTTCGCTCGTGTGTGATAGATTTCGGTGGTAATTGGGATTCGCATTTACCTTTAGTCGAATTCTCGTACAACAACAGTTATCATTCTAGCATTCAAATGGCACCATTTGAGGCATTGTATGGAAGAAAATGTTGATCGCCTATTGTATGGCACGAGATTGGAGATGCACAAATTACGGGTCCTGAGTTACTACAAGAAACGACTGACAAGATCCTCCAGATTCGAGACAATCTCCTGAAGGCACGATGTCATCAAAAGAGTTACACCGATAAACGCCGCAAGCCCCTTGAATTTGACGTTGGCGATCACGTACTCCTAAAGGTTTCACATTGGAAGGGAGTGATCCGATTCGGTAAGAAAGGAAAGGAAATCTCGCACCTCGATACGTTGGACCCTTTAAAATTCTAGAAAAATTTGGCAAAGTGGCCTACAGACTCGAACTACCGGAGGAACTCAACAACGTCCACCCGACTTTCCATGTCTCGAACCTCAAAATGTGTCTGGCCGAGCAGAATTTACATATACCCCTTGAGGATCTACAAGTGGACAAAACATTACACTTCGTGGAAAAGCCAGTCAAGATCATGGATCGAGAAACCAAGAAGCTCCGACGCTCACGCATTCCCATAGTGAAGGTTTGCTAGGAAGGCAAACGCGGCGCCGAGTTCACCTGGGAACTCGAAAGTGACATGAAGGCTAAGTACCCACAGCTATTCGTTACGCCTACGCCTTAATTTCGGGACGAAATTACCTAAAGTAGGGGAGGTTGTAACAACCCGACTTTTTGAAGTTAAAGTACAAGTCAAAGTCAAAGTCAAAGGAAGAAAGGATTGCTAATTAGATCTGTCATTCCTTACTTAATTATTTCTTGTACTCTCAAACCTCAATAATCGATACTTTAGTTACCGCTATTTTTGTTTTACGATTTGTATTATGTGAAGTAATAATGTGATAAACGCAATTAAACGCTAATCTACCTAAAGCTATCTCATCGTTATCTCATCACAACTCGAATTGCAGTAACTTGTATTGTTCTATGTGTGTGTGCTATTATGTGTTACTTGTGCATGTTTATATACGTTAAAAGGTGTTATTCGCAAACGCAAACGCAACTCTATCGCAACGCAATCTCATCGCAAACGCAAAACGCAAAGTTAAGTACTTGTATGTTGTTAGGTGTTAGTTATGTTATTTGTGTAACTATTGTTGTATGTTGTTAGGTGTTAGTTATGTTATTTGTGTAACTATTGTTTAAAACTATCGCATCGCTTACTCGCAACTCGATTAAACGCATCGCAACGCTCAACGCACGAAACGGAAGTCGGAAACCAACTCACACACTCCGTCCGATTGAACGACCGTTCGATAGAATGGTCATCCGATCGGATGGCCGTTCGATCGAGAGGCCGTCCGACCCATTACTCTGCACCGCCTCTCTTCTCCTCTCACTATAAATACCCCTCCTGTCACATCACTGTTCATGATGTGACAGCTCCCTCCGATCCAGTGCGTTCTCAGGCCATTTTATCTCGATTCCTCGCGATTCTTGTAAGTTTTCATCCCAAATCTTGTACTTTCACAATCATCACACACTTTCTCATCACCTTCTCCATCAAATCACAACTTTCCACCATGAAAACACTGGCTTTGGGCTGTTTTAGAGTGACGTCATCACGGGTTCATATGAACACCGGAGTATGATCTCATCTCACCAAAAACAACTCAGATCTAAAGGATTTCTACAATGTTTAAACACTGATTTCACCTAATCTAAACATTTTCCAACTGATTTCCACTTTTCTTCAACATTCTCAACTTTTCGCTCAAAACCGATAGAATCTGAGCTCATTCGGGCCTTCTATTCATTCTCTAGTGAAGTGCCAGTTTGAGAACGGATCACTATCGGAGAGACAACCGATTCACGGGTTGAACATGAAACACCGTCATGAACAGCTGGTTCGGATCGAACGGGGTGATTCCCGTCCGAGCGGATTAGTTGGGCCTGATGTGGTTTCCGTTGTTTAACAAGCCGTTGTAACGTCTCTGTCAAAATCACCAACTTTACAACTTAACAAATTTTACAAGTTCTTCAAACAAAACAGGTTAACCCAATCGGATAGCCGTCCGATCGGATCACCATCCGATCGAACGACTATTCGACCAGGTGCCTTGATTTTGTAAGTTAAACTCTTGAAGTTTTGGAAAGTTTCAAGGAATATCAGTTCCAAACGAAAGACCATCCGAGCGAACGGCCATCCGTCAGGATGACCGTCCGACCGGACGACCTGATAGGTAGATGCACTTCTTATCTTTTAAAATGCTACAACGAAAACTTTAAAGTTCCAAACATTTTCACAAACGCATTCATTCAGTCGAACGACCATCCGCCCGGACGATCATCCGACCGAACCACCATCCGTCCCTCATCTCACACGACGCACTGTTTAACGCACTATTCAACGCTTATACTGTCGTACTGTGATCAGGCTAACCTCTCAAGCGCTCCCTTCAATCCAAGCTTGTGTTATTTATTTAACACGAACTGCGAGTATACTCGAACCCTTTTTTGCTTTACGCACTTTTGGGTGTTACATAAGTTATCTATTTCAAATCACCATTGACACACAACGCAAACACTTTTATACGCTAACCGCTCAGCATGTTATACGTGTTATTCGATGAATGCTTGTATGTTATGTTTACACAGTGATTGTTGCCTGACACCTTAGCAACGATAGTACTGTAGTTTGGACTCAACACCTGTCGTGGACATGGGTTGTTAAGGGTTTTACTTCACGTGTCACAGTGGTGATATGTGTTGCGCATTCTACAACTCGCAGTCATGTCTGTGCATATTTCATTGTCGATAGCCTACTTGCTTCACATTTCTACGTGTTACATGCTGGTTATGCGTAAACTGCTTTCGCTACTATTATACTATTAAACTTGTATGCTCACCTTTACACTATGTGTATTGACCTATTTTAACGTATGTGACAGGTGTTTAAGATGTTGTGTTTTGCTGAACTCTGTGGAATCAAGCTAGGGGAGTCTAGAAACAAACTAAATAATTTATGAGTTGTCGGAACAATATTTGTCTTAGAGAAACTACGTCTGTAATAACTGTTTTGCTTGATATGTTATGGTATGGGACATGACGTTAAATATTTGGTAATTATAGTTGTTATGGATTCTCCTGGACAATCTGTTTCGCTCAGTGCCTCACCCCGATGTTTTCGTAATCGGTTGGGGTGTGACACATACTATCTTTGAAACTGTTCTTGAACAACTTTGACAGGAATATCGGGTTTTCCTCAATCTGTTCAAGCATTTGTTGAGATAAGAAAATGGAAGCACATGCCTGGATTTTCCTAGTTTGAAGACATTTATGTTCTTCATTTAATGTTTTCACCATCCAAGATTCTTTATCTTTTACTTTTGAGACAAGTAGGACCCAAGGACATGGGTATTATGCATGATTTGTCTTGTTGCCCCTTACCCCAACATTTACATTGGATTCGCTTCCAAATTCTGCACCAGCCCCTTTACCTTTTCCTTTATTCACATGAGGCCCCATTCTTTTAAATTTTGACATATTTACATAAGCGGGTTGGGTGGGGAAGGCATGCGCTCTATGGCTTGAATTTTTTCAGGGTTCATGAGGAAACCATCTTTGGTGACAATGACTCCTAAGAACTTGTCTTCCTCCATCCCCAAGGAACACTTGCCAGGGTTAAGCTTCATTCTGATCTTGCGGATGAAGACTTTCAACCTCTTCTTCATCTTTATCAACCGGTTCTTCTGTACCACTGTTTTCAGGTTTGTCCTTGTCCAGAACTAATTGGTGAATGGTGTGACATATTGGAGCATTTGAGGGGTCAGAGTCGAGGAAGACGTATTGAGATTGGTAGTGGCCTATGAGGACTGTGATGACCGGCGGTCTTTTGAGGCTTCGGCCTCCCCGCACAACTGGAAAATGATTTGTTGTTCCCGCTAGTTGGTAGCTTACGAGTGTTGTCTCTTGTTGTTGGACAATCACCCAACAGGAGTATGTAGATTTCGTAGGGAATCCAAACCAAGGTCCTAACCATGCCAAATTAGCAAATCAAGTCATCTTAAAGGTTAAAAGTTTGTCAAAAATCAAACATCATTGGTTGAAGTTGGCTTATTTTAGATCAAAACTTATTGGACAACTTTTTTTTAAACGACAAACTAACCTATACGTAAATACACTTATACTTAATTTCCTTATATATGCACCTTGCAGGATTTAAATCCTCCACGTTTAGATAGAAGATTCGTACTTTACCACCACACCAAGGGACAAGGTAGTTGGTAGCTTTCGGGTGCTGTATCTTTTTGTTGGACAATCACCCAACAGGAGCAGGTAGATTTCGTAGGGAATCCAAACCGAGGTCCTAAGCATGCCTTTGGCAATTCCTATAACTCGGGGTGGAAGAACCATCTAGTGTGAGAAAATCTCGTGGATGTGTTCATCTGATAAAAATCAGCAAATCAAGTCATCTTAGGTCATTTGTAATGGTTAACGTCCCCTAATGGGCATTTTCAGCCACATCAATATCATAATCCCTTAAAAAATTGTGTAATGGTTAGCGCACTCATTCCATCATTATCTTCCAATTTTGTTTTCCTCATTGGTCATTATACTATAAATGCCCCTCCATCTCCATGCCCCTATAAAGCCCATGTGGGGTGGTGTTGAGTGCATTATTAAGCCGCTTCACACCCCTATAATGCTCATTACTCATGGTCTTATAGGTTAAAAGCTTGTCAAAAATCAAACATAATTGATTGAAATTGGCTTATTTTAGATCAAACTTGCAGGATTTAAATCCTCCACGTTTAGATAGCAGGTTCGTACTTTACCACCACACCAAGGGACAAGGTCTTAATGATTTAAAACCAACATGTTTAGAACAAAACATGACTTTGACTAGTCAAATTCATAACTGGAAATACATAATTTTTTTTTGAACGGCCAACATAATCAATCCCAAGCACTCTCAGAGCACCCACTGCACCAAACGGAGTACTCCGAGAGTAACCCGAGTCCACCACCAATTCCGGGAAAAACCCGGTAACCCACCCGCCCATAGGCACGACGGTGAAATTACCGGTAAAACCCGTTTGACTCAAGGATCGAACCCATGTTTTCCTGGGTCTCCTATCATTGCCCACCAATGCCTCACTCTGCACCAAGTGGGAGTTGAACTTGCATCTCTAAAAAAAATGCAAGTCTTCCACCACTTGATCTAGAGATCATTCGCTAAAATTTATCTTACGTTACAAAGAGCTGTTAAATTCATAAATGACACCACTTGCAAAAAATGTCATATCCATCCTCTAGTTTTGGGAAAAGACCTTAGTTGTGCCATCAACTTAGAAAAATACACTATTTGAATCGATGCACTCTCTAATGGAATACTTAGCTGATAAAATAATTATCTAAAATAGAGTTATCCAGAAAAATGGTGAAGCATAATTTTAAAATAAAACATAACTATATATCTTAAACAAAAAATAATAATAATAGACATTTAAATCTAAAACTACAAACACTGTATCTCCTTTTCTACTAATCTAAAACCAAACAACTTAATACTATCAAGGTCAACAAGTTTAGACTTAAATAAAAAGTAAAATCACAATCAAACAAAAAATAATAATTAAACTGAAAAAAATAATCTATGGTCTTTTAAAGTCTTCTCAAAACTTCATATTATTTCAGGTCAGCTTGGTCTCAGTTGGTTTTCTTCTCCTCTGCACTACTGCTTGGGCCAGAGGTCAACGCCGCAGTTGCTTCATCCTCATCCTCGCCACCAAAACCAAATTCATTCACTCTCTTTTTGTCTACTGGATACGCCCATCTTTGATATAGATATATCAAGAATATAACATCTGCAACCACAAATACATCCTCACTTAACATGGAATAAGTAGATAAATATACTAAAGTCAGCAGATTTGACCCATTTACTTATAAACGGGTCAATTTGGGTGAAGGGTGTTAAACCGTACAAACCAACCAAATTTCCTACCCGAAGAAAATCAGCTGGTTTGAAGATTACGGTTTAAAAAATGGGTTTAATGGTTCAGTTCATGGCTTAAAACTTACCCAACCAGCCGTTTACCTTTACATATGTCAATCAAATACTTGTGAACCATCTTTTATCATTTAAAATTTTTTTAGTACAAACTAACGATTTTGAGAAGAAATAAAAACGTTTAAACCGCCATACCAAACCTTATTTCGGCCAGTTTAGTTTTCGTTTTTCAAAACCATAGTTAGCGGTTCAAACAAGAATTATCGTCAACACCGGCCGAACTGGACTGTGAGCACCCCTATATATTGATTATGTTTTAAAATAGAAGCATGTCAAGTCGAAAGTCGCAAAAGTGTGTTTTTAATGCATATAAACATCCTATACCATTTTATTGAAAAAAATATTTTTTTTATCCTATCCCATTTTATTGAAAAAATAACTTTTTTTATATGATACAACTTTTATAATCATATCTGGCACATTAGATATAGACATATATATGAAAATTTATAAAAACAAAGTTGCAGGTCAATTATCAGTGATGTTACCATCACGGAAGACAGAAAGTCGATGCAGCATTGGCATCTTGATCACAAAGGCAAAGAGGTCATCAATAATTGTATTCAGGAACTTGTAAGTCATCTGCCTCCATGGTAAATGCGCAACTGATTTCAGCTTATAATTAATAAATAGCTGTGGGCACATCATAATGAAACCTGCAACAAAATATTAATAATAGATTAAAAATAAAACCTTTATCTGTTCCCTTTTAATTTCTAATAAACACAATAAGAGTAAGTACAGAAAAAACGCTAGAAATATTATATAATTAGGGGCTTACCGAACATGTATACACAACTTGTAAGTGACGAGAGAATCCACGAGTACCAGCTTTTGTGGGTTTCATACATGAGCGAATATACAGACGAGCAGGCTACGAGTACAAATAGTACATACGATAAATACTTCATTGCGAGATCATCATATTCTTTTGTCTTGTTCCCAGCATATGTATCCCGATCACTGAACTTCAGTTTAGGTATGCTCCCACTTCGATCAACCTGAAGAAAAATTAATCACTTATATATACCATCTGAATTTGTTATATTGCTACGATAAGATTAATAGTATAATAAACTTTAAAATAATTAACGCGTACCTCAATGTGCATTGCTTTCCCAATTTTCCAAAACTCGATGCAGACTCCGATTCCAGAACTTGCAAGTATCATCCATGAAGTATCGTTGTCCAGTAAGTAAAGGAAGATGATGAGCTGGCAAATGAAACTCACAACCACTGATTTTGCAGAAAGTCCTTCCATAGATTTGTTTTTATTCCAGAACTGTATATCTGCATTAAGTCAGTCATAAAAAATGGTTAATTAAACGCTTTTCAGAATTGATAAAAGAACAAATGCTATTGTTGACATTACCGTTCTTAAATGCCAAAAAGTCGAATACTGAATGAAGCAGCGAAACAAACATGGTAACTCCCAGAAGATAGGGATTCCCTTCCACAAACACCCTCTGTATTTTTGATAATATTGTAACTTGTTATATTATATACATAACAAAAACGAAAGAAAAAAAAGGATGCAAAAATATTGCAAAAATAAACGATGGAAGTGAATACTTTAAGTTCATCGGCTTCTCCTTCAAGCATACTTCCGTAACTGCGATGAATCTGAAATGACTGATCGATCTGCAGGAATAACTGCCATTTGGTCATGCTTATCGGGGCCACTTCTAGATGAAGGGGCAATTCCGTCACAGTATCATTTAGTGCTATAAGCTTATCTCTAAGTAACCAAAACTCGTTGAAGTAAATGGTTGGATAATAGTTCCCAGTGGTAGGTTCAATATTCATGTCTGCAGTTCGAGTCAAGAATCTCAAAATCTTATGGCGTGGATAAATAAAAAATTCTTAAAACAATTTTTTTTTTCGAAAACGAAACAGAAAAGGATACAAGGAGCGACATTGGGTGGAATCGAACGTTGTGTGTACCTGGAGAACGGTTAAAACAATTGTCATGTCAGCAAAGAAGTCCGTTCCAGAACAGAAAATTAAGATGGAAACTATAAATGTATACGTACTTTGTAAAATCATCAACCAAGTTAATAGTGATATTCGGTTTCCAATATGAAATGTATTCCGTAGGACCATCGTCCTTCAAATCAGCTTGAGGTTCTTCAATACCCTGAGTGACATATATAAGTAAAATGAATGAAACAAAAGCCGCCACCTTAAAATTATGATTATTGATAAGAAAGTAAAATCAGATATGAGTATTGATGGGAGAACTATGCTAACAGAACTTTAACTTTTCCAAGGAGGAAAGTGGCAGAAGAAATATGCAACACTGTTAATAATAACAATAATAAGAGTAAAGTACACAGATAGTCCCTGTCGTTTTTCAAAATTTTGGATTTGGTCCCTAGCTTTCCAAAAGTACACGGATGGTCCCTGTGGTTTGCATTTTGTAACGTATTTAGCCCCCAGCCAACAAATCTAACGGTTTTAGGAAGTCTAACTTATGGACTAAATGTGCTACATGGTGCAAACCACAGGGACCATGCATGTACTTTTGGCAAAAGTTGGGGACTAATTGCGTTACAAAGTGCAAACCACCGGAACCGTTCGTGTACTTTTGGAAAACTAGGGACTGAATCCAAAATTTTGAAAAACCACAGGGCCTATCCATGTACTTTAATAATAAAGTTGAACAAACCTCAGACACGGAATCATCTTCATTAGCGTCCTTAGAATTCCCCAACAGGCTCTTCTTTTTGTTTGCTTTTGACTTTGGCAAGTATGTCACAACAGCTGCAAATGAAATTAAGTTTCTTTAGATAGATTTATACACATACACACGATTGTTACCGATGATAATGTAGCTTTTCAGTAATGCAATTTTATAGTTGACTTAATGAGATGCAAAATATTACGATGTTTCAGTCCAAAGGCAGCCAAAGGTTGGTACTCAGGGTCCTTGGGGTCTGCTGGGTACCCTGAACGGGCAAAGAAGACATGAGCGTATAGACTTCCATTATGCTTCAAAGCCTGAAATTTAAATACAAGGTTCACATGAGTAGAAATAATAATAAAAACCAACACGCATCAACAATGATATTTACTTTAAAACAACTGAATCCCTGGTTATTAAAGTTATACTGCAACAATTATCAGCAAATAAAACATTTTTATTTAAAAGTTTTGGCTGGTCGTTTGCATAGGTCAAATCAGGATGTCTCTTTGATACTAAAACAACCATTTTGAAAACTGAAAACATGAGCAGCCCAATATCAAAGAGGGTGAAGCCTCAAATGCTTCGGGAAAACGGAAACAATTACCTCAGATGGATAATACTTCAAAGAAAGAGCCCTGGTGCTCTCTGGGCCCCAAACTGCATAAGGTATGTTTGTCTCATGCCATATAAGCGCCTCTTCATTCCCAAAATCATTAAACTTCTCATGTTCAGAGAGATAAAACCACATATCCTGGAGACAATATGCATTTCCCAATAACTTAAGTTCACATACAAAGATAAGAAACCAAACAAGAAACTTGCATATAAAGCAAGTACAACAGCATGCCCATACACATTCATCAACACATAAATCAAAGTTCTAGCAGGCATTCAAACTTTACGAACCACACTAAACAAACACTGAACCACACTTAATTCCAGTCAAAGCCCTAGTCTATTCCATAGGCAAAATTATTGACTATTCCACTCCATACACAACACATCCATCATTAATTCATTAATCACTAAACATATGGTTCAACATAATCATCCAAAAACTACAACTTTCAAAACCTATAGTTATCCATTCATACCTACAAATCTACAATCCTACAAACTCATGCTATAATATCCAATCACCCACACATACTAATCAAAAACCACCAAAACACACATACAAAACCGCTCAATCACCAATTAGGTTTACACATATCATAACAACAAGTGAATCACACTATCAAAAACCAATCAATTGCGGAGAAAACAAGAACAAAAAGTGAAAAAACAAAGACGTACGAGAGGGTCAGATTTCTGGAACAGATTGGAGATCTGAACAGCAGGATCGGAACCGGAACCAGAAGACGAGGGTTTATTGGAGGAGAAAAACTTGGTGGCGAAGTAATATATGACGATTATTCTTATGAATCCGGTAACCATCTGGCCGGGACCTTGCTGTTGTTGTCGGTCTCCGCCAGCGGCGTCACCGCCCTCCACCGCAGCAGGCGGTGCCATCTTGATTTGTGAGTAAAGTTTAGAGAGAGAGAGAGAGAGAAGAGATCGAAATCTGCAAAAGCAAACGGGGGGATAGTGGTTATGATTTATGCGTTTCTGAGTGTTTTAGTTTTAAACTACTGTGGACTCGCACGTCAGTTTGTGAAGATATTTATCACTTATCAGGCTTCCAACTTGTATAAATAACTACTTTAAGCCCCGCACATAACTAGTTTCAGCCCTCACGTTTGACGTTGCGGGACGCTAGGCTGAATATTTTCTACTTTCATAACATATATGTTTTTTTATGACAAATTGGAAAATAATAATCTCATCTTTCTGAAATTGACCGATAATAATGTCAAGTCAGTTATTAGCCAATAATATCCGACCTCGTCCAATTTTTTTTTGTAAAATAGTCTGCCGTTAAAATAAGTTTAACGGAGGTAAGTGTTTTTTCAAATTACAAACCAATGTTTTAGGGCTTTTGATCAGAACGAGGATACGAGACGATTGATGTAAAACTTACCTCGAAATTGTGTTCGAAATGGCTTGAATTTTGTTAATTGGAAGTTAAACACCCGAATTGAAGCACCGTTTTCGTGGGTTGGGGGCAGTATTTTGAGGTAAGTTTTACATCAATCGACTCGAATCCTTGTTCTGATCAAAAACCCTAAAACAGCGGTTTGTAATTCGAAAAAACACTTAACTCCGTTAAGCTATTTTAACGGCGGACTATTTTACAGAAAATGTAAGACCCTTACTAATATCTAACGATTTTAGTATAATTATCGACAATTTAATGTGTAACTACGAGTACACATACTTATGAAAATATGGGTTGTTAGGATCTGAGGCTCTCATGATTGTGTTTGTTTGAATTAAATGATCAAATGAATGAAAATAAGATGAGATTAAATGCAGCGGAAACACAATCAAGGAGAAATAGTTTTCAGTAAACATATGTTTTTCATTAAGTCGAATGATTACAAAACACAATGATTACATGCATGCTTACATACTAGAACTCCCCCTCAGCCTGATCTCAAAGGTTGATCGTACAAGATGACTGGATTGAAGGAGAAAACTCCTCTAATAGAACAGTACAAACTGTTCTATTTATAGTACTGATCAAACCACTGAGAATCAAAGCTGACGTCACCATGAAAGTGACATCTAACAACTGTTATTTACAAACACTGCTTACTAAACTACTGATTACAAATATAATACAATAAAGAAAGTAAACTACTGCTTCTTCATTCCACTGCTTTAGCCCCAGCAGTGCTTTGTGTCTTCAGCAGTACTTGAACCATAGCAGTAGATTGAGTAACAGTCCTTTGTCTTCATCAGTCTTTAGTGTTCATCAGTTGTTGTAGATCGGCAGTTGTTGTAAAAGGACAGTACTTTAGAAGACATCAGATGTTAGGCCACATTCAAGGGGAAAGTTTAGTGTAAACAACTGCTTATGATGAATCCACTGTTCTGAACCAATTTTGGCTTTACATCATCTGTTCCTCTGTAGGGTTCAATCCCAACAATCTCCCCCTGGAACAGATGATGCCAAAACTCTTCATTATTCTAGATCTTTATTGTTTCATCAGAAGTTCCCTAACTTGCCCTTTAAATTGCAGTTCAAAGTTCATGGAATCTTCATCATCCTCATCCCTGCACAGTGTAAGCTCAAGGAGATCTTGCAGATCTTTAACACACAAGCCAAGTGCTTGTTCCCTTGATATGTGCTTCACCTCACCACTGGATTTGAGCAATGTCAATACGTGGGTCTGTTTGTCAAATTTCCACTTTCGTATTTTTGAATTCAGTGGGTTTCTTGGGAGAGGTTTTATTGAAGATGAGTTTGGAGTGGAGGCCTGGTAATAACACTTTGGGCAGTGTTTGCAGCTTTTGCCAATTCAGGATTTTCTGCCATCATTTGTTCAAGAACCATCTTTATAATATAATCCCCTTGTGCTATATCTTCTTCTGTTTCAGCATCCATCTGCTTTTGTTTCCTTCTTTGATAAAGGATGGCAGCAGGTGGAGCAGTGGATCTCCTGATTTGTAACTTTTTTGGTTTAGCTGGAACCACTGCTTCAGGATAATCAGGCTTTTAAGGAACCTTGGGATATTTCTTTCTCAACTCTTCCAACCTTTTGTAGGTATCTATCACTTTTTCTTTTTTCCACCTGATAACCTGATTCCTTGACCCATAATCAGCAACAATAAGCTCTTCTTTCATTCTCTTCAGCTTTAAAGCCCTTTCTGGTACATTTTTCTTGTACTTGGACCGAACAGGAGGAGTGTGTTTTACTTTGTCTTTGTTCATCTTTTGCACTCTTTCTAACTCCTATTTAAGCTCACTAATGGTCCATTCTTTATATTGAACCTTTTCTGCCTTATATTTCTTGAATGCCATGATGTGATCAATGTAATCTTTTCTCAGGCTTTCATCATCTCTATAACAACCCTCCTGAAATTTTTCCGACACCCTAATATATTTTATAATATCCCAATATGTCCTAAAATACCCCCCATACGTAAAAACGGACCCCGAATACCTTAATTTTTATTAAATTTAATTAAAAACAAGAAAATAGGGGCCCTGGCGGGCCGCGACAGACTCCACTTGAGTCTACGCGGGCCGCGAGCGCCTGGGCAAGTGGCGCAGCCCTAAGCTGCCACATGGCCTATCACCTGTCGAAGCTACCCAATGACCGGACAAAGCTAGAGCCGTAGACCCCTATGTCGTGGGCCGCGACAGCCCCCGCCTTCCTTCGTCGCGGGCCGCGACGGACCTGTCGACCGACACTATAAAAGGAGGCCTCCGGCCTTCAGTCGAAACTCGTCCCAAATCTTTCTTTCTCTCTAAATTTCTACGTAGTGTACGCTATACTCGGGTATAATACCCCCTAAATAACGAGGTTCTACTCCGTTGTAAGTATCATAACCCCTGGATATGTATTAGATACGCTGCCCGATTGATCTAGGGTTCCGTAACGGCTGTCGTGGTTCTGCCCGACGTAGTCGTTGGAATGTCTTCTTGGGGAGGGTATTACTAATGTTAAAATGGGTTATTATACTAACACGTGTGCGTTTGTGTAATTTATAGATAATTCCCAGGAAACCCTTACAGAAAACCTAAAACAGCAATGTGAGTAATCTCCTTTTTGCAAATTGTTTTTACAAAACCTCACACGATTAATTATATATTAAGCAGTTATTGAGTATTTATAAGGATACAATTATCATCGGTATGTTGGGGTTTTGTATACAAAATTTGTTACTGCCTTGCGAGGGGTAACATTTCCACAAGTCGCGTTGACAGTACCGTGGGTGGTAATTGGTATGACTTGGAAACAAATGTAATTACGAGACCGCCCTCAATACTGTACAATGGTTTTTATTAAACTTGATTAAACTGGGATTCACTCACCAGTATTTCCCACTGACAAAATGTTTTTAAACGCGTTTCAGGTAACAATATGTGAAAGCCAATAGAAGCCAGCTGGACAGCACTGAAGGCTTGGAAAAGTGGCAATAAAGTTACCTAAAATAAATAGATGTTTTTATTAAATAAAATGGGGTTTATCCCTATGAAAATGTGTGTACTTGAAACTTGGGATTTTCCCATGTATTTAATATGTTGAAAATGTGGTATTTTACTCTGATAAAATATTTCCTAACTACGGTCCTGATGTAAATTCCGCTGCCAAAATTGACAAACACCAGATACCACCAAAACTGGTCGCGGCCGCCCGTTCCCGGGTTTGTCAGGGGACGAGGTTTGCGACAGAAGGTGGTATCAGAGCTAAGCCACTGATTCAGCCACAAAAGTGTTCTGCTGACACCCAAAATTTATTTAAAGTGTTAGGAAATAAATTACGGAAATACGTGCATAATTGTATTTTATTGTTATGTGTTATTTGACTATTTGTTAGTTTACAGTATGAGCGACCAAGGACCATCCGACGCGTATCGTCAGTTGTCTGGTTTGCCTAGAAGCGAAGGCGCCTCTTCTCAGCCTGCCCTCTCAGGATATTCTGTTGATAATGAAGAAGGAATATTCGTATTTAAGGCTCAGTCTGAAGAGCCATTCCCTCAGAAAAAGAGAGGATGGTTCAGTCGGGGAGCACATGAGCGTAGGAAACGAATGAAAAAGTTGCAAGAACAACGAGTGCTAGCAGCAGCTAAAAGAGAAACTGATGCCCACACCCAAGACATGCTTAATAGGAGTTTAGCCAACTTCCACATTTTAGCAACCACAACAGCAGACCCTAACCTGGAACAACTGATAGCACCCCAACCATTACAACCCATGGAAGTAGAAAATAACCCTGAAAATCAAGTAGAAATGCATGACTTTAACCCGGAGGAGATACCTAGGGTACCAGCACCTAATCCCTTAGACCCGGATTATGACCCGTGGTGGGATGACAATAAGGATTATGTGCAACGTTACCCCAAACAAGAAGACATGCCTATGCCAAATCTAGGAGCATACCCAGGTTTGGACCCTCTAGATCCCTATTACAATAACGATGTATTCATTAGGGAGATTTTAGAGAATCCTTACCCATACCAGGCACCCACACCCCCATACCCATACCAGGAACCCGCACCCCAGATTCCAAACCCAGTCCTAGAACCTGCACCCCCAATGAGTGCAGAAAATGTACAAGAACTCAGGACATTTGGTGAGGAAATCTTAGAAAGTAGTGAGAGAATGAGACAAGTGGGAGAGCGACTCGTCTAGAAGTACGACGAGCGCAATATGGATTTCTGGATGAATCCATATCCGTGAATGTGATGGTAGAGATGGTGATAATAATAATATAATATAATAATATATATGTGTGTATGAAAAAAAAAAAACTACGGATGCCTACTACTAGTAGTGTAATTTTTTATTTCAGTTGTATTGTAATTTTAATTTTCAGTTTTGGCTTGTACTAGATGCATATTATATAAAAATAGAGTAAGTCACAATGATCGACGTTTTTGAACAACATGTGTGTTGTATGATTGGTTGTACCAATTATTATTTGTGATATTAATACGTGATAAATGTTTAAAATTCAGATGGACAACGAAGTGAACCAGGAAAACCAGAATGATAACCACCCGAATAACGATAATCTGAATAATGAGAATCCGAACAACAATAACAATGGAAACCAAGTGGATAATAGTGCCATCCAACAATAGTGGCACAAGGAATCATAGATGCAATGCCATTTTTTATCCAAATGGTTAAGGAAGCGGATAATAAAAGTAAACATAGCAGTAAGCGACCAACTGAACCTGAACACTGTGTAAACAATGGACCCGTACTTCAAGCGCCCATTCCCAAAAGAAGAAGAACCATGCCTTATGGTTGTTCTTACAAAGAATTCTGGTCCTGCAAACCAATGGAATTCTCGGGCAATGAAGGACCCATTGCAGCTCTACGCTGGATAGAAAAGACTGAGGCTGTTTTAAACATAAGCAAATGTGTGGAAGAGGACAAGATAATGTTTGCTTCCAATCTGTTTAAGAACTCAGCCTTAGAATGGTGGAACACTATCCTCCAGTCAAGGGGAAGTGATAGGGTTTACAACATGGAATGGGAGGAATTTAAGAATATGGTAGAAAGGAAATTATGCCCTCCCAATGAAAAGGAACAGATAGCAAATAAGTTTCTGAACCTTAGAATGACCGGGGTAGATAGTAAGGGTTATACTACTACATTCTTTGAATATGCTAGAATAGTACCAACCCTTGCATCACCTGAACCAGTATTAATCTCCCGTTACATCTGGGGATTAATCGGGGAAATTAGGCATGTAGTCAAGGCAACTAGACCCCAAACCATAGAAGAAGCCGTAGAACTAGCAAACACCTTGACAGATGAGTTAGTACGTACACGAGAAGAAGACCAGAGAAGGAATCTAGCTCAGAGGCTTACCCAGGAATTTCGTTATGGAAATTCCAACCGTAGGAACGTAGGTTCTACCTCTGCACCGTACTGCAAGGCTTGTAAAAAGAAGCATTCGGGAAAATCCTCCACTCACTGCAATTTCTGCAAGATGCCAGGACACAAGGAAGAAGATTGCAGGAGGAAATCTAGTAATGGACTGAGCTTCAACTGTGGAGAAAAATGTCACATCAAGCCAAATTGTCCGAAACTAGTTCCAGCCATGGGCAACAAGAACACTAAAAATGCTAGAGCATTTGTTCTGACTGCAGATGAAGCCAAGATGATTTCGGACGTCATAGCCGGTACGTTTTTAGTTAATGATGTTTTTGCTAAAGTATTATTTGACTCTGGTGCAAACCAAAGTTTTATTAATACTTCATTTTGCAACCTTCTTAATCAATCATTAACTAAACTCCCACAAGAATGTCTAGTAGAGACAGCCAATGGGGAAACCATTAGGATTTCTAAAATCTTGCAGGGAGCAAGAATAGAATTTTTAAATCAAATGTTTATGGAAAACCTTTACCCAATGAATCTGGCAGGATTTGATATTGTATTAGGAATGGATTGGTTAATAGCCAGTATTTTATGTGATCAAAAGTCAATTCAAGTAAACTCACCAAAAGGTGAAAAGATCACAATTAAAGGAGATAAGCCATCTAGATCCACAAAATTCATCTCTGTGATGAAGACAGCAAGTTGTATAAGAAAAGGATCTATAGTGTATTTGATTTCCATAGTCACTAACACTAAAGGAAAAGAACTAAAGGACATTCCAGCAGTGTCTCAGTTTTCAGATGTATTTCCAAAAGAGCTACCAGGACTACCACCAGACAGGGAAGTTGAATTCAGAATCCATCTGCTACCCGGAACAACACCAATTGCCAAAGCACCTTACCGTTTGGCACCCGCAGAAATGCAGGAACTGAAGAAACAGTTAGACGAATTGTTGGAGAAAGGATTTATACAGCCAAGCTCATCGCCATGGGGAGAACCAATTTTGTTCGTTAAAAAGAAAGACAGATCGATGCGTATGTGCATTGACTACCGTGAATTAAACAAAGTCACGATTAAGAATCGGTACCCAATACCGAGAATCTATGATCTGTTCGATCAGTTGCAAGGAGCTCGATTTTTCTCTAAACTCGATTTAAGATCAGGATATCATCAATTAAAGGTATAGGAATAGGACATTCCTAAGACCGCGTTCAGAACAAGGTACGACCGTTATGAATTTACTGTCATGCCATTTGGTTTAACCAATGCCCCAGCTACATTTATGGACATGATGAACCGAATATGTAAGCCATATTTGGATAAATTCATAATTGTCTTCATAGATGATATTCTCATTTACTCTAAAAGTAAAGAGGAACATGTAAAGCATTTGCACGCACTTCTAAGTTTACTAAGAAAGGAAAAGCTTTATGCTAAGTTTTCAAAGTGCGAGTTTTGGTTAGAACAGATATAGTTTCTTGGACACTTAGTTGATCATGAAGGAATCCATGTGGATCCCACCAAGATCGAGGCGATTACCAAATGGAAAACCCCTGAGTCACCAACCGAGGTTAGAAGTTTCTTAGGATTAGCCGGTTATTATAGAAGATTCATTCGATATTTTTCTAGAATATCCATTCCCTTAACTAAGTTAACTTGTAAATCTGTTAAGTTTGAATGGGGACCGGAACAGGAAGAAGCTTTTAGAATTCTTAAGCAAAGACTAGCCCATGCACCCATACTAGCGTTACCAGAAGAAACTGAAGACTTTGCAGTATATTGTGACGCTTCTAAGTTAGGTTATGGATGTGTATTGATGCAACGTCAAAAGGTTATAGCTTACGCATCTAGACAACTTAATAATCATGAAGAGAACTATTCAACCCATGATTTGGAATTAGGAGCTATAATTTTTGCTCTTAAGATTTGGAGACATTACTTTTATGATAGTAAGTTTACCATTTTCACCGACCATAAGAGTTTAAGGTATATTTTCGGACAAAAAGAGTTGAATATGAGGCAAAGACGCTGGATGGAAATACTTAGTGATTATGATTGTAATATCCAGTATCATGCAGGAAAAGCCAATGTAGTGGCTGATGCTTTAAGTCGAAAGTATCATGAAAAGCCAAAAAGGGTGCGTTCTCTTAAATTAAATCTACAAGTAGATTTAAATGGGCAGATTAGAAAAGCATAAGAATCAGTAATCAAGGATGATACTGAAAAATTAAAAGGAATGATTAAGGAATTAGAACAAAGAACTGATGGAATTTGGAGATTCCATAAGAACAGAATGTGGATACCTAAATTAGGAAACATACGACATCGTATATTAGAAGAAGCCCATAAGTCTAAATATACGATGCATCCATGAAGTGACAAAATATATCAGGATTTAAGAAAGAATTTTTGGTGGATAGGAATGAAAAAGGATATAGCTGCTTATGTTTCTTAGTGTTTAACATGCTCACAAGTTAAAGCTGAACATCAGAAACCCTCAGGATTGCTGCAACAGTTAGAAATGCCAGTGTGGAAATGAGAATTGATAACAATGGATTTTGTTACCAAATTACCCAAAACAAGGAAAGGTAATGATACAATCTGGGTGATTGTAGACAGGCTAACTAAGTCAGCACATTTCCTACCAATAAAGGAAACTTTCAGTATGGAACAATTAGCTAAGCTTTATGTAAATGAAATAGTTTAATTACATGGAATTCTGTTATCAATTGTTTCTGACAAAGATAGTCGTTTTACCTCTCATTTTTGGACAAGTTTCCAAAAAGCAATGGGAACCAAGTTGAATCTAAGCACAACTTATCATCCTCAAACGGACAGACAAAGCGAAAGGACAATGGAAGACATGCTTAGAGCTTGTGTAATTGATTTCGTAGCTAATTGGGATGAACACTTACCTTTAATAGAATTTTCTTATAATAACAGTTATCACACAAGTATCAATGCTGCACCATTCGAAGCACTTTATGGACGAAAGTGCCGAACCCCAGTCTGTTGGGCAGAAATTGGGGAAAAGGAACTATCTGGACCTGAGATAGTACAGGAGACAACCGACAAGATCATTCAAGTCAAGGAACGACTGAAAGCAGTACGTGATCGACAAAAGAGCTACGCTGATAATAGACGCAAGCCGTTAGAATTTCAGGTAGGTGACAAGGTATTATTGAAAGTCTCTCCTTGGAAAGGAATTGTACGATTCATCAAAAGAGGAAAGCTAAGTCCCAGGTATGTTGGACCTTTTGAGATTATTTGAAGAATAGGACCTGTAGCCTATCAGCTACAACTGCTAAAGGAAATGGCAGGAATACATGATGTGTTTCATGTATCTAATCTCAAGAAATGCTTAGCTGATGAATCACTGGTAGTACCTCTTAAGGATATAGAGGTAAATGAACAACTTAAATTTGTAGAAAGTCCTCTACAGATTGAAGACAGGAAAGTCAAGAACCTCAAGCACAAGAGATTAGTTCTGGTCAAAGTGAAATGGGACTCCAAAAGAGAACCAGAATACACATGGGAGCTTGAATCAGAAATGCAAAGGAAATATCCATACTTGTTCCAGTAGATCTCGAGGACGAGCTCTAAAACAAGGTGGGGAGGATATAACAACCCTCCTGAAAATTTTCCGACACCCTAATATATTTTATAATATCCCAATATGTCCTAAAATACCCTCCATACGTAAAAACGGACCCCGAATACCTTAATTTTTATTAAATTTAATTAAAAACAAGAAAATAGGGGCCCTGGCGGGCCGCGACAGACTCCACTTGAGTCTACGCGGGCCGCGAGCGCCTGGGCAAGTGGCGCAGCCCTGAGCTGCCATGTGGCCTATCACCTGTCGAAGCTACCCAATGACCGGACAAAGCTAGAGCCGTAGACCCCAATGTCACTGGCCGCGACAGCCCCTGCCTTCCTTCGTCGCGGGCCGCGACGGACCTGTCGACCAACACTATAAAAGGAGGCCTCGGGCCTTCAGTCGAAACTCGTCCCAAATCTTTCTTTCTCTCTAAATTTCTACGTAGTGTACGCTATACTCGGGTATAATACCCCCTAAATAACGAGGTTCTGCTCCGTTGTAAGTATCATAACCCCTGGATACGTATTAGATACGCTACCCGATTGATCTAGGGTTCCGTAACAGCTGTCGTGGTTCTGCTCGATGTAGTCATTGGAATGCCGTCTCGGGGAGGGTATTACTAATGTTAAAATGGGTTATTATACTAACACGTGTGCGTTTGTGTAATTTATAGATAATTCCCAGGAAACCCTTACAGAAAACCTAAAACAGCAATGTGAGTAATCTCCTTTTTGCAAATTGTTTTTACAAAACCTCACACGATTAATTATATATTAAGCAGTTATTGAGTATTTGCAAGGATACAATTATCGTCGGTATGTTGGGGTTTTGTATACAAAATTTGTTACTGCCTTGCGAGGGGTAACATTTCCACAAGTCGGGTTGACAGTACCATGGGTGGTAATTGGTATGACTTGGAAACAAATGTAATTGCGAGACCGCCCTCAATACTGTACAATGGTTTTTATTAAACTTGATTAAACTGGGATTCACTCACCAGTATTTCCCACTGACAAAATGTTTTTAAATGCGTTTCAGGTAACAATATGTGAAAGCCAATAGAAGCCAGTTGGACAACACTGAAGGCTTGGAAAAGTGGCAATAAAGTTACCTAAAATAAATAGATGTTTTTATTATATAAAATGGGGTTTATCCCTATGAAAATGTGTTTACTTGAAACTTGGGATTTTCCCATGTATTTAATATATTGAAAATGTGGTATTTTACTCTGATAAAATATTTCCTAACTACGGTCCTGATGTAAATTCCGCTGCTAAAATTGACAAACATCAGATACCACCGAAACTAGCCGCGGCCGCCCGTTCCCGGGTTTGTCAGGGGACGAGGGTTGCTACAATCTCTTTCTGATAGTTTCTGACAAAGATCTTTTGAAAACTGCTCCAAAGTTCTGACTTGGGTGAGCAGATATTGATAGTTTCTTTGAATCTGTTTGTCAGATATTGATAGTTTCTTTGAATCTCTTTGTCAAATTTTCCCTCTGTATTTCTTTTAGAGATATCCTCTGCTTGTTGAGCCTTTAACTTCAAATATTCTTCTATGTTATTAGGTCTAGGATATCCTTGAAGAGATGGTAGATTTCTTTTTCCAGGGTCATCTTCAGAGTAGAAGGATTTTATCTCCTCTCTAACTGCTGGAAGATCTAATGGATACTAGACTCCTGCAGAAGCAATGGCAGTGTTTGAAAGAGCTTGTACTGAAGAGAGTGGAACAGGGTTTAGAATGGTAACAAGGGTCAGTGGTTGTGAAGATGTTGGAGGTGGTGAAGAGTTATCATCCAGTATTATCTTTCTCCTTTTGGGTTTTGGAGAGGTTGGTGGTGGATTTGTGGGTTGAGTGGTAGTGATTGAAGTGGTAGGTGGCTGACAAACAGTTGTTGAAACAACTGGTGTTTCAACCACTATTGTCACTACAACTGCTGATGTGTCATCAGTTGTCTTCTGCTTTTTAGCAGGTGGTTTTTGTGATGGTGGTTTTGTTTGTAATATGGCAGTGGGTTGTATGGTGATTGTTGAAATGGTGAGGGCAGTGGTTGAAGTGTGTGTTGATGTAGTATTGGTGGCAGTTGTTGAGATAACATCTGTTGAAACCACTGAAGTACCAACAGCTGTTGATACAACAGGTGTTTTAATATCTGTTGGTTTGGAAGTTTGATGAGATGGATTTTTGGGGATTTGGGGAGTTTGTTTGATGGTTTTGGAAGGTGTGGATTTGGGTTGGCTTGCTTTTCTAGTAGGCCTTCTTCTTTTTGGCTTAGGAATAACCTCATATTCCTTAGGCTCAGAAGTACCCTGCTCTTCCCTTTCCATCATAACTTTCTTTTCCTCCTCAAACCTTTTAGACCCTTTTATCTCCCTATCCCTTTTCTGCTTTGCTTTCACATCAGCAAGTGCATTTTGGGTTACATCAACCTTTTTTGAACCATCTGGCCTTGGGATTTTCACAGTAGGTTTAGATAGTTTATCAGGTGGTAAATACAGACCTTCTTTTCCCATTTTGCCTTTCTCCCCCTTTTTGGCATCATCAGGGTTTTCAACATAAATGATTGAAGGAGGAGCAGTGCCAGTGGTTTGAAATAAACGGGCCTTAATTGCCTTGATGTCTGCTTGTGTATCCTTGAACCTAGCTTCCATCAAATTTCTGATCTTTTGAATTTGAACTTCATGTTGTTGATCAGCATATTCTCTTTGTTTATGAAGCAGAGGTTGAAACAAATTCCAAAGCTCAGTGGGAGTAGGAGCAGATGATGGAGCAGATGTTGCAGCAGTGGATGTTGCCTTTTGTGCTTGTAACAACTGTTGCAGCATAGTTTTGATCTCTACAACAGATGTGTCAATCTTGTCAACCCTCTCCATCAATTCTTTGTATTTTAAACCATCACCCAACTTAATGGGATCATCTGATTTCCCACTGGCAGTGGTTGTATCAGCAGTTGACTTAGGGAAAGTTTCCCAAAAGTCATCCACTGATGCCCTTTTTCTTGGTACTGGGGACTTCTTTCCTCAACAGAGGTTACCAAAATAAACACACCAGTGGGTATTGGAAACACACTAGTAGTCACCTTAGTTCCCAAAGAGGAAATTGCCTTCAACAGAGTCTGAGTTATGAAACAACTGGCCATATGTAAATCAGTTGATTCAACACCTGTAGTTGATGCTCCACTTGAACTACCACCAAGAGTTACTTGTAACTCAAGGGGTGTAACCTCCTCAGATGTTGGTGGATTAGCAGAGATAGGGAGCCCAGACCCAGTCACTTGTTGAGGTATATTCTCATTTACATGTGGTGGAGAAGAACTAATTTCTGTCTGAGCTATATCAAGTGCATCCAACAAGGGTAAGATTTGTGGTGGAATTTGGGCAGTGAGTATGGGTGTAGAAAGTGAATTTGCCCCGGGAGCTGGGCTGTGGATGATGGAATCAAGTGATTCCAGAGCATCATAATGTGGTGTCCCTGTTGATATAACCTGATCTTTTTTAGAAGAAGCAGGAGGAGTTTGAGGCTCAGGTTGAGATCTTTTATCCAACTACTGTGAGGAAGTAGCAGCAGTGGTTTCTGGTGACTTTTGTGTTGTCACTGGTAGTTGCTCTAGGATCTCATCTTCCAGAGTTACCTTTTTATGAGGTTTGGGGGGCTTTTGTGATTTTTTCTTAATGGTCTTTTGGGTGCGTTTAGGTGGGGGTTGCACAGCAGTGGTTGTGCTGCTGTGTTCACCTTGAGCAGTGGGCTCAACAGCAGGGACCTGACGAGCAGTAGTTGCTGCTAAATTCTGCTCAGGTTTCTATGTTTGTGTTTTTGAAGGTTTTAACATTCTTGTGAATGTTTCAGCAGTTAAGCTGTTTATTTGAAGAAGATTACCTTGGATAAGCACATGGGCATTATCATTTGAAAATTTCTTTTTAAAATAATAACTCAAAAACCTTGGAAATAATAAAAATGATTTTTTATTAACATTTTTGACCAGATCATTAAAAATCTCTTGGGAGTAATTAAAATTTTCATTTTGCAAGATAGCATATCCCAAGTATTGGATTTTTAATAGGATTTCATTAAAAGCGGTGGTCTTGTTTGAAACACACATGAGGAGGGTATGGAACAAAAACCTCATGGCAGGTGGAAAACTGCCCTTTTGCAAAGTATCTTTTTTCATTTCCTCAGCATACCCTCTCTCAATAAAATCGGTTTGATACTCTGTTTTTGGAAAAGAGTTTTTACCTTGAATATCATCGAGTTCAAAGACCTCTGATAGAGTTTGAGGTGTGATGGTAACTGGAGTACCCTTTATTGATGAAGTGATAGCTACGGGCTTTTTGTCCTGAGTATCAAGTTTTGAATTTTTCCAGAACTCTCTTTGGGTATCCAGATAGATGGTAGCATCACAGGTTAGCAAAGTTTTATACTTTGTGGAAGAAAGTGTGTCTATGATGGAATGAAAGGTTGTGTTTTCACTTGGTTTTTCAAGTATACACAAGTAATTGTGAGGGGTTTTGAATGGGAGAGCCATGGTGAATCGAGGATGTTTGTAAGTGAATGAAGAAGATGAGCGATTTGAGAGAATTTGATGAAAACTATTTTTGAAAGGAATTTTGAATTCGATTCGACAGTGAAAACCCTGTTTGGGGTTTTGATCAGGGTTTTATAAAGTGAAAAAGTGAATGCTGATGTGGCAGCGGTTACAAAGATCTGACGGATATGTACAGTCCACGTGCCAACCTCTGATGAGTAATGGAAGACAGTTGTTTAGGAAACCACTGATGGAACAAGTATCAGTGGTTTGCTGAAGGGACAAATGAAAACAGTGGCAGACTTTAACTATCAGCGGATAGCCATCAGTGGGTTAAAACACTGATTTTGGACAACAGTGATTAACAAGGATAATGAAGGAACAAAGGTTGACTTTCAGCAGTGGATGGTATTATCGAAACAGATGTTTGAACCAAAACAGTGGTTATGGCAGACTTTTAACGATTAATGAAAAATTTTCATTTTTAGATATTTTTAAGGATGAAATTTTGATTTTCTGAAAACATTTTAATGCTTTTATTCATAGAAAAACAAGATTTGCCTGTTATTCCATGTTTAGCATGCCAATTCTAGAGATCAAGCTTTCAAAGGTGGATGTGTCTAATGCTTTTGTTAGCACATCTGCCAGCTGATCTTTAGTTGGAACATGGTGCAGAGAAATCAAACCTTTTTCATAGCAATCCCTCACAAAGTGATGTCTGATATCAAGTGATGATGGATCAATAAGATACTGAATTTTTGATGATATATTTCAGCTGCTTGATTGTCCTGCATAAAAGAAGTCTTTTGAGCAATTATATCAAAATCCAATATCATATTTTGAAGTAACAAACTATTGGACTTTTCAGCTTGCAAATAGCATCAGAATAATCTTCAATCAGTGGTTGTGACAACATCTGCTGTTAGTGCTTAGACTGAATAACATGAATCTTGACAACTATGCTCCAACATATGCTATGTTTTTTAGGGTCCACTTTTTACCAATAAGATTCTCATCCTTTGGTGGTGGTACAAGTTTTCAAACTTGTTTTCCCTGAACTGTTGAAGCTCCTCTTTCATGACAACTACCCAACTTTCTGTCTTTCAATACCTCAGGGTACATGACTTGTTGATGAAATGGTAGAAAAATCAAGAAGAAGACAAATGTTTTAGGATTGACTTTTTATGAGAATCCCTTTTCACTGATGTTGTCAAGGATAGGTAAAATGGATGAATTTCAAAAAGGATTTATGTTTAAAAAGATGATGCTGCAGATGTGAATCATCTGAGCTAATCATCTTTTGGTGACTTTAATGATCCAACATCTGTTTAAAATGAAGGTGAAGGAGTTGAAAAATGGGCTTGACACACTGATGATTTTTATCCATTTTTGATGGAGTTTATCAACAGTGGTTAGGGGTAAGGTGATGGTAGATGTTTAGAAGGCTATGTTGGTCAAACACTGTTTGTATATCAGTGGATGAGCTTTGACAACTATTTTGTACATCTGCTGCTCTGATGAAGGAAATGATTTTGACTTGTGAAATCACATTATCATTTCCAACATCTGTTGATGGTGATTGTTAGTTACCTGCAAAACCAAATACTTGACAAACACATTTTAAATGCAAGTTTATCAGAATTAATCATAACAGCAGGGTTTACAGCGATTTTTAATGCAGAGAAATTACAAGTTTTTGTATTCAAGGTTTTATCACACATCTACTTAATGTTTTAAACATTCTATAGATTTTGTCAGTGATTGAGTATCCCAGATGATTATCATATTTTACTTTGACTACACATTTTCTGTTTTAACCTTTTGAGAATTTAGAGGAAAACATGAGCAGCCAGATGTTTTGAGGTTTGTTAACAATCAACTTTTATTATTGATTTTGACTTGAGTTTATAACTGAAATGGCCCAGATAATGACACCATCTCCTCTTGATCTATTATCAAGGAAAATATCACCCTAGAAAAAAAAAGGGTTTTACCTCCTGACAGATGTTTGAACTTTTACTATCTAAAACCAGTAAAAGTACAAAATATATCATTCTTTAGAAAAGTGAAGAATAATATATCCTATTTTATTTAAAAACCTTTTTACAAAAAAATAAAGTTTTTTCTGATAACAACATCAATAAGTTCTGGTGTATTTTCAAAGTCAATATAGCCTTTCATTCAGTCAAAATCATTCTTAAGCTTAGGAAAGTGGTTAGTGGTTTGAACAGAATTTTTATAGCCACTGTTGGAAAAACCATTTCCTTGTCAGATGATTGCAAACATGAGGAAACTGTTCACAATGGTTTTGAAAATATTTTATAGACCTTATTACCATGTGATGATTTTGAGAAGTTTTGTCTAGTCCTCTTGTGTGATTATTAACTGGTGATACTTTTGTTACCTAAACTTCCCTGAAACAATGGTTGCACACAGTTGTATGGTAGCAGGTGTTTGAACAGGAATGATGGTTTGTTTAGGTTTTCCTTTTGTAGTACTAGCCTGTGGACTCTCAAGGGTTTTGAATTTATGCTCTTTTTCTTTTGATTCTAAAAGTTTTGAGATAAACACACTTTTGAGTTTTTGTGATTTTTCTTATTTCCCTTTATACCCTTTCCATGGATAAATACTGTAACATTTTTGGAAGAGTTTTAAGGAAAGAATACTTAATCCAAAATCATTTTCATCAATGTTTTGAGAGATTTGGTCATATTTGCACAACCTATGCCAAATTTCACATTACTCATGATCTGGATTTCTGAACATCAACACATAACCTTTGTAGGATCCTACTCTTTTATCATAAGTGATTTGAATAGGTTCCAGTTCCTTTTAACAACTCTGATATTTTCTACCAGAAGTTTGGAGTTGATCCTTAGTCATGTTTGATGTAAATATTGTGACCGCTAAAATTCTCTATGAATTTTTTAAACAAAATCGATTTTATCCTTTTGAAGGATTTTCAACCTGTTTTTAAACATATAGAATCTAATAACTAAATTTTTAATTTACCTTTTTTTTACATTAACGAAGACACTAATGCTTTTATCTGCATATAGGCCTTTGTTGACACGAGGTGACACCTTAGCAGCAGCCATGATGGAAACATCATAGTTTTCAACATAATTACTGAATTTATGATGATTTGATACTGATACTTCAGTGTTACGTGAATCCTACGTGATAGATAACATCTTGGTTGTTTTACAGAGTTTTTGAATAATCAACTTTAGACGTGATTAATCGTTACTCTGTTTTTCAACTGAATACGACCAACCTTAGCATAAATTAATTTTGAGCTGAACTGTTATGTCAAATTGATTGTTAGATCGAATTTGACTGTCCAAGCTCTGATACCAATTGTTAGGATCTGAGGCTCTCATGATTGTGTTTGTTTGAATTAAATGATCAAATGAATGAAAATAAGATGAGATTAAATGCAGCGGAAATGTAAACAAACTTTGTAAACACAATCAAGGAGAAATAGTTTTCAGTAAACGTATGTTTTTCATTAAGTCAAATGATTACAAAACACAATGATTACATGCATGCTTACATACTAGAACTCCCCCTCAGCCTGATCTCAAAGGTTGATCATACAAGATGACTAGATTGAAGGAGAAAACTCCTCTAATAGAACAGTACAAACTGTTCTATTTATAGTACTGATCAAACCACTGAGAATCAAAGCTGACGTCACCATGAAAGTGACATCTAACCTCCTAACAACCTCTAACAACTGTTCTTTACAAACACTGCTTACTAAACTACTGATTACAAATATAATACAATAAAGAAGGTAAACTAGTGCTTCTTCATTCCACTGCTTTAGCCCCAGCAGTGCTTTGTGTCTTCAGCAGTACTTGAACCATAGTAGTAGATTGAGCAACAGTCCTTTGTCTTCATCAGTCTTTAGTGTTCATCAGTTGTTGTAGATCAGCAGTTGTTGTAAAAGGACAGTACTTTAGAAGACATCAGATGTTAGGCCACATTCAAGGGGAAAGTTTAGTGCAAACAACTGCTTATGATGAATCCACTATCCTGAACCAGTTTTGGCTTTACATCATCTGTTCCTCTGTAGGGTTCAATCCCAACACGGGTTTATTAAAACTTTTACAAATTAAAAGTTATACAACATAATGTGATTGATTCCGTTGTTTAAAATAACGACGAAACAACAAGCGGAAGCTTCATTTTCATGTGTTCGGTTCTTGTACGTCACTTGATCTTCATCCGGGTATTCCTGATATTCACCTACAATCAAAACCAACTCATAAGTTAGTTTTGATAGCTTAGAAACAAGTATAAACAAGTTCCACATTCAAACAAACAAAATAAAATTAAAATTTTGAAATCATGCCTCTCGCGCCACGCGAGAGGCTTCATTCATCCCGTCGCGTGCCGCGATGCTTGTCGCGTGTCGCGACGGTCACAAGGAGTCCCTGCGCGTGTCGCGGGGGAGTATCATAACTTTGTATCTACTTATCCGTTTTGCATAATTCTTTTTTCTACGTGTCCGTAATTTAATTCTCCATCATATGGAGTTATAACCCGACATCCGAACTTATAAAATATGGGATTTCAAGCCCTCGGCTTGAAATTGATTTACTAAGACTTTTGACCCGCTTGAGATTAAAACCGCCAACTTGTTTCAACTAATCAAAATACATACGCCAATGTATTTAACACAAAATCTTTAGCTTGGGTTCATAATTTCTTTATAAATTACGCGACTAGTACGCAAGCTATGCGCATAGATCCGTTTTGACCCGTTTAGGGGATTCAAGCATAGTAAAAAACTAGCTCTTTCCTTTCACATTTCGTAATTCCACGTCTAAAATATCTGTTTATATTCCACCACAACAATTTTATGGTGGATTTAGTATAACTAACTTATTATCTCAAATTAACTTATTATCTCAAATTTACCCTTCGGTTTGTCATTTTATGCAAATAACCCATTTTTAGGCATTTGACCAACGAATGTTTATGCCTATAACTTTTATTCATATTTAATGATTCCATAATCACAATGCAAGTTCCTAAACAACCCCTATGGGTTGTTTGCCCAATTTACCCTTCAAGGGCGTTTTGGTCAACTTTAGTCCCTCATTTTAGGACGAAGGATTTTCACTAAATATTTGACCAAAAATCGTATGTTTAGCTAAAAGCTTATTAATGTGTACCTGGCTCGGGTCAAAGTATTGACCCGTTTTATATCTCTCTTTAATTAACCGATATTCTATGGCGTCGCAATTATCTAAATTGCTATTCGCTCCTGTTAACATATGACATGACAACAATAATTAGTCGATATTGTCAAATGGTGTTATCACCACCATTTGACCCGTTTGGACTATATGACCAAACATTTACATAGATTAAAAACATGGTTTTTAATTTCCAATTCACAGATCCGACCCATCTCGGATTTTCACCACAAAATCCTTTTTCTCATAAATTATTTTCTTACACGCTCAACCCATTTCGGCTTACGCCATGGTTATCCTTTTAAGTTCAATTTACATTAGTCGACATTTGACTAAATTTTCATTTTTATCCTTTTTCTCATTATTAGTTACACTATAAGGTAATCTTAACGAAAACTCATAAATTCTTAGTCATTACATGACTAAATTACCGTTTCGCCCCTTTTACCATAAACCATGGTTTTTATCATTTATATTTGTTCCGACCCGTATAATTACGCGTCGGAAACCATATTTCGAATATTATCTTTATCGTATTTATAACTTATAGAATATATACGTATTCTACAAAGAAGTGTAAGTTTCACTTACCTTGCATCCAAGCCACGCTTTTCTTTTCGTACTTGATCCGTTTAACCCGCTTCCTCCACAAGCTGCCACCTAGCTTGTTAAGCGTCAAATTATCATCATAATTCGTAAGATGGTTAGTTTAGTCATTGTCAATCACGACTACTCCACCTTACGTATTTTCTATCAAAATTATCATTCGATCTTATTAATGGTCAGTTTGACTTTCAAAAGTCAACTGTCCCTTTTTAATATATGAAATGCACAATTGAGTTCAACGAACTCACTTAGGCATTTCTTCGACTATTTGGTAGTCGCTATTTTTAGGCCACTAATTTAACTACATTCATCAAGATAGTTTACATACATCATATAATCATCTACTTACATAAAACTCATTCTTTCATTAAAAACCCACTTCGCATACATGTGCTAATTCAATCTTAGCACTTGTTCAAGAACTCTCTTCTTGAATATAGCAAGTATGATGATTTTAAACCTTTATTCGATCTTTATTTACCTTTAAATTCTTACACTTTATGCAAGAACTTCAATGTCAAGAATTTTCGTCACAACCCTCAAAAATCCATTTCAATCATGAATGAACAAGTACTCAATCTTGTAATTTGTTTCAAGTACCTTGTTTCTACTATCAAATATGATGATCTTAAACATGTGCACATCATCATTTTTACTACATAACCAAAACCCACTTGTCTAAGTGTGGTAAATCATCAAATTATTCAAATCATAGCAACCTATGTAGAATTTTCACTTAGGGTTTTGTTCCTAAACAAGTATACATCACTAATTCGGCCCTAGCTTCTACGATTCACACAAAAATCGCATATTGTGATGTTCATCCAATTTCACAACTTCATCGATATCAACAATTCGACATACCTTGTGATCCCCTTGATTAGGTGATCGTTTATTTGTGTTCATGCATTGATTTAGGGCTTGAATCGACCTTCGATTTGATGAATTTATTGAACTAGGGTTTTGAGCTCCTTTTTGTTGCTCCTGGTCGTACACACACACACACTAAGTGTGTGTAGTGTTTTGATTTTTAGTTTTTATCAATCAAGTCCCCTTTTTGGCAACCCAAGTCCCTCTAGTTTGGTTAGTTATTAAGTAGGCCACAACATACTTATTTCTAGTAACATTCTATCTTATTAACTAGGTTAAACATTTCTAGTTAACTTAGTGGGTTCGGGGAAGTTACGACTTAGTTTATTTTAAGTCCTGTTATCTCGGGCCATTTATAAACTTTTTATTTCCTCAAAAGTTTTCGTTCAACTTTTATTTAATATTAGGTTTATTTATTTAAATCCTAATATTGTACTGAGTTACTTTTACCACTGACGGTACTTCACCTGTCTTTTAGTATTAACGTGGTTTGATTAACATCTACCCCCCTTAAAGAGGTTTCGTCTCGAAACCTTTCTTACATTGTTCCTTAAGTTTAACTCCTTGGATTTAGTTTCAGTAATTACTTGAGCATTGCTCGCACTTAATAATCTTACCAGGATAGTATGGTAATGTCCTTTTGGCTTCCAACCGTATGTGCCCTTCACGTGTAAGGCCTCGTAGGTTGTTACTTTCAGATTGTATCTTTTATCTTTATTGGTCATTTATTTTGACGGTTAGACTTGTTAGTCACTGATTACCTTATACCCCATCGCTCGGGTTTATTCACCTCGCCTTCCTGAGGCTTATATGAGTTTATGATCCCTTATCCCATAACCCCCGTTACAACGTGATCATTTTCTATATTACTTTTCTTGACCGTGAACGTGTCACGTCATGTTTAAGTTTACTTCAACTTTTCTTTATCATAATTCTTCTTTTTGAATGTATCGTCTTGCACCTATCGGTGTTAAGACCTATATCCTCTAATATTAATTTTTTCCAAATTCGTCTCATAATATTCATATTTGTTAAAACATTGTTTCTTACTAAAACTGGATTTTAGTTTAACGTTTTTCTCTTTAACTTATGTCAATTACTCACATCAAGGAAATTGACGACCAATAATTTATTCCTTTCCGTTCTCATTTTACACGGGGAATCGTAACCAGTTCTCTCGCTTTATGCTATTGACCCGTAGGTTCTTTTTACTTAGCCTCATAGGCTATTTCTTTAGATATTCACCTTTTAAGGTGAGACCCCAACCATTCGTTTCTATCTATTCATGACCGAAGGGTCTTCTTGGTCCCGTAGACCGTAACACTTCTTTTAATCCCGTAGGTTATGATGATCCCGTAGATCATCTTTTACTCGTGTCATTAATCAATGTACATATATATACATATATGGCGTCAAGGCACCCCTTTTTATATCTAGAATCTTTGACTGTAGTCTAAGGCTACTTTCGTTTCCTTTTGGACTAATCTTCCGACTCTACGACTCCTTACGTCGTCTACACGTCGGTTTGTTCTACGCTTTACCGTCACCCGATTCATTCCTATACTTCTTTACGACCCTGTTAGTGCACTATGTCTGTCGACTTCGTCTTGTATCGAGTCATGTAATAGGATAGGATAAACCGGTGTTCGGGATGCTAGAAACTAGGATTTATGTTTAAGTGTGTAATTTCGCTTGAAATAGCCACCGGCTATTTCACACGAAATTAGAGTTTGTAATTTCGCTTGAAATGGCCAGTGCCACTTTCAAGCGAAATCACACAACTATATATAGGGGAGCTTGGTTTATCATTTGTAACTTTCGGATCTGAGTAGCGAAGCTCTGCCTAATTGTCTCCAGGTGCTGTAAGACTATTATATCAATACAAGAGACATTTAAATTGAATCGAGCGTCCGTTTCATTGATTCGGCCTTTGATCCGGATAAAAACTCTTCTGAAATACTCATTCAGGTCACACAACGATCCTACAAGTGGTATCAGAGCTCAGGAGGAAGAGTTCAGCTTGATTTCATCAGTTTTCTGACTTCTACACCTTCTTTTTCAAAATTCACAAGATTTTACGGACAAAATGGTTTAAATTTCACACATTACATGCAAAACAGTGTTTTAACAAAACCTTGAAAGAATTGGACATAAAATCAACTTAAAACTTGATAAAATTGGTAATTTCGTTTGAAAATGTTCTCGGATTGGATGATGTCAGTGTTATTTCGCACGGAATCACACCTTTAATTTTGCTTGAATCCGATATTCCGCACTAAATTGTAATTCCGTTTGAAAGGTTCACACGAAATCAGCTATTCCGCATCAAAGTGTAATTCCGTTTGAAGTGGTTCACTCAAAATCACATATTTCGTTTGAAAGTGGTTATCGCGCTTGAAATCACTATTCCGCACCAAAGTGATTCCGCTTGAAATCTAATTCCGTTTGAAGATCATTATTTCGTTTGAAAGTGGACATTTTGCATCAAGATCATTTCACGTCAACCGAGTGTCAGTTTGTTTCAAGTTGTTTGATATTGTTTAAACTGATTGTGTTTGTTTGATTATTTTTGTCTCCAGGTAATTCAAGAAGTTCACATCATGGCTGAAGAGTTCTACAATACGTTCTACAATGCATTTACGTCCGAAACGACAATTGTTACACCAAAAACCATAACAAAAGCAATAAATGAGAACATTAAACATGATAACTTTTACGGCACACATTCAAAACCACCAACTCTTGAAAGTATTGAAGACTATACTTGGTGGAAAGAACGGTTTCTCAACTGGGCAAAAACATATGCACATGCACATGAGAGCTGGTTCTGTTTGGAATTTGGTTATAAAAGGCCGACCGATGATAAAGGAGAAGATCTCCCTCTGAAAGGTTTATCCAAAGAAGACAAATCAGAATTTGCAGCTGAACAGAGAATGATTGCTCTAATCCAATCGTCAATCAGAAATGACACGTTTGCTTTACTACAACATGACGGAACATCAAAATCTGTGTGGGAAGCTTTACGGGTTAAAGCTGAGGGGGGTAAACAAATCAAGAAGAATAAGATTGCCTTATTAAAGAAAAAATTCGATTTGTTTGACAGTCTTAACGGTGAATCAGTTCGACAAATGATTGAACGTTTTTGTCATCTAAAAATTGAACTAGAAAGATTTAAGATTGAGAAAACGAGAGAAGAAATAATTGACAAAATCATAGAAGCATTACCACGAGCTGATCAGTGGCAAACGTTTGTGTTTATATTGAAAAATGATGCTTTGTATGAAACAATTTCTCTCGATATGTTAATTGAAAAGATTGAAACTCATGAGCTTGAATTACAGAAACAAAACAAGATGAGCAGTTCTTCACATCAACAGAATGTTAGTCTCTATTACAAAGGTAACTTACCTTCGATGAAAGTTGGTGAATCACCAAAGACAGCATTCAGTGGTGAGAGGACAAAAGAGCCACAGAAAAGCTCATCAAGTTACGATCCGGGTTATCATTCATCTTCGTCAAAAGTTAGTCCTGAAGAATCAGAGGAGATATTGTGCAACATTGCTCTCAAGTTGAACAATTCTCCGGCTATGAGCATCAATGCGGCTAAATAGCAAATGAGCTTCCTTGCATCTGTTCTGGAATCATATGAAGGTCTAGTAGCTGGCAAAATTGGAAATTCTGAATTGACCAAAGAAGACTACGACCAGATTGATCTGGATGAAATGGAACTCATAGACATTCGCTGGTGTTTAGCAAGTTGCATCCGTAGAGCTCAGAGATACATGGAGATTACTGGGAAACAGTCACTCGGTGGTCCATCAACAAAACTTGGATTTGACAAATCCAAAGTGACCTGCTTCAAATGTAAGCAAAAAGGTCATTTCAAGAGAGAATGTAACAATTCTGCAGTTGGTGGAAATGAACATCCGTTCAATGATGATTATTACCGAAAGGCAATCTACCACCGAAGCAAAGAAGAGCCGAAAATGATTGAAGACAAACCCAGAGATAAGTCAAGAGCTTGTGCTGTAATCCATGATGATGAAGGATATGATTGGAGCCAGATTCTACCAGAAGAAGATCGTGTTGATAATAGAGTTACAGCTCATGGCAGAAGTTCATCAAAAAGTAACCATTATGTTTTTGTTGCTGAAATTAAAGAGGAAAACAAAAAAGAAAATGTAATAGCTGAAATCAAAGAGAAAACCAGAGAAGAAATTCTGAGTGAGAACACATACAGAGAAAGAAGCATTGCTGGAACCAGAATTGATGATATGCAAGAAGAGTATGAAGATGCGGCCAGCTACAAAAGATGGGATAAGAAACGAGAGTGCTATGTTAACAGAGAAGGTGAACCTGTTGTTCCCAAGAAGGACATAGTTTATGATGATGTTCTTTTAGTCATTCCTCGAGGCGGAGAATATTATTCAAATGCTGTAAAAGACAAAACTTATGAGAAGAAGCTGGAAAAACTCATAAGAGAAGTCATGATATCATGTTTGAGGAAGAGGGATGAAGAAAGAATGAAGAAGAATATTGAAAATTTGGTTGATGATTTGAAAAAGGTCGCTAAGGAAGTGAAAGTCGAAGCTGTAAAAGTTGTAGATGTGAAAGTAGAGAATGTGAAGGTAGAAGAAGAAGTTGTTATGAAAGAAGCTGTTACCGAAGAACAACAAATTGAAGAAGCTGAGAAGAAAGTTGAAGGTTCGTTTGAAGTGAAGGATGAGATTTCGAAGGTTACTGGTGATGTTGGTACTGGTGAAGAAAAGAAGAGTGAAACTGAACTGAAGCAGAAAGATGTTGATCAGACAGATGCAGCAGAGAACACCAAGGTGTCAATCACTGAGGTAATTTCTGATTCTGAAGTCTTAAATGAAATTGTTGAACAGTGCAGGAAATGCATGAAACCATGCAGTGCTTGTACTGAAAAAGATGCAAAGTTCAGAACAAGAAATCTTGAATTCACAAAAATCGAACAGGTTTTTAAAAATAAATACAAAGAAATGTTTGAAAATAACGAAGAAAAACTTTCAGAAAAATGTAAAAATTTAGAAAAAGAAAATGAAAATTTAAAAGAAAAAGTTTTGAAAATAACAGAAGAATGTTCTCAAAAGGAAAATGATTGTCAAGAAATGAAAAAGGAATATGATTCAATAAAATTGGCTTATCACATTACAAAAGAGTCATATGAAAATGCGAAGAGTGAAATGAAATTTGTTCAATCAAGATTGGATTACTGTTCTGAAACAACTAATACGTTTAAGCGAAATTATGAAATAAAGCAACATGTTGTTAATTCTTACATTGAGGATGTTGCTAAGCTAAAGCGTCAGATTGCTGATTTAGAACAGGATAACAACAAATTGAAAAGTTATCATGTGTCGTCATATGTGCTTGAAAGAATTTTCAACATAAAACCGGATGGTAAAGATTCTGAGCAAAACAAGAAAGGTATTGGCTCAGAGTTTCATCAAGTTCCACCACCGGAAAAGTTTGCATTTTATGATGGTGAAAAGGACGAAAAAGCTTTCAACATGGTAGATCAATTGCCAGATAACATTGACGTAACTTATTCCAAATCTGATGATTCTAGTGATTCAGAGGTGGTAGGTAAGGTCGTTGAAAGTGTGTTGAAAGAAGAGTCGGTTGAAACAGGTAAATCTGAATCACAGGATGAAAATGAAGGAAATTTTCATGATGGATATCTGAAAAACTCAAAATCTGAGAAAAATTTGAATGTTGATTCAAAAGGATTGGTTTATACCATGATTGGATCGGACAAATTATTCTTAGATATTGTATTCCTGATTCAGAATGTGATTTCAGAAAAGGTTGATAAAGTTTTCAAAATGGTTGAGATTGAAAAGTCTGAAATTTTAAAGTTTGCTGGAAAGAGTCACAAAACTTTTTATAACAAACCTGGTTACAAGAAGAAAAACATGAAGGCTGGGTTGGGTTATAAGAAGAAACAAAGTCGAAATAAAAATGAAACGCAAAATTTTCAGGCAAAGATGAATTTTGTTCATGGAACAAGTTCTGAAGAAGAGAAAGAACTCCAATTTAGACGTCAGTCTAATGAAGAGTTCTATGCTCAAAAGAAAAAAGCAACAACCACAGGTCAAAGATGTGTCCAAGAGAATATGTTTTAAATGTGATCAAATAGGACATCTTGCACGCAAGTGTCCTAATCTGAAACCTGTTGATGTTTAGTTGGAAAAGAAGTCTGATAATGTGGAAAAACAGAAATCTGAGGATGTGAAACACAGGTCAACCAGATTTGATTCAAAACAAACTTGGAGATACAACACAAACAAGTTTGTTTCGAACCAAACTTGGAAATCAAACCCGAATAGGTTCGATTCTAGACAGACCTAGAATTCTCACACACCCAGATTAAGAACAACACAAAGTTGGAAAACAACTGTTGACGCAGCAAAATCAAATGAGTTTTGGAAACCAAATGTTGTTCAATATCAAAATGTTCAAAAAGATTCACATTTTTACAAACGAGGTACTCCTAAAGGTCAAACTTGGTCTGTTAAGAAACAAGTGACTTCTGTGAGTAGTAATCAAAATGAAGATGTGTTTGATAAAAATGAAAGAAACTATCCAGCTCTACCTGGAAGGATTTATGTTCAGTTACCTGAGTCTAAACAGGCTTGGGTTGCATTGTTAAAGTGACTGAATAGTTTAATGTGCAGGTGCTCAAGAAAAATGAAGATTGTGAAAATGGAATTCGGAGCAGCCTGGCACAAGAGGAAGAGGAGGCTGCTGAACCCTGTGTTGGTTGAAACAGGGAGTTTGTTTGTTTTCTGTACATAAATAAACAATATTTCATAAACCCTAAAAATTGAAAAATTTAAAAACCAAAAATATGTTTTTATTTTGTCAAAATTTTGAAAAATAAAAAATTTGTTTGTTTTTAAATTTGTCAAATATTCAAAATTCAAAAAGATGTTGATTGAATATGCCGAAACCCTCACGGCGGAACAAACATGATTAATTTCACAAGATTGAAAAACGGTTTTCAAACTGTAAAAAAATCAATGTGTTGTAAATCATGGGGGTATTTACTGCTTTTTATGCAATTTGGTACACATTAGCAGAAAATGGATGGCGAGACAAAGCTATCAGTTTCGGTTTGTCAAATTTTCTTTAAATGATTTTGCATTTTAGGGGGAGTAAGTATTTTCAGAAAATTCAAAAACATTAGAAAATTTGAAAAAGTAAAAAACATGATAAAATTCGAAAAAGAGTTTTTGTGTAAAAAGAGGAAATGATAGTACATCAGTAGACAGTTACAGTATGCTAAAGAAATGTAATGATTAAATAGCGTTAAACAGTCTCACTGATGATATGCCGATAGGTTTTTATACATTTAGTAAACTTTTTCGGGATATAAACTTAAATTCAAACTTGCTTGTTTCGTGGGGAACACTACTTGGATATATAGGTAACTTCTGAAATCTTGTTTGAAGGACCCCTCTTTCTGAGATACTAGGTCTTTATGCTTAGTGATATCTGGGGTATTATCCCGGGACTTCTGATTTTGCGGAAGCAATGGCCTAGTCCCCGAACAATACTTTCTGCTTGCTTGAAATATAGCTCACCCTCAGCATAAAAAATGATGAAACATTGCAAAATGCTAATCATGTGCTGTTGAAGAAAAGATTCTCTAAAGGGAACACACCTAAAGTCGAAGCCGTCATCTCTCTGATTTTGCGGAAGCAATAGCCTGAGCTCTCACGGCCCTCGCATTTAACCCTTTACAGATATCATCTAGGTATACTCACCTGTAAGACTGAATATTGGGATCTGGAAACGGGAGTATATTCAAGAGGTGGGACACATGAATGAGTTTAAGTTCTTAATACACCTAATTCATATCCTGAATCAGTTGAAATTTGTGTGAAAATTTAAGTGGATCAGTATATCAACAATCTAAGTGAATTGTTTAATTCTTAATGTGTAACTAAGCTCAACGGTACTTGTGACTTGTCAAAAACTGATATGATTCTCTGACGCAAACTCAAACAAAAATATTGTCTGTAAATATGTTTGTAAATATTTCATTACTGCTTTATGTTTCAGAAAAATACAAAAAGATTTTGATTCTGCTTTATTTTCGACAACCGATGTCTGAAATGCTAAGTTTCAAAATCTAAGTATGCTGATTGTGTTTCTGAAAATAAAACAAGTTCATTAATTTGAAACTTGAAAATTTTAAATCAAAAATTCAAAAACAGTTTGTGATATCTCCAAGGTCATTAAGTTGGACTTGGATGATTAACTGTGAGGGATTTGGATGCTTATATTGTTAAAATCTATGAAAAAGAGCCAGTTTCCGATCCTGTTCGCTGAAACCGCCAAATCCATGAGATTTGTTAAAAAATGTTAGTTTTAGAAAGTTTGAAAGAGCCAGGTCACAATTCCTGGATAATTGAATGTTTAAAATGTTTGTACTTATAAATATTTGAGTGATTACAGATATTGTACCAGACTACGATCCCGACAGCAGAGTCTAAGGGGGAGTCTGAAGACGAGCTCAAAGCAAGGAGGAGCTTGTAACCAGAAAGTAAGGTGTCGATCCCTAAAGCTCAGAAGCTTGACGAAAGGGGGAGCCTGAGAAAAGATAGAAACTGATCAATGAAGAAAGATTGATGGATACTTACAGTGTTAGACAATTTGGAAAGAGTGTGAAGACTGATCAAGACTGAAGAAGTGTCATGTTAAAGACTCGACATTGAAGACTTCGTCAACATCCAAGGGGGAGTCTGTTAGTGCACTATGTCTGTCGACTTCGTCTTGTATCGAGTCATGTAATAGGATAGGATAAACCAGTGCTCGGGATGCTAGAAACTAGGATTTATGTTTAAGTGTGTAATTTCGCTTGAAATAGCCACTGGCTATTTCACACGAAATTAGAATTTGTAATTTCGCTTGAAGTGGCCAGTGCCACTTTCAAGCGAAATCACACAACTATATATAGGGGAGCTTGGTTTGTCATTTGTAACTTTCGGATCTGAGTAGCGAAGCTCTGCCGAATTGTCTCCAGGTGCTGTAAGACTATTATATCAATACAAGAGACATTTAAATTGAATCGAGCGTTCGTTTCATTGATTCCGCCTTTGATCCAGATAAAAACTCTTCTGAACGACTCATTCAGGTCGCACAACGATCCTATAGACCCGTTACCTGGGTTCTTTATCTTAATGTTTTTAACATTCTTGTTTCGCTAGTTTGCGTTTTTCCTTTCTATATTCCTTTACGACCCATCACACAGATTCATTAATATTTCGCGCTTCCATTATTCGGTTTGCGCTTACTTGCACTACCAAGTATTTATACTTTATTTATCTCGTTTGACTTATTCGTGTGAGATTTCATCGCTTATGAAAGTCAAACTTCATTCTTTGTTCAACCTATTTATCTTTAAAATAGTTGAACGTAATTATCGAAATTTTCCGTTTACAACATTTTATCATCTCTTAGTCCTAACTCATAACCCGAGTCTTTTGACTTTCTAGTCCGCGTTCCCGTCTCTTGGTTTACGCAATTGCTCAAAATCCTACCCATCTATCGGGTATCATTACCGAAGTCATCTTCGAAGTAACCATTCTGATATGGTTTTAGACTTCGTTTTAACTTATTTGGTCATCTTAGCGGTATCCATTGCTTTTATTCAACGAAGTCCTTATTCTTTATTTATTCCCTTTGACTTGTTCTTGTGAATTTCATCACTTATGACAGTCAAACTTTATCTCTATGCCTTAACATTCTCATTAGTCGGTCTGTATTTTCATTTACTTTGATCTTTGTCCCTTCTCTCGGGCTCGTTATTCTAACGTAATACGCTTCCGTCATTCGGCTTGCGTTTACGTTTATTATTAAACATCTTGTTTATTTGATTCATTTGGGTACCTTCTTAGTTCGTACCATTCACCCCGTCCTTATTACATCGGACGTAAATGTGTCCATCATAAGAAGTTCATGGTATCATGTGTTCACTACTTACTTGGCCAAAGTAAGCAATCAACACAGGGTACCCATGATCTTTTTATAATTTTCACATTACACCCCATGTAAGTAATGCCTCTAATCTTCCTATATTACTGATTTAAATTGGCAAAACTTTATTCAATGGCTATTTAACAATTTTTAGTTTCACCCGTTTCATTCTTGAACATATACAGTGTTTTCCTTTTTATCGAACTATTATATAATCACACTCGTTAATGTGATCGCTACTTCTCTCAATAGCATTATATTGAGAGTTTTCCACTTGGATAATTACCCCCGTCCAAGTTTCCAAATGAACTAATCCTGTATTTCTTTGTTATTCACCATCGTGAATAACACATATTTCTATTAAATTTCTCTTGGAAACATCATCCTGAATAGATATCCTATTCAGGTTTTTTTTCCAAGTTTTATCATATATACGCAACCGTCATTCCCTACGTGTTTGTTGCATATTACTACTTGTGCGATTAAATTTAAAAAAAAAACGTGCACCTGGTAATGCTTGCCCTAACGGGCTTTTGCTTGCCAGTAACCTTATTCGCGAACGTTACGCTATTTAGGTCCTTGGTGAGCATGCTCTGCTTGTCATACTTTGGACCATTCCTTTGTCAAATCCGCAATTTCTTACACTCCCGCTATCTTCAGATGCGAGTGTCCTTCAACTAAAACATTTATAAAAGTTAGTAATTTCGACTTTAATGAACTCCCGTATTATAATACAAAGCTTTTCTACTATACGTGTCAACACACGTAACTTCATTGACTATATCGATCCTTTATTGATTTGATTGGTGTAACGTGTATTACACGATAACCCTATGTGTTGTTCACAACACTTTAATCATACTGAACCATTAATATACATGTACTTACTAGATTTGCGATCAAGCCTCGAACCGAACACACTTTATTCTTTTACCATGAGCTCTGATTACCAACTTGTAAGACCCTTACTAATATCTAACGAATTTAGTATAAATATCGACAATTTAATGTGTAATTACTAGTACACAAACTTATGAAAATACGGGTTTATTAAAACTTTTACAAATTAAAAGTTATACAACATAATGTGATTGAGTCCGTCATTTAAAATAATGACGAAACAACATGCGGAAGCTTCATTTTCATGTGTTCTGTTCTTGTACGTCACTTTATCTTCATCTGGGTATTCCTGATATTCACCTACAATCAAAACCAACTCATAAGTTAGTTTTGATAACTTAGAAACAAGTATAAACAAGTTCCACATTCAAACAAACAAAATAAAATTAAAATTTCGAAATCATGCCTCTCGCGCGACGCGAAAGGCTTCATTCATCCTGTCGCGTGCCGCGATGCTTGTCGCGTGTCGCGACGGTCACAAGGAGTCCCTGCGCGTGCCGCGATGCTTGTCGCGTGTCGCGACGGTCACAAGGAGTCCCTGCGCGTGCCGCGGGGGAGACTGTTTTCCAGCAGGTCCACATCTGAACCTGCATATCTGCCCAACTATGTTTATTAATCAAAAGGCAAACTTCCGAGTATCATAACTTTTTATCTACTTATCCGTTTTACGTAATTGTTTTTTCTACGTGTCTGTAATTTAATTCTCCATCATATCGAGTTATAACCCGACATCCGAACTTATAAAATATGGGATTTCAAGCCCTCGACTTGAAATTGATTTACTAAGACTTTTGACCCGTTTGAGATTAAAACCGCCAACTTGTTTCAACTAATCAAAATACATACGCCAATATATTTAACACAAAATATTTAGCTCGGTTCATAATTTCCATAAAATTACGCGACTAGTACGCAAGCTATGCGCATAGATCCGTTTTGACTCGTTTAGGGCATTTAAACAATTTAGTCTAAAACTAGCTCTTTCCTTTCACACTTCATAATTCCACATCTAAAATATCTGTTTATATTCCACCACAACAATTTTTATAGTGGATTTAGCATAACTAAGGGGCTGTTTGGTAGCCTCTTAATGACCATTCAGATGCTACCTCTTAATGGTTTAAAACCTCTGAATGAATAAGAGGTAACCTCAAGTCTGAATGGTTACGAGGTAACCTCTGAATGGTAAATCATCACATGTCACATTCTTCTACCTTCTCATTGGTAAAATTCTTAATGGTTCCATTAAGAGGTAGCCTCTTAATGACCATTCAGAGGCTACCAAACAGCCCCTAACTTATTATCTCAAATTTACCCTTCGGTTAGTCATTTTATGCAAATAACCCATTTTTAGGCATTTGACCAACGAATGTTTATGCTTATAACTTTTATTCATATTTATTGATTCCATAATCACAATGCAAGTTCCTAAACAACACATATGGGTCGTTTGCCAAATTTACCCTTCAAGGGCGTTTTGGTCAACTTTAGTCCCTCATTTTACGATGAAGGACTTTCGCTAAATATTTGACAAAAAATCGTATGTTTAGCCAAAAGATTATTTATGCGTACATGGCTCGGGTCAAAGTATTGACCCGTTTTATACCTCGCTTTAATTAATCGATATTCTATGGCGTCACAATTATCCAAATTGCTACTCGCTCCTGTTAACATATGACTTGACAACAATCATTAGTCGATATTGTCAAATGGTGTTATCACCACCATTTGACCCGTTTGGACTATATGACCAAACATTTACATAAATTAAAAACATGGTTTTTAATTTCCAATTCACACATCCGACCCATTTCGGATTTTCACCACAAAATCCTTTTTCTCATAAATTATTTTCTTACACGCTCAACCCATTTCGGCTTACGCCATGGTTATCCTTTTAAGTTCAATTTACATTAGTCGACATTTGACTAAATTTCCATTTTTATCCTTTTTCTCATTATTAGTTACACTATAAGGTAATCTTAACGAAAACTCATAAATTCTTAGTCATTACATGACTAAATTACCGTTTCGCCCCTTTTACCATAAACCATGGTTTTTATCATTTATATTTGTTCCGACCCGTATCATTACGCGTCGGAAACCATATTTCGAATATTATCTTTATCGTATTTATAACTTATAGAATATATACGTATTCTACAAAGAAGTGTAAGTTTCACTTACCTCGCATCCAAGCCAAGCTTTTCTTTTCGTACTTGATCCGTTTGACCCGCTTCCTCCACAAGCTTCCACCTAGCTTGTTAAGCGTTAAACTATCATCATAATTCGTAAGTTAGTTAGTTTAGTCATTGTCAATCACGACTATTCCACCTTACGTATTTTCTATCAAAATTATCATTCGATCTTATTAATGGTCAGTTTGACTTTCAAAAGTCAACTGTCCCTTTTTAATATATGAAATGCACAATTGAGTTCAACGAACTCACTTAGGCATTTCTTCGACTATTTGGTAGTCGCTATTTTTAGGCCACTAATTTAACTACATTCATCAACATAGTTTACATACATCATATAATCATCTAATTACATAAAACTCATTCTTTCATTAAAAACGCATTTCGCATACATGTGCTAATTCAGTCTTAGCACTTGTTCAACAACTCTCCTCTTGAATATAGCAAGTATGATGATTTTAAACCTTTATTCGATCTTTATTTACCTTTAAATTCTTACACTTTATGCAAGAACTTCAATGTCAAGAATTTTCGTCACAACCCTCAAAAACCCATTTCAATCATGAATGAACAAGTACTCAATCTTGTAATTTGTTTCAAGTACCTTGTTTCTACTATGAAATATGATGATCTTAAACATGTGTACATCATCATTTTTACTACATAATTAAAACCGACTTGCCTAAGTGTGGTAAATCATCAAATTATTCAAATCATAGCAACCTATGTAGAATTTTCACTTAGGGTTTTGTTCCTAAACAAGTATACATCACTAATCCGGTCCTAGCTTCTACGATTCATACAAAAATCGCATCTTGTGATGTTCATCCAATTTCACAACTTCATCAATATCAACAATTCGACATACCTTATGATCCCCTTGATTAGGTGATTGTTTATATGTGTTCATGCATTGATTTAGGGCTTGAATCGACCTTCGATTTGATGAATCTGTTGAACTAGGGTTTTGAGCTCCTTGCTCTTGCTTCTGGTCGTACGCACACACACACACACTAAGTGTGTGTTGTGTTTTGATTTTTAGTTTTTATAAATCAAGTCCCCTTTTTGGCAACCTAAGTCCCTCTAGTTTGGTAAAAAGTATTAAGTAGGCCACAACATACTTATTTCTAGTAACACTCCCTCTTATTAACTAGGTGAAACATTCCTAGTTAACTTAGTGGGTTCGGGGAAGTTACGACTAAGTTTATTTTAAGTCTCGTTATCTCGAGCCGTTTATAAACTTTTTATTTCCTCAAAAGTTTTCGTTCAACTTTTATTTAATATTAGGTTTATTTATTTAAATCCTATATTGTACCGAGTTACTTTTACCACTAACGGTACTTCACCCGTCTTTTGGTATTAACGTGGTTTGATTACCAAACCCGTTTTCTGGGTGTTACAAAAAAATTGGACAAGGTCGGATTATTATTGGCTAATAACTGACTTGGGATTATTATCGACCAATTTCAGAAAGATGGGATTATTATTTTCCAATTTGTAATTTTGAACTGGGGGCAAATTTGTAATTTGTCAAGACCAATGAGCGAATGCCAGCCATCTGCATGGCACGAATAAAAACTATATCAAGTCAACCAATTAAAACAAAACAAAACCATCATTTTGACAGAATAAAAAAACTAAATCTTTTGCATTTTTAATTACCGATTTGGGGTTTGTTAAGGTACATTAAAATTTTCTTTAAGTTTGGATAGTGAATATAAAACCAAAGGAAAAACAGAAAAAAAAAACTTCATTAAATCCTAAAGACTATATTGTAAATTTTAATATCTGAGGGTAGTACTTTATTGAATCCTGACAACTATATAGTAAGTTTTAAATTTTAAGGGTAGTAGCGTAAGTTATTAAAGTTAAAAGTTCTTGTTAGACACTTCTACCAAAAAAAAAATAAAAATAAAAACAAAGCGAATTGCCTAAGATAAGATTCGAACCCGCGTCTGTCACACTCTGAATTTCCAACCAAATCCCGGTGGGTCCGGGTGGGGAGTATCGTGACATAAGATTGGTGTCATCATAGACACAAACACAGCTAGCACAATGGAAGTCTTGGAGTTTAAAATAGGAAAAATTACAAGTTTTGTCCTTTATCTTAATACCACTTATCAGACGGTGTCCTTTTTAACGAATTTTGACAAGTTTTGCCCTTTACAAGGAATTTTGTTGCACGTTTTGTCCTTTATGCTTAACCCAGTTAGATTTTCTTGTTAAATATTGTCACCCAAGGGTATTTTAGTCTTTTTATCCATTTATTTAATATTATTTAAAAGAATAAAACAAAATATTTTAGGGTTGACTGACGGGTGGTCCATGGGACAACCCTTAAGTGTGATAAAAGACGAGTTAATCCCTCATTTAATCATGTAATTGTCTTGAATTAGATAACTACATTTGCTTATGTTTCAGGTGTGTTTGGAGCTTAAAACGAGGGAAAAAGCTACTTTGGATGGGAATGGATTGGAACGAGTTACACAAGATTGGAAAGAAGAACAAAGGAAAAGACTCAGGGGTCCACCATAAATTACGGTGGCTACCGTAATTTACGGTAGCCCCTGAAGGTTCCCATTTCCACCGTAATACAGTAGTGTCTCGCTGTAACGACTTGAAGGCCACCGTAATTTACGGCACCTACCGTAAATTACGGTAGGCCCTGACGCAAAACATGTAACTGCCCCTTTTAATACCGTTTTCAAGTGCCTTTTCACCTATCTCATGATTGGAGACGTTTCTCAGGAGTGCTAGGGCGATTTTCAGCTTTGGATAGTGTTTGTGAACAATTTCTAACATATCGGTTTGTATTTTGATTCGTATGAACTTCGATCTTGATGTTATGATGATCCACCAAACAATGTCCGGCTAAATTTCGGTGATCATCTTAGGTGAAGGTTTCTTACGACTTTTGTGTGTTTTTCTGTATTTCTAGAATAATGAACTTGTTGTGTTTTGCTATGTTTATTATGGTGCATGAATGTTTGATTGTAATTTGTTAATTGATGTTTTGATCTTAGTCTATACCGTACGTTCTTGGTGTCATTGACAATCAAGATATCACGGGAAGGGTTAGGGTTGGATATTGGTTAATTGGTCATCGGGTAACAACCTCGCGTGTATATAATCCAAGTACTCAGTTCCCTTTTATCACAACAAATGTTTATGCATGAGTTATGTCAATGTAACTCTTTCTAGTTGGATTGATGCACAATTGTTAATGGAAACTGGAACCTAAGATGGTCATTTGCTCTTAGTCTGTTAAACAACCAATTTTGATTTACAATTAGCTAGTAATTTAGTTCTCAAAATCAAGCAATCCAAACTCTTGAATTTTGATTTCTACAAATTAGTTTAATTGAAGTTAATTCACAAAGCTATAGAATCAACACACTTTCCACAAACTCCCTGTGTTCGATACCCATTGCTGCTATCTATTAGTTGTAACTTGAATTAAATTTGCATGTGACTATAACCGCACGTCAAATTTTGGCGCCGTTGCCGGGGAGTAGTGCGCAACATGTGTTAATTCAGTAGTTTTGTTTGTTATTTTCGGATTTACGCCGGTTTTGTAGTGTGCAGGTACTACAGGTGTATGCATAGTAGAGGCTCTCACAAGTAGTCACCACTATCGTTTGATCCGGAAATTGAAAGAACTTTGAGGCAAAACAGAGGTTTAGTACGAGAAAACAAGATCGTTGGTTCACCCAATTCACCCATCACACCAAGAAACATCATGGAAGAAACACAAGTACCACCCACTACGGGTCAAACAACATCAACTTTCATTCCAACATCAACAAAACCTTCACCAAATACCACCATGCCCAATTCCACTACTAATCCTACTCCACCACAAGATGTTACACCAACCAACACTACACCACCTATTACTACCCAAGTTGAACCTACCCTTACCTTTAGCCCTGCCTCAACAATTCCACCACTCTCATATTTCTTTCACAAATGAATGCAGCCGCCTTGTCTTTTATGTGTTTGGTTGTTGTGTTGTGTTTGTGATATGTGTAGGACATGGTGAGAACTAAAGACAAAGCAGGAGCAAGTTCTTCAAAAGGAAAACAAGCTAAAACACAACCGAAGAAGCGGAGATATTTAGGAAGAGATGATGATAGCGATGAAGAGGAAGATATAGAAATGGATCCGGCGGACAAACCGGTATGGGAAGCGGGTCCGTTAGACGACCAACCGGAAGAGTGGCAGCCAACATTGTTCAATGACCGTATGAATCGCTTAAAAGACAAGGCGGCTGCATTCATTTGTGAAAAAGAGGTTAGGGAGGTGGAGTTTGGTATCTTCAACGTGTTTGCAAGGTTCCGTGCTTTGGGTTGGGAGGCGGCGTTAAGTTGTTATGATAAAGATAATAAGAATTTGTTCATGGATGAAATTCAGGAGTGGATGGCCACTCTTAAGTGTAACAAGTACGATATACCGTCTCAAATGAAGTTAACCGGCACTGTGAACGGTATTGATGTGGAGATGTCGTTTGATACGTTGAGGAAGTTGGCGAGGTATGATAACTTGCCCGCACGTGATTATATGATTCCGAGTCTAGAAGATTTGCTTCTCAAACCGGAAGCACACCCAAGATGGAATGACATGTTGGAAGCATTGTTTTTACCGGGTACCTTTAGTGGCACGCTATATAGAAGGAACATAAAAATTGAGGCGAAATTGCTGCTTCTGATTTGTATCAACAATGTGATTCCAAGGAGAGGTGATAAGCAAGAAGTGAGGTTTCCCGAGATACCCATTCTCTACTCGTTGCTTGTCGCAACCTCCGATCCCTTATCTGTCCCGGGAACGGGCGGCCGCGAGCCAGTTTCGGTGGTATCGCGTATTATCTAATTTGGCAGCGGAATTTTCATCAGGACCGTAGTTAGGAAATGTTTATCAGAGTAAAACCACCATTTATATATAAATAAACTTATAGGGATGAAACCCAAGTTTTTATTACAAGCTGATTTATAGGGATAAATCCCATTTTATTTGAATTAAAACGCCTTCTTTATTTAGGTAACTTTTATAGCCACTTTTCCAAGCCTTCAGTGCTGTCCAGCTGGCTTCTAATTGGCTTTCACATTGTGTTACCTGAAACGCGTTTTAAAAACATTTGTCAGTGGGAAATACTGGTGAGTGAATCTCAGTTTAACCAAGAAACATTAATTTAATTTAAACTTAACAGTATTGAGGGCGATTACAACGTTTATATCTACCCAATTACTCATTCAGTACTGTCAATCCTGACTGGTGGGTCATATTACACATTGGCTAACTCTTCGTCCAATGGTAACGTTACTCACATTTTGTATACAAAACCCCAACATACCGGCAGTAATTGTAGAATTACAAAGACTCAATCACTGCTAAATTGCATTGTAAAATAGTTAAGGTTTTGTAAAAACTGTTTGCAAAAAGGAGATTACTCACATTGCTGTCTTAGATTTTCCGTAAGGGTTTCCTGGTGATAATCTAAAATTTATACAAATGCACACGTGTTAGTATAATAACCCATTTTAACATTAGTAATACCCTCCCCGAGACGGCATTCCAACGACTACGTCGGGCGGAACCACGACAGCCGTTACGGAATCCTAGATCAATTGGGCAGCGTATCTAATACGTATCCAGGGATTATAATACTTACAACAGAACATAACTTCGCTATTTAGGGGGGTATGATACCTAGGGCTGTAAACGAACCGAACGAACACGAACAAGACCTTGTTCATGTTCGTTTGTTAAAAAATATATGTGTTCGCGAACCGTTCACGAACACTTATCGAACCGGATTTTATGTTTGTGTTTGTTTGTTAAGGAAATGAACTTGTTCGTGTTCGTTTGTGTTTGTTTGTTTATTTTAGGCAATGAACGTTGACGAACACAAATGAGCACAAACTAATGTTCATGAACACAAATGGAAATAAACGAACACAAACAATCATTCATGAACATAATATATAATACATTGACACTTATTAAATATTTAATTTGTTAGACTTTTGATATATTTAAATAAATATAAAAACTAAAAACACTAATGAACTATCAAACATAAGCGAACACGTTACCGAACGTTCACGAACATAAACGAACGAACGCGACCTCTGTTCATGTTTGTTCATTTAACTAAACGAACGAAATTTCTTGTTCGTGTTCGTTTGTTTAATAAACGAACGAACACAAACGAACTTCCCGCCGAACGGTTCACGAACTGTTTGTCGAACGTTTGGTTCGTTTACAGTCCTAATGATACCCGCTTATAAAGCCTACTATTCAGAATTTAGAGAAAGGAAATCGTTGTGAGCGAATTCTGAATGAAATCCGATGGCCTGCTTATATAGTGCTGATTTCTCACTCTCTCGCGGCCCGCGTAAGAGTAGCCTAAGGACTATGCGGCCTGCGTCAATCCTCGGTCAAAGCGTAGCTGATCCTGGTCAGCGTCTAGACTTGCCACGATGATGACACGTGTCATCACCGGGCTGCGCCACTATCTTGATCTCACGCGGCCCTCGTAAACTAATCAGGGGTCTTACGCTGCCCGCATGAACTTAAATATCAACGAAATCAGTTTTTAACCTTCATACCGCCCGCGTGAGGTTGGGGTGGGTTCTACGCGGCCCGCCTCAACTTAAATTTTCTTGTTTTTAATTTATTTTTAATGCTATATTGTATTTCGGGCTTGGTTTTCACATACGAGTATATTTTGGGACATACTGGGATATTTTAAAATATATTAGGGTGTCGGAAAAATTATGAGGGTGTCGGTTTTATTGAGGATTGTTATATCATCCCCACCTTGTTTTAGAGCTCGTCCTCGAGATCTACTGGAACAAGTTTGGATATTTCCTTTGCATTTCAGATTCAAGCTCCCATGTGTACTCAGGTCCTCTTTTGGAGTCCCAATTCACTTTGACCAGAACTAGTCTCTTATGCTTGAGGTTCTTGACTTTCCTGTCTTCAATCTATAGAGGTCTCTCTACAAACTTGAGTTGTTCATTTACCTCTTTATCCTTAAGAGGTACTATTAGTGATTCATCAGCTAAGCATTTCTTGAGATTAGCTACATGAAACACATCATGTATTTCTGCCATTTCCTCTGGTAGTTGTAGCTGATAGGCTACAGGTCCTATTCTTCTAATAATCTCAAAAGGTCCAATATACCTGGGACTTAGCTTTCATCTTTTGATGAATCTTACCACTCCTTTCCAAGGAGAGACTTTCAACAATACTTTGTCTCCTACTTGAAATTCCAATGGCTTGCGTTGGTTATCGGCATAGCTCTTCTATCGATCTCGTGCTGCTTTCAGTCGTTCCTTGACTTGAATAATCTTGTCGGTTGTTTCTTGCACTATCTCAGGTCCAGACAGTTGCTTTACCCCAATTTCTGTCCAACATACTGGGGTTCGGCACTTTCGTCCATAAAGTGCTTCGAATGGTGCAGCATTGATACTTGTGTGATAACTATTATTATAAGAAAATTCTATTAAAGGTAAGTGATCGTCCCAATTACCTCCGAAATCAATTACAGAAGCTCTAAGCATGTCTTTCATTGTCTGAATTGTTCTTTCGCTTTGTCCGTCCGTTTGAGGATGATAAGCTGTGCTCAGATTTAACTTGGTTCCCATTGCCTTTTGGAAACTTGGCTAAAAATGAGAAGTAAATCGGCTATCCCTATCAGAAATAATTGATAAAGGAATTCTATGTAATGAAACGATTTCATTTACATACAATTTAGCTAACTGTTCCATACTGAAAGTTTCCTTCATTGGTAGGAAATGAGCTGACTTGGTTAACCTATCTACAATCACCCAGATTGTATCGTTACCTTTTCTTGTTTTGGGTAATTTAGTAACAAAATCCATTGTTATCAATTCCCATTTCCATACTGGCAGTTCTAATTGCTGTAACAAACCTGAGGGTTTCTGATGTTCAGCTTTAACTTGTGAACAAGTTAAACATTTAGAAACATAGGCTGCTATGTCTTTCTTCATTTCTATCCACCAGAAAATTTTCCTTAAATCCTGGTACATTTTATCACTTCCTGGATGCATCGTATACTTAGACTTATGGGCTTCTTCTAATATACGATGATGTAGGTTTCCTAATTTAGGTATCCATATTCTCTTTTCATGGAATCGCCAAATTCCATCTATTCCTTGTTCTAATTCCTTAATCATACCTTTTAATTTTTCAGTATCATCCTTGATTACTGATTCTTGTGCTTCTCTGATTTGATCGTTTAAATCCACTTGTAGATTTAATTTAAGAGAACGTACCCTTTTTGGCTTTTCATGATACTTTCGACTTAAAGCATCTGCCACTACATTTGCTTTTCGTTCATGATACTGGATATCACAATCATAATCACTAAGCATCTCCATCCATCGTCTTTGTCTCATATCAACTCTTTCTACCCGAAAACATACCTTAAACTCTTATGATCAGTGAATATAGTAAACTTACTACCATAAAGGTAATGTCTCCAAATCTTAAGGGCAAAAATTATAGCTCCTAATTCCAAACCATGGATTGAATAATTCTCTTCATGATTCTTAAGTTGTCTAGAGGCGTAAGCTATAACCTTTTGACGTTGCATCAATACGCATCCATAACCTAATTTAGAAGCGTCACAATAGACCACAAAGTCTTCAGTTCCTTCTGGTAACGCTAGTATGGGTGTATTGGTTAATCTTTGCTTAAGAATTCTAAAAGCTTCTTCTTGTTTTGGTCCCCATTCAAACTTAATGGATTTACAGGTTAACTTAGTTAAATGAATGGCTATTCTAGGAAAATATCGAATAAATCTTCTATAATAACCGGCCAATCCTAAGAAACTTCTAACCTCGGTTGGTGATTCAGGGGTTTTCCATTTGGTAATCGCCTCGATTTTTGTGGGATCCACATGAATTCCTTCATGGTTTACTAAATGTCCAAGAAATTGTACTTGTTCTAACCAAAACTCGCACTTTGAAAATTTAGCATAAAGCTTTTCCTTTCTTAATAAACTTAAAAGTGCGTGTAAATGCTCTGCATGATCCTCTTTATTCTTAGAATAAATTAGAATATCATCGATGAAAACAATTATGAATTTATCCAAATATGGCTTACATATTCGGTTCATCATGTCCATAAATGCGGCTGGGGCATTGGTTAAACCAAATGGCATGACAGTAAATTCATAATGACCATACCTTATTCTGAAGCAGTCTTAGGAATGTCCTCTTCCTGTACCTTTAGTTGATGATATCCTGATCTTAAATCGATTTTTGAGAAAAATCGAGCTCCTTGCAGTTGATCGAACAGATCATCGATTCTCGGTAATGGGTACCGGTTATTAATCGTGACCTTATTCAATTCACGGTAGTCAATGCACATACGCATTGATACGTCCTTCTTTTTAACGAATAGTATCGGCGCTCCCCATGGCGACGAACTTGGCTGTATGAATCCCTTTTCCAGCAATTCATCTAATTGTTTCTTCAGTTCCTGCATTTCGGCTGGTGCCAAACGGTAAGGTGCTTTGGCAATTGGTGTTGTTCCTGGTTGTAGGTGAATTCTGAATTCAACTTCTCTGTCTGGTGGTAGCCCTGGCAATTCTTCTGGACAGACATCTGAAAATTGAGACACTACTGGAATGTCTTTTAGTTCTTTTTCTTTAGTGTTAGTGATTATGGAAATCAAATACACTATAGAACCTTTTCTTATATAACTTGCAGTTTTCATCACAAAGATGAATTTTGTGGACCTAGAGGGCTTATCTCCTTTAATTGTGATCGTTTTACCTTTTGGGGAATTTACTTGAATTGACTTTTGATCACATAAAATACTGGCTTTATTGGCTATTAACCAATCCATTCCTAATATAACATCAAATCCCGTCAGATTCATGGGATAAAAGTTTGCCATAAACTTCTGATTTAAAATTTCTATTCTTGCTCCCTGCAAGATTTCAGAAATCCTAACAGTTTCTCCATTAGCTGTCTCTACTAGACATTCTTGTGGTAGTTTAGTTAATGACTGGTTTAGAAGTTTGCAAAATGAAGTATTAATAAAACTTTGGTTTGCACCAGAGTCAAATAATACTTTAGCAAAAACATCATTAACTAAAAACGTACCAGCTATCACGTCTGGAATCATCTTGGCTTCATCTGCAGTCAGAATAAATGCTCTAGCATTTTTAGTGTTCCTGTTATTCATAGCTGGAGCCAATTTCAGACAATTTGACTTGATATGACCTTGTTCCCCACAGTTGTAGCATACCCTGTTGTTGGCTTTTCTCCTGCAGTCTTCTTCCTTGTGTCCTGATATTTTGCAGAAATTGCAATAGATGGAGCACTTTCCAGAATGCTTCCTTTTGCAATGCTTGCAATAAGGTGCAGAGGTAGAACCTATATTCCTACGGTTGTAATTCCCAGAATGGAATTCTTGAGTAAGCCTCTGTGCTAGGTTTTTCCTCTGGTCTTCTTCTCTAGTACGTACCAATTCATCAGTTAAGTTGTTTGTTAATTCTACAGCTTCTTCTATAGTCTGAGGTCTAGCTGCCTTGACTACGTGTCTAATCTCTCCAATTAATCCCCAGATGTAACGGGAGATTAACACTAGTTCTGGTGATGCAAGGGTTGGTAATATTCTAGCATATTCAAAGAATAACTTTGTGTACCCCTTACTATCCACTCCATTCATCCTAAGGTTTAGGAATTTGTTTCCTATTTATTCCTTTTCATTAGGAGGGCAGAATTTCCTTTCTACCATATTCCTAAATTCCTCCCATTCCATATTATAAACCCTATCACTTCCTCTTGACTGAAGGATAGTGTTCCACCATTCTAAGGCTGAATTCTTAAATAGATTGGAAGCAAACATTATCTTGTCCTCTTCCGCACATTTGCTTATTTTTAGAATAGCCTCAGTCTTTTCTATCCAGCGTAGAGCTGCAATAGGTTCTTCATTGCCCAAGAATTCTATTGGTTTACAGGACCAGAATTCTTTGTAAGAACAACCGTAAGACACGGTTCTTCTTCTTTTGGGAATGGGCACTTGAAGTACAGGGCCATTGTTCACGCTGTGTTCTGGTTCAATTGGTCGCTTACTGCTATGTTTACTTTTATTATTCGCTTCCTGCACTGTTTGAAGAATAAATGGCATTGCATCTATAATTCCTTGTGCCACTATGTGTTGGATAGCACTATTATCCACTTGGTTTCCATTGTTATTGATGCTCGGATTTTCATTAACCACATTAATGTTACTTTGGTTATCGTTATTCAGATTTCCTTGATTTCCTTCGTCGGCCATCTGAATTTTAAACATTTACCCCGTATTAATATCACAAAATAATATTAATATAGTCAATCACATGACACGCAATCTAGCCAAAAGCGTCGATCATTGTGACTTTACTCTATTCATATACTATTATGCCTCTATTACACACCAATACTGAAATAAAAATTACAATACCAACTGAAATAGAATTACATTAATAGTAATAGGCATCCATACACACATAATTTATTTTATTATTATATTTTATTATTTTATTATTATTATTATTATTATTATTATTACTACTACTACTACTACCGTTTCACCATCACATTCACGGATATGGATTCATCCAGAAATCCATATTGCGCTCATCATATTTCCATACGAGTCGCTCTCCCACCTGTCTCATCCGTTCACTACTTTCTAAAATTTCCTCACCAAATGTCCTAAGTTCTTGTACGTTTTCTGCACTCATTGGGGGTGCAGGTTCTAGGACTGGGTTCGGAATCTGGTGTGCGGATTCCTGATATGGGGGTGAAAGTGCCTGAAATCGGTAAGGATCTTCTAAGATCTCCCTAATGTAGTCATCATGGTAATAGGGATCTAAAGGGTCCATACCTGGGTAGGCTCCTATGTTCTGCATGGGTGTGTCTTCATGTATCGGGTAACGTTGCACGTAGTCCCTGTTGTCGTCCCACCAGGGGTCGTAATTTGGGTCTAGGGGGTTAGGTGCTGGTACCCTAGGGATTTCTTCCGGATTGAAGTCATGCATCTCCACTTGGTTTTCAGGGTTTTCTATCTCCATGGGTTGGTCAGGGATTGGCAGTTGTGGTTGGGGTGCTATTATTTGCTCTAGATTAGGGTCAGTTACAGTGGTGGCTATGATGTGAATATTGGCTATACCCCTATTAATCATATCCTGGGCATAGGCATCTGTCTCTCTTTTGGCTGGTGCTAGTACCCTCTGTTCCTGTAACTTTTTCATACGCTTCTTACGCTCGTGTGCCCCTCTACTGAACCATCCCCTCTTTTTCTGAGGAAATGGCTCTTCTGACTGAGCCTTAAACACAAAGATTCCTTCTTCCGTATCAGCAGAGTACCCTGAGAGGGCAAGCTGAGAAGAGGAGGTGCCTTCACTTCTAGGCGAACCAGACAATTGACGGTACGCATCAGATGGTCCTTGGTCGCTCATACTGTAAACTAACAAATAATCAAATAACACATAACAATTAAATATAGTTATGCACGTATTTCCATAATTTATTTCCTAACACTTTATATTTTTTTGTCAGCAGAACACCTCTCTCGCTGAATCAGTGGCTTAGCTCTGATACCACCTTCTGTCGCAACCCCCGATCCCTTATCTGTCCCGGGAACGGGCAGCCGCGAGCCAGTTTCGGTGGTATCTCGTATTGTCTAATTTGGCAGCGGAATTTTCATCAGGACCGTAGTTAGGAAATGTTTATTAGAGTAAAACCACCATTTATATATAAATAAACATATAGGGATGAAACCCAAGTTTTTATTACAAGCTGATTTATAGGGATAAATCCCATTTTATTTGAATTAAAACGCCTTCTTTATTTAGGTAACTTTTATAGCCACTTTTCCAAGCCTTCAGTGCTGTCCAGCTGGCTTCTAATTGGCTTTCACATTGTGTTACCTGAAACGCGTTTTAAAAACATTTGTCAGTGGGAAATACTGGTGAGTGAATCTCAGTTTAATCAAGAAACATTAATTTAATTTAAACTTAACAGTATTGAGGGCGATTACAATGTTTATATCTACCCAATTACTCATTCAGTACTGTCAATCCTGACTGGTGGGTCATATTACACATTGGCTAACTCTTCATCCAATGGTAACGTTACTCACATTTTGTATACAAAACCCCAACATACCGGCAATAATTGTAGAATTACAAAGACTCAATCACTGCTAAATTGCATTGTAAAATAGTTAAGGTTTTGTAAAAACTGTTTGCAAAAAGGAGATTACTCACATTGCTGTCTTAGATTTTCCGTAAGGGTTTCCTGGTGATAATCTAAAATTTATACAAATGCACACGTGTTAGTATAATAACCCATTTTAACATTAGTAATACCCTCCCCGAGACGGCATTCCAACGACTACGTCGGGCGGAACCACGACAGGCGTTACGGAACCCTAGATCAATTGGGCAGCGTTTCTAATACGTATCCAGGGGGTTATAATACTTACAACGGAGCATAACTTCGCTATTTAGGGGGGTATAATACCCGCTTATAAAGCCTACTATTCAGAATTTAGAGAAAGGAAATCGTTGTGAGCGAATTCTGAATGAAATCCGATGGCCTGCTTATATAGTGCTGATTTTTCACTCTCTCGCGGCCCGCGTAAGAGTAGCCTAAGGGCTACGCGGCCGGCGTCAATCCCCGGTTATAGCGTAGCTGATCCTGGTCAGCGTCTAGACTTGCCACGATGATGACACGTGTCATCACCGGGCTGCGCCACTATCTTGATCTCATACGGCCCGCGTAAACTAATCAGGGGTCTTACGCGGCCCGCCTGAACTTAAAAATCAACGAAATCAGTTTTTAACCTTCATACCGCCCGCGTGAGGTCGGGGTGGGTTTTACGCGGCCCGCCTCAACTTAAATTTTCTTGTTTTTAATTTATTTTTAATGTTATATTGTATTTCGGGCTCTATTTTCACATACGGGTATATTTTGGGACATACTGGGATATTTTAAAATATATTAGGGTGTCAGAAAAATTATGAGGGTGTCGGTTTTATTGAGGATTGTTATATTGCTTCATGGGTCACCCCGTTTTCCGTTTCGGTATTTGGTGATGAACAATGTATGGATACGCCGGAATAAAGTGGGAAGAAATATTATTCCGTATTGTCGGATAATCACGGGGTTGCTTAAATTGTTCAAGGCTATTACACCGGAAGACAAAGGGAAAGCGAAGAGGCACAAGCTGTTTGACATTCGGAGAATGGGAGTTAGATGGACTTATGATGAATCGGAGCGATATCATAAGTTAAATTCAGAAGGTTAAAGGTGCCGTGCTTTAAAGGTTGATGCGAGGGCATTATTACCGGGCGAGGAGGATGAGCCCGAGAGTGAGGATGAGCCCCCGAGTGGGGATGAAGACTACGGCGATGAACGTATGGTGAGCACATGAATGTGGACCAAGGGGGTCCAGGTCATGTGCATGGTGGAGGGTTCTTTGATTACACGGAGTGCTCTTATGAGCCAAATTGGGCATATCAAGGAACCATGCAAGAGATTATTGAACATCAATGTCCACCATCATCGGTATTTGATACTTGGTCGGGGTCCGAGCGTACATTCTTTGATCATCAAACATGGATGGGGGTGAGTATGGAGCGGGCATTGAAGCATAGCTTTGATCGACAGGAATCATGGAACCGCACACATGCTTATTTCTTTGAGCAAGAAATGAACAATAGGTACATCGATGATCAAAATCAGCATATGCACGCGGATTGGCATGCGGGGCAGCCGGTAGTTGTGGATCCACCTCCGGTGGATTATGCGTCACTGCCACCTTATGATGGTAGCGTTTCATATCCGACACCGCCGTTACATCATTTGCAATGGGTGGACCCCCGTCAAGATCAACAACATGGAGCCTCGCAACAAGGAGGAAATGGAAGTGGAAGCGGCTCGTTTGCTTTTGGAGAATGGTCGGAGATGATGACTTCCATCTTTGGGCCTCCGCAGCCGCGTTACTATTAGTCAGGTGGTGCTCTTTCTTGTACATTTTTGTGAATATTTGTTTGTTTATGTTTATGGTTGGGAGGAAGGGTGGTGAATTAGTTTTTGATGTTATGTGTTGGGTTGGGCTAGTTGGCGGTGTTAATGTGTTTTTTGGAAAAAATATATAAAAAAATATAAAATGAAAAAGATCAAAAAGAAATTTGGGGTTTGAGTGTTGAGCTTTTGTTGATGTGAATGGATTTAGCGATCAATTCTTTCCAAAACCATATATTGGGGTCAATGTATCCCAAGTGTGGGGATGGGGGGGAAATTTTGATGATTTAAAAAAAACATTTTTTAAATCAAGCGAAACATTGTTGGAATCTGAACACTTTATACTAACCTCGAGTGTCACACCAGCAACCCTTATTTACCCTTTTTCTTGGTGAGAGTTAAAGCCACATATGTAAATAAATAATGTTTGTCTTTGATGAGAGTGGCAACGGGTGGGGGTGCATTAGAACTTGTGCGTGAATTCGGTTTGAGGCCTTAGTTAAACATGAATGTAGAAAGGATAAGGGCAATTAGGTAGCCTCGTCATAGTGTGTGCGAGTGTGGGATTTGAGGGGTTGGACCTCATAAATTATATATATGAGCTTGGTAGTGAGAGGGGCGGGGGTTTGGACATTTAGTTGCCCATTTTGTGCCTAAAGCCAATCATTTATTAACCCATACCTAGTTCCCCAAAAATTTACCCGATTTGACCCGGTCTTGTAGTGTTAGTAGTTGTTCGTTCTAGTTGTGTTAGTTATGTTTGTTATATTTGGTTTGCTAAAAAAACAAAAAAAAGAGAGAGAAAGAAAAGGAAAAAAAAAGAGGAAAGCAATGAAAAAAAAATGATGCATAAGTTAGTTGTAAATAGTTGTTTTGTTGTGTTTGTTTTATGTGTAATAAAAAGACCGGGTTAAGTCATTCGCTACTACACGTATATATTTCCATTTCCTACCCGTATACCTAGCCATGTTACAACCTTTAAGTCCCTTTGATTTGCATTCATGTTTTGACACTTGTTAGGCGGAGGACCGATTTAGGTACAAGCATATAGTTGTGCAATCACCTGTTTGCCTTTTGTGTGTCTAGCTTATCTTTGCTAGTGCTTACTTGTCGCCGAGAGGATAGATATAGTGAGGGGTGTGTTGTTTGGGTGTTAGGAAAAGGCTAATAAAAGGATGACATGTTTATGCTTGATTTATGTTGATCACTTGTGCACTTGAAAATGGTTTTTGATGGGTTGCTTGGGGCAAGCAACGGTTAAGTATGGGGATGTGACGGGTGGTCCATGGGACAACCCTTAAGTGTGATAAAAGACGAGTTAATCCCTCATTTAATCATGTAATTATCTTGAATTAGATACCTACAGTTGCATTTGGAGCTTAAAACGAGGGAAAAAGCTACTTTGGATGGGAATGGATTGGAACGAGTTACACAAGATTGGAAAGAAGAACAAAGGAAAAGACTCAGGGGTCCACCGTAACGTAATTTACGGTAGTCCCTGAAGGTTCCCATTTCCACCGTAATACAGTAGTGTCTCGCCGTAACGACTTGAAGGCCACCGTAATTTACGGTAACTACCGTAAATTACGGTAGGACCTGACGCAAAACATGTAACTGCCCTTTTTAATATCGTTTTCAAGTGCCTTTTCACCTATCTCATGATTGGAGACGTTTCACAGGAGTGCTAGGGCGATTTTCAGCTTTGGATAGTGTTTGTGAACAATTTCTAACATTTCGGTTTGTATTTTGATTCGTATGAACTTCGATCTTGATGTTATGATGATCCACCAAACAATGTCCGGCTAAACTTTCGGTGATCATCTTAGTTGAAGGTTTCTTACGACTTTTGTGTGTTTTTCTGTATTTCTAGAATAATGAACTTGGTGTGTTTTGCTATGTTTATTATGGTGCATGAATGTTTGATTGTAATTTGTTAATTGATGTTTTGATCTTAGTCTATACCGTACGTTCTTGGTGTCGTTGACAATCGAGATATCACGGGAAGGGTTAGGGTTGGATATTGGTTAATTGGTCATCGGGTAACAACCTCCCGTATATATAATCCGAGTACCCAGTTCCCTTTTATCACAACAAATGTTTATGCATGAGTTATGTCTATGTAACTCTTTCTAGTTGGATTGATGCACAATTGTTAATGGAAACCAGAACCTAAGATGGTTATTTGCTCTTAATCTGTTAAACTACCAATTTTGATTTACAATTAGCTAGTAATTTAGTTCTCAAAATCAAGCAATCCAAACTCTTGAATTTTAATTTCTGCAAATTATTTTAATTGTAGTTAATTCACAAAGCTATAGAATCAACACACTTTCCACAAACTCCCTGTGTTCGATACCCATTGCTGCTATCTATTAGTTATAACTTGGATTAAATTTGCGTGTGACTATGGCTGCACGTCAAATTTTGGCGCTGTTTCCGGGGAGTTGTGCGCAACGTGTGTTAATTTACTAGTTTTGTTTGTTATTTTCGGATTTACGCCGGTGTGTAGTGTGCAGGTACTACAGGTGTATGCATACTAGAGGCTCTCACAAGTCGTCACCACTATCGTTTGATCCGGAAATTGAAAGAACTTTGAGGCAAAACAGAGTTTTAGTACGAGAAAACAAGATCGTTGGTTCACCCAATTCACCCATCACACCAAGAAACATCATGGAAGAAACACAAGTACCACCCACTACGGGTCAAACAACATCAACTTTCATTCCTACATCAACACAACCTTCACCAAATACCACCATGCCTAATTCCACTACTAATCCTACTCCACCACAAGATGTTACACCAACCAACACTACACCACCTATTACTACCCAAGTTGAACCTACCCTTACCTTTAGCCCTGCCTCAACAATTCCACCACTCTCACATTTCTTTCCAGCTTCGGGTCAATCATCCTCTACCTATTCAATACCACCGAGTTCAACCGTTATTCATACTACTTCTACATACCGACCACCGAACCAGTCGGGTTTCGACTATTCATCTTTTCCTTTTGTGCAATCTTCGGGTATAGGAGGAGATGGTTATGATGATGGGTATGAAGAAGATTTTAGAGGATACGAAGAAGAAGGATTTTACTACGGGGGTGATGGAGGTAATTTGGGACCTCAAGGAGGAGCGGGTCAACAAAGTCAACCGTTACAACAAATTCAAGACATGGGTAGATTACCGACAGGGGTACACCATATTCGACCACAAGGACCACAGTTGCAACGTCCTACGCCTTTACATCAAGTTCGTCCACAAAATACACAACCTCAATTTCAAAGGCCGATTCAACAACCACCAATGCAACAATATCAATTTCAGCCGCCATTTGCACCTCAAGGGCCTATGCAAGGGCAAATGGGTCAACCAAGAGCACCATTGGGTGCTCCGTGAAGACATCACCAGGAGGTAGTACAGGGAATCGAAGCTCATTTCCGACCCATTATCACTAACAATCCTTCTCCGGTAGTCATTCCTCATCATGCGGATGGAAGGAGTTTTGAGGTTAGAACAACCGCACTCCAAAGTTTGCCAAAGTTTAAGGGGTTAGCAACGGAAGAACCTTACATTCATTTGGAGACATATGACTCCATTTGCAACACTATTGGAGGTCAAGGGTTTTCGTCGGACGATGTCAAGTTGGTTCTCTTCCAATTTTTGTTGGAAGATAAAGCAAAAAGATGGTTTCATACTTTGCCCTCCGCGTCGATTTTTACATGGGCCGACATGCAACAAATTTTCTTGGACGAGTTCTACACTTCTCAAAAGAAAAATGATGCAAGGAGAGGTTTGAGAAGCTTCCAACAACAACAACCGGGGGAGATGTTTCATGAGGCTTTTGAAAGGTTCAACATGATGTTGAGGAATTGTCCTCATCACGGTATAAAACTTTGGGAGTTGTTAAATGCTTTTCACGAGGGGTTGAGTTCGGATGATGCTCATGATTTAATGTTAATCACTAACGGTACGTTTGGTATAAATTTTGAGCATGATTATTGGCAATTTTTAGAGCAAATGGCGGTTACTTCAAAGAGGAAGGCTCAATCTTCGAGACGGGCAAGGCATGTTATTACAAGGCCACAAGTACATGGGGTAGAGAATGGAGGTGTGCAAACCATGAATCAAGTGTACAACGTGTGCACTAATTGTAATGAAATAGGCCACACTGCAGAAGTTTGTTTGGTGGGAGTAGTTGAGGAGCAAGTGGAAGAGGTGAATGCTATTCAAGGGGGTGGTCGAAACTTTAACATGAATTCGAACACATACCACCCCGGGTTAAGAAATCATCCTAACTTCCGTTATGGGAATCCGACGAATCAAGCTAACCCAAATTTCCAAGGAGCTCAAGGAAATTTCGCACCTCGTCAACAATTCAATCAAGGTATTTATCGGGGTGGAAACAATTTTGGCTACCAAGGGCAATTTCAACAATCGGGTCAAGGTGGTTCTTCGGGTTAAACTTCATCAAGTGGGAATGAGGTTATGGATATGCTTCGGGTAATGCAACAAGACATGCAAAAAAGGAATCAACTTGATGAAGTCCGGATGCAAAAAGATGAGGTTCGTGACAAAGGCATTCAAACATTAACAACGCAAATGGTCAATTAGCAACCGATGTGGCGGAGTTGAAGAAAAGCAAAGGTCAACTGCCTAGCGATACTAAGGTAAATCCTTCCCATAGCTCATCACGTAATGTTAATATCAACCATGTTAGTGTTTTAAGAAGTGGCAAAGAATTTAAAGCAAATTTGTCACCGGGTTTGGTTGATGGGGTGGTTGAAGATATAACGGGTAATGAAAGTGAAGAGGATGAAGTTTCACCACCTATTGTATCTAAAGAGGTTAATGTTGAAAAACCGGGGTTGGGTGAAATTCTAAAAGATAAAAAAGATGAAGGGGAGCCGAGTCAAGTCCCATTTCCATCGGCTCTACTTGACCCGGGTAGAAAAAAAATTATTTCAACAAGGGGTCCCCAAAAAGAGGAGTTGTGGGACATTTTTAAACAAGTAAAAGTCAATCTCTCGTTGCTTGATGCAATAAAGCAAGTACCCGCTTATGCTAAATTTCTAAAAGAATTATGCACACAAAAAAGGTAACAAAAGAAAAAGATGCCTAAACGGGTCAATTTAACCGGGCAAGTGAGTGCGGTACTTAATGGGGAGCTTCCTCCTAAGCTCCAAGATCCGGGCACGCCTTTAATAAATATTCAAGTTGTTAATTTTCAAATGTCAAAGGCATGCTAGATCTTGGAGCCGGAGTGAGCATTTTACCGGGGGGCTTATATGACCAATACGATTTTTGTCCATTAGCAAGGGTAGAGACAACGGTTGTTTTGGCCGATTTGTCTCATAAGATACCTCGGGGGATGGTTCATGATGTTATAGTGAAAATCGATGAGTTTTATTACCCGGTTGACTTTTTTAGTCTTAGACTACTCATCCGCGGACCCGAAACAACAACAAAATGTTATTTTGGGTCGGCCATTTTTGAGCACTGCGCATGCCGTGATTGATTGTCAATTTGGTACGGTCGACATGACTTTCGGAAATTGAAAAATGAGATTAAATGTTTTTACTAACAATTCTAATTCTGTTGGTGTTGATGAGTGTTTTATGGCAGATTTAGTCGACGGATGCAACCCGCATGAGTATGAGGAGGATAGTATGGATATGTGTGTTTGTGATTTTTCTGAACAGGTACATGCTTGTGCACTAAGGGTTGAAGAGGAGAAGCAAGATGCTATGGCATTAAAGGAGGGTCGACCGCCATGGACCCATCAATTGAAAGCTTCCCGGTGGAAATCAATTCGGGTACCAAACCATCATTGGAGGAACCACCGAAATTGGAGTTGAAAGACTTGCCAAGCCATTTGAAGTACGCATTTTTAGGTGATAATGACACTTTACCGGTCATTATTGCCTCTAATTTAGAGATGGCACAAGAGCAAGCTTTGTTGGAGGTGTTAAAGGCGAATAAAGTGGCCATCGGGTGGACAATTGCCGACTTGAAAGGCATTAGTCCATCGATCGTTATGCACAAAATTATCACCACCGAAGATGCAAAACCAACAAGAGAGGCACAAAGGAGATTGAACCCGAATCTACGGGAAGTGGTAAAAAAAGGAGGTAATTAAGTGGTTAGATGTGGGAATTATCTATCCTATTTCGGATAGTGCTTGGGTAAGTCCTACCCAAGTAGTGCCTAAGAGGGCCGACATTCAAGTAATCAAAGATGAAAATGGTGAACAGATAGCCACCCGACCGGTCACCGGGTGGCGTGTTTGTATTGATTACCGCAAATTGAATGCCGCCACTTCTAAGGACCATTTCCCGCTACCTTTTATTGATCAAATCATTGAAAAATTATCGGGTCAAAAATATTACTGCTTTTTGGACGGGTACTCGGTTACAGTCAAATTGCAATTCACCCGGATGACCAACACAAGACCACCTTCACTTGTCCATATGGCACTTTTGCCTTTAGGCGAATGCCATTTGGCTTGTGTAATGCACCGGCAACTTTCCAACGATGTATGGTGAGTATTTTCTCGGAAATGGTTGGAGGAACACTTGGTGAAAGCTCCCATCTTGCAACCACCGGATTGGTCAAAGCCATTTGAAATTATGTGTGACGCAAGCGACACTACAATTGGTGCAGTTTTGGGTCAACGAATTGATAAAAAGCCGGTGGTGATTTACTACGCAAGCAAGATATTGTCCGAAGCGCAACTGAATTACACCACAACCGAAAAGGAGTTATTAGCGGTGGTGTATGCTTTGGACAAGTTCCGGTCTTACATATGGGGAAGCAAGGTGATTGTGTATTCGGACCATAGTGCAGTCCGGTATTTGATGGAGAAAAAAGATGCAAAGCCCCGTTTGATCCGTTGGGTATTGTTATTGCAAGAATTTGATTTAGAAATTCGGGATAAAAAAGGAAGTGAAAACGTAGTGGCGGATCACTTGTCTCGAATTCCGGTGGAAGGGGTTGATGATTTGAGCGAGATAAATGAACGGTTTCCCGATGAGCAACTACTAGCCGTGTCTACTTTCGTTGCACCGTGGTATGCCCATTATGTTAATTACCTAGCCACGGGTGCAATCCCAAGTCATTGGACCAAGAAAAGAAGGCAACAATTCATGGTTCAAGTTAAACAATATATTTGGGATGAGCCGGACCTTTTCAAGATTGGGCCTGATCAAGTCATTAGGAGGTGTGTGCCCGAAACAGAAGTGTTGGAGATTGTGACACATGCTCATTCATCCGCTTGTGGAGGTCATTTTAGTGGTCATAAAACGAGCTACCGGGTTCTTACATGTGGGTTTTATTGGCCCACAATTTTTAAGGATGCATGCGAGTTTGCAAAGAATTGTGTTAATTGTCAAAGAATGGGAAGTCAAGATTGGGCCTGATCAAGTCATTAGGAAGTATCGCCCCGCTTGCGGTATGCACATATAATGTATATATGTGTGGGCGCTCGGGGGGCAAAAGCAAAAGTGCACTAATTTTTAACGTTATTTTACTAATTTCGTGAAAATAACGTTAAAATAGGGGATGGTTAGTCATGCATCATGTGGTGGCGTTGATAGCCGAAAGACAAGGGGGTACATGCACCAATTGGCGTTTGTCTCAATTGCTGAGTGTTATGTGCCTTATGTCCAAGGCTTGATGCAAAACCACAATCGAGCCGGGGGTCTCATTGGAAGCAGCCTCTCTATTCCTACGGGGTAGAGGTAAGGCTGTCTACATCCCACCCTCCTCAGACCCTACCTTAGCTTTTGCAATTGGTGGGATATACTGAGTACGATGATGATGATGATGATGATGTCAAAGAATGGGAAGTCTTTCAAAGAGGGATGAGATGCCTTTGCAACCGATTTTGGTTGTTGAAATATTCGATGTGTGGGGCATAGACTTTATGGGTCCCTTCCCGAGTTCAAATGGGTTCTTGTACATTCTAGTGGCGGTGGATTATGTCTCGAAGTGGATTGAAGCTATTCCTACAAGAACAAACGATCATTCGGTTGTTTGCAAATTCGTTCAATCCAATATCTTCGCTCGTTTCGGTATTCCAAGGGTTATCATTAGTGATGGTGGGTCACATTTTAAGAATTTTAATTTCTGGAAATTATTGAAGCGGTACAATGTGAACCACCAAATTGCTACACCGTACCATCCGCAAACTAGTGGACAAGTCGAAGTGTCCAAATGTCAAATTAAAGAAATCCTCATGAAGACGGTTCGAACGGATAGAAAGGATTGGTCAAGCAAACTCGACGATGCATTGTGGGCGTATCAGACAGCCAACAAAACTCCAATTGGTACAACGCCCTATCGGATGGTGTATGGTAAGGGATGTCACTTACCAATGGAGTTAGCTCATCGGGCACATTGGGCAATCAAAACGGTGAATGCAGATTACGACGAAGCGGGTAAGATGCGGAAGTTGCAACAAAGTGAGATAGAAGAAATTCGAGACGAAGCTTATGAGTGTGCATCGGCGTACAAGGATAACCTTAAAAAGGTTCATGACGTGAAAATCAAGAAACGAACATTTGAAGTGGGCTAGAAGGTTTGGTTGTATAATTCGAGGTTGAAATTATTTGCGGGCAAATTAAAAAGCAAATGGATGGGCCCATATGTCATTAGGCGAGTCGGTAGATTTGGTGACTGATGTAGGGTAAAATACACAAATTTGTCCCGTGTAAATTGTATAATTATTGTGTAGGATTTATTTATTTTTATTTAGTTTTAGTATTATATTACATTATTTTGTGTTTTGTCAGGTCCTGATGCAAATGGAGCAAAAAATAATAATAAATAAATAACCAGCTAGTTGAGCAGAGTGTGGTGCCAGTGACTGAATTAAAATTGCCGCTATTTTCCTTGATTGGGCCGAACCCGCTATCTCTAAATTATTATAAAAGGAATATTATAAATAAAGAAATCAACATCACGACTTAACTTGGAAAAGAGGTAGGCACCAAAAATCAAAGGAGGCTGCCATTATAACTAAAGTGGGGACACCACTTTTCTTGGGGCTATAGGTACTGCACAGAAAGGCGGCTGTTATAATTTAGGGTATTGGGCCGAAAAGGACAATCAGTACAGCATGTTTGCATAAATCGAAATTTTGGGCCATGAAATAATGATAAAAACATGATGTCGGTATACCCTAATATATACATCAGACAAGAGGCACGAAGACAATATAAAAGATATACAACATCAGACGCACGGAAAAAACATCAGATCAGACGAAGCAGAGATCATAAGGAACGAAAATTGTGAAGCTTCTTTTGCAAGGAATTCAAGGCTACGGTATCGAGCGGGAAGCTTGGAGAGCAAGGAATAAACGGGTTCTTCTACTCGATTTCTTTAGTTTTCTATTTTTCTATGTTCATTGTCGATGAATTCTTGTTCTAAACCTTGTTTGATTGTATTTAAAACCATGTTTAGCGGCTAAAACTCTTTAACTACCTAGGCATGTGTAACACCCGTATAATTTTACTTGATTTTAATAATAAATTATACCATTGTAAATAAAAGTTTACTTAATTAGCATAAAATTCATATAGAAAGTTCATAAGTAGCATAATCTTAAGTCAACCAACGACTAAGTTAAAACATTTCAAAAGTTGTTTAACAATTGTTTACAACCCATAAACCAAGTCTAGTAAAGATTTAAAACATTGCGAAAGCTTGTAAGTAGTGTTCGGTTCTTCAAAAGTTTACTCGATCATCTTCCGGTTATTTTCCATCATCACCTAAGATCAAAACCACATCAAAAGTTAGTTTTGATCAAGTTAAAAGGGTTATAAACAAGTTCCATGGCTCAACACTTAATAAAAAAAAAAAATTTCCGGAACAAGGGCGTCGCGTGACGCCAAGGGGGCTCGCGCGACGCCTAGCCCCTAATTTTCCAGAATGTTTATTTTCTGATGCTGTACATTCCCAGCTCCATGTTCAATTTAAATTCCAACTTTAAATAGCCATAACTTTTGACTCGTAAGTCCATTTTAGGTGATTCTTTTTCCTACGCGTCTGTAATTTCGTTACCGACATGCCTATTTCCAATTTCATACCGAAACATTTGATTACGGACCGAAAGACTATATGTCCATATACAATTATTCGACCCATTCTAACTTAGCCATTTTACTACCATTTAATTAGTAAACCTAAGGCGCTTATTACCCTAACTCCAGGGCTTATTGTCATCGGCACTTCATTACCAAACTTATGGCTTCGTGCTCTTGTGACTATTTTCGCCTCTTCTTTCTACTTTACAATACTAATACTACAAAGTATCATGATTCGACCCGTTTGATCCATCTACGGAAATTCTCCATTTTGATGGCTACCAAACGACTACAAACCAATTCTTAACCTACGGATTTAAGTATCATACATGATTGCTACAACCAACACAATTTTATCAACAACGCATAGTTTAACAACAATTCACCAAATGTAACGGATCAAGTTACATACCTTAGTGTACCCCCTTCAACCGCAAATCACCACCGGCTTGTCCACTCGACGTTCCGATATCCTTTCCTATAGAGTTCAATTCAAGACATGTTTAGAACTCTCTTTAAACCTTACATCGCATAATACACCGAAACATCATAATTATGCGTTTAAATCTTTAAATTTCTATTTTAAGCCTTCTTTGAGGCATTTTCACAAACACCTTAAGGGCAGATTTTTCACATGATTATATGACAAGTTTCTAGCTTATCATTTAGCCCTAATTTCACCTCAATCAACATTTTACATGATTGTTAGCTTCTAGATTTCTGAAATCACTTCCAAATTGTCAAATTACACAAGATTAACACCCAATATCCTAGTGTTCATCAATTTACACATAACCCATTAATCACCTACAATGGTGTTCATGGATTCACCAAAATTTCTTATGATTTCAACTTCTATTGGTCTAGGGTTTGTCCCTAGACACTATAATTGTTCCTTAATCATCATAACATACACATGCAACCCTAATTTCAGATTTTTCCCGATTCATGAGAATTTCAAGTTGAGAGTTTTCCTTAAATTTTACATACCTTGTAATCCTCTTGTGATGAGGATCACGATTCTATGCTCGGATTTTTGTTTGGACCAGATTTGCACCTCCAATTTGAGAGTTCAAGTAGAATTTTGAGAGTTTGAAAGTGGGGGTGTCGCCCCTGCTTGTTCTAATCGACCAGACATCCCTTTTTGGGGTGTTTGGTTTGTTTTATTTGTTTTAATTAAAGTCAAGTTTCAATTCTTACAACTTAAGCCCCTCTACTTTGTTCAACATATTGTTTAGTAGCTTTTAACCCTATCATAAGCTATTTCTAGTCTTTTAACTAACTAGGTTAAACATTTCTAGTTAGTAAATTCTCGTTTATTTATACTTTATAATTGTAATATAAAGTTTTATATTTTTTTCGGGGTGTTACAAGTCCACCCCCCTTAAAAGAGTTTCGTCCCCGAAACCGAAGTACGTACCAAATAATGTAGGGTGAAGACGTCGCATCTCCTCTTCGGACTCCCACGTAGTGTCCGAACCTTTCCTATGCTCCCATTTGACTTTGACTTGGTCAATTTGTTTATTTCGTAAATGTTTGACCTTTCGGTCTAAAATCTCCACCGGTCTCACCGCATAATTCAGACTATTATCCACTTCGATATCATCGTAATGGATATAGGCCATTTCGTCTGCTAGGCACTTTCGTAATTGTGACACGTGAAACGTGCCATGAATCCCACTTAGTTCCTCCGGTAGTTCAAGGCGGTAAGCTACCTTGCCAACCCTTCCGGTAATTTTAAATGGCCCAATAAACCTCGGGCTTAGTTTCCCCCTTTTTCTGAATCTAATAACGCCCTTCCATGGGGAAACTTTTAGCATGACCATGTCGCCAACCTGGAATTCGATTGGCCTATTCCTTTTATCAGCATACGCCTTTTGCCTGTCTTGAGCTGCTTTCAAGTGTGCCCGAACTATTTCAATCTTTTCATTCGTGGCTCGTACTATATCTTGGTGGGCGAGTTCACGTGGACCCACTTCACCCCAACATACCGGGGTTCGACACTTCCTACCATAAAGCATTTCGTACGGTGCCATCTTAATACTAGATTGGTAGCTGTTATTATACGAAAACTCGACTAACGGTAGGTGAACATCCCAACTTCCTCCAAAGTCGATTATACACGCCCGTAGCATGTCCCCCAATGTTTGTATCGTTCTTTCACTCTGTCCATCCGTTTGAGGATGGTACGCAGTGCTAATGAACAATTTGGTTCCCATTTGCTCTTGGAAATCTCGCCAGAAATTTGAAGTAAACCGGGTATCCCTATCAGACACGATGGATACCGGCACCCCATGCCGTGCTATTATTTCATTCTTGTAAACCTCTGACATCTTTTCTGACGTATAAGTCTCACGGATCGGAATGAAGTGAGCACTTTTCGTCAATCTATCCACCACTACCACATGGCATCAAAACCACGATTTGTTTTAGGCAACTTGGTTAATAGGTCCATTGTAATATGTTCCCATTTCCAAACCAGAATTTCTAACGGTTGGAGTTTGCCGTATGGTTTCTGGTGCTCCGCCTTGACTTGTAAACATGTCAAGCATTTTTCTACATACTTCGCCACATCCCTCTTCATTCCGGGCCACCAATAATTTTGTTTTAGATCATTGTACATCTTGGTCGCACCCGGATGAATTGAATATCGGGATTTATGAGCTTCATTTAGTAGAAGCGCCTTCACCCCACAAGTATGTGGGACCCATATCCTTCCGGATCGAGTCTTCAACCCGTTATTCCCATCCGACAAATCTTTCAACTGACCGATTATTCTTTCTTTCTTCCAATTCTCTTCTTTTATTGCTTCTAATTGCGCCTCTCGAATACGTTCAAGTATACCCGAGGTCACCACGAGTTGCATAGATCTTACTCGTATTGGGACATAGTCCGCTTTTCTGCTCAGAGCATCCGCCACCACATTAGCCTTTCCGGGGTGATAATGTATTTCACAATCGAAGTCTTTCACCGTTTCTAGCCATCGCCTTTGTCGCATATTTAACTCCTTCTGATCGAAGAAGTATTTTAAGCTCTTGTGATCGGTGAATATGGTGCACTTTACCCCATATAAGTAATGCATCCATATTTTTAAGGCAAATACCACCGCAGCCAACTCAAGATCATGCGTGGGATATTTCTTCTCGTGTATCTTCAATTGCCTCGAGGCATAAGCTATCACCCTGCCCCGTTGCATCAAAACGCACCCGAGCCCCGATAGTGAAGCATCCGAATAAACCACCATATCTTCGACTCCGTCGGGTAATGTCAGTACCGGAGCTTGAGTTAACTTTTCTTTTAGTGTTTGAAACGCTTTTTCTTGATCGACACCCCAAATGAACTTTTCTTTCTTTTGGGTTAGTTTTGTTAGCGGTGACGCAATCTTGGAGAAATCTTGAATGAATCTCCTATAGTATCCCGCAAGCCCCAAAAAGCTTCTAATTTCCGAAGGGTTCTTCGGGGGATTCCATTTTGACACAGCCTCGATTTTGGACGGATCCACCAATACTCCGTCGGCACTTATGACGTGGCCAAGAAATTGTACCTCTCGTAACCAAAAGGCACACTTAGAGAATTTCGCATACAGCCTTTCTCGTCTAAGTGTCTCTAACACTTCTTGTAAGTGGTGTGCGTGTTCAGCTTCACTTTTCGAATACACCAAAATATCATCGATAAACACGATGACCGACTTATCCAACATTGGCTTGCAAACCCGGTTCATGAGGTCCATGAAAGCCGCGGGTGCATTTGTTAGCCCGAATGACATCACGAGGAATTCGTAATGTCCGTATCTCGTGCGGAAAGCCGTCTTCGGTATATCTTCTTCTTTGACCTTTAGTTGGTGATACCCAGATCTAAGGTCAATTTTTGAAAACCAGTTCGCACCTTGTAATTGGTCGAATAAATCATCTATCCTCGGAAGCGGGTATCGGTTCTTTACCATGAGTTTGTTTAACTCCCGGTAATCGATACACATCCGCATGCTCCCGTCTTTCTTTCTCACGAACAGTACCGGTGCGCCCCAAGGAGACACACTCGGCCTTATAAATCATTTGTCAAGCAGGTCTTGAATTTGGGACATCAACTCTTGTAATTCCGACGGCGCGAGTCGGTACGGTGCTTTAGCTACGGGTTTTGCGCCCGGAATCAATTCGATCCCGAACTCTACTTCCCGTTCAGGCGGTATCCCCAGTAAATCCTCCGGAAACACATCTCCATAATCTCGTACTACCGGTACATCTTCAATCTTCCGTGACTCTTTCTCGGGCTCATTTGTGTATATCATGAACGCCTTGCATCCTCGCTTCATAAGCTTGTGAGCTTTCAACATTGAGCACACTATGGGGTTACCTCCCTTTTCGCCATAAATGGTGACGTGTTTTCCGCTCGGAGATGTTAGTTTTATCTCTTTACGAAAACACACGACTTTTGCATAGTGCTGGGCTAGCCAATCCATCCCAACGACTACTTGAAATTCTCCCATTGACATCGGGATTAGGTCTATCAAGTATTCCTCATCGTCGATGCTTAATTTGCAGCCTCGACAAACATCACAAACTATAAAACTTTTGTTGTCCCCTATTTCAACTTCTAAGGGCACAGGTAATTTCGTTAATACAAATGAAGGATGTCGAATAAATCCATGCGAAATGAAGGATTTATTCGCACCCGTATCAAACAATACACGTGCTGGAATTGAGTTAATTGTGAATATACCTGAAACCACATCGGGTTCTGTCTTCGCTTCAGCCGCGGTAAGTTGGAAGGACCTAGCCTTCGCTTTGGGAGCTTCTGTTGGAGATTCTTTAACATCTCTCTTTCCAACTAAGTCCGAACATTCGGACTTTTTGTGGCCGGGTTGATAACATTTGTAGCAAACAGAGACTTTTCCCGGGCATAGCGAGGCCGTGTGCCCCGTCTTATTACATATGGGGCATGGCTTGTCTTTGAACCGACATTCCCCTTTGTGTCCCTTCCCGCACACTTTACAACTTGGCGACCCACCTTTAGTATCCACCTTCTTTCCCGATTCTCTAGTTCGGGCTTTCTTTGTAGGGCTTGGATTCACATCATGTGCCCTTCACTCACCTCTTTCGACTTGCTTCTTCAACTCGATTTCCCGTTCCCGAGCAACATTAATGATTTCGGTAAGGGTCTCGTATTTTGAAGGAGTCATAAACTCCCTATATTCAGCGCACAACATATTGTAGTAGTAGTATATTTTCTGTTCTTCGTTCGTCACCAACTCACTACTAAACTTCATCTTATCCATAAACATCGCCGTGATCTTGTCTATGGTTTCACCCTTATGCCTAAGTTGCATGAACTCTTCCTTGATTTTGTTAATGACCGCCTTGGGACTATGATGTTTAAGAAATGGTGTCTTAAACTCTTCCCATGTCATGGTTCTTGCTGCTTCGACCCCTATTTCACTCTTTTTATTATCCCACCAATCCTTGGCTTGTCCTCTTAACTGACCCGTTCCGTAAGCAACGAAGTCGCTTTCGTCGCAATGGGTCCTTTCAAACACTCCTTCAATGTCGCCCAACCATCTTTGGCAAATTATCGGGTCGACTTCCCCGTTATAGATTGGCGGTTTACACGCCATGAATTCCTTGTATGAACACCCTTTGCGTTCTCCCGTTTTCTCCTTCATAAGGTTGACAATATCCTCCAACCTTTTAACTCGCTCTTCTACAAGCGACAACACCGTGCCTTGAATTTTGTCTATAAACCCGGATAGACTTCCTTCAATTGCCTTCCCTACCTCTTCGGCAATTATCTATTTCATTTGTTCAGTGCTTGTTTGCACCGGATTATCATCATTCCCATCAGACATCTTGAAACTGAAATGTTTACATTTAAACGTTAAACATTTCATTTATAACATTGCCTCATTTGTTTCGGTTTAGCCAAGTTCCTAACTTGCTTTAACCGTTCACATTTAATGCACTTTCTGGGTTTGAGTGTGTTAATACACTCTTCCCATGCATCTCAATTCATTTCTTATTTCTTACATAAGACCTAATTTGTTAGCATAATAAGTTAATTCTTACCGGACGATTGATCGAGCTTGAACCGAACACTTTGTTGACAACCTTAAGCTCTGATACCAACTTGTAACACCCGTCTAATTTTACTTGATTTTAATAATAAATTATACCATTGTAAATAAAAGTTTACTTAATTAGCATAAAATTCATATAGAAAGTTCATAAGTAGCATAATCTTAAGTCAACCAACGACTAAGTTAAAACATTTCAAAAGTTGTTTAACAATTGTTTACAACCCATAAACCAAGTCTAGTAAAGATTTAAAACATTGCGGAAGCTTGTAAGTAGTGTTCGGTTCTTCAAAAGTTTACTCGATCATCTTCCGGTTATTTTCCATCATCACCTAAGATCAAAACCACATCAAAAGTTAGTTTTGATCAAGTTAAAAGGGTTATAAACAAGTTCCATGGCTCAACACTTAATAAAAAAAAAAATTTCCGGAACAAGGGCGTCGCGTGACGCCAAGGGGGCTCGCGCGACGCCTAGCCCCTAATTTTCCAGAATGTTTATTTTCTGATGCTGTACATTCCCAGCTCCAAGTTCAATTTAAATTCCAACTTTAAATAGCCATAACTTTTGACTCGTAAGTCCGTTTTAGGTGATTCTTTTTCCTACGCGTCTGTAATTTCGTTACCGACATGCCTATTTCCAATTTCATACCGAAACATTTGATTACGGACCGAAAGACTATATGTCCATATACAATTATTCGACCCATTCTAACTTAGCCATTTTACTACCATTTAATTAGTAAACCTAAGGCGCTTATTACCCTAACTCCAGGGCTTATTGTCATCGGCACTTCATTACCAAACTTATGGCTTCGTGCTCTTGTGACTATTTTCGCCTCTTCTTTCTACTTTACAATACTAATACTACAAAGTATCATGATTCGACCCGTTTGATCCATCTACGGAAATTCTCCATTTTGATGGCTACCAAACGACTACAAACCAATTCTTAACCTACGGATTTAAGTATCATACATGATTGCTACAACCAACACAATTTTATCAACAACGCATAGTTTAACAACAATTCACCAAATGTAACGGATCAAGTTACATACCTTAGTGTACCCCCTTCAACCGCAAATCACCACCGGCTTGTCCACTCGACGTTCCGATATCCTTTCCTATAGAGTTCAATTCAAGACATGTTTAGAACTCTCTTTAAACCTTACATCGCATAATACACCGAAACATCATAATTATGCGTTTAAATCTTTAAATTTCTATTTTAAGCCTTCTTTGAGGCATTTTCACAAACACCTTAAGGGCAGATTTTTCACATGATTATATGACAAGTTTCTAGCTTATCATTTAGCCCTAATTTCACCTCAATCAACATTTTACATGATTGTTAGCTTCTAGATTTCTGAAATCACTTCCAAATTGTCAAATTACACAAGATTAACACCCAATATCCTAGTGTTCATCAATTTACACATAACCCATTAATCACCTACAATGGTGTTCATGGATTCACCAAAATTTCTTATGATTTCAACTTCTATTGGTCTAGGGTTTGTCCCTAGACACTATAATTGTTCCTTAATCATCATAACATACACATGCAACCCTAATTTCAGATTTTTCCCGATTCATGAGAATTTCAAGTTGAGAGTTTTCCTTAAATTTTACATACCTTGTAATCCTCTTGTGATGAGGATCACGATTCTATGCTCGGATTTTTGTTTGGACCAGATTTGCACCTCCAATTTGAGAGTTCAAGTAGAATTTTGAGAGTTTGAAAGTGGGGGTGTCGCCCCTGCTTGTTCTAATCGACCAGACATCCCTTTTTGGGGTGTTTGGTTTGTTTTATTTGTTTTAATTAAAGTCAAGTTTCAATTCTTACAACTTAAGCCCCTCTACTTTGTTCAACATATTGTTTAGTAGCTTTTAACCCTATCATAAGCTATTTCTAGTCTTTTAACTAACTAGGTTAAACATTTCTAGTTAGTAAATTCTCGTTTATTTATACTTTATAATTGTAATATAAAGTTTTATATTTTTTTCGGGGTGTTACAAGTCCACCCCCCTTAAAAGAGTTTCGTCCCCGAAACCGAAGTACGTACCAAATAATGTAGGGTGAAGACGTCGCATCTCCTCTTCAGACTCCCACGTAGTGTCCGAACCTTTCCTATGCTCCCATTTGACTTTGACTTGGTCAATTTGTTTATTTCGTAAATGTTTGACCTTTCGGTCTAAAATCTCCACCGGTCTCACCGCATAATTCAGACTATTATCCACTTCGATATCATCGTAATGGATATAGGCCATTTCGTCTGCTAGGCACTTTCGTAATTGTGACACGTGAAACGTGCCATGAATCCCACTTAGTTCCTCCGGTAGTTCAAGGCGGTAAGCTACCTTGCCAACCCTTCCGGTAATTTTAAATGGCCCAATAAACCTCGGGCTTAGTTTCCCCCTTTTTCTGAATCTAATAACGCCCTTCCATGGGGAAACTTTTAGCATGACCATGTCGCCAACCTGGAATTCGATTGGCCTATTCCTTTTATCAGCATACGCCTTTTGCCTGTCTTGAGCTGCTTTCAAGTGTGCCCGAACTATTTCAATCTTTTCATTCGTGGCTCGTACTATATCTTGGTGGGCGAGTTCACGTGGACCCACTTCACCCCAACATACCGGGGTTCGACACTTCCTACCATAAAGCATTTCGTACGGTGCCATCTTAATACTAGATTGGTAGCTGTTATTATACGAAAACTCGACTAACGGTAGGTGAACATCCCAACTTCCTCCAAAGTCGATTATACACGCCCGTAGCATGTCCCCCAATGTTTGTATCGTTCTTTCACTCTGTCCATCCGTTTGAGGATGGTACGCAGTGCTAATGAACAATTTGGTTCCCATTTTCTCTTGGAAATCTCGCCAGAAATTTGAAGTAAACCGGGTATCCCTATCAGACATGATGGATACCGGCACCCCATGCCGTGCTATTATTTCATTCTTGTAAACCTCTGACATCTTTTCTGACGTATAAGTCTCACGGATCGGAATGAAGTGAGCACTTTTCGTCAATCTATCCACCACTACCACATGGCATCAAAACCACGATTTGTTTTAGGCAACTTGGTTAATAGGTCCATTGTAATATGTTCCCATTTCCAAACCAGAATTTCTAACGGTTGGAGTTTGCCGTATGGTTTCTGGTGCTCCGCCTTGACTTGTAAACATGTCAAGCATTTTTCTACATACTTCGCCACATCCCTCTTCATTCCGGGCCACCAATAATTTTGTTTTAGATCATTGTACATCTTGGTCGCACCCGGATGAATTGAATATCGGGATTTATGAGCTTCATTTAGTAGAAGCGCCTTCACCCCACAAGTATGTGGGACCCATATCCTTCCGGATCGAGTCTTCAACCCGTTATTCCCATCCGACAAATCTTTCAACTGACCGATTATTCTTTCTTTCTTCCAATTCTCTTCTTTTATTGCTTCTAATTGCGCCTCTCGAATACGTTCAAGTATACCCGAGGTCACCACGAGTTGCATAGATCTTACTCGTATTGGGACATAGTCCGCTTTTCTGCATAGATCTTTCTTCCAATTCTCTTCTTGTGATGAGGATCACGATTCTATGCTCGGATTTTTGTTTGGACCAGATTTGCACCTCCAATTTGAGAGTTCAAGTAGAATTTTGAGAGTTTGAAAGTGGGGGTGTCACCGCTGCTTGTTCTAATCGACCAGGCATCCCTTTTTGGGGTGTTTGGTTTGTTTTATTTGTTTTAATTAAAGTCAAGTTTCAATTCTTACAACTTAAGCCCCTCTACTTTGTTCAACATATTGTTTAGTAGCTTTTAACCCTATCATAAGCTATTTCTAGTCTTTTAACTAACTAGGTTAAAAATTTCTAGTTAGTAAATTCTCGTTTATTTATACTTTATAATTCTAATATAAAGTTTTATATTTTTTTCGGGGTGTTACAGCATGACAATGGTTTAATATCAAAGATTGGATTTTTATTCGGTTTTTAAGTGGTTTATGGATTTTCTTGAATTGTAACGGCTATGGAGTTTTAACTTGGTGTTTATGCATGCTTGATATTGTTTTATTGCTAATTGTTGCTTCGTATAATCCTTGGTGACGGTCTATATCACATAATAGGGTTGTGCTAAGGTTCTTGATTTAGGTGAGTGTCTATATCACGTAATAAGTCATTAATCCTTTAGGGTGAAAATTGCATAAGTAACCTTAGAAGTAATATTCGGTAATTTAATAAAATCAAGTGTTCTACTAATCTTGTCGCTGTGAGGCTCGATGTTATTAATAGGTCTTGGTTTGGTTTATAACTAGGTCTAGGTTTTGTTAAAAATCGGTCTAGTCCTTAAACATTCTCTTGTCTATTAAACCAAGATTAAAACCCATAGTTGCCTTAGACTTTCGCGCTGTGAGGTAGATCGTCTTATTAAGGCACTTTCAAGAAGTTAGAGGACTGTGAGGAAATCTAAAAACCGGTAAGCGTAACAGCCTAGGTAGTGCCACAAGAATCGCCTTGAGAAGGATCGAGGGGCTTAGTGGTGTCTTAATAGGTTTAGTATTTAAAGATCCCGGTTCCATACCACAAAACTATCGAATAGAAATCCATTCTGAGTTTAGCTTGCGTCTAGCCTAGGTAGCCTTCATCGCCACTGAGTTAAGTCTTCGTCCAAGTTCGTGTCTAGTTAGTTTAGTTAATTAGTTTAATTTAATTGCATTTTTTAGGAATTTAGAAACCCCCCAATCAACAGTTAGAGTCCGTGTCAGTCTAAGTCTAGATAGAGTCGTTAACGTAATTAGAGAGTCTCGTGGGTTCGATACTCGGACTTACTGTAGCTATACTGCATTGATCGGTACACTTGCCGGTTGTGTGGTTTAGTTTTAGATCGAGTCTAAGTTTATAAATTTAAAGCTTAGAGTGTCTAGATTAGGTTAATTTCAGTAGTTTTTATTTAACCACTTCGAGCACATCAGTGACGTTGATATCCAAGACGTTCACACCAACAAGCAACAAACGGTGAACGAACATCGGTTAAAGCCATACTTGGAAGGAAACGACATCAATAATTTGGAGCTTGACAAGGTGGGCTACATTTTACGCCCGGTGGATGAGGAACAGCCATGAGAGGCCCAGGTTTAGTAGTGTACATAGTTAGTTTATTTTGTTTTGTTTTTTTAGTTTGCATAATTACCGTATCCGCTTGAAGCTCGTGTTTGAAACAAGTGTGGGGACGTTCGTATGAATAGTTTTAACATAGTGTTGAGGACAACATGAGATTTTTGAGGGGGTAGGGTAAATTTCAATGTTTTTAAATGAAAAATATAAAAGCATAAAAATTATAAAACAAAAAAAAACAACAAAACAACACCTTGAAATTAAATTTTTGGCGAACCATAAATCCCCAGGTGCCACCGTAAATTACGGTGGCTACCGTAATTTACGGTAGCCTGGGGATATTTGGTTCCTTACGCTGGTTTGCTACTGCCTTACGGTAGGTATTTTTGTCCAGGCCCTACTGTAAATTACGGTGGCTACCGTAATTTACGGTAGCCTCTGGAAGTTTGGGAGTCGCCTGGGTCACGTGTATACATAAAATAAATAAATAAATAATTAAGTCACGAGATTACACCCTATCCACACGATTTCCTGCATATATTCCCCTACCACACATATCATCTATCACCCTCATCAACCCCATAGAATCCCCAAGAACCCCACAACATTCAAACCTTCAATCCTCCATAACTTTCTCAAATCTTGGTCAAATCTAGTGATTTTTGGGTCTATCTTGACTAAAATTTCATGAGCTTTCTGATTTTGGGGAGAGATTTGGAAGAAAACCTTGTTTTTGTGGCCGATTTCGAAACCCTAGGTGCTGAATTTTTGGGGGTTTTGAAGCTTTTGTTTTTCTTCGTGTTCTTGCATCTTCAACTCAAGGTATATGATGTGTTTACTTTCCTTTTGATGATGCATTGTGAAGTTGAAGGTTATTATTGTTATTTGTTTCACACACACTTGCTTGTTCTTAGTTTATATCATGAAAATTGTTAATGGAAAGATTGATATGGTTGTAGATGTAGGTTGATGCTAATTTTTGAACTTTTGGGAACCCTTACATTGTAGAGGCACCATGCCCAAATTTTGTGAAAATGCCATATGAAACTTTGTGTTTACTAGCATCTACACCCATAGTAACAAGCAAGTGTGGGGATTTTTGGAAAAAAGGGGACTGATTTTTGTGTGTTTGGTTGTTGTGTTGTGTTTGTGATATGTGTAGGACATGGTGAGAACTAAAGACAAAGCAGGAGCAAGTTATTCAAAAGGCAAACAAGCTAAAACACAACCGAAGAAGCGGAGATATTTAGGAAGAGATGATGATAGCGATGAAGAGGAAGAGATAGAATTGGATCCGGCTGTCACACCCCGACCACGTAAAACAACAAATCGTGGCGGAAACGTCAGGGAGTGTTGTAACAGAATTATTGTTTCAAACCATGGATACAAAGAGTTTCGTTTTATTAAATATTAAACATTATATTAAAGTTAAACAAGCAAGTCAAACATAGTCTATCATCGTTATTAAATCACTAAGGCCTCGTCCAGTCCTAAGTGAGCATGCATCCTATTCGCAATCAACATTAAGCAACATCACCTGAAACATATGTAAAAACAAAGTCAGCAAAGAAATGCTGGCGAGCACATAGTTTTTGTGTGAGTGTCAGATTCATGGCTCGTTTACATGTTGAAATATCTCGTACAACTTCGTTAGTCGATATTAGAAACCTTGTTTTGTAAACCATTTGTATTGTAAAATGAATAACCAAGTCAAAACAGATTGATTATAATTTATAAACCTCGATGCCATGAATCTTAACCCAAAACATTTGTTTATGTAAACCAAATCATAAATCATTCTCGTAATAAAACTCGTATGGTCTATATAGTTTCGTAAACATCGTTGTGTGACGTCGTTTAACTCGTTCTCGTTATAGATCATCGTTGATTTGTTTAAATCGTTCATAATCGTTCAAAATCGTACAATCGTTTAATATCGTTCTCATTCCAATCGTTCTCGTTTTAATTGTGAAAAACTACTTTTGGTCGTCTCGCTAATAACATTCAAACCTTCGTGACTCGTTCATCATTCAACTCGTTCAACTCGTATTAACAAACCACCAAAGGGTAAGTTAACAATCACAGATTCAGTCGTTACCCACATAACCCACACATAACCATGGGTCCAGTCTGATAACGGGATTTGTCGGATCCTATGGTACCATAACCTAATACTGGTCGGTTCGGCCAAAATTAATGAATGTCATTCGTTATGTAACTACAACCAACAAGTTTGTTCACATTGTCGAAATCGTTATTAGTTTAGTATAAACCATCGTAATCGTTTTTGAAACCATCGTTTAAAACATCGAAATCGTTTTGATACATATGAATCACCCCAAAACAATCGAAAACATGTAAAAGAGGGGATCTATGTACTCACCTTTGGGTGCGTTTTTATATGTTAACACAATTCCTAAAATTGTTTATTCATCCTAAATTAAATAAGAATGATTTAATAATCAAAAACCCACAAAATACATAAGTTTCTCCGATACTTAGAATTTTCACATAACTTTGAGTTTTTTCTCAAAAAGTTATTATTTTTTATTACATTGGTGTATTTATATGCATAGGTTAGCGTAATACACATAATCTCGTCAACACCAACACATCATCATACACATATTGTAAAACACATAGCACATTGTAACACATAAAATTTACCCATGAACAACCCATTCTAGTGTACATTGAAAAACATGTATTTTAGCGATTCGGTAACATTTTTGGGCGTCGGAAGTCACGTATGACTAACCAAACACTAAGTAAACTTAATATAAGTTAAAATACTTATTTTTATATCAAAAATATCAGTTTGGTTACTGATCTAAAACAGTTTTATAAAAATCCTCCGAAAAGGCGATTTTAACCGTTTTACCGCATAGTTTTGCATCAAACATTACCCGAACCATCCCAAATCGAAACAACTTGAAATTTTAACATAACCCATGCTATTTACTGAATAAAATAGTGGTTATACTCATGATAGTGCAGGTCTCACATAAAGCACATAAATCATGCAAATTTCACATATTTTACCACTTTTTAAGCTATATGTACAACATGCAAAGCTATTAAACCTATGTCAAAGTTTCATGCCATTATAATATACCAAATAATGTTATTTTTTGTGTTCATAACCTGATCTAAAACATTTTTGTCATACAATCACTTTTTATCATTTCTTGAGCTTTAAATCAACATGTATCCTCATGTATAAGTGTTTAAAGCATACTATCATATCAACACCATTTTATATGAGTTTAAATGCATCAAATATGAAAATTATTCATGTTTATTTGCTGATGTAATTTACATTTATCATATCATGCATAGATCATTAAACACTTGCATTTTAACTATCATTCAAGAACAAGCAACAACATAAACATGTACTTATCAAGAAATCAAACTTAAAAACTCAAACACCCATATATATATGTACGGTTTATACATACACACATATGTACCACCATTTTTATTTGTATCAAGGCCCATTTCTTTTTAGATTTCAAGTTTGTGAAAATTCCAAGATTCAAGAGAAACTTCAAATCATCAAGAACAACCAAGAACCAAGAGTATGATTTAAACATAAGTGTTATACCTTCAAGATTCAAGTAAGTTGTTGGGTGAGATTTTGATGATAGGAAGCTTGAAATCACTTGAATGCACCTTGGAAACACCTTTGGATCTTCACACTAACTTGAATTTAGCTTGAAATGGTGTTGAATTCACAAGAACAAGATTGAAGGTTTGAGGATGGAGAGATAGGTGGGGTGTACGGTTTTGGGAGAGAGGAGAGAAGGAGGAGGAGTGTGAATGAGAATGGAATGATCTTGTAAGATATGTAGAGATTTAGAAGGTATGAGAATGAAGGCATGTATAACACTTGTCCAAACCAAAATCAAATAAGATATTTGCAAGATCTAGCAAAAATTTGGTGGGGCCACACATATATATGACCGTGAATTTCAAGGGGGGAGGGGGGTAAAGTGTAAGTTTGTTTGGTAAATAAGATAAAAGTTGGTATTTAACTGGATACGGGGTATTTTATCTAGCGTTTAAATCCCGGTTTATGGCGTTCTAAATTATTTTTATTATTCTATAAAAATAAACTTGCCAAAATATTACTAAAATAAATTTCAGTTGCCAAGACTGGCCGCGATGTCTGCGTTTTGTAGTAGAAGCACTGTGTTGCGCAGAAACACGCGGTACGCGCTTAAACTTGAAAAATAACGTTTTTAAGCGTTTTAATTTATTTTTTAGCACGAGCCTGATTAAAAATAAAATTTTAATCATAACAGAATATTTTTGGGATTTAAATACTATCCGGGCGGTCACCAACGTTCGTTTCGCAGTTTTGTCGTATTAGTTCTTTAGTTCAAATAAACATGTATTCGCCATACCGAATCCTTCGAAACTTATTTCTAAGTTATGTAAAGGATATTTAGGTTATGTTCGGCTTACGTTACAGTTCCGGAGTGTACGTCGCATTAAACTGATTGCGTTTATGCACCAGTTTGCGTATAACCTTCCAGAAAGCGACTTAAAGCTTAAAATCGGAATCGAATCAAATTGTAAAATTATCAAACACAATAACACATATAATAACACCAAAGCACATTGTTTTATTGATAATCAACATTGTTTTACATTATACGATGATTACAGAACACAGTTGTCACAGTCTCCCCTACTTTAGGAAATTTCGTCCCGAAATTTTATTTAGAGGATACTTGTGAAAACAAATGCGGATATTTCGTCTTCATCTGGTCCTCACGTTCCCAAGTAAACTCGGGGCCACGTTTGGATTCCCAGCGAACCTTAACCAATCGAATCCGTTTGTTCTTCAACTGTTTGAATGTACGGTCCACTATCTCCACAGGTTTCTCGACAAAGTGCATTGTTTCATCGATTTGAATCTCGTCGAGAGGAATGTGAAGTTCAGCATCAGCTAAACACTTTCGCAAATTGGACACGTGAAAAGTCGAATGAATATTTCCAAGCTCTGGAGGTAGCTCTAGTCGATAGGCAACCTTTCCAATTCTTTCAACAATCTTAAATGGTCCAACATATCGGGGTGCAAGTTTTCCTTTCTTTCCAAATCTCACCACTCCCTTCCAAGGTGACACCTTGAGTAGGACACGGTCTCCGATTTGAAATTCTAAGGGCTTGCGTCGCATATCCGCATAACTCTTTTGACGGCTTCGAGCTGTCACAAGATTATCGCGGATTTTCTTGATTTTGTCTATTGTTTCCAGAATGAGCTCAGGTCCAGTAAGCTGGGCTTCACCGATCTCATTCCAATAGACAGGTGAATGAAATTTTCGACCGTAGAGAGCTTCAAATGGTGCCATATTAATACTAGCATGATAATTGTTGTTGTAAGAGAACTCGATTAGTGGAAGATGAGAATCCCAATTACCACCAAAGTCTATCACGCATGCCCGAAGCATATCCTCCAAAGTTTGAATCATTCTCTCAGATTGTCCATCCGTTTGGGGATGATAAGCAGTGCTTAGATTCAGTTGGGTTCCCAACGCAGATTGCATGGTCTTCCAAAAATGAGATGAAAACCGAGCATCACGATCGGAAATGATATCCAAAGGAACACCATGCCGTGATACAATCTCATCAACATAAATCTTTGCAAGTTTATCAGCAGATAGATCCTCGCGAATCGGTATAAAATGAGCTAACTTCGTTAATCGATCGATAACAACCCAAATAGCATCGTGACCTTTAGATGTACGCGGTAACTTAGTGATGAGATCCATTGCAATATTCTCCCACTTCCAAACCGGTATCTCTGGTTGTACAAGCAAACCAGAAGGTCGTTGATGTTCAGCCTTGACTTTGAGACAAGTTAGGCATTTCGATACATACAAGGTAACATCCTTCTTCATACCAGGCCACCAGAACCGAGTACGAAGATCCTTGTACATTTTATCAGCACCAGGATGGATAGAATATCGAGACTTGTGAGATTCGTCCATTACCAAGGTACGAAGATTGTCTTGTTTCCGAATCCACAAACGATCCTTGAAATATAGCAACCCATCATCCTTCGTTTCAAGTTTAAGTTCGAGTTGAAGCGGTAGCTCATATTTCAATAAGTCTTTGGTCACACAAGATCGTTGAGCTTGAAGGACACTAGATTGAATATCAGATAGAGTTCGAACAGAATGAAGTTTGACTCGTTCCTTTCGACTAAGCACATTGGCTACGACATTCGCTTTACCAGGATGGTAGCGGATCTCGCCATCATAATCGTTTAAGAGTTCAACCCAACGTCGTTGCCTCATGTTCAGCTCCTTCTGATTGAGAATATGCTGGAGACTTTTGTGGTCTGTGAAAACCACACACTTCGTTCCATAGAGGTAGTGTCTCCAGATTTTAAGTGCGAAAACCACAGCTCCTAATTCAAGATCATGAGTCGTATAGTTCTTCTTGTGAATTTTCAGCTGTCTAGACGCATAAGCTATGACTTTACCTCGTTGCATAAGAACACAACCAAGTCCTAGATTCGACGCGTCACAATAGACAACAAAATCATCGTTTCCCTCAGGTAGAGATAAAACAGGAGCATCACAGAGCTTTTGTTTCAGCGTTTGGAACGCTTCTTCTTGTTTAGGTCCCCACTCAAAAGGCTTATTTTTCTGAGTCAAATCAGTGAGTGGAACCGCGATCTTTGAGAAATTAGAAATGAATCGACGATAATAACCAGCAAGACCAAGAAATGATCGAATATCTGTAGGTGTCGTCGGTGTATTCCAATCCTTAATAGCTGCAATCTTGGATGGATCTACATGAATACCCTGCTCGTTGACTATATGACCCAAAAACTGAACTTCTCTAAGCCAAAATTCACACTTGGAGAATTTAGCAAAAAGTTGTTCCTTCTTCAGAAGTTCCAAGTTCAAACGAAGGTGTTGCTCGTGGTCGGCTCGAGACTTCGAATAAATGAGAATATCGTCGATGAACACAATGATGAACTTATCTAAATAAGGTTTACAAACCCTATTCATTAAGTCCATGAAGATAGCTGGGGAATTTGTCAAACCAAAAGGCATGACAGTGAACTCGTAATGCCCATATCTTGTACGGAAAGCAGTTTTGGGAATATCTTCTTCGAGTACACGAAGTTGATGATACCCAGATCGCAGATCGATCTTGGAAAAGCATGAAGCACCTTGAAGCTGGTCGAAGAGATCATCAATTCTAGGTAGGGGATATCGATTCTTGATGGTAAGCTTATTAAGCTCACGATAATCGATACACATTCGAAAAGATCCATCTTTCTTTTTCACAAAGAGAACAGGAGCTCCCCAAGGCGAAAATCTCGGACGGATGAATCCTTTATCAGACAACTCTTGAAGTTGTTTCGATAACTCTCGCATCTCCGACGGTGCAAGACGATAAGGTGCTTTCGCAATCGGGTTGGCATTGGGTACATGGTCAATATGAAACTCGACTTGATGAACTGAAGGCAAACCAGGCAGTTCATCGAGAAACACCTCTGGATAATCCCGAACAATCGAAATAACCTGAATACTCTTGCTCTTGCCTTTCTCCTCGCTGACATGTGCCAGGAAAGCAACATATCCTTTTCGCAAATAACTTTGGGACTTCGTACACGACATAAGCTTCAAATCACCAGATGGCTTCTCGCCACGAATTTCCAGAACATCGCCAGATGAAAGAGGAATACGAACAATCTTATCGAAACAAACCACCTCAGCATGATGTTTGGTTAACCAATCCATCCCCACAATAATATCGAAACTCCCAAGCTGCATCGGTGTGAGGTCAATGGGAAAAAGATGGTTATCAAGGTTTAACTGACAATCACGAATAACAGAATCGAGAACAAGAGGTTTACCAGTAACAACTTCGACAGATAAGGGTTTCCTCAGTTAGTTCTAGGTATCGCAAGCAAAGGTTCAAAAGATAATGAAACAAAACTTCTATCGGCACCAGAATAAAAAAGAATAGATACAGTCGATTGTTAACAAGAAACGTACCATTGACCACCTTGTTGTCAGCCCTCGCTTCGTTAGCATTCAGATTGTACGCTCGCCCACGAGCGGGATTCACATTTGCGTTGACATTCGCATTCGGGTTTGCATTAGCATTCGCGTTTGCATTCACCAGCCTCGGACAGTTGTTGCGGAAGTGACCAAACTCTCCACAATTGAAACATGAACCCGGTGGGAATCTAGCAGCATTCCCCTGAACTGGGGCTTGATTCTGAATAATCTGATTCTGACCCAAACGACAGGTGTTGGCCAGATGCCCAAACTTACCACACGTTGTGCATTGCCTACAAGCTTGTTGTGCAACATGATGACCGTTACAGCGAGAGCACAATGAGGTGCGGTACCAGCATACGCTTTCTTCACAGGTGGTTGAGCTGTTGGGTTTTGAGGGTTCTGAGCAGCAACTGCAAAGTTCTGAGCACCCTTTCGCTTTCTCGACTTCTTCGATGACTCACCTTTCTTACCCTTACCCTTTTCCTTGACAGATTCGGTCGACTTCTTCTTATCACCCTTGCAGGTAAGTTTACCCTTCCTGACTTGTGACTCAGTCAGGGTAGCTGATAGCTTGATCGCATGACGAACAGTAGTAGGATTAACGCCAGTCACAATATCCTGTATGGAATCGGGTAAACCATCGATATACCTCTCTATCGCTTTCTCCAACAGGGTAACCATAGTAGGACACAAAAGACTGAGTTCCTCAAATCGATCCGTATACGCACAGTGTTCTCCCCCATCTTGCTTTAGATCGTCAAACTCTCGTTCTAAAGCTCGAATTTCATGACGGGGACAAAACTCTCTCATCATGAGAGCTCGAAGCTCTTCCCATGTTTGTGCCAATGCCACTTCGGCACCCCTATCGCGCATCACTCTGTTCCACCATGTAAGAGCACGCTTCTCAAACACACTTGATGCAAATTCAACCTTACGCCCATTCGGACATTGCACATGTCTGAATGTGTTCTCGATACTTTCGAACCATTGAAGGAGCGCAGTTGCTCCTTGCGACCCAGAAAAATTTAGCGGCTTAGCAGAATTGAAATTCTTGAAATTACATTGTGCATTGTTATTATTATTGTTGTTGTACAGCTCGTGGATTTGGGTCACAACGCCTGGAAGCACAGCAGCCATTTGCTGAGAGACAAGGGCTGCGACTTCTTCAGCAGTAAAAGATTGTGCATCACATCGAGGAATCGTTATTAGTTTAGTATAAACCATCGTAATCGTTTTTGAAACCATCGTTTAAAACATCGAAATCGTTTTGATACATATGAATCACCCCAAAACAATCGAAAACATGTAAAAGAGGGGATCTATGTACTCACCTTTGGGTGCGTTTTTATACGTTAACACAATTCCTCAAATTGTTTATTCGTCCTAAATTAAATAAGAATAATTTAATAATAAAAAACCCACAAAATACATAAGTTTCTCTGATACTTAGAATTTTCACATAACTTTGAGATTTTTCTCAAAAAGTTATTATTTTTTATTACATTGGTGTATTTATATGCATGGGTTAGCGTAATATACATAATCTCGTCAACACTAACACATCATCATACACATATTGTAAAACACATAGCACATTGTAACACATAAAATTTACCCATGAACAACCCATTCTAGTGTACATTGAAAAACATGTATTTTAGCGATTCGGTAATATTTTTGGGCGTCGGAAGTCACGTATGACTAACCAAACACTAAGTAAACTTAATATAAGTTAAAATACTTATTTTTATATCAAAAATATCAGTTTGGTTACTGATCTAAAACATTTTTATAAAAATCCTCCGAAAAGGCGATTTTTAACCGTTTTACCGCATAGTTTTGCATCAAACATTACCCGAAACATCCCAAATCGAAACGACTTGAAATTTTAACATAACCCATGTTATTTATTGAATAAAATAGTTGTTATACTCATGATAGTGCAGGTCTCACATAAAGCACATAAATCATGCAAATTTCACATATTTTACCACTTTTTAAGCTATATGTACAACATGCAAAGCTATTAAACCTATGTCAAAATTTCACATAATGTTATTTTTAGTGTTCATAACCTGATCTAAAACAATTTTGTCATACAATCACTTTTTATCATTTCTTGAGCTTTAAATCAACATGTATCCTCATTTACAAGTGTTTAAAGCATACTATCATATCAACACCATTTTATATGAGTTTAAATGCATCAAATATGAAAATTATTCATGTTTATTTGCTTATGTAATTTACATTTATCATATCATGCATAGATCATTAAACACTTGCATTTTAACTATCCTTCAAGAACAAGCAACAACATAAACATGTACTTATCAAGAAATCAAACTTCAAAACTCAAACACCCATATATATATGTACGGTTTATACATACACACATATGTACCACCTTTTTTATTTGTATCAAGACCCATTTCTTTTTAGATTTCAAGTTTGTGAAAATTCCAAGGTTCAAGAGAAACTTCAAATCATCAAGAACAACCAAGAACCAAGAATATGATTTAAACATAAGTGTTATACCTTCAAGATTCAAGTAAGTTGTTGGGTGAGATTTTGATGATAGGAAGCTTGAAATCACTTGAATGCACCTTGGAAACACCTTTGGATCTTCACACTAACTGAATTTAGCTTGAAATGGTGTTGAATTCACAAGAACAAGATTGAAGGTTTGAAGATGGAGAGAGAGGTGGGGTGTATGGTTTTGGGAGAGAGGAGAGAAGGAGGAGGAGTGTGAATGAGAATGGAATGATCTTGTAAGATATGTAGAGATTTAGAAGGTATGAGAATGAAGGCATGTATAACACTTGTCCAAACCAAAATCAAATAAGATATTTGCAAGATCTGGCAAAAATTTGGTGGGGCCACACATATATATGACAGTGAATTTCAAGGGGGGGGGGGGGGTAAAGTGTAAGTTTGTTCGGTAAATAAGATAAAAGTAGGTATTTAACTGGATACCGGGTATTTTTTCTAGCGTTTAAATCCCGGTTTATGGCGTTCTAAATTATTTTTATTATTCTATAAAAATAAACTCGCCAAAATATTACTAAAATAAATTTCAGTTGCCAAGACTGGCCGCGTTGTCTGCGTTTTGCAGTAGAAGCACTGTGTTGCGCAGAAACACGCGGTACGCGCTTAAACTTGAAAAATAACGTTTTTAAGCGTTTTAATTTATTTTTCAACACGAACCTGATTAAAAATAAAATTTTAATCATAACAGAATATTTTTGGGATTTAAATACTATCCGGGCGGTCACCAACGTTCGTTTCGCAGTTTTGTCGTATTAGTTCTTTAGTTCAAATAAACATGTATTCGCCATACCGAATCCTTCGAAACTTATTTCTAAGTTATGTAAAGGATATTTAGGTTATGTTCGGCTTACGTCACAGTTCCGGAGTGTATGTCGCGTTAAACTGATTGCGTTTATGCACCAGTTTGCGTATAACCTTCCAGAAAGCGACTTAAAGCTTAAAATCGAAATCGAATCAAATTGTAAAATCATCAAGCACAATAACACATATAATAACACCGAAGCACATTGTTTTATTGATAATCAACATTGTTTTACATTATACGATGATTACGGAACACAGTTGTCACACCGGCGGACAAACCGGTTTGGGAAGCGGGTCCGTTAGACGACCAACCGGAAGAGTGGCAGCCAACATTGTTCAATGATCGTATGAATCGCTTAAAAGACAAGGTGGTTGCATTCATTTGTGAAAGAGAAGTTAGGGCGGTGGAGTTTGGTCTGTTCAACGTGTTTGCAAGGTTCCGTGCTTTGGGTTGGGAGGCGGCTTTAAGTTGTTATGTTAAAGATAATAAGAATTTGTTCTTGGATGAAATTCAGGAGTGGATGGCCACTCTTAAGTGTAACAGGTACGACTTGCCGTCTCAAATGAAGTTAACCGGCACTGTGAACGGTATTGAAGTGGAGATGTCATTTGATACGTTGAGGAAGTTGGCGAGGTATGATAGCTTGCCTGCATGTGATTATATGATTCCGAGTCTAGACGATTTGCTTCTCAAACCGGAAGCACACCCAAGATGGAATGACATGTTGGAAGCATTGTTTTTACCGGGTACCTTTAGTGGCACGCTATATAGAAAGAACATAGAAAGGATAAGGGCAATTAGGTAGCCTCATCATAGTGTGTGCAAGTGTGGGATTTGGGGGGTTGGACCTCATAAATTATATATATGAGCTTGGTAGTGAGAGGGGCGGGGGTTTGGACATTTAGTTGCCCATTTTGTGCCTATAGCCAATCATTTGTTAACCCATACCTAGTTCCCCAAAAATTTACCCGATTTGACCCGGTCTTGTAGTGTTAGTAGTTGTTCGTTCTAGTTGTGTTAGTTATGTTTGTTATATTTGGTTTGTTAAAAAAAGAGAGAGAAAGAAAAGAAAAAAAAAAACGAGAAAAGCAATGAAAAAAATGATGCATAAGTTAGTTGTAAATAGTTGTTTTGTTGTGTTTGTTTTACGTGTAATAAAAAGACCGGGTTAAGTCATTCGCTACTACACGTATATATTTCCATTTCCTACCCGTATACCTAGCCACGTTATAACCTTTAAGTCCCTTTGATTTGCATTCATGTTTTGACACTTGTTAGGCGGAGGACCGATTTAGGTACAAGCATATAGTTGTGCAGTCACCTGTTTGCCTTTTGTCTGTCTAGCTTATCTTTGCTAGTGCTTACTTGTCGCCGAGAGGAGAGATATAGTGAGGGGTGTGTTGTTTGGGTGTTAGGAAAAGGCTAGTAAAAGGATGACATGTTTATGCTTGATTTATGTTGATCACTTGTGCACTTGAAAATGGTTTTTGATGGGTTGCTTGGGGCAAGCAACGGTTAAGTGTGGGGATGTGACGGGTGGTCCATGGGACAACCCTTAAGTGTGAGAAAAGACGAGTTAATCCCTCATTTAATCATGTAGTTGTCTTGAATTAGATAACTATAGTTGCTTATGTTTCAGGTGCGTTTGGAGCTTAAAACGAGGGAAAAAGCCACTTTAGATGGGAATGGATTGGAACGAGTTACACAAGATTGGAAAGAAGAACAAAGGAAAGACTCAGGGGTCCACCGTAAATTACGGTGGCTACCGTAATTTACGGTAGCCCCTGAAGGTTCCCATTTCCACCGTAATACAGTAGTGTCTCGCCGTAACGACTTGAAGGCCACCGTAATTTACGGTACCTACCGTAAATTAAGGTAGGCCCTGACGCAAAACATGTCATTGCCCCTTTTAATACCGTTTTCAAGTGCCTTTTCACCTATCTCATGATTGGAGACGTTTCTCAGGAGTGCTAGGGCGATTTTCAGCTTTGGATAGTGTTTGTGAACAATTTCTAACATTTCGGTTTGTATTTTAATTCGTATGAACTTCGATCTTGATGTTATGATGATCCACCAAACAATGTCCGGCTAAAATTTCGGTGATTATCTTAGGTGAAGGTTTCTTACGACTTTTGTGTGTTTTTTCGTATTTCTAGAATAATGAACTTGGTGTGTTTTGCTATGTTTATTATGGTGCATGAATGTTTGATTGTAATTTGTTAATTGATGTTTTGATCTTAGTCTATACCGTACGTTCTTGGTGTCGTTGACAATCGAGATATCACAGGATGGGTTAGGGTTGGATATTGGTTAATTGGTCATCGGGTAACAACCTCGCGTTCATATAATCCGACTACTCAGTTCCCTTTTATCACAACAAATGTTTATGCATGAGTTATGTCTATGTAACTCTTTCTAGTTGGATTGATGCACAATTGTTAATGGAAACCGGAACCTAAGATGGTCATTTGCTCTTAATCTGTTAAACAACCAATTTTGATTTACAATTAGCTAGTAATTTAGTTCTCAAAATCAAGCAATCCAAACTTTTGAATTTTAATTTCTACAAATTAGTTTAATTGTAGCTAATTCACAAAGCTATAGAATCAACACACTTTCCACAAACTCCCTGTGTTCGATACCCATTGCTGCTATCTATTAGTTGTAACTTGGATTAAATTTGCGTGTGACTACGACCGCACGTCATTGACTCTTGAAATAAATGGGTAAAAATACTAAAATACCCTTGGGTGACAAGATTTTAGAAGAAAATCTAACTGGGTTAAGCCTGAAGGACAAAACATGCAACAAAATTTCTTGTAAATGGCAAAACTTGTCAAAATTCGTTAAAAAGGACACCGCCTGATAAGTGGTATTAAGATAAAGGACAAAACTTGTAATTTTTCCTTTAAAATATTATTACGAACCAAATGTTCAAATGTTCAAAATAATATATAGACAACTTGTAATAATAAAGATCCACAGGCGGATCGTAAAATGTACAAAAAGGGAGATCATCAAACTACTAGACTTTATGCAAAGGAGTTGCAAATTCCTCTTCTAGCATTACCGAGCAACTTCCAGCCTATTTACGTACTTGCACCTATAACTTAGTCTTTTGAAAATACGTCAGTTTACACTGTTAAATACAATCAACCGACTCATTTTGAAAACATTTTCAAAATCAATTTAGTGCACAAGGCACATGATTTTATAAATAACTTGGGGCAATTCAAAATGATCTTGTATACAGTTTTACATGCCTGTCAATGCATATGGGGCCCAATACTAAACACCGATACATGATTAACCGACACGCCACTTAAACTCACAAAGGGGTATCCCCACGTAGTGGGTAAGAAAAGGATTTCATAATAGCATTAGCATATGTCAGGTGTATGCCTACACCTCGTGCTCGGTCGTGGCCATTAGTAACTTAAATGAGACATGGATATCCAGGACACGGTGACGTTAACCCCCAATATTTACGTTATCAGACAAAACAGATTAAAACGGGTTATGAAGATTTTGTAATCACAATCCGACATATGATCCCATACCAGACCAAGCGGTAATAATTTACCGTATCCCAAGCCCCGTATAGGGAAAATAGGTTAAGAGTATTTACCTAGGCTAAAACTCGTCTTATGAATGAAAGAATTATAAATAGCTCAGCCGTATTCAATTAACTAAGGGTAGGTTTCAATTTACCGGATGGCCCTAGTCTGGAATGATGGTATAAATAACCAATTAGAATGTCAACGGGTCCTATTCAAGTCGTAGACTTGGACCAGTTAACTTAAAATATCGAAAACGGTACGATAAGCTTGATTAAGCGATGACCAAAATAGAATGTGGTTTAAACCCAACAAGTACTAAGACTTGTATAATATGGGTGAACAATTAACATTCTGGAATTTGACGTAAAAATGATAAGGTTTGATCCGTTTTGGTAAACTTACGTAAACTAGTTGCATAAGCTTAACCGTACGCGTATAAGCGATATCGGGTAACCGGATAGATCATGAACAAGTTCTATATGCCAATATACTTTAAATAAGTTGTAGCATCAGTAGGTTAGCAACTTATATGCCCATTAAGGTTTTAAAATCAAAATATGCCTCATAAGGGCATTTTAGTCATTATGTGACGTAATATAAGAACTTGCGTATAAACTAATGTTATGAACATGATCACTCTGTAAAAATACTTTATTTATGATATAATATCAGTAAGTAATCAAACATGTATGGGTTTTATGTTTTAAGACCAAACTATGCACTGTATGGGCATTTTGGACATTTCATACATAGTTTGAGAACTTATTTATAAATCGGAGTTATGACCAAGTACTTACTGTGAAAATACTTAAAACATGTTATAATATCAGTAGGTATTAAGTTTTGATTGATAGTTATGGTTAAAAACCTTACTACGCACCAAAAGGGCGTTTTGGTCATTATAATACGTAATTTGCGATCTTATATCAAAACTGGAGATATGAACAGATTCATAGTGCCAAAATATGTTATTTATAATAATATAACAGTAGGTAATTAGTTTTGTATCATAATTATGATTTAAAATCACATTATGTGCCAAAAGGACATTTTCGTCATATTATAACATAATCTAAGAGCTTATACATAAACTCGGGTTATAAACAAATTTGATATCCCAAAATATATTAACTATGATATTATATCAGTAGATAATAGGTTTGATATGATAAATTATGTTTAAAACCATACTAGGTGCCGAAAGGGCACTTTGGTCAATATAAAACATAATTTACGATCTTGTATGGAAACTCAGTTTATGAAGAGAATCATAATACCAAAATATGTTTATAATAGTAACATATCAGTAGGTATATCATTTACAAGTTCATTGTTGGTTAAAACCTTGTTTATTGCAAAAAGGGCATTTTGGTCAAAGTTGGCAAAATATAGAAACTTGCATATAAACTCAGAATCTGATTATGATCATGTAATATAACCTCAAAGGGTTATGCTACATTATATTACGATCATAATGCAACTTTAATTTAGTAGCTAACTAAGCTAAATCGGGTCAGAATCGAAAGTCAAAGCAGAAGTCAAACTGCTCAACTTTCGGTTGCGAACCGACCTTAAATATATATATATAGTCAAAATTTAGAACTGACTATATACATATGTGTATAATTCAAAATTTGACAATATACACATATGTATATAGTCAATTTGAAACAATACATATGTGTATATTATGAAAAGCTTTGGGAAATGTGTGGTCCAAAATGCTTCTTAAGTTTCTTAAATAGGGTGGGCTTCCATAGGACCCCTGATATATATATATATATATATATATATATATATATATATATATATATCTAGGCCGGTTAATGTACATTATTCCTTAACGTACGAGCGTACGCTGTGAAATTACACACGTTGTAAAACTCAAAACCCTAATCACGCATGTTGTGAAACTATAATCACGCATGAAAATATAACATGCGGATTTGAGGTTATAACATGCGGATTTGAAAGTACAAACTTGGAAACTTAACAAACTCAGAAGACTCACCATGCGACTTAACAAATCCGGAAGGTTTCCAACATGCGGACTCACAAACTTGGACTCACAACCTCGGAAGGTTTCCAACATGCGGACTCACACACTCAAAAACTCGGAAGGTTTACAATGTGCGAAATTCTCACCGCGTACGCTCGTACGTTAAGGCCAATTGTACAATACATTTTTCTCTCTCTCTCTATATATATATATATATATATAGGGTCAGGATTTAGAGAAAACAGTGGAAAGTGTGAGAACGGTGAGAACGCTTATGGATCGTTCGATCAAAACAATCTATGGACTAGATTGGCGCGGTGGCGTTTTCGTAAATAACACGAATTCTATTAAGTGGGCGCGCTTCATTAAGGGTAAAAGGGTCTTTACACTTATCTACCAAAAGGCCAAACTAATGAATAAAACGCCATTACGGGCCAAAACACATCCCTATATAAACAAAACATCACAGACATAAAACACACACCCCCGAACCTAAAACGCCATATTTTCTACTATATACCATTCATCTAACAAACGCCAAAACCCCCAAAACATCAAACATACCTACTCAAAAACGCCATATTTTACTATATACCAATCATCTTAGAAAACGCCAAAACACTCAAACATCAAAGATTCCAAAAAATCGACGTTTCTTTCAGATACACTATTTCCTCAGTAAAACGCCAAAATGGCAAACATCGTATCTTGTATATTCTATATTGTTCTACGCGAAGTTTCGCAGAATGCATTCTTGGCTGAGGTGCTGTGACTCAATAACATTTTGCTGCATGAGATGGACAAATCTTAAACAAAAAGATGCTGGTGTCAGACTTATGTCATTTTTTTGTGTTTTGTTATTGATGAATATTATAATGGCATGAAGAGAAGAATGACACTGATGAGTGGTTTGAAGATACATATTCAAACAAAAAACTTACGCATTTTTGTCTTTCCAAACGACCACAAAAAAACCTACTTCAACAACAAAAACTCAAGCATGACAAAGTCAAACCGCCAGTGAACATGTTTCAAAAAAGAAAGAGGCTGATGATAGTGAAAATTTGGAAGATGAATTGTTTCTATTTTTATTTTTTTTAATTTTCTTTTTCTATTGTTTGTTATGTATTTTTTAGCTAAGAACAAAAAAAAATACATTATTTTAATAAAACGCCAAACAGTCATAATGATTGTGAAACGCCATAATGCAGTAAAATGCCAAAAACTCCCAAACTATAATAAAAGTAATTTGGACAAGTATTATCAAAAGCTAAAAATGAAAAAAAAAAACGCCAAAAACTACTTAAAGCCATTAAAAAAATGCCAAACTTGGAAGATGGAACGTCTATCACCCTAAAAACTTATAAAAAGCTGAGCAAAAACAGTAGAAATACACACAGTAACTGAAAAGATGGCTACTTTATTAATATCATTTATTATAAATAAAATCCTGCCTAAACTACGCGCCAAAAACATCCTATAAGAGAGAAGTCTCTGCACAATCAACTGATCACACCCCAAAAACAACGCCATGTTTCCTAGAAACCATTCACTTTAAAACGCCAAAAAATAGTTAAAAAGGCCACAGATGGGGAGCCTCGTTTCTTCTATATTGAGTATTGTTCTGAATGAAGTTTCACTGAATGTATTCTTCTCTGAGGTGGGTATCTCTATAAACTTTTGCTGAATGAGATGGACAAATATTCATGAAAAAGAGACTGATGACACTGATATGTCATCATGTCACTTTGTTCTTGATGGATATATGGATGGCATGAAGGGATCAATACATTCGAGCAGGCGTTGATCTTCAACATGTCACCACACAAGTATATATCAAACCACAATACAGGATGCCACTAAAAATAAGCATCATCTAAAGATAGGCGTTATGTAGGAAAATAAGGATCTACATAAGGTATTCAAAACAAGTTCAAAACGCCAAAAATGTTAAAGTAGAAGAGGCTGATGACAGTGAATATTTGGATGAGAAATTAGATTAGAATTTTTAATTTTTTTCATTTTCTATTGTTTGTTATCTAATTCTCTGTTGTTTATTATCTAATTCTCTACTAATAAAAAATTTGAGTATAAAACGCCAAAAACTACAAACACCAAAACGCCTAATAGTGTGAAAACTGTGAGAGCGGATGCTAGCAAAGCACGTTGTTGCTATATAAAACGCCAAAAAATGCCAAACAAAGTATTACTGGAAAAAGCAACACTAATTGACAGATGAAATTGAACGAAACAATAATTGCAAAACAGTAAAATGAAGAGATAGTTACATTATTGTCAAACATTTATTATATTAAAAGTCACTACATGCAAAATTGAATTTATTTATCTTTTCAAAACGCCATAATTGCCTGTCACATTATAGGCCTGCATCCTACATGGCACAACACTTGATAGAAAAAAATAAATATCAAGAAAATTACTGATGTTTTTTACATTATAGGCCTGCATCCTACTTGGCACAACAATCAAAGTCATACTTAGTTAAAACGCCAAAATATTTACTATGATCCTGATCTAAAAAAATAAAAACGCCGCGTATTTGTTAAACGCCAAAAAATAGAAAGGTGATGTGACACGCGTTTAAAAAAAGAATTTAAATGGACAAAAAAGCCCCTCCGCCCTTCACTATCTCGTGTGACACGTGTTGGCCAGGATGCGTTCTCACACTTTTGGGCGTTTTCTCCTGATCCCGTTTCTATATATATATATAAGAATGAAAAGATTCTCAATAGCAAATTATTCATGTTTTATTCATAATCATTCCAAAAGGTCAAGTGTGAACTTCTGTATGATATTAAGTGGTATACTTCAAAACCAAAAGAATAGGAGTTCAAATACTGTAAGGGGCAGGTTATGGTTATTTATTCTAAAAAAAATTATGTATTGTTCATAAAAAGAAAGAAAGAAGTGCCATAACATTATATATCTTGACATCAAAGCAAGCTAAAGTGATCACATGTTAATTCGTAACATAACACCAAACAATATAAAATACCATAGAAAACATAAAACACAAGTTTAAACTTCTTAGCAAAAGTTTACTACAAGCATGGTTGTGACGCTCACACAACTAAACTATATGAAGCACCTATAAAGCTAACGTGGATTGTTTTCTTCAAGCATCATATTTGTAATACCTATACCAGAATACGATTCCCATTCACTGTTACCACTGACTAACGGGACATCATATAGATCAGATTGTTCAACTTCTAGGACTAAGCTTCTAGTCTCATTATATGTTTGGTGTTGAGCCCAAGGATGAGTTGTGAACTTCCGCAAGCCTTGTAGCTCCACTTCCACCTCTTTCATTGTAGGCCTATCATGACCTACTAAACTAAGACATCTCTTTACTAAATCACCTGCTGCTTGCAATTGATCAAGTGTCCCTTCACGTAAAAGTCTAGGTTCAACAATTTCAAATAAACGGTTTCCTTTAACTGAATTGACAAAATATGTAGCCAAATTCTTTTCCTGGTTTGTTGTATCAGCACCTATGGGTTTTTTACCAGTTATAAGCTCTGCAAGGACTACTCCAAAGCTATATACATCACTTTTCTCGGTTAGTTGACTTGAGTTGAAATATTCCGGATCCAAATACCCGAGTGTGCCTTGAATAAGAGTTGTTACTTGCTCGTGATCTAATGGCACTAACCTTAACGCACCAAAGTCTGAAATTCTTGCTTTGTAGTTCTCGTTTATTAATATATTGCTAGACTTGACATCTCTGTGTATGATTGGCATACTAGTTTCTGAATGAAGGTATCCAAGTGCACTCGCAGCTTCGGTGGCTACTCTTAGTCGATTCTCCCAAGATAACCAATTTATTCCACCCAATTTGTGATGAATGTGATGGAAAAGAGTGTTATTGGAGATGAATTCATAAACTAGTACAGGGACTTCCTCTTCCAAGCAACAACCCAAAAGCTTTACCACATTACGATGAATAACTTGCGTTAAGATCATGACTTCATTGATGAACTGTTCCGCTTGGGTCGCATCAACTAGTTTAGACTTCTTTATTGCGACTACTCGTTTATCCAACAAAACTCCCTTGTACACTACACCATATGCACCTTTACCAATAATTTTCTCCTCGCAATAATTATCAGTCGCCTTTCTAAGTTGTTCAGTGCTAAACAAAGTCATTGCCTCATGAGATCCTTGCGATTTGATCTTTTGTTTCAACAACACACCCCCATTTTTTTCAAAGAACTTTTCCCGTAGCCTTATTAGCTTCCTCCTCCTTATACCAAAGCAAATCATCACTATTCCGGATAGTATTGCTAACATGCTAGATACGATTACTACATATGTATATGAAAATTAACAAACTTAAATTAGTAATTGTTGTTCTTAGTTTTCATAAAGGAACATAGTTATTGAAAATTCGTATGTTAAACATTGTCATTTTCAAGGGTGCATTATTGGATGTAAACCAATGCCATACACTTGGAAGAATTACCTATGATGATCATAGTTGATGTGTTTTTTGAATCTTTAGAAACTTCCTCACAACCATTTAGTATATTTGCATCACCAATGGATCCAGGGTGGCATGTACAATTGTAACTCCCTAGGGTATTAATACAAATACCATAACATGGGTTTTCTCCTTTATCGTGGCATTCGTCAATGTCTAACAAGAAAAAAAAGGGAAAATTAACAACAAAAGAAAAAATAAGCACGCTACTTTAAAAAATCCGCAAGGCAACAACCTCTACATAAATAAAAAAGTAAATTACATTAAAAAAAGGGTAAAGCAACAAACCTTAACTCTTATTTTAGTATTGGTCTCCGAAACTAAAGTTATCATGTTACATTTCTACTCTTAAACTTTTTATCAACCCTTTAGGTTTACTAACTAGGTATAGTAAGGTGTTAGCAAGTGATCTGGGTTATACTCTCGTTGTGGACATTGGTGTAATACTCGGGACCAGATTTGTGGGTGTTTGTGTTAGGCGCTCATTATATGTGTGTGTATATATTATTTGTTAAATTGTTGTTTTTGTTAATATAACCTAAAGCAAACACCCTTCACCAGCTACAAATGATGTGCGCCTACCACCATTATCGGCTTGAACTATCATCTAACAACTACCAGTTGTCACTGCAAACAACCTCCATTCATCATTAGTGAATCTCCAACCTATGAGTTTTTTCTTCTTGTCCTACATATCAGAAACCACCAAATTGTCTTCTTATATAAGATATCACCATTGTAACCCTCGTGACATCAAAATCAATATAGATAACTTATTCTTGGTCTCAATATGGTATCAAAGCTAGAGCTTCACCTTAATGGAAAACTAGGGGTGGCAACAAAAACCCAACCATGATATTTTGGGTTATTTTTGGCCTTTTTAAAAAAGGAAATAAGTCAGAATGGGCTGAGGATTTAGTCACGATGGGTTAGAATAGGTTGTAAAATACCCATATGGGTCAGGATGGGTTTTTACTCTCTAACCCTAAAACACGCATCAGACAATGGGAACTGTGTGTGACTTGTGTCAAACCTCATCATCACATCCCTAAATCACCATCATCATCTGATTTCAAACCTCATCATCAGATTCCTAAATCACCATCATCGTGGATTAAACCCTAAATTACCATCATCATCGTGGATTCTTCCTGTTTTCACCACTAATTTGCCTACACCTTCAGCATCGGATCCCTCCCTCTGTTTGGTACGTACCAGAAACAATGAGTTTTTTATGTTATTGTTTGCAAATATTGTTGGGTTTCTGTGCTTTTATAGGTTATAATGATGTGTTGATTGTTGGGTTTCTGTGCTGTTTGGTAGGGGGTGTTGAACGATATGATGTTTATGTAGTGTGTTGAATGAATGCCTACCAGGTGTTCTATGAAATGCTTGAGTGAGTGTGAAACACATAATGGTCTCTGCTTACTTTATTACCTGAGCCAGATGTGAATGAACAATATTTTAGAACTGGTTATAGCACAGAAAACGAATCGGTGTACACTAGTCTTGGATAGTTGGATTCCATGCTAGCAAACACTAGTCTGTAACCGATATCGGTGTACAAGAGAGCAGAAAACGAATTTAAAAAACTAGTGACTAGTTAAGCTGAGTTGTAAGAACATAGAAAAGATAAAAAAAATTAGTCAACTGGGTCAACAACTTAATGGGTCAACTGGGTCAACAACTTAACGTGTTAACTAGGCCAACAGTTAGGGTGTTCTTAACATGGTTGCTTATATGGATTGTTTAGTAAAGTAGTGGTGTCGATCTCTAATTACATATGTAGCTGAGTCTTAGGTTAAGGTTGCTATTTAATTCACTGGTTACATTCAGTTATAATTGTAGTTTTACTTCCAATCAATGAAAAGAGTCGATCAGGTTGTTTGATCAATCGCTGATGAATTCTGTTTCGTTCAATTTTGCCCTTAAGATTTGGAGACATTATCTTTATGGTAGTAAGTTTACCATTTTCACCGATCATAAAAGTTTACGATATGTTTTTGGGCAAAAAGAGTTGAATATGAGATAGAGACGCTGGATGGAAATTCTTAGTAATTATGATTGTAGTATCCAGTATCATGAGAGAAAGGCTAATGTAGTAGCTGATGCTTTAAGTTGAAAGTATCATGAAAAGCCAAAATGAGTACGTTCTCTCAAATTAAATCTGCAGATAGATTTAAATGAACAGATTAAGGAGGTACAAGAATCAGTAATCAAGGACGATACTGACAAGTTAAAAGGAATGATTAAGGAATTAGAAAAAAGGCATAGATGGAATTTGGAGATTCCATAAGAAAAGAATTTGGATACCTAAACAAGGAAATCTACGCCACCGAATTTTAGAGGAAGCCCACAAGTCTAAATATACGATACATCCTAGAAGTGATAAAATGTATCAAGACTTAAAAAAGAATTTCTGGTGGATAGGAATGAAAAAGGATAGCATCCTATGTTGCTAAATGTCTAACATGTTCATAAGTTAAAGCTGAACATCAGAAACCCTCAAGCTAGTTACAGCAATTAGAAATGCCTATATCAAAATGGGAATTGATAACAATGGACTTTGTTACCAAATTACCCAAGACACGAAAAGGTAATGATACAATCTGGGTGATTGTAGACAGATTAACCAAGTTTGCTCATTTCTGACCAATGAAGGAAACTTTTAGTATGGAACAGTTAGCCAAGTTATATGTAAATGAAATAGTTCCTTTACATGGAATTCCTTTATCTATTGTTTCTGATAGAGATAGTCGTTTTACTTCTCATTTTTGGACTAGTTTCCAAAAAGCAATGGGAACCATGTTAAATCTAAGCACCGCTTATCATCCTCAAACGGATGGACAAAGCGAAAGGACAATTCAGACAATGGAAGATATGCTTAGAGCTTGTGTAATTGATTTCGGAGGAAATTGGGACGATCACCTACCATTAATAGAATTTTCCTATAATAACAGCTATCATACCAGCATCAATGCTGCACCATCTGAAGTACTTTATGGACGAAAGTGCCGAACTCCAGTCTGTTGGGCAGAAATTGGAGAAAAGCAATTGTCTGGACCAGAAATAGTACAAGAAACAACGGACAAGATTATTCAAGTCAAGGAAAGACTAAAAGCAGCACGCGATCGTCAAAAGAGTTATGCTGATAACAGGCGAAAACCGTTGGAATTTCAAGTAGGAGATAAGGTATTATTAAAAGTTTCGCCATGGAAAGGAATAGTTAGATTCATCAAGAGGGGAAAGCTAAGCCCCAGGTATGTTAGACCCTTTGAGATTATTAGAAGAATAGGACCTGTAGCTTATCAGCTACAACTGCAAGAAGAAATGGAAGGAATACATGATGCATTCCATGTATGTAATCTCAAGAAATGCTTAGCAGATGAATCATTAGTGGTACCTCTTAAGGACATAGAGGTAAATGAGAAACTTAAGTTTATAGAGAAACCCCTACAGATTGAAGATAGAAAGATCAAGAATCTCAAACACAAGAGATTAGTTCTAGTCAAAGTAAAATGGGATTCCAAGAGAGGACCAGAATACACTTGGGAGCTTGAATCCGAGATGCAGAGGAAATATCCACACCTGTTCCAGTAGACCTCGAGGACGAGTTCTAAAACAAGGTGGGGAGGATATAACAACTCTCCTAAAAATACTTATAACACCCCTATACGTCCTAAAAGACACCTCGTATACGAAAAATGAGCCCGAAATACCTTTAATTTAACAAAATTAAATAAAAACAAGAAATGAGGGCGCTCGCGGGCCGCGACCCCCTTGGCTACCTCAGTCGCGGGGCGCACAGCTTGGCACCAGGCGTAACCCGGAACCGCCACGTGTCCCACTCGTGTCAAAGCTAGCCCTTGAGTCAGCCAAGCTAGGGCCTACCCTAGAGGCTCTGGCGGGGCACGACGACCCCTCTTGTTTCTCTCGCGGGGCGCGAGAAAGAGGCTGATCAGCCCTATAAATAGAGGAGATCGGCTTCAGTTGTTTCTCGTTCAAAATTTCGATCTCTCTCTCAATTATCTGATAATAAAAATAATCTTCGGGCATTATACCAACTAAATAACTAAACTCTGCCTCGATGTAAGTATCATAACCCACGGTAACGTATTAGCTACGCTGCCCGATTGATTTAGTGCTCCGTAACGCATGTCGAGGCTCTGCCTGACTCAGTCATTGGAGTTCTGTCTCGGGGAGGGTATAGCTAATGTAAAATTGGGTTATCATACTAACGCGTGTGCATTGTTTAAATTAATAGATTATAACCAGGATGACACAAGGAAATACCTAAATTAGCAATGCGAGTTAATCCTCTTTTGTAAACCCTTTTTGTGAGTAATTCCTCTTTTTGTAAACTGTTTTTATAAAACCTCAATTATTTTAAACTATAATTAACAGTGATTGAATATTTGTGATTCTACAATTATCATCGGTATGTTGGGGTTTTGTATACATAACTTGTTACTACACTGTGAGTAGTAACATGATCACAAGTCAGGATTGACAGTACCGTGGGTGGTAATTAGAGTAGATGTAAACAAATGTAATTGCTAGATTGACAGTACCGTGGGTGGTAATTGACAGATGAAATTGAACGAAACAATAATTGCAAAACAGTAAAATGAAGAGATAGTTACATTATTGTCAAACATTTATTATATTAAAAGCCACTACATGCAAAATTGAATTTATTTATCTTTTCAAAACCCCATAATTGCCTGTCACATTATAGGCCTGCATCCTACATGGCACAACACTTGATAGAAAAAAATAAATATCAAGAAAATTACTGATGTTTTTTACATTATAGGCCTGCATCCTACTTGGCACAACAATCAAAGTCATACTTAGTTAAAACGCCAAAATATTTACTATGATCCTGATCTAAAAAAATAAAAATGCCGCGTATTTGTTAAACGCCAAAAAATAGAAAGGTGATGTGACACGCGTTTAAAAAAATAATTTAAATGGACAAAAAAGCCCCTCCGCCCTTCACTATCTCGCGTGACACGTGTTGGCCAGGATGCGTTCTCACACTTTTGGGCGTTTTCTCCTGATCCCGTTTCTATATATATATATATAAGAATGAAAAGATTCTCAATAGCAAATTATTCATGTTTTATTCATAATCATTCCAAAAGGTCAAGTGTGAACTTCTGTATGATATTAAGTGGTATACTTCAAAACCAAAAGAATAGGAGTTCAAATACTGTAAGGGGCAGGTTATGGTTATTTATTTTTAAAAAAATTATGTATTGTTCATAAAAAGAAAGAAAGAAGTGCCATAACATTATATATCTTGACATCAAAGCAAGCTAAAGTGATCACATGTTAATTCATAACATAACACCAAACAATATAAAATACCATAGAAAACATAAAACACAAGTTTAAACTTCTTAGCAAAAGTTTACTACAAGCATGGTTGTGATGCTCACACAACTAAACTATATGAAGCACCTATAAAGCTAACGTGGATTGTTTTCTTCAAGCATCATATTTGTAATACCTATACCAGAATACGATTCCCATTCACTGTTACCACTGACTAACGGGACATCATATAGATCAGATTGTTCAACTTCTAGGACTAAGCTTCTAGTCTCATTATATGTTTGGTGTTGAGCCCAAGGATGAGTTGTGAACTTCCGCAAGCCTTGTAGCTCCACTTCCACCTCTTTCATTGTAGGCCTATCATGACCTACTAAACTAAGACATCTCTTTACTAAATCACCTGCTGCTTGCAATTGATCAAGTGTCCCTTCACGTAAAAGTCTAGGTTCAACAATTTCAAATAAACGGTTTCCTTTAACTGAATTGACAAAATATGTAGCCAAATTCTTTTCCTGATTTGTTCTATCAGCACCTATGGGTTTTTTACCAGTTATAAGCTCTGCAAGGACTACTCCAAAGCTATATACATCACTTTTCTCGGTTAGTTGACTTGAGTTGAAATATTCCGGATCCAAATACCCGAGTGTGCCTTGAATAAGAGTTGTTACTTGCTCGTGATCTAATGGCACTAACCTTGACGCACCAAAGTCTGAAATTTTTGCTGTGTAGTTCTCGTTTATTAATATATTGCTAGACTTGACATCTCTGTGTATGATTGGCATACTAGTTTCTGAATGAAGGTATCCAAGTGCACTCGCAGCTTCGGTGGCTACTCTTAGTCGATTCTCCCAAGATAACCAATTCATTCCACCCAATTTGTGATGAATGTGATGGAAAAGAGTGTTATTGGAGATGAATTCATAAACTAGTACAGGGACTTCCTCTTCCAAGCAACAACCCAAAAGCTTTACCACATTACGATGAATAACTTGCGTTAAGATCATGATTTCATTGATGAACTGTTTCGCTTGGGTCGCATCAACTAGTTTAGACTTCTTTATTGCGACTACTCGTTTATCCAACAAAACTCCCTTGTACACTACACCATATGCACCTTTACCAATAATTTTCTCCTCGCAATAATTATCAGTCGCCTTTCTAAGTTGTTCAGTGCTAAACAAAGTCATTGCCTCATGAGATCCTTGCGATTTGATCTTTTGTTTCAACAACACACCCCCATTTTTTTCAAAGAACTTTTCCCGTAGCCTTATTAGCTTCCTCCTCCTTATACCAAAGCAAATCATCACTATTCCGGATAGTATTGCTAACATGCTAGATACGATTACTACATATGTATATGAAAATTAACAAACTTAAATTAGTAATTGTTGTTCTTAGTTTTCATAAAGGAACATAGTTATTGAAAATTCGTATGTTAAACATTGTCATTTTCAAGGGTGCATTATTGGATGTAAACCAATGCCATACACTTGGAAGAATTACCTATGATGATCATAGTTGATGTGTTTTTTGAATCTTTAGAAACTTCCTCACAACCATTTAGTATATTTGCATCACCAATGGATCCAGGGTGGCATGTACAATTGTAACTCCCTAGGGTATTAATACAAATACCATAACATGGGTTTTCTCCTTTATCGTGGCATTCGTCAATGTCTAACAAGAAAAAAAAGGGAAAATTAACAACAAAAGAAAAAATAAGCACGCTACTTTAAAAAATCCGCAAGGCAACAACCTCTACATAAATAAAAAAGTAAATTACATTAAAAAAAGGGTAAAGCAACAAACCTTAACTCTTATTTTAGTATTGGTCTCCGAAACTAAAGTTATCATGTTACATTTCTACTCTTAAACTTTTTATCAACCCTTTAGGTTTACTAACTAGGTATAGTAAGGTGTTAGCAAGTGATCTGGGTTATACTCTCGTTGTGGACATTGGTGTAATACTCGGGACCAGATTTGTGGGTGTTTGTGTTAGGCGCTCATTATATGTGTGTGTATATATTATTTGTTAAATTGTTGTTTTTGTTAATATAACCTAAAGCAAACACCCTTCACCAGCTACAAATGATGTGCGCCTACCACCATTATCGGCTTGAACTATCATCTAACAACTACCAGTTGTCACTGCAAACAACCTCCATTCATCATTAGTGAATCTCCAACCTATGAGTTTTTTCTTCTTGTCCTACATATCAGAAACCACCAAATTGTCTTCTTATATAAGATATCACCATTGTAACCCTCGTGACATCAAAATCAATATAGATAACTTATTCTTGGTCTCAATATGGTATCAAAGCTAGAGCTTCACCTTAATGGAAAACTAGGGGTGGCAACAAAAACCCAACCATGATATTTTGGGTTATTTTTGGCCTTTTTAAAAAAGGAAATAAGTCAGAATGGGCTGAGGATTTAGTCACGATGGGTTAGAATAGGTTGTAAAATACCCATATGGGTCAGGATGGGTTTTTACTCTCTAACCCTAAAACACGCATCAGACAATGGGAACTGTGTGTGACTTGTGTCAAACCTCATCATCACATCCCTAAATCACCATCATCATCTGATTTCAAACCTCATCATCAGATTCCTAAATCACCATCATCGTGGATTAAACCCTAAATTACCATCATCATCGTGGATTCTTCCTGTTTTCACCACTAATTTGCCTACACCTTCAGCATCGGATCCCTCCCTCTGTTTGGTACGTACCAGAAACAATGAGTTTTTTATGTTATTGTTTGCAAATATTGTTGGGTTTCTGTGCTTTTATAGGTTATAATGATGTGTTGATTGTTGGGTTTCTGTGCTGTTTGGTAGGGGGTGTTGAACGATATGATGTTTATGTAGTGTGTTGAATGAATGCCTACCAGGTGTTCTATGAAATGCTTGAGTGAGTGTGAAACACATAATGGTCTCTGCTTACTTTATTACCTGAGCCAGATGTGAATGAACAATATTTTAGAACTGGTTATAGCACAGAAAACGAATCGGTGTACACTAGTCTTGGATAGTTGGATTCCATGCTAGCAAACACTAGTCTGTAACCGATATCGGTGTACAAGAGAGCAGAAAACGAATTTAAAAAACTAGTGACTAGTTAAGCTGAGTTGTAAGAACATAGAAAAGATAAAAAAAATTAGTCAACTGGGTCAACAACTTAATGGGTCAACTGGGTCAACAACTTAACGTGTTAACTAGGCCAACAGTTAGGGTGTTCTTAACATGGTTGCTTATATGGATTGTTTAGTAAAGTAGTGGTGTCGATCTCTAATTACATATGTAGCTGAGTCTTAGGTTAAGGTTGCTATTTAATTCACTGGTTACATTCAGTTATAATTGTAGTTTTACTTCCAATCAATGAAAAGAGTCGATCAGGTTGTTTGATCAATCGCTGATGAATTCTGTTTCGTTCAATTTTGCCCTTAAGATTTGGAGACATTATCTTTATGGTAGTAAGTTTACCATTTTCACCGATCATAAAAGTTTACGATATGTTTTTGGGCAAAAAGAGTTGAATATGAGATAGAGACGCTGGATGGAAATTCTTAGTAATTATGATTGTAGTATCCAGTATCATGAGAGAAAGGCTAATGTAGTAGCTGATGCTTTAAGTTGAAAGTATCATGAAAAGCCAAAATGAGTACGTTCTCTCAAATTAAATCTGCAGATAGATTTAAATGAACAGATTAAGGAGGTACAAGAATCAGTAATCAAGGACGATACTGACAAGTTAAAAGGAATGATTAAGGAATTAGAAAAAAGGCATAGATGGAATTTGGAGATTCCATAAGAAAAGAATTTGGATACCTAAACAAGGAAATCTACGCCACCGAATTTTAGAGGAAGCCCACAAGTCTAAATATACGATACATCCTAGAAGTGATAAAATGTATCAAGACTTAAAAAAGAATTTCTGGTGGATAGGAATGAAAAAGGATAGCATCCTATGTTGCTAAATGTCTAACATGTTCATAAGTTAAAGCTGAACATCAGAAACCCTCAAGCTAGTTACAGCAATTAGAAATGCCTATATCAAAATGGGAATTGATAACAATGGACTTTGTTACCAAATTACCCAAGACACGAAAAGGTAATGATACAATCTGGGTGATTGTAGACAGATTAACCAAGTTTGCTCATTTCTGACCAATGAAGGAAACTTTTAGTATGGAACAGTTAGCCAAGTTATATGTAAATGAAATAGTTCCTTTACATGGAATTCCTTTATCTATTGTTTCTGATAGAGATAGTCGTTTTACTTCTCATTTTTGGACTAGTTTCCAAAAAGCAATGGGAACCATGTTAAATCTAAGCACCGCTTATCATCCTCAAACGGATGGACAAAGCGAAAGGACAATTCAGACAATGGAAGATATGCTTAGAGCTTGTGTAATTGATTTCGGAGGAAATTGGGACGATCACCTACCATTAATAGAATTTTCCTATAATAACAGCTATCATACCAGCATCAATGCTGCACCATCTGAAGTACTTTATGGACGAAAGTGCCGAACTCCAGTCTGTTGGGCAGAAATTGGAGAAAAGCAATTGTCTGGACCAGAAATAGTACAAGAAACAACGGACAAGATTATTCAAGTCAAGGAAAGACTAAAAGCAGCACGCGATCGTCAAAAGAGTTATGCTGATAACAGGCGAAAACCGTTGGAATTTCAAGTAGGAGATAAGGTATTATTAAAAGTTTCGCCATGGAAAGGAATAGTTAGATTCATCAAGAGGGGAAAGCTAAGCCCCAGGTATGTTAGACCCTTTGAGATTATTAGAAGAATAGGACCAGTAGCTTATCAGCTACAACTGCAAGAAGAAATGGAAGGAATACATGATGCATTCCATGTATGTAATCTCAAGAAATGCTTAGCAGATGAATCATTAGTGGTACCTCTTAAGGACATAGAGGTAAATGAGAAACTTAAGTTTATAGAGAAACCCCTACAGATTGAAGATAGAAAGATCAAGAATCTCAAACACAAGAGATTAGTTCTAGTCAAAGTAAAATGGGATTCCAAGAGAGGACCAGAATACACTTGGGAGCTTGAATCCGAGATGCAGAGGAAATATCCACACCTGTTCCAGTAGACCTCGAGGACGAGTTCTAAAACAAGGTGGGGAGGATATAACAACTCTCCTAAAAATACTTATAACACCCCTATACGTCCTAAAAGACACCTCGTATACGAAAAATGAGCCCGAAATACCTTTAATTTAACAAAATTAAATAAAAACAAGAAATGAGGGCGCTCGCGGGCCGCGACCCCCTTGGCTACCTCAGTCGCGGGGCGCACAGCTTGGCACCAGGCGTAACCCGGAACCGCCACGTGTCCCACTCGTGTCAAAGCTAGCCCTTGAGTCAGCCAAGCTAGGGCCTACCCTAGAGGCTCTGGCGGGGCACGACGACCCCTCTTGTTTCTCTCGCGGGGCGCGAGAAAGAGGCTGATCAGCCCTATAAATAGAGGAGATCGGCTTCAGTTGTTTCTCGTTCAAAATTTCGATCTCTCTCTCAATTCTCTGATAATAAAAATAATCTTCGGGCATTATACCCACTAAATAACTAAGCTCTGCCTCGATGTAAGTATCATAACCCCCGGTAACGTATTAGTTACGCTGCCCGATTGATTTAGTGCTCCGTAACGCATGTCGAGGCTCTGCCTGACTCAGTCGTTGGAGTTCTGTCTCGGGGAGGGTATAGCTAATTTAAAATTGGGTTATCATACTAACGCGTGTGCATTGTTTAAATTAATAGATTATAACCAGGATAACACAAGGAAATACCTAAATTAGCAATGCGAGTTAATCCTCTTTTGTAAACCCTTTTTGTGAGTAATTCCTCTTTTTGTAAACTGTTTTTATAAAACCTCAATTATTTTAAACTATAATTAACAGTGATTGAATATTTGTGATTCTACAATTATCATCGGTATGTTGGGGTTTTGTATACATAACTTGTTACTACACTGTGAGTAGTAACATGATCACAAGTCAGGATTGACAGTACCGTGGGTGGTAATTAGAGTAGATGTAAACAAATGTAATTGCTAGATTGACAGTACCGTGGGTGGTAATTGACAGATGAAATTGATCTTGACAAAAACCCATCTTGACAAAAACCCATCTTGACCTACACTCATCCTAGCCCACTTCTTAATAGACTCATTCTAACCTAAACTCATCCTAACCCATACCCATCCTAACCCATTACCCAAACCTACCGAACTCACCCATTGGAAAACCCTTGATCCACTCAAAGATCTTTATAACTTTTCTCCTTTTCATATTATCATTTGAAAAACAAATCCAAGCCATATCACCTTTGTAACACAACCTCTACCGCCAGTCGTCACCACACAACCACCACTAAACCCTAGATTTGTCGTCACTGTTACCACCTCCACATCTAGGGTTTGCAGGTACTACTTGTACTTGGTACCCTATCTTTCGCATACAATGTGATGCCTTCATCATCGCCATTGATACGCAACAACAACGGCCTTGGGTTTGGGGAAAACAAATCTCTTAACAATGTATTGTTAGAGGGAACTGGATATAGTTGAAGGACAAAGACATAAATTGATTTTATATTTAGTTTATATGTTTCAAGCTACAATCTCTTACGTGCTTAGCTTGCAAGGGAATTTAATGATAGTATATAGGGTAGATTATGTCACATGTCTCCCTAACCCTAATGACATATGACATAACAATCAATATAATATACACAACTCATTCTTGTGCGTATGTATGTCTAGGTATTTATCGGATTTAACTTTTCTAAACCGCGCGCCACAAGTGGATCCCCTATCATAAACCACCCGTTACCACTAATGACACCCCAATAACCACACTACTAAACACCATGTTGGGTTTGGGGAAAAAATGAATTAAGTTGACCCAGTGGACTAAAATGGAACGGTGACACCTTTTTGGACAGACAAAAAATAAAACATTTGTACTAAACTGACAAAATAAACCCAACCACAAGGACTAAAATGACATTTAACACTTTTTAAAATATAAAGACTTAGAGCATTCTGATCCAATCCATCAAAACTTTTGAGGGTGAGTTTTTATATTGTAAAAGGGTAAAAAAAGTGGTTGTGAGTAGAGGAGAGAGAAAATGTTACTGTTCATCTGTATATTTGGGGGGACACTGTTCACCCAGTATAATTTTTTTAAAATATATTGAAGGTGGTTGTGAGTGAAGGAAAGAGAAAAATGTGATGATAATATTATTTAATTGAAAAAGAGAGAGAAAAAGTATTTGTTTTTAGTGGAAATATATTGATATAAGAGTTGTTTTTTAGTGGAATGTATGTATAATTTGATGGATTGGATGAGAATGCTCTTATACAACACTAGCTTAGAGTAGCTCTCTTTCTCTCTCAAACTTGGGGTAGGCCCCATCATTGCTGAATATGTTTTTCATTAATCAAAATGGGAAATTGATGTAGGGCTCGGAATTCTTGACAAAAATAAGTTTAATACGAAAATCATGAGTTACAGTTTAAATGGGTTCAGGTTAAACCAGGGGCGGATCTAAGTGGTCGGCAGGGGTGCATGTGATACCCCTCAACTTTTTTGGCGAACCGTAATTTTTTTTCTATTTTTTTATTTTATTTATTCGAATACCCCAAAGCAAATATTAGGATATCCGTGAATTTAATGTTAAAGAAAGATGGAGAAGAACCATAAAATATTTTGAAGAAAAATGGAAAATTTAGGCCGGAACGAAGTTGCAGAGACGAGGAAAAGGACAGACTCTTCATTTAATAAATAATTGTTGTTTTTAAAATTTTATTTATCTTTCTTGAAATCATGAAAGTGGGTTGCATCCCACGTGAATACTATTATGAATTTTCAATTTTATTTATTATTATAATATAATTACAGGGAAAAGATCAAATAGGAAGGTTAGTTTAGGTAGGAAAGATATGAAGCAATAAGATGATAATATGTGGCAAAGATGAAAAAACATAAGGACGACCATTTTGGTCAAAACTCATCATCTTCAAAAAAAAAAAAAAAAAACCCCAGCATTTGCAATTCATTTCTCTTCCCTGTATACTCAAATCCCCCATTTTCAAAACCATAAACTACCATATCACAACCAACACCAGCACCTCCACCACAACCACCACCGCCACTTACGATCGCCACCATCTTGCCGGAAACTAGATGTGAAACCACCACCACCTTCAACCACCTGTTGGTTTTTCAGATCTGACGCCACCATTCCACCGCCACCGCTACACCGCCACTAGTTTCCCCACGGTGTATTGCTGGTCTTTCTCCGCCCACTGTCGTTAATCAAAGTTCTTTTGTAAGTTGTGTTATTTTTTATTTTCATTGCGTTTTAGGTTATCAAACCTCAGTTACGTTTTTCACCTCATTCTGTTTTAGTTAGAGTTCTTTTCATTTTGTTCTTCTGGTTGTTAAAGCAGAGGCATGACCATGCTAATATAGAAGCATGATCATGTTGGAACAAAGGCATGACCACGTTAGAACTTATTGCGTTTTAGAACCTTCGCAGTGCAAAGAACATGATCATGCTAAGACAGAGGCATGATCATGTTAGAACTAAGGCATACCTATGTTAAAACGACATTGCTTTTTAGAACCTTGTTAAAACTCCATTGCTTTTTAGAACCTACAGTGGAAAATATTGATTTTGGGCTTCATTGTGTCTTACAACCTGGAGTGTAAAGAACATGATCATTCTAAAATAGAAGCATTGTCGTGTTGGAACAAAAGCATGACCATGTTAAAACATAAACATGGCTATGTTAAAACTCCATTGCTTTTTCGAACCTAGAGTGCAAAATATTGATTTTTGGTTTCATTGCGTTTTACAAGTAAAGAACATGATCATGCTAAAATAGAAGCATGGTCATGTGGAACAAAAGCATGACATGTTAAAACATAAACATGACCATGTTAAAACTCCATTGCTTTTTAGAACCTACAGTGCAAAATATTGATTTTGGGTTTCATTGCGTTTTACAACCTAGGGTACAAAGAACATGATCATGCCAAAATAGAAGCATGGTCATGTTGGAACAAAAGCATGACCATGGCCATGTTAAAACTTCATTTCTTTTAGAATTTGTAGTGCAAATCTTGATTTTGGGTTTCATTGCGCTTTAGAACTGGAGTGTAAAAGAACATCAAATAACATGATCATGTAAAAAGGGAAGCATGATCATGTTGGAACAAAGACCTGACCCTAAAACATAAACATGACCATGTTAAAGCCCATTGCGTTTTAGAACACGGATGTTGGAAACGAGGCATGGCCATGTTAAAACAAAAACATGACAATGTTAAAACAAAAACATGACCATTTTAAAACAAAGGCATGGCCATGTTAAAAGGGAAACATGACGATGTGAAACCCATTGCATTTTAGGTACATTTTCTTCAGAATTTGAGTTCAAAAAACATGATCATGTTTAAACATAAACATGATCATGTTAGAATAGAGGCATAACCATGTTAAAACATAATCACGACCATATGAAACCTGATTGCGTTTTAGAACCTGGATTATAGTGTGTTGTTCTATCAATTGCGTTTTACGCATCTGAGTTTTCGAATTCTTTTTCCAAAAGTATAGCAATAGTTTGCTCGTTTTAAAGATAAAAAATGATCGTTTTTATGGTGCAATTTTTATAAAAAGTATTGTCGTATAAAAAAGTTATTAACGTTTTAAAAACGATGGGTAATTGGAGGATAGGGAAACTATTGACTTATATGGACTAGAATACCCTCAAACTAACTCACGCGTCTCTCTTTTTTGTTCAATTTCACCCATTTAATCTTAGCTGTTAATTATTTAATAGATGGTCAAGATTACTTCCTAGCCTTCTTACCCAAATAAACTTCCTATATACCCTGTCCCTATAATTACAATTAGAATTTAACTTTAATTAAATCACCTATTATTATTATTTTTTTCTTATTCTATTAAATAATCAACTTATTTTCTGTTAATTTATTATCCATAATCAATTTATTTTCTGTTAATTTATTAATTTCTTAAGGTTATTAGACTATCTTCAACACGCCTGAAATCAGGTCGCCCAAGCCATGTCGGGTCCGCCCGAATTAGATTTTGCGTTGGAGTCAGCCATCCGAAGTTGTCTGAAAGTTAGGTGCCCAAAGTTAAGGGTTTGGTTTGTCTCGATTCTTGAGCCATTCTATTTTCTATTTTGTTTACCTTGTTTTTCAAGGATGATTTTCAAATTTTGATCTTTAGTTATGTTGTAAAACTTCATGATAAAGCTTTAATGGAGAAATCCATATGGAGAAGACCGCAGTGTAAGTTTTTGTTTTATCTTAAGAAAGATTATTTTTAGCCCTTCAATTTTGAAGTATACAAATAGTAACCCTTTAGATTGATTTTAATTTTTAAAATTTTCTTTTTTTTAAGTGTAAAGCAATTTTTATGCTTATATATTTTTTAAATCTAGTTTACCTTTTTTAATAGATTTTACTTATATTCAAATACATTTTAATAAGTTAAGTATTTAAATATAAAGAAAAAATAGGTGATGATGTGGAAAAGGTAAAGATATATAAGGATGTTTGAATGGTTGAAGCTGAAATTAGGATGTTTTAAGGATTTGTAAGGATATGAGTTGTCAGCTGACTAGGCAGCTAAGGGCTTCTAAGGGCGGCCTTAGCATTGGAAATAGTCTTACTTATAACAATCTTTTATCATAAACTATTTATATTTTAAGCTATGTAGATAACATATAACATATTCTCCTATGGAAATCCTTTATTGTCGATATTATAGTAATAAAATCCTCAAACACTTTAACAAATATACTAAATTAGAGTTTGTGATGAATTGTAAGTATATTATATACAAAAACTTAGGTTAGGACCCGACCCGATCCGAACCGACCTGAATTGAGTCGGAAAATTTTTATGTTCGCTTGTATAAAATTGAAGCATCTAAAAACAGTGACTTCATACATATAAAATCTTGGATCCGCCACTGAATTTACGGTAAAAAAAAATTGTTCCGATTTATGGATGTACGGTAAAAAAGTTTGGGATACCCCTGAATTTTTCTTCTAGATCCGCCATTGGGTTAAATCCGTTTAACTAAACGCTTAGGTTAGTGTCAAGTTGACACGTTGGTGGATTAATTCACACACACATATAGGTATTTTATGTCCTAATTATAATTTAAAAGAGAAATTGACATAAGTTTATATAATTAAAATGGAACCGTTTTATATACGTTTCTATTTTTTGTTGTAAAACTTTAATTTTAAAATAATAATATGCGAACAAAGTAAAAAAAAAAAAACCCGGTTAAACGGGTCATTTTCGTGTCAACCCGCATATATTCATGTCATGTTCGGGTTCGTATGTCTCACAAATTTTTTAGGTTCAGGTCAGGTTGGATCTGCCAACCCGCAAACACGACCTATTTAGCGGTCCTAGATTTACATACCTTGACAGCCTGGATGAAGATAGGGGTTACCCTCGTAACCTTCATTGCATTTACAACGATACCCACCACCTTCTACATCATAGCATGAACTATTTCCTTTGCATTCGTCAACCTCATTGGCACAGGTTCCATTGGGTCTGATTACCCAATCAAGCACAACTGGCATAGTGGACCTTATCCTCTCTGCAAAGCCCCAATAATCAGTGGATAAGTCATTGACACCACCAAACTCAAAACTGCCATCCTCAACAAGAAAGCCATAGCCACATTCATTGAAGGACAAAACATTTGAGTGGTTTTGTAAGGCACCAAGTGTTATATTGTAATAAGAGAGACCCTTGGGTATAGATGTCTGACAACAGCCTATTCCGGAGCATTCCCCATGAGGCAAATCACGTGCTTTGCTACATAGTCCAAAACAGCCACTAGAAACGTCACCTCCGTTTGTTCCTGTAATCAGAGCATAATCGTCACAACCAAGGACTGTGAACTTGTTCTTTGCTGAGAAAGTATACCCCGCTAAGTGAGTCCATCCTATGTGTTCATCTGCAACCCCACTTTGGTTGTAACATCTGTAAGAAATTGTGGTGTAGACACGCAACTCTGTATCTGAAATGTTGTATACTTGGACGTTGCCATCTTTAAGAAACAACTGTGGGGGTTCGTAAGAAGTGTTGCAGGTAAGGTAAAGCAGGGGCGGAACTAGAGAGGGGTCAAGAGGGTCCGCTAACCCCCCGGACATAGAAATTTGTAAGATTTTTATATGTATAATCTGAGATTTTTCTAGGAAAAAACATGTTTTAGACTTTCTAGTTGTAGCCGGTAGAAAAGAGAGTCTTATGATGACCCATGACAAAGAAGTTCTGGTTCCGCCACTGAGGTAAAGTGAGTCATCGAGGGAACAATCTATGCCAATACCGAAAGGGAAAGGAACTGTAACATTCCCACACTCGGTTGGACAGCCTGGTTTGGCTGTGTTGTTTGTGGTAGCACCTGGAAAGATTTCCATGGCCATAGTAAGAGGAAATATAAACAGAAAAAGGGTGAAATGAAGAAGCATGTTTTTTCTCCTATTTAAGGTTCTCACATGCAACTCCTTTTGTGCGGGTTTTACAAACAACTATCGTGTGAATTTATAGATCGAGTACTTGCATGGAATAGCTAAACTCTTCTTCATCCACGGCTAGCAATTTCTTTCATTTTTCGTTTGCGATCGATGTTGCTGGTTTTGTTTTATACTGACCGAAGACTTTGGTTGACTTTGTCTTCTACAGGAGACTATTAAAATGCCGTGACAATAAAGCTTGGAAAAAAAAGATTCCGCTTGGTCACAAATGAATATCCACCATGCAATATATTTCGTATTTTGTGAAAATTCGATCAAGTCGTTGTTTGATGGTTACGTAGGTCATCAAGCTGTCCAAATAATAGTTTAGATAATCAACTGTAATAAGACTGCATCCAATGCGCACTTGAAGTTTACGATATGTTTTTGGGCAAAAAGAGTTGAATATGAGATAGAGACGCTGGATGGAAATTCTTAGTGATTATGATTGTAGTATCCAGTATCATGAGAGAAAGGCTAATGTAGTAGCTGATGCTTTAAGTTGAAAGTATCATGAAAAGCCAAAATGAGTACGTTCTCTCAAATTAAATCTGTAGATAGATTTAAATGAACAGATTAAGGAGGTACAAGAATCAGTAATCAAGGACGATACTGACAAGTTAAACGGAATGATTAAGGAATTAGAAAAAAGGCATAGATGGAATTTGGAGATTCCATAAGAAAAGAATTTGGATACCTAAACAAGGAAATCTACGCCACCGAATATTAGAGGAAGCCCATAAGTCTAAATATACGATACATCCTAGAAGTGATAAAATGTATCAAGACTTAAGAAAGAATTTCTGGTGGATAGGAATGAAAAAGGATAGCATCCTATGTTGCTAAATGTCTAACATGTTCACAACTTAAAGCTGAACATCAGAAACCCTCAAGCTAGTTACAGCAATTAGAAATGCCTATATCGAAATGGGAATTGATAACAATGGACTTTGTTACCAAATTACCCAAGACACGAAAAGGTAATGATACAATCTGGGTGATTGTAGACAGATTAACCAAGTTTGCTCATTTCTTACCAATGAAGAAAACATTTAGTATGGAACAGTTAGCCAAGTTATATGTAAATGAAATAGTTCCATTACATGGAATTCCTTTATCTATTGTTTCTGATAGAGATAGTCGTTTTACTTCTCATTTTTGGACTAGTTTCCAAAAAGCAATGGGAACCATGTTAAATCTAAGCACCGCTTATCATCCTCAAACGGATGGACAAAGCGAAAGGACAATTCAGACAATGGAAGATATGCTTAGAGCTTGTGTAATTGATTTCGGAGGAAATTGGGACGATCACCTACCATTAATAGAATTTTCCTATAATAACAGCTATCATACCAGCATCAATGCTGCACCATCTGAAGTACTTTATGGACGAAAGTGCCGAATTCCAGTCTGTTGGGCAGAAATTGGAGAAAAGCAATTGTCTGGACCAGAAATAGTACAAGAAACAACGGACAAGATTATTCAACTCAAGGAAAGACTAAAAGCAGCACGCGATCGTCAAAAGAGTTATGCTGATAACAGGCGAAAAACCGTTGGAATTTCAAGTAGGAGATAAGGTATTATTAAAAGTTTCGCCATGGAAAGGAATAGTTAGATTCATCAAGAGGGGAAAGCTAAGCCCCAGGTATGTTGGACCCTTTGAGATTATTAGAAGAATAGGACCTGTAACTTATCAGCTACAACTGCCAGAAGAAATGGAAGGAATACATGATGCATTCCATGTATGTAATCTCAAGAAATGCTTAGCAGATGAATCATTAGTGGTACCTCTTAAGGACATAGAGGTAAATGAGAAACTTAAGTTTATAGAGAAACCCCTACAGATTGAAGATAGAAAGATCAAGAATCTCAAACACAAGAGATTAGTTCTAGTCAAAGTAAAATGGGATTCCAAGAGAGGACCAGAATACACTTGGGAGCTTGAATCCGAGATGCAGAGGAAATATCCACACCTGTTCCAGTAGACCTCGAGGACGAGTTCTAAAACAAGGTGGGGATGATATAACAACTCTCCTAAAAATACTTATAACACCCCTATACGTCCTAAAAGACACCTCGTATACGAAAAATGAGCCCGAAATACCTTTAATTTAACAAAATTAAATAAAAACAAGAAATGAGGGCGCTCGCGGGCCGCGACCCCCTTGGCTACCTCAGTCGCGGGGCGCACAGCTTGGCACCAGGCGTAACCCGGAACCGCCACGTGTCCCACTCGTGTCAAAGCTAGCCCTTGAGTCAGCCAAGCTAGGGCCTACCCTAGAGGCTCTGGCGGGGCACGACGACCCCTCTTGTTTCTCTCGCGGGGCGCGAGAAAGAGGCTGATCAGCCCTATAAATAGAGGAGATCGGCTTCAGTTGTTTCTCGTTCAAAATTTCGATCTCTCTCTCAATTCTCTGATAATAAAAATAATCTTCGGGCATTATACCCACTAAATAACTAAGCTCTGCCTCGATGTAAGTATCATAACCCCCGGTAACGTATTAGTTACGCGGCCCGATTGATTTAGTGCTCCGTAACGCATGTCGAGGCTCTGCCTGACTCAGTCGTTGGAGTTCTGTCTCGGGGAGGGTATAGGTAATGTAAAATTTGGTTATCATACTAACGCGTGTGCATTGTTTAAATTAATAGATTATAACCAGGATGACACAAGGAAATACCTAAATTAGCAATGCGAGTTAATCCTCTTTTGTAAACCCTTTTTGTGAGTAATTCCTCTTTTTGTAAACTGTTTTTATAAAACCTCAATTATTTTAAACTATAATTAACAGTGATTGAATATTTGTGATTCTACAATTATCATCGGTATGTTGGGGTTTTGTATACATAACTTGTTACTACACTGTGAGTAGTAACATGATCACAAGTCAGGATTGACAGTACCGTGGGTGGTAATTAGAGTAGATGTAAACAAATGTAATTGCTAGATTGCCCTCAATGCTGTAAAATGATAAAACTTTTCTTGATTAAACTGGGATTCACTCGCCAGTATTTCTTGCTGATAAAATGTTTTTAAACGCGTTTCAGGTAACAAAATGTGAAACCAATTAGAAGCCAGCTGGAGAGCACTAAAGGCTTGGAAAAAGTGGCTATAAAAGTTACCTAAATAAAGAAGAAGTTTTATTTTAAATAAATTAGGGTTTATCCCTATAAACATGTTGAATAGAAACTTGGGTTTTCCCATGTATTTATTATTATAAAAGTGTGGTGTTTTATTCTGATAAATTATTTTCTAACTACGGTTCTGATGTAAATTCCGCTGCCAAATTAAATAAACACCGATACCACCGAATGTGCGAACTCGCGGCCGCCCGAAAGTGTGGGATAAATTAGGGTTTATCCCTAAAGTTTTAGTTGAAAATGAATCAACAATCAAATTTCAACAAAGTGTTTATGTAACTGAACCCATTTTTTGTTTTTTTTTTATTTTTTTAATTTTATTTTAATTTTTTAAAATTTTTTGTATTTTTTTAATTCTTATGATTTTTATATTTTTTTCGATTATTTTTATTTATTTATATTTTTAGCCTAATGCCCAAATCCATCTTGACAAAAACCCATCTTGACCTACACTCATCCTAGCCCACTTCTTAATAAAATCATTCTAACCTAAACTCATCCTAACCCATACCCATCCTAACCCATTACCCAAACCTACCCAACCCACCCATTGGAAAACCCTTGATCCACTCAAAGATCTTTATAACTTTTCTCCTTTTCATATTATCATTTGAAAAACAAATCCAAGCCATATCACCTTTGTAACACAACCTCCACCGCCAGTCGTCACCACACAACCACCACTAAACCCTAGATTTGTCGTCAGTCGTCACTGTTACCACCTCCACATCTAGGGTTTGCAGATACTACTTGTACTTGGTACCCTATCTTTCGCATACAATGTGATGCCTTCATCATCGCCATTGATACGCAACAACAACGGCCTTGGGTTTGGGGAAAACAAATCTCTTAACAATGTATTGTTAGAGGGAACTGGATATAGTTGAAGGACAAAGACATAAATTGATTTTATATTTAGTTTATATGTTTCAAGCTACAATCTCTTACGTGCTTAGCTTGCAAGGGAATTTAATGATAGTATATAGGGTAGATTATGTCACATGTCTCCCTAACCCTAATGACATATGACATAACAATCAATATAATATACACAACTCATTCTTGTGCGTATGTATGTCTAGGTATTTATCGGATTTAACTTTTCTAAACCGCGCGCCACAAGTGGATCCCCTATCATAAACCACCCGTTACCACTAATGACACCCCAATAACCACACTACTAAACACCATGTTGGGTTTGGGGAAAAAATGAATTAAGTTGACCCAGTGGACTAAAATGGAACGGTGAAACCTTTTTGGATCTACAGACAAAAAAATAAAACATTTGTACTAAACTGACAAAATAAACCCAACCACAAGGACTAAAATGACATTTAACACTTTTTAAAATATAAAGACTTAGAGCATGCATTCTCATCCAATCCATCAAAACTTGTGAGGGTGAGTTTTTATATTGTAAAGGGTAAAAAAAGTGGTTGTGAGTAGAGGAGAGAGAAAATGTTACTGTTCATCTGTATATTTGGGGGGACACTGTTCACCCAGTATAATTTTTTTAATATATATTGAAAGTGGTTGTGAGTGAAGGAAAGAGAAAAATGTGATGATAATATTATTTAATTGAAAAGGAGAGAGAAAAAGTATTTGTTTTTAGTGGAAATATATTGATATATGAGTTGTTTTTTAGTGGAATGTATATATAATTTGATGGATTGGATGAGAATGCTCTTATACAACACTAGCTTAGAGTAGCTCTCTTTCTCTCTCAAACTTGGGGTAGGCCCCATCATTGCTGAATATGTTTTTCATTAATCAAAATGGGAAATTGATGTAGGGCTCGGAATTCTTGACAAAAATAAGTTTAATACGAAAATCATGAGTTACAGTTTAAATGGGTTCGGGTTAAACTAGGGGCGGATCTAAGTGATCGGTAGGGGTGCATGGGATACCCTTCAACTTTTTAGGCGAACTGTAATTTTTTTTCTATTTTTTTATTTTATTTATTCGAATACCCCAAAACAAATATTAGGATATCCGTGAATTTAATGTTAAAGAAAGATGGAGAAGAACCATAAAATATTTTGAAGAAAAATGGAAAATTTAGGCCGGAAGGAAGAGGACAGACTCTTCATTTAATAAATAATTGTTGTTTTTAAAATTTTATTTATCTTTCTTGAAATCATGAAAGTGGGTTGCATCCCACGTGCCTACTATTATGAATTTTCAATTTTATTTATTATTATAATATAATTACAGGGAAAAAATCAAATAGGAAGTTTAGTTTATGTAGGAAAGATATGAAGCAATAAGATGATAACATGTGGCAAAGATGAAAAAAACATAAGGAGGACCATTTTGGTCAAAACTCATCATCTTCAAAAAAAAAAAAAAAAAAAACTCAGCATTTGCAATTCATTTCTCTTCCCTGTATACTCAAATCCCCCATTTTCAAAACCATAAACTACCATATCACAACCAACACCAGCACCTCCACCACCACCACCACTTACGATCGCCACCATCTTGCCAGAAACTAGATGTGAAACCACCACCACCTTCAACCACCTGTTGGTTTTTCAGATCTGACGCCACCATTCCACCGCCACCGCTACACCGCCACTAGTTTCCCCACGGTGTATTGCTGTTCTTTCTCCGCCCACTGTCGTTAATCAAAGTTCTTTTGTAAGTTGTGTTATTTTTTATTTTCATTGCGTTTTAGGTTATCAAACCTCAGTTACGTTTTTCACCTCATTCTGCTTTAGTTAGAGTTCTTTTCATTTTGTTCTTCTGGTTGTTAAAGCAGAGGCATGACCATGCTAATATAGAAGCATGATCATGTTGGAACAAAGGCATGACCACGTTAGAACTTATTGCGTTTTAGAACCTTCGCAGTGCAAAGAACATGATCATGCTAAGACAGAGGCATGATCATGTTAGAACTAAGGCATACCTATGTTAAAACGACATTGCTTTTTAGAACCTTGTTAAAACTCCATTGCTTTTTAGAACCTACAGTGGAAAATATTGATTTTGGGCTTCATTGTGTCTTACAACCTGGAGTGTAAAGAACATGATCATTCTAAAATAGAAGCATTGTCGTGTTGGAACAAAAGCATGACCATGTTAAAACATAAACATGGCTATGTTAAAACTCCATTGCTTTTTCGAACCTAGAGTGCAAAATATTGATTTTTGGTTTCATTGCGTTTTACAAGTAAAGAACATGATCATACTAAAATAGAAGCATGGTCATGTGGAACAAAAGCATGACATGTTAAAACATAAACATGACCATGTTAAAACTCCATTGCTTTTTAGAACCTACAGTGCAAAATATTGATTTTGGGTTTCATTCCGTTTTACAACCTGGGGTACAAAGAACATGATCATGCCAAAATAGAAGCATGGTCATGTTGGAACAAAAGCATGACCATGTTAAAACATGAACATGGCCATGTTAAAACTTCATTTCTTTTAGAATTTGTAGTGCAAATCTTGATTTTGGGTTTCATTGCGCTTTAGAACTGGAGTGTAAAAGAACATCAAATAACATGATCATGTAAAAAGGGAAGCATGATCATGTTGGAACAAAGACCTGACCCTAAAACATAAACATGACCATGTTAAAGCCCATTGCGTTTTAGAACACGGATGTTGGAAACGAGGCATGGCCATGTTAAAACAAAAACATGACAATGTTAAAACAAAAACATGACCATTTTAAAACAAAGGCATGGCCATGTTAAAAGGGAAACATGACGATGTGAAACCCATTGCGTTTTAGGTACATTTTCTTCAGAATTTGAGTTCAAAAAACATGATCATGCTAAAACATAAACATGATCATGTTAGAATAGAGGCATAACCATGTTAAAACATAATCACGACCATATGAAACTTGATTGCGTTTTAGAACCTGGGTTATAGTGTGTTGTTCTATCAATTGCGTTTTACGCATCTGAGTTTTCGAATTCTTTTTCCAAAAGTATAGCAATAGTTTGCTCGTTTTAAAGATAAAAAATGATCGTTTTTATGGTGCAATTTTTATAAAAGTATTGTCGTATAAAAAAGTTATTAACGTTTTAAAAACGATGGGTAATTGGAGGATAGGGAAACTATTGACTTATATGGACTAGAATACCCTCAAACTAACTCACGCGTCTCTCTTTTTTGTTCAATTTCACCCATTTAATCTTAGCTGTTAATTATTTAATAGACGGTCAAAATTACTTCCTAGCCTTCTTACCCAAATAAACTTCCTATATACTCTGTCCCTATAATTACAATTAGAATTTAACTTTAATTAATTCACCTATTATTATTATTTTTTTCTTATTCTATTAAATAATCAACTTATTTTCTGTTAATTTATTATCATTTATTTTCTGTTAATTTATTAATTTCTTAAGGTTATTAGACTATCTTCAACGCGCCTGAAATCAGGTCGCCCAAGCCACGTCGTGTCCGCCCGAATTAGATTTTGCGTTGGAGTCAGCCATCCGAAGTTGTCTGAAAGTTAGGTGCCCAAAGTTAAGGGTTTGGTTTGTCTCGATTCTTGAGCCATTCTATTTTCTTTTTTGTTTACCTTGTGTTTTCAAGGATGATTTTCAAATTTTGATTTATTTTGTAAAACTTCATGATAAAGCTTTAGGGTGAAGGGAGTGGTTAAACAGGTGAAAGTGGCAAACTTTAAAATGGACCAATCAGAGAGAGCCACGTCAGAGAGGAGAAAAAGTTTAAACTTTGCTGAAAGTGTTGGCAATGGTTAAACACTTTCGAATTGGTAAACTATTTTTTTTTATTTTTTATTTTTTTGTCCTACCCTCCACCACAAATACCCATCACCTTCACCCACCGGAAAAATCAGTCGACATCTTCACCCACCGGAAAAATCAGTCGACATCTTCACCCGCCGGAAAATCACATCCGCCGGAAAAAATGGTGGAAGTGGGTTTGCGGCTGAAGGTGATGACGGTGTCACCATCACCACTCGCCACCACCACAACCACGGCCACAACAACCACCGGTATCGTCGAACCACCGGAAAAAATGGTGGAAGTGGGTTTGCGGCTGAAGGTAACACCGCCGCCACCAACACCGCCGCGGCTCCGCTGTTAGTGCATTCATCTGTCAACTTCGTCTTAGATCGAGTCTCAGTTCATTGCGGATATGATTCAACATGATGACATCATCCAAGTGACTAGTGCATACATCATCTACAAACAATTCACGTGAAGAAGATAATCTGTTTGCATGATAACACTAGAAGACAAAATAGTTAAATATTGAATTGTATAGATTTCGCTCATATGTACAATTAGGTAGGTGATTTCGCTTAGATGGTCAAAGGTTGATTTCGCTTTTATGTCACATGGGATTTCGCTTTAGTGTCACTGACACATAAGCGAAATCAGGTCATGTATAAATAGCTGATCATGTGATTCATTTAGGGACATTGGAGCGAGACCTGCTCATGTGCTAGGTAACCGAACTCTGTCAAAATCATTTCAGAAAGCATAAATAAAGACTTGTTGGACCGTGTCGTGACCCTAAACGATCAGTTAAGGCAGTTCATCATCACGTATAAAGGCGGAATCAGAATACGCAACGTAACAACAGCTGTTCCTTTTCAATATCTTCTATATTGATGCTTTCAGATAACAATTTGACAGAGTTTGGTTACCTAGCACATGAACAGGTCACGCTCCAATGTCCCTAAATGAATCACATGATCAGCTATTTATACATGACCTGATTTCGCTTATGTGTCAGTGACACTAAAGCGAAATCCCATGTGACATAAAAGCGAAATCAACCTTTGACCATCTAAGCGAAATCACCTACCTAATTGTACATATGAGCGAAATCTATACAATTCAATATTTAACTATTTTGTCTTCTAGTGTTATCATGCAAACAGATTATCTTCTTCACGTGAATTGTTTGTAGATGATGTATGCACTAGTCACTTGGATGATGTCATCATGTTGAATCATATCCGCAACGAACTGAGACTCGATCTAAGACGAAGTTGACAGATGAATGCACTAACAGACTCCCCCTCAGATGTTGACGAGTCTTAAGTGTCGAGTCTTCTCAGTTTTCAGTCTTTATCAGCTTCAGGCTCCCCCTTTCATCAAGCTTCCGTGCTTTGGGATCGACACCTAGCTTTCCAGCTACAAGCTCCTCCTAACTTTCAACTTGTCTTCAGACTCCCCCTTAGACTTTGCTCTCAGGATCGTAGTCTGGACTTTTCCTGCAATAACTCATACATCTATAAGTAACAACATTTTAATCTTCCAGATATCGTAATCTGACAATTCAATCTCCTCAAAATCACTTCTCATGAATATGGCAGTTTCATCGAATCGTATCGGAAACTAGCTCTATAACAATATAAACATCCAACTCCCCCACAGTTAATCATCCAAGTCCAACTTAATGACCTTGGAGATATCACAAACTGTTTTTGAATTTTTGATTTTAAAACTTCAAGTTTCAAATTAATGAACTTGTTTTATTTTCAGAAACACAATCAGCTAACTTAGATTTTGAAACTCAGCATCTCAGACATCAGTTGTCGAAAATAAAGCAGAATCAAAAATCTTTTTGAATTTTCTGAAATATAAAGCAGTAAAGAAATATGTACAAACATATTTACAGACAATATTTTTGTTTTGAGTATGCGTCAGAGGATCATATCAGTTTATGACAAGTCACAAGTACCGTTGAGCTTAATTTCACTTTAAGAATTAAACAATTCACTTAGATTGTCGATATACTTGTCCACTTAAATTTTCATACAAATTTCAACTGATTCAGGATACGAATTAGGTGTTTTAAGAACTTAAACTCATTCATGTGTCCCACCTCTTGAATATACTCTCGTATCCAGATCCCAATATTCAGTCTTACAGGTGAGTATACTACAATGATATCTGTATATAAATTAGGTATGCGAGGGCCGAGGGATCTCAGGTCGATACTTCCGTATACGCAGAGAGATAGCAGCTTCGACTTTTCGGTGTGTCCCCTTTAGAGGATCTTTTTGCTTACAACAGCAGCATTTATCAATTTTATTGTTTCAGCATGCTGAGGGTTTAATGCTGTGTTTCAAGCATTGCAGCAAGTATTAGCCAGGGACTAGGTCAGAACCACCGTTCAGCAAAAGTCTCGGAATAATACCCCAGACATCATTGAGTATAAAGACCTAGTATATCATATTAAGAGACCTTTCAAACGAGATTTCAGGGGTTACCTATATATCCAAGTAGTGTTCCCCACGAAATAAGTAAGTTTGAATTTAGGTTTATATCCCGAAAAGTTTACTAAATGTATAAAAATCTACCGACACATCCACAGTGAGATCGTTTAACACATTTAAACTTTCCATTTCTTTAGCGTACTGTAACTGTCTACTGATGTACTATCATTTCCTCTTTTTACGCAAAAACTCAATTTTTAAATTTTTATCATGTTTTTGACTTTTTCAAATTTTCAAATGTTTTTGTATTTTCTAATGACAATTTTTCTCCCCCTAAAATGCAAAATCATTAAAAGAAAATTTGACAACCAACACCGATAGCTTTGTCTCGCCATCCATTTTCTGCTTCAAGTGCTCTGATTTGCAGAAAATATAACGTACCCCCATGATTTACAACCCATTGATCTTAACAGTTTGAAAACCGTGTTTCAATCTGATGAAAGTAATCATGTTTGTTCAGCCGTGAGGGTTTCGGCATATTCAATCAACATACAATCAAAACAAAATTAAAAGCAAACATATTTTTGGTTTTTCAAATTTTAACAAACTAAAAACATATTTTTGATTTTTAATTTTTCCAATTTTTAGAATTTTGAAAATATTGTTTATTTATGTACAGAAAACACTCAAACTAAACTCCCTGTTCAACCAAACCAGGGTCCTGCAACCTCTTCCTGTGGCAGGTTGCTCCAACTATCATTCTCACAATCTTCAGCTTCGTTGAGCACCTGCACATTCAAACTTTATCAATCATTTGAACAATTTAGCCCAGGTCTGTTGGACCTTAGGCATTTCAACACAATAATTTTCATTCAATTTTGGAAACTCTTTGTCATTTAAAACTTGTTCAACTTTGACTTCAACTTTCTCATCTTTTTCCAACGTCACTTGTTTCTTAGCACTCCACATTTGACCTTCCGGAGTACCTCTTTTGTAAAAATTTGTCTCTTTTTGAACCTTTTGTTTTTGAATAACATTTTTAGGTTTCCAAAACTCTTGAGGTTTTGTCATATCAACAGATATTCTCCAACTCTGTGTTGTTCTCAATCTGGGTGTGTGAGAATTCTAGGTCTGTCTTGAATCAAACCTGTTCGGGTTTAATTTCCAATTTTGATTTGAAGCAAACTTGTTTGTATTGTACCTCCAAGTTTGTTTCGAATCAAATCTGGTTAACCTCGGTTTCACAGCCTTAGATTTCTGTTTTTCAACATCAACAGGCTTTGGATTTGGACACTTTCGTGCAACATGTCCAATTTGATCACATTTAAAACACACTTTCTTTGAAACATCCTTGGCCTGTTGTTGTTTCTTTTTCATAGCATCAAACTCATCATTAGACTGTCGTCCAAATTTGAGTTTTTCCTCTTCTGTCAAGCTTTTCCCTTGAACAAAATTCATCTTTTGTTGCAAATCCTGTTTTTCACTTTGATTCCAATTCCGTTTCTTTTTATAACCCAAACCAGCCTTCATGTTTTTCTTCTTAAAACCAGGTTTGTTATAAAAAGATTTATGACCTTTACCAGCAAACTTTGGAATCTCAGACTTCTCAATCTCAACCATTTTGAAAAATTTATCGACCTTCTCTGAAATCACATTCTGAATCGGGAATACAACATCTAAGAATAATTTGTCCGATCCAATCATGGTATAAACCAATCCTTTTGAATCATCATTCAAAATTTTCTCGGATTTTGTGTTTTTCAGATAACCATCATAAAGATTTCCTTCATCTTCATCCTGTGATTCAGACTTACCTTTTGTAGACTCATCTTTCAAAACACTTTCAACAACCTTACTTACCACCTCTGAATCATTAGCATCATCAGATTTGGAGTAAGTCACATCGATACTTTCAGGTAACTGGTCAGCTATGTTCAAACCCTTTGCCACCTTTTCCTCATCATAAAAAGTATAATTGTTTCTCAATGGTGGTGGTACCTGATGAAATTCTGAACCAATACCCTTTTTGCAATTTTCAGTATCTTTGTCATCTGGTGTGATGTTGAAAATGCGTTCAAGAATGTACGAAGAGTTATGATAACTTTGAAGTTTTGTAACAACCTTTTCTTTTTCAGCCAAGACTTGTTTAAGACTAGCAATTTCATCAACACATTTGTTCAATTCAATTTGCTTTTCTTTAAACTTTCTTTCATACATTTCTTTAGTGACTAAAGTTTCTGACAATCTTTGATCAAAACTTTTGACTTGGCTTTTCAAAGTATCATAAGCTTCTTGTACTCTCTGACTCGACCACTTTAAAGAATCATACTGTTTTTGTAAATCTTGAAATTTAGATTCTTTTTCAACACAATCAACACATTTTGTAGAACACAATTGTCTATAAACATCATTATCCTTTTCAAGACCTTGACATTTCTGTGTCAAATTTTCAACTTTTATTTTCAAAATTTCTTCTTTTTCAATCATTTCTTGACATTTTATTTTGAAAACATTTTCAAGTTTACTTGTTTCAATATCTTTTGTTTTGATTGTTTCATCTTTTTCAATACAGGCTTTGCACATTTCTATGCAATTCCTGCACTTGTTCTCATTTTCATCAACTAATTTAACATTCGATAGATCAGAAGATTTTCTAACCTCAGTAGCATTCAGCACCAGTTCTTCTGTTTCAGCTTTCTGATCTTGCTCTTTGTTCTCCACTTTTTCTTCTTTCTGAGCTTCTTCATTCTTCTGTTCTTCTTCAGCTTTCTGTTCCTCTTCAGCAGCAATCTTCACAACAGTCTTTACTTCTTCAATCATCTTCTTCAATTCTTCTTCTTTTCTCTTCTTCATCTCTACCACCTTCGGTAGACTTACTTCACAAACTTCTCTAATCTTCTTCTCCAAATCAGGCAAATATGCTTTATCAGATAACCTTCGTGTGTTGAAAGTAGCCTGCCTTGGAACCAAATTTATTACAGCTTCGAAATCCACTTTTGATGGGTCAACAACTGGATTACCCCGTGGATCCATATAACATTCCAACTCTTCATTCCATCTTTTTGCTCTCTGGGCTTCTTTGAATGGTTCGTTTAATTTTCCAATTTCCCATCTTGCATAATCTGCTTTCCAATATCTATCAGGATCAGCATTAGCCACAAATGCATATCCAACTGCATCTTCTTCAGGGCATACTTGACTCCAGTCGTAACCTTCATCATCATATATAACTGCAAGAGCCCTTGATTTTTCTTTAGACTGTTTCAATCTTGGTGGCTCAGACTTGTTCTGATGGTAAATCGCTTTCCTGTAATAATCTTCATTGAATGGATTTTCAGAATCATCAGCAGCATACGCATTTCTGCACTCGCGCTTAAAGTGACCTTTTTGTTTACATTTGAAACATGTCACCTTGGATTTATCAAATCCCAATTTGGTAGATGATCCACCAATTGACTTTCTCCCCGTGATCTCCATGAACCGCTGTGCCCGACGAACCGCACTGGCCATGCACCATCTTATATCCATTAGTTCCATCTCCTCGGGGTCTAATTGATCATAATCTTCTTTCGTCAAATTGGTATTGCCAATCTTCCCTGCAACGAGGCTTTCATATGATTCAAGTACAGATGCCAAGAAAACCATCTGTTGTTTTGCCGATTCTTCGCTGAAATTCTGCCCATTCTTCAGATCCACTGCGATATTACACTGAAACAAATTCTTGGAAGCAGATTGATTTGAAGTGTTTGGAGAAGATCCACTGTGAAAACCACTGTGAAGACTTTCATTGTTCACTGAACTTGAACTTTCTGCAGAAAATGCTGTTTTTGGAGATCCAGCCTGTGGTGCATTTCCTCTGTAGTAAAGCTCCACATTTTGCTGATAAGCTGGATTATTGACTTTAGATCTCTTTATCTCCAACTCATGGCTTTCAAGTCTTTCAATCAGCAAATCCACTTTCAAATCTTCAGGCTTGATTAGAAAATACAAAAACATTTGAAAATTTGAAAAAGTCAAAAACATGATAAAAATTTAAAAATTGAGTTTTTGCGTAAAAAGAGGAAATGATAGTACATCAGTAGACAGTTACAGTACGCTAAAGAAATGGAAAGTTTAAATGTGTTAAACGATCTCACTGTGGATGTGTCGGTAGATTTTTATACATTTAGTAAACTTTTCGGGATATAAACCTAAATTCAAACTTACTTATTTCGTGGGGAACACTACTTGGATATATAGGTAACCCCTGAAATCTCGTTTGAAAGGTCTCTTAATATGATATACTAGGTCTTTATACTCAATGATGTCTGGGGTATTATTCCGGGACTTCTGCTGAACGGTGGTTCTGACCTAGTCCCTGGCTAATACTTGCTGCAATGCTTGAAACACAGCATTAAACCCTCAGCATGCTGAAACAATAAAATTGATAAATGCTGCTGTTGTAAGCAAAAAGATCCTCTAAAGGGGACACACCGAAAAGTCGAAGCTGATATCTCTCTGCGTATACGGAAGTATCGACCTGAGATCCCTCGGCCCTCGCATACCTAATTTATATACAGATATCATTGTAGTATACTCACCTGTAAGACTGAATATTGGGATCTGGATACGGGAGTATATTCAAGAGGTGGGACACATGAATGAGTTTAAGTTCTTAAAACACCTAATTCGTATCCTGAATCAGTTGAAATTTGTATGAAAATTTAAGTGGACAAGTATATCGACAATCTAAGTGAATTGTTTAATTCTTAAAGTGAAATTAAGCTCAACGGTACTTGTGACTTGTCATAAACTGATATGATCCTCTGACGCATACTCAAAACAAAAATATTGTCTGTAAATATGTTTGTACATATTTCTTTACTGCTTTATATTTCAGAAAATCCAAAAAGATTTTTGATTCTGCTTTATTTTCGACAACTGATGTCTGAGATGCTGAGTTTCAAAATCTAAGTAAGCTGATTTTGTTTCTGAAAATAAAACAAGTTCATTAATTTAAAACTTGAATTTTTAAAATTAAAAATTCAAAAACAGTTTGTGATATCTCCAAGGTCATTAATTTGGACTTGGATGATTAACTGTGGGGGAGTTGGATGTTTATATTGTTATAGAGCTAGTTTCCGATACGATTCGATGAAACTGCCAAATTCATGAGAAGTGATTTTGAGGAGATTGAATTGTCAGATTACGATATCTGGAAGATTAAAATGTTGTTACTTATAGATGTATGAGTTATTGCAGGAAAAGTCCAGACTACGATCCTGAGAGCAAAGTCTAAGGGGGAGTCTGAAGACAAGTTGAAAGTTAGGAGGAGCTTGTAGCTGGAAAGCTAGGTGTCGATCCCAAAGCACGGAAGCTTGATGAAAGAGGGAGCCTGAAGCTGATAAAGACTGAAGACTGAGAAGACTCGACACTTAAGACTCGTCAACATCTGAGGGGGAGTCTGTTAGTGCATTCATCTGTCAACTTCGTCTTAGATCGAGTCTCAGTTTGTTGCGGATATGATTCAACATGATGACATCATCATGATGACATCATCCAAGTGACTAGTGCATACATCATCTACAAACAATTCACGTGAAGAAGATAATCTGTTTGCATGATAACACTAGAAGACAAAATAGTTAAATATTGAATTGTATAGATTTCGCTCATATGTACAATTAGGTAGGTGATTTCGCTTAGGTGGTCAAAGGTTGATTTCGCTTTTATGTCACATGGGATTTCGCTTTAGTGTCACTAACACATAAGCGAAATCAGGTCATGTATAAATAGCTGATCATGTGATTCATTTAGGGACATTGGAGCGAAATCAGATCATTAGCTTGGTAACAAAACTCTGTCAAAATTGATTCAGAAAGCTAATAAAGAGAAGAAATTGAATGAAACAGCTGTTGTTACGTTACGTATTCTGATTCCGCCTTTATACGTGATGATGAACTGCCTTAACTGATCGTTTAGGGTCACGACACGGTCCAACATCCGCCCATCGCCGCCGCACCTGTTCCACCGGCTATATAGCCGTTACACAGAAAACAAGACACCAACTTGTTTTCTCTCTCTTCTTTGGTCACTCGGCAAAGGTTCACCGATGGATGAGGTTTGCCGATCGGCAAAGGTGGCCGGCGGCGGTGTTACCGCTCGGCAAACACCTTTGCCGATGAGTTTGCTGCTCCACTCCCTTCACCCTTAATGGAGAAATCCATATGGAGAAGACCGCAGTGTAAGTTTTTGTTTTATCTTAAGAAAGATTATTTTTAGCCCTTCAATTTTGAAGTATACAAATAGTAACCCTTTAGATTGATTTTAATTTTTAAAATTTTCTTTTTTTAAAGTGTAAAGCAATTTTTATGCTTATATATTTTTTAAATCTAGTTTACCTTTTTTAATAGATTTTACTTATATTCAAATACATTTTAATAAGTTAAGTATTTAAATATAAAGAAAAAATAGGTGATGATGTGGAAAAGGTAAAGATATATAAGGATGTTTGAATGGTTGAAGCTGAAATTAGGATGTTTTAAGGATTTGTAAGGATATGAGTTGTCAGCTGACTAGGCAGCTAAGGGCTTCTAAGGGCGGCCTTAGCATTGGAAATAGTCTTACTTATAACAATCTTTTATCATAAACTATTTATATTTTAAGCTATGTAGATAACATATAACATATTCTCCTATGGAAATCCTTTATTGTCGATATTATAGTAATAAAATCCTCAAACACTTTAACAAATATACTAAATTAGAGTTTGTGATGAATTGTAAGTATATTATATACAAAAACTTAGGTTAGGACCCGACCCGATCCGAACCGACCTGAATTGAGTCGGAAAATTTTTATGTTCGCTTGTATAAAATTGAAGCATCTAAAAACAGTGACTTCATACATATAAAATCTTGGATCCGCCACTGAATTTACGGTAAAAAAAATTGTTCCGATTTATGGATGTACGGTAAAAAAGTTTGGGATACCCCTGAATTTTTCTTCTAGATCCGCCATTGGGTTAAATCCGTTTAACTAAACGCTTAGGTTAGTGTCAAGTTGACACGTTGGTGGATTAATTCACACACACATATAGGTATTTTATGTCCTAATTATAATTTAAAAGAGAAATTGACATAAGTTTATATAATTAAAATGGAACCGTTTTATATACGTTTCTATTTTTTGTTGTAAAACTTTAATTTTAAAATAATAATATACGAACAAAGTAAAAAAAAAACCCGGTTAAACGGGTCATTTTCGTGTCAACCCGCATATATTCATGTCATGTTTGGGTTCGTATGTCTCACAAATTTTTTAGGTTCGGGTCAGGTTGGATCTGCCAACCTGCAAACACGACCTATTTAGCGGTCCTAGATTTACATACCTTGACAGCCTGGATGAAGATAGGGGTTACCCTCGTAACCTTCATTGCATTTACAACGATACCCACCACCTTCTACATCATAGCATGAACTATTTCCTTTGCATTCGTCAACCTCATTGGCACAGGTTCCATTGGGTCTGATTACCCAATCAAGCACAACTGGCATAGTGGACCTTATCCTCTCTGCAAAGCCCCAATAATCAGTGGATAAGTCATTGACACCACCAAACTCAAAACTGCCATCCTCAACAAGAAAGCCATAGCCACATTCATTGAAGGACAAAACATTTGAGTGGTTTTGTAAGGCACCAAGTGTTATATTGTAATAAGAGAGACCCTTGGGTATAGATGTCTGACAACAGCCTATTCCGGAGCATTCCCCATGAGGCAAATCACGTGCTTTGCTACATAGTCCAAAACAGCCACTAGAAACGTCACCTCCGTTTGTTCCTGTAATCAGAGCATAATCGTCACAACCAAGGACTGTGAACTTGTTCTTTGCTGAGAAAGTATACCCCGCTAAGTGAGTCCATCCTATGTGTTCATCTGCAACCCCACTTTGGTTGTAACATCTGTAAGAAATTGTGGTGTAGACACGCAACTCTGTATCTGAAATGTTGTATACTTGGACGTTGCCATCTTTAAGAAACAACTGTGGGGGTTCGTAAGAAGTGTTGCAGGTAAGGTTAAAGTGAGTCATCGAGGGAACAATCTATGCCAATACCGAAAGGGAAAGGAACTGTAACATTCCCACACTCGGTTGGACAGCCTGGTTTGGCTGTGTTGTTTGTGGTAGCACCTGGAAAGATTTCCATGGCCATAGTAAGAGGAAATATAAACAGAAAAAGGGTGAAATGAAGAAGCATGTTTTTTCTCCTATTTAAGGTTCTCACATGCAACTCCTTTTGTGCGGGTTTTACAAACAACTATCGTGTGAATTTATAGATCGAGTACTTGCATGGAATAGCTAAACTCTTCTTCATCCACGGCTAGCAATTTCTTTCATTTTTCGTTTGCGATCGATGTTGCTGGTTTTGTTTTATACTGACCGAAGACTTTGGTTGACTTTGTCTTCTACAGGAGACTATTAAAATGCCGTGACAATAAAGCTTGGAAAAAAAAGATTCCGCTTGGTCACAAATGAATATCCACCATGCAATATATTTCGTATTTTGTGAAAATTCGATCAAGTCGTTGTTTGATGGTTACGTAGGTCATCAAGCTGTCCAAATAATAGTTTAGATAATCAACTGTAATAAGACTGCATCCAATGCGCACTTGAAGTTTACGATATGTTTTTGGGCAAAAAGAGTTGAATATGAGATAGAGACGCTGGATGGAAATTCTTAGTGATTATGATTGTAATATCCAGTATCATGAGAGAAAGGCTAATGTAGTAGCTGATGCTTTAAGTTGAAAGTATCATGAAAAGCCAAAATGAGTACGTTCTCTCAAATTAAATCTGTAGATAGATTTAAATGAACAGATTAAGGAGGTACAAGAATCAGTAATCAAGGACGATACTGACAAGTTAAACGGAATGATTAAGGAATTAGAAAAAAGGCATAGATGGAATTTGGAGATTCCATAAGAAAAGAATTTGGATACCTAAACAAGGAAATCTACGCCACCGAATATTAGAGGAAGCCCATAAGTCTAAATATACGATACATCCTAGAAGTGATAAAATGTATCAAGACTTAAGAAAGAATTTCTGGTGGATAGGAATGAAAAAGGATAGCATCCTATGTTGCTAAATGTCTAACATGTTCACAACTTAAAGCTGAACATCAGAAACCCTCAAGCTAGTTACAGCAATTAGAAATGCCTATATCGAAATGGGAATTGATAACAATGGACTTTGTTACCAAATTACCCAAGACACGAAAAGGTAATGATACAATCTGGGTGATTGTAGACAGATTAACCAAGTTTGCTCATTTCTTACCAATGAAGAAAACTTTTAGTATGGAACAGTTAGCCAAGTTATATGTAAATGAAATAGTTCCATTACATGGAATTCCTTTATCTATTGTTTCTGATAGAGATAGTCGTTTTACTTCTCATTTTTGGACTAGTTTCCAAAAAGCAATGGGAACCATGTTAAATCTAAGCACCGCTTATCATCCTCAAACGGATGGACAAAGCGAAAGGACAATTCAGACAATGGAAGATATGCTTAGAGCTTGTGTAATTGATTTCGGAGGAAATTGGGACGATCACCTACCATTAATAGAATTTTCCTATAATAACAGCTATCATACCAGCATCAATGCTGCACCATCTGAAGTACTTTATGGACGAAAGTGCCGAATTCCAGTCTGTTGGGCAGAAATTGGAGAAAAGCAATTGTCTGGACCAGAAATAGTACAAGAAACAACGGACAAGATTATTCAACTCAAGGAAAGACTAAAAGCAGCACGCGATCGTCAAAAGAGTTATGCTGATAACAGGCGAAAAACCGTTGGAATTTCAAGTAGGAGATAAGGTATTATTAAAAGTTTCGCCATGGAAAGGAATAGTTAGATTCATCAAGAGGGGAAAGCTAAGCCCCAGGTATGTTGGACCCTTTGAGATTATTAGAAGAATAGGACCTGTAGCTTATCAGCTACAACTGCCAGAAGAAATGGAAGGAATACATGATGCATTCCATGTATGTAATCTCAAGAAATGCTTAGCAGATGAATCATTAGTGGTACCTCTTAAGGACATAGAGGTAAATGAGAAACTTAAGTTTATAGAGAAACCCCTACAGATTGAAGATAGAAAGATCAAGAATCTCAAACACAAGAGATTAGTTCTAGTCAAAGTAAAATGGGATTCCAAGAGAGGACCAGAATACACTTGGGAGCTTGAATCCGAGATGCAGAGGAAATATCCACACCTGTTCCAGTAGACCTCGAGGACGAGTTCTAAAACAAGGTGGGGATGATATAACAACTCTCCTAAAAATACTTATAACACCCCTATACGTCCTAAAAGACACCTCGTATACGAAAAATGAGCCCGAAATACCTTTAATTTAACAAAATTAAATAAAAACAAGAAATGAGGGCGCTCGCGGGCCGCGACCCCCTTGGCTACCTCAGTCGCGGGGCGCACAGCTTGGCACCAGGCGTAACCCGGAACCGCCACGTGTCCCACTCGTGTCAAAGCTAGCCCTTGAGTCAGCCAAGCTAGGGCCTACCCTAGAGGCTCTGGCGGGGCACGACGACCCCTCTTGTTTCTCTCGCGGGGCGCGAGAAAGAGGCTGATCAGCCCTATAAATAGAGGAGATCGGCTTCAGTTGTTTCTCGTTCAAAATTTCGATCTCTCTCTCAATTCTCTGATAATAAAAATAATCTTCGGGCATTATACCCACTAAATAACTAAGCTCTGCCTCGATGTAAGTATCATAACCCCCGGTAACGTATTAGTTACGCTGCCCGATTGATTTAGTGCTCCGTAACGCATGTCGAGGCTCTGCCTGACTCAGTCGTTGGAGTTCTGTCTCGGGGAGGGTATAGGTAATGTAAAATTTGGTTATCATACTAACGCGTGTGCATTGTTTAAATTAATAGATTATAACCAGGATGACACAAGGAAATACCTAAATTAGCAATGCGAGTTAATCCTCTTTTGTAAACCCTTTTTGTGAGTAATTCCTCTTTTTGTAAACTGTTTTTATAAAACCTCAATTATTTTAAACTATAATTAACAGTGATTGAATATTTGTGATTCTACAATTATCATCGGTATGTTGGGGTTTTGTATACATAACTTGTTACTACACTGTGAGTAGTAACATGATCACAAGTCAGGATTGACAGTACCGTGGGTGGTAATTAGAGTAGATGTAAACAAATGTAATTGCTAGATTGCCCTCAATGCTGTAAAATGATAAAACTTTTCTTGATTAAACTGGGATTCACTCGCCAGTATTTCTTGCTGATAAAATGTTTTTAAACGCGTTTCAGGTAACAAAATGTGAAACCAATTAGAAGCCAGCTGGAGAGCACTAAAGGCTTGGAAAAAGTGGCTATAAAAGTTACCTAAATAAAGAAGAAGTTTTATTTTAAATAAATTAGGGTTTATCCCTATAAACATGTTGAATAGAAACTTGGGTTTTCCCATGTATTTATTATTATAAAAGTGTGGTGTTTTATTCTGATAAATTATTTTCTAACTACGGTTCTGATGTAAATTCCGCTGCCAAATTAAATAAACACCGATACCACCGAATGTGCGAACTCGCGGCCGCCCGAAAGTGTGGGATAAATTAGGGTTTATCCCTAAAGTTTTAGTTGAAAATGAATCAACAATCAAATTTCAACAAAGTGTTTATGTAACTGAACCCATTTTTTGTTTTTTTTTTATTTTTTTAATTTTATTTTAATTTTTTAAAATTTTTTGTATTTTTTTAATTCTTATGATTTTTATATTTTTTTCGATTATTTTTATTTATTTATATTTTTAGCCTAATGCCCAAATCCATCTTGACAAAAACCCATCTTGACCTACACTCATCCTAGCCCACTTCTTAATAAAATCATTCTAACCTAAACTCATCCTAACCCATACCCATCCTAACCCATTACCCAAACCTACCCAACCCACCCATTGGAAAACCCTTGATCCACTCAAAGATCTTTATAACTTTTCTCCTTTTCATATTATCATTTGAAAAACAAATCCAAGCCATATCACCTTTGTAACACAACCTCCACCGCCAGTCGTCACCACACAACCACCACTAAACCCTAGATTTGTCGTCAGTCGTCACTGTTACCACCTCCACATCTAGGGTTTGCAGATACTACTTGTACTTGGTACCCTATCTTTCGCATACAGTGTGATGCCTTCATCATCGCCATTGATACGCAACAACAACGGCCTTGGGTTTGGGGAAAACAAATCTCTTAACAATGTATTGTTAGAGGGAACTGGATATAGTTGAAGGACAAAGACATAAATTGATTTTATATTTAGTTTATATGTTTCAAGCTACAATCTCTTACGTGCTTAGCTTGCAAGGGAATTTAATGATAGTATATAGGGTAGATTATGTCACATGTCTCCCTAACCCTAATGACATATGACATAACAATCAATATAATATACACAACTCATTCTTGTGCGTATGTATGTCTAGGTATTTATCGGATTTAACTTTTCTAAACCGCGCGCCACAAGTGGATCCCCTATCATAAACCACCCGTTACCACTAATGACACCCCAATAACCACACTACTAAACACCATGTTGGGTTTGGGGAAAAAATGAATTAAGTTGACCCAGTGGACTAAAATGGAACGGTGAAACCTTTTTGGATCTACAGACAAAAAAATAAAACATTTGTACTAAACTGACAAAATAAACCCAACCACAAGGACTAAAATGACATTTAACACTTTTTAAAATATAAAGACTTAGAGCATGCATTCTCATCCAATCCATCAAAACTTGTGAGGGTGAGTTTTTATATTGTAAAGGGTAAAAAAAGTGGTTGTGAGTAGAGGAGAGAGAAAATGTTACTGTTCATCTGTATATTTGGGGGGACACTGTTCACCCAGTATAATTTTTTTAATATATATTGAAAGTGGTTGTGAGTGAAGGAAAGAGAAAAATGTGATGATAATATTATTTAATTGAAAAGGAGAGAGAAAAAGTATTTGTTTTTAGTGGAAATATATTGATATATGAGTTGTTTTTTAGTGGAATGTATATATAATTTGATGGATTGGATGAGAATGCTCTTATACAACACTAGCTTAGAGTAGCTCTCTTTCTCTCTCAAACTTGGGGTAGGCCCCATCATTGCTGAATATGTTTTTCATTAATCAAAATGGGAAATTGATGTAGGGCTCGGAATTCTTGACAAAAATAAGTTTAATACGAAAATCATGAGTTACAGTTTAAATGGGTTCGGGTTAAACTAGGGGCGGATCTAAGTGATCGGTAGGGGTGCATGGGATACCCTTCAACTTTTTAGGCGAACTGTAATTTTTTTTCTATTTTTTTATTTTATTTATTCGAATACCCCAAAACAAATATTAGGATATCCGTGAATTTAATGTTAAAGAAAGATGGAGAAGAACCATAAAATATTTTGAAGAAAAATGGAAAATTTAGGCCGGAAGGAAGAGGACAGACTCTTCATTTAATAAATAATTGTTGTTTTTAAAATTTTATTTATCTTTCTTGAAATCATGAAAGTGGGTTGCATCCCACGTGCCTACTATTATGAATTTTCAATTTTATTTATTATTATAATATAATTACAGGGAAAAAATCAAATAGGAAGTTTAGTTTATGTAGGAAAGATATGAAGCAATAAGATGATAACATGTGGCAAAGATGAAAAAAACATAAGGAGGACCATTTTGGTCAAAACTCATCATCTTCAAAAAAAAAAAAAAAAAAAACTCAGCATTTGCAATTCATTTCTCTTCCCTGTATACTCAAATCCCCCATTTTCAAAACCATAAACTACCATATCACAACCAACACCAGCACCTCCACCACCACCACCACTTACGATCGCCACCATCTTGCCAGAAACTAGATGTGAAACCACCACCACCTTCAACCACCTGTTGGTTTTTCAGATCTGACGCCACCATTCCACCGCCACCGCTACACCGCCACTAGTTTCCCCACGGTGTATTGCTGTTCTTTCTCCGCCCACTGTCGTTAATCAAAGTTCTTTTGTAAGTTGTGTTATTTTTTATTTTCATTGCGTTTTAGGTTATCAAACCTCAGTTACGTTTTTCACCTCATTCTGCTTTAGTTAGAGTTCTTTTCATTTTGTTCTTCTGGTTGTTAAAGCAGAGGCATGACCATGCTAATATAGAAGCATGATCATGTTGGAACAAAGGCATGACCACGTTAGAACTTATTGCGTTTTAGAACCTTCGCAGTGCAAAGAACATGATCATGCTAAGACAGAGGCATGATCATGTTAGAACTAAGGCATACCTATGTTAAAACGACATTGCTTTTTAGAACCTTGTTAAAACTCCATTGCTTTTTAGAACCTACAGTGGAAAATATTGATTTTGGGCTTCATTGTGTCTTACAACCTGGAGTGTAAAGAACATGATCATTCTAAAATAGAAGCATTGTCGTGTTGGAACAAAAGCATGACCATGTTAAAACATAAACATGGCTATGTTAAAACTCCATTGCTTTTTCGAACCTAGAGTGCAAAATATTGATTTTTGGTTTCATTGCGTTTTACAAGTAAAGAACATGATCATACTAAAATAGAAGCATGGTCATGTGGAACAAAAGCATGACATGTTAAAACATAAACATGACCATGTTAAAACTCCATTGCTTTTTAGAACCTACAGTGCAAAATATTGATTTTGGGTTTCATTCCGTTTTACAACCTGGGGTACAAAGAACATGATCATGCCAAAATAGAAGCATGGTCATGTTGGAACAAAAGCATGACCATGTTAAAACATGAACATGGCCATGTTAAAACTTCATTTCTTTTAGAATTTGTAGTGCAAATCTTGATTTTGGGTTTCATTGCGCTTTAGAACTGGAGTGTAAAAGAACATCAAATAACATGATCATGTAAAAAGGGAAGCATGATCATGTTGGAACAAAGACCTGACCCTAAAACATAAACATGACCATGTTAAAGCCCATTGCGTTTTAGAACACGGATGTTGGAAACGAGGCATGGCCATGTTAAAACAAAAACATGACAATGTTAAAACAAAAACATGACCATTTTAAAACAAAGGCATGGCCATGTTAAAAGGGAAACATGACGATGTGAAACCCATTGCGTTTTAGGTACATTTTCTTCAGAATTTGAGTTCAAAAAACATGATCATGCTAAAACATAAACATGATCATGTTAGAATAGAGGCATAACCATGTTAAAACATAATCACGACCATATGAAACTTGATTGCGTTTTAGAACCTGGGTTATAGTGTGTTGTTCTATCAATTGCGTTTTACGCATCTGAGTTTTCGAATTCTTTTTCCAAAAGTATAGCAATAGTTTGCTCGTTTTAAAGATAAAAAATGATCGTTTTTATGGTGCAATTTTTATAAAAGTATTGTCGTATAAAAAAGTTATTAACGTTTTAAAAACGATGGGTAATTGGAGGATAGGGAAACTATTGACTTATATGGACTAGAATACCCTCAAACTAACTCACGCGTCTCTCTTTTTTGTTCAATTTCACCCATTTAATCTTAGCTGTTAATTATTTAATAGACGGTCAAAATTACTTCCTAGCCTTCTTACCCAAATAAACTTCCTATATACTCTGTCCCTATAATTACAATTAGAATTTAACTTTAATTAATTCACCTATTATTATTATTTTTTTCTTATTCTATTAAATAATCAACTTATTTTCTGTTAATTTATTATCATTTATTTTCTGTTAATTTATTAATTTCTTAAGGTTATTAGACTATCTTCAACGCGCCTGAAATCAGGTCGCCCAAGCCACGTCGTGTCCGCCCGAATTAGATTTTGCGTTGGAGTCAGCCATCCGAAGTTGTCTGAAAGTTAGGTGCCCAAAGTTAAGGGTTTGGTTTGTCTCGATTCTTGAGCCATTCTATTTTCTTTTTTGTTTACCTTGTGTTTTCAAGGATGATTTTCAAATTTTGATTTATTTTGTAAAACTTCATGATAAAGCTTTAGGGTGAAGGGAGTGGTTAAACAGGTGAAAGTGGCAAACTTTAAAATGGACCAATCAGAGAGAGCCACGTCAGAGAGGAGAAAAAGTTTAAACTTTGCTGAAAGTGTTGGCAATGGTTAAACACTTTTGAATTGGTAAACTATTTTTTTTTATTTTTTATTTTTTTGTCCTACCCTCCACCACAAATACCCATCACCTTCACCCACCGGAAAAATCAGTCGACATCTTCACCCACCGGAAAAATCAGTCGACATCTTCACCCGCCGGAAAATCACATCCGCCGGAAAAAATGGTGGAAGTGGGTTTGCGGCTGAAGGTGATGACGGTGTCACCATCACCACTCGCCACCACCACAACCACGGCCACAACAACCACCGGTATCGTCGAACCACCGGAAAAAATGGTGGAAGTGGGTTTGCGGCTGAAGGTAACACCGCCGCCACCAACACCGCCGCGGCTCCGCTGTTAGTGCATTCATCTGTCAACTTCGTCTTAGATCGAGTCTCAGTTCGTTGCGGATATGATTCAACATGATGACATCATCATGATGACATCATCCAAGTGACTAGTGCATACATCATCTACAAACAATTCACGTGAAGAAGATAATCTGTTTGCATGATAACACTAGAAGACAAAATAGTTAAATATTGAATTGTATAGATTTCGCTCATATGTACAATTAGGTAGGTGATTTCGCTTAGATGGTCAAAGGTTGATTTCGCTTTTATGTCACATGGGATTTCGCTTTAGTGTCACTGACACATAAGCGAAATCAGGTCATGTATAAATAGCTGATCATGTGATTCATTTAGGGACATTGGAGCGAGACCTGCTCATGTGCTAGGTAACCGAACTCTGTCAAAATCATTTCAGAAAGCATAAATAAAGACTTGTTGGACCGTGTCGTGACCCTAAACGATCAGTTAAGGCAGTTCATCATCACGTATAAAGGCGGAATCAGAATACGCAACGTAACAACAGCTGTTCCTTTTCAATATCTTCTATATTGATGCTTTCAGATAACAATTTGACAGAGTTTGGTTACCTAGCACATGAACAGGTCACGCTCCAATGTCCCTAAATGAATCACATGATCAGCTATTTATACATGACCTGATTTCGCTTATGTGTCAGTGACACTAAAGCGAAATCCCATGTGACATAAAAGCGAAATCAACCTTTGACCATCTAAGCGAAATCACCTACCTAATTGTACATATGAGCGAAATCTATACAATTCAATATTTAACTATTTTGTCTTCTAGTGTTATCATGCAAACAGATTATCTTCTTCACGTGAATTGTTTGTAGATGATGTATGCACTAGTCACTTGGATGATGTCATCATGTTGAATCATATCCGCAACGAACTGAGACTCGATCTAAGACGAAGTTGACAGATGAATGCACTAACAGACTCCCCCTCAGATGTTGACGAGTCTTAAGTGTCGAGTCTTCTCAGTTTTCAGTCTTTATCAGCTTCAGGCTCCCCCTTTCATCAAGCTTCCGTGCTTTGGGATCGACACCTAGCTTTCCAGCTACAAGCTCCTCCTAACTTTCAACTTGTCTTCAGACTCCCCCTTAGACTTTGCTCTCAGGATCGTAGTCTGGACTTTTCCTGCAATAACTCATACATCTATAAGTAACAACATTTTAATCTTCCAGATATCGTAATCTGACAATTCAATCTCCTCAAAATCACTTCTCATGAATATGGCAGTTTCATCGAATCGTATCGGAAACTAGCTCTATAACAATATAAACATCCAACTCCCCCACAGTTAATCATCCAAGTCCAACTTAATGACCTTGGAGATATCACAAACTGTTTTTGAATTTTTGATTTTAAAACTTCAAGTTTCAAATTAATGAACTTGTTTTATTTTCAGAAACACAATCAGCTAACTTAGATTTTGAAACTCAGCATCTCAGACATCAGTTGTCGAAAATAAAGCAGAATCAAAAATCTTTTTGAATTTTCTGAAATATAAAGCAGTAAAGAAATATGTACAAACATATTTACAGACAATATTTTTGTTTTGAGTATGCGTCAGAGGATCATATCAGTTTATGACAAGTCACAAGTACCGTTGAGCTTAATTTCACTTTAAGAATTAAACAATTCACTTAGATTGTCGATATACTTGTCCACTTAAATTTTCATACAAATTTCAACTGATTCAGGATACGAATTAGGTGTTTTAAGAACTTAAACTCATTCATGTGTCCCACCTCTTGAATATACTCTCGTATCCAGATCCCAATATTCAGTCTTACAGGTGAGTATACTACAATGATATCTGTATATAAATTAGGTATGCGAGGGCCGAGGGATCTCAGGTCGATACTTCCGTATACGCAGAGAGATAGCAGCTTCGACTTTTCGGTGTGTCCCCTTTAGAGGATCTTTTTGCTTACAACAGCAGCATTTATCAATTTTATTGTTTCAGCATGCTGAGGGTTTAATGCTGTGTTTCAAGCATTGCAGCAAGTATTAGCCAGGGACTAGGTCAGAACCACCGTTCAGCAAAAGTCTCGGAATAATACCCCAGACATCATTGAGTATAAAGACCTAGTATATCATATTAAGAGACCTTTCAAACGAGATTTCAGGGGTTACCTATATATCCAAGTAGTGTTCCCCACGAAATAAGTAAGTTTGAATTTAGGTTTATATCCCGAAAAGTTTACTAAATGTATAAAAATCTACCGACACATCCACAGTAAGATCGTTTAACACATTTAAACTTTCCATTTCTTTAGCGTACTGTAACTGTCTACTGATGTACTATCATTTCCTCTTTTTACGCAAAAACTCAATTTTTAAATTTTTATCATGTTTTTGACTTTTTCAAATTTTCAAATGTTTTTGTATTTTCTAATGACAATTTTTCTCCCCCTAAAATGCAAAATCATTAAAAGAAAATTTGACAACCAACACCGATAGCTTTGTCTCGCCATCCATTTTCTGCTTCAAGTGCTCTGATTTGCAGAAAATATAACGTACCCCCATGATTTACAACCCATTGATCTTAACAGTTTGAAAACCGTGTTTCAATCTGATGAAAGTAATCATGTTTGTTCAGCCGTGAGGGTTTCGGCATATTCAATCAACATACAATCAAAACAAAATTAAAAGCAAACATATTTTTGGTTTTTCAAATTTTAACAAACTAAAAACATATTTTTGATTTTTAATTTTTCCAATTTTTAGAATTTTGAAAATATTGTTTATTTATGTACAGAAAACACTCAAACTAAACTCCCTGTTCAACCAAACCAGGGTCCTGCAACCTCTTCCTGTGGCAGGTTGCTCCAACTATCATTCTCACAATCTTCAGCTTCGTTGAGCACCTGCACATTCAAACTTTATCAATCATTTGAACAATTTAGCCCAGGTCTGTTGGACCTTAGGCATTTCAACACAATAATTTTCATTCAATTTTGGAAACTCTTTGTCATTTAAAACTTGTTCAACTTTGACTTCAACTTTCTCATCTTTTTCCAACGTCACTTGTTTCTTAGCACTCCACATTTGACCTTCCGGAGTACCTCTTTTGTAAAAATTTGTCTCTTTTTGAACCTTTTGTTTTTGAATAACATTTTTAGGTTTCCAAAACTCTTGAGGTTTTGTCATATCAACAGATATTCTCCAACTCTGTGTTGTTCTCAATCTGGGTGTGTGAGAATTCTAGGTCTGTCTTGAATCAAACCTGTTCGGGTTTAATTTCCAATTTTGATTTGAAGCAAACTTGTTTGTATTGTACCTCCAAGTTTGTTTCGAATCAAATCTGGTTAACCTCGGTTTCACAGCCTTAGATTTCTGTTTTTCAACATCAACAGGCTTTGGATTTGGACACTTTCGTGCAACATGTCCAATTTGATCACATTTAAAACACACTTTCTTTGAAACATCCTTGGCCTGTTGTTGTTTCTTTTTCATAGCATCAAACTCATCATTAGACTGTCGTCCAAATTTGAGTTTTTCCTCTTCTGTCAAGCTTTTCCCTTGAACAAAATTCATCTTTTGTTGCAAATCCTGTTTTTCACTTTGATTCCAATTCCGTTTCTTTTTATAACCCAAACCAGCCTTCATGTTTTTCTTCTTAAAACCAGGTTTGTTATAAAAAGATTTATGACCTTTACCAGCAAACTTTGGAATCTCAGACTTCTCAATCTCAACCATTTTGAAAAATTTATCGACCTTCTCTGAAATCACATTCTGAATCGGGAATACAACATCTAAGAATAATTTGTCCGATCCAATCATGGTATAAACCAATCCTTTTGAATCATCATTCAAAATTTTCTCGGATTTTGTGTTTTTCAGATAACCATCATAAAGATTTCCTTCATCTTCATCCTGTGATTCAGACTTACCTTTTGTAGACTCATCTTTCAAAACACTTTCAACAACCTTACTTACCACCTCTGAATCATTAGCATCATCAGATTTGGAGTAAGTCACATCGATACTTTCAGGTAACTGGTCAGCTATGTTCAAACCCTTTGCCACCTTTTCCTCATCATAAAAAGTATAATTGTTTCTCAATGGTGGTGGTACCTGATGAAATTCTGAACCAATACCCTTTTTGCAATTTTCAGTATCTTTGTCATCTGGTGTGATGTTGAAAATGCGTTCAAGAATGTACGAAGAGTTATGATAACTTTGAAGTTTTGTAACAACCTTTTCTTTTTCAGCCAAGACTTGTTTAAGACTAGCAATTTCATCAACACATTTGTTCAATTCAATTTGCTTTTCTTTAAACTTTCTTTCATACATTTCTTTAGTGACTAAAGTTTCTGACAATCTTTGATCAAAACTTTTGACTTGGCTTTTCAAAGTATCATAAGCTTCTTGTACTCTCTGACTCGACCACTTTAAAGAATCATACTGTTTTTGTAAATCTTGAAATTTAGATTCTTTTTCAACACAATCAACACATTTTGTAGAACACAATTGTCTATAAACATCATTATCCTTTTCAAGACCTTGACATTTCTGTGTCAAATTTTCAACTTTTATTTTCAAAATTTCTTCTTTTTCAATCATTTCTTGACATTTTATTTTGAAAACATTTTCAAGTTTACTTGTTTCAATATCTTTTGTTTTGATTGTTTCATCTTTTTCAATACAGGCTTTGCACATTTCTATGCAATTCCTGCACTTGTTCTCATTTTCATCAACTAATTTAACATTCGATAGATCAGAAGATTTTCTAACCTCAGTAGCATTCAGCACCAGTTCTTCTGTTTCAGCTTTCTGATCTTGCTCTTTGTTCTCCACTTTTTCTTCTTTCTGAGCTTCTTCATTCTTCTGTTCTTCTTCAGCTTTCTGTTCCTCTTCAGCAGCAATCTTCACAACAGTCTTTACTTCTTCAATCATCTTCTTCAATTCTTCTTCTTTTCTCTTCTTCATCTCTACCACCTTCGGTAGACTTACTTCACAAACTTCTCTAATCTTCTTCTCCAAATCAGGCAAATATGCTTTATCAGATAACCTTCGTGTGTTGAAAGTAGCCTGCCTTGGAACCAAATTTATTACAGCTTCGAAATCCACTTTTGATGGGTCAACAACTGGATTACCCCGTGGATCCATATAACATTCCAACTCTTCATTCCATCTTTTTGCTCTCTGGGCTTCTTTGAATGGTTCGTTTAATTTTCCAATTTCCCATCTTGCATAATCTGCTTTCCAATATCTATCAGGATCAGCATTAGCCACAAATGCATATCCAACTGCATCTTCTTCAGGGCATACTTGACTCCAGTCGTAACCTTCATCATCATATATAACTGCAAGAGCCCTTGATTTTTCTTTAGACTGTTTCAATCTTGGTGGCTCAGACTTGTTCTGATGGTAAATCGCTTTCCTGTAATAATCTTCATTGAATGGATTTTCAGAATCATCAGCAGCATACGCATTTCTGCACTCGCGCTTAAAGTGACCTTTTTGTTTACATTTGAAACATGTCACCTTGGATTTATCAAATCCCAATTTGGTAGATGATCCACCAATTGACTTTCTCCCCGTGATCTCCATGAACCGCTGTGCCCGACGAACCGCACTGGCCATGCACCATCTTATATCCATTAGTTCCATCTCCTCGGGGTCTAATTGATCATAATCTTCTTTCGTCAAATTGGTATTGCCAATCTTCCCTGCAACGAGGCTTTCATATGATTCAAGTACAGATGCCAAGAAAACCATCTGTTGTTTTGCCGATTCTTCGCTGAAATTCTGCCCATTCTTCAGATCCACTGCGATATTACACTGAAACAAATTCTTGGAAGCAGATTGATTTGAAGTGTTTGGAGAAGATCCACTGTGAAAACCACTGTGAAGACTTTCATTGTTCACTGAACTTGAACTTTCTGCAGAAAATGCTGTTTTTGGAGATCCAGCCTGTGGTGCATTTCCTCTGTAGTAAAGCTCCACATTTTGCTGATAAGCTGGATTATTGACTTTAGATCTCTTTATCTCCAACTCATGGCTTTCAAGTCTTTCAATCAGCAAATCCACTTTCAAATCTTCAGGCTTGATTAGAAAATACAAAAACATTTGAAAATTTGAAAAAGTCAAAAACATGATAAAAATTTAAAAATTGAGTTTTTGCGTAAAAAGAGGAAATGATAGTACATCAGTAGACAGTTACAGTACGCTAAAGAAATGGAAAGTTTAAATGTGTTAAACGATCTCACTGTGGATGTGTCGGTAGATTTTTATACATTTAGTAAACTTTTCGGGATATAAACCTAAATTCAAACTTACTTATTTCGTGGGGAACACTACTTGGATATATAGGTAACCCCTGAAATCTCGTTTGAAAGGTCTCTTAATATGATATACTAGGTCTTTATACTCAATGATGTCTGGGGTATTATTCCGGGACTTCTGCTGAACGGTGGTTCTGACCTAGTCCCTGGCTAATACTTGCTGCAATGCTTGAAACACAGCATTAAACCCTCAGCATGCTGAAACAATAAAATTGATAAATGCTGCTGTTGTAAGCAAAAAGATCCTCTAAAGGGGACACACCGAAAAGTCGAAGCTGATATCTCTCTGCGTATACGGAAGTATCGACCTGAGATCCCTCGGCCCTCGCATACCTAATTTATATACAGATATCATTGTAGTATACTCACCTGTAAGACTGAATATTGGGATCTGGATACGGGAGTATATTCAAGAGGTGGGACACATGAATGAGTTTAAGTTCTTAAAACACCTAATTCGTATCCTGAATCAGTTGAAATTTGTATGAAAATTTAAGTGGACAAGTATATCGACAATCTAAGTGAATTGTTTAATTCTTAAAGTGAAATTAAGCTCAACGGTACTTGTGACTTGTCATAAACTGATATGATCCTCTGACGCATACTCAAAACAAAAATATTGTCTGTAAATATGTTTGTACATATTTCTTTACTGCTTTATATTTCAGAAAATCCAAAAAGATTTTTGATTCTGCTTTATTTTCGACAACTGATGTCTGAGATGCTGAGTTTCAAAATCTAAGTAAGCTGATTTTGTTTCTGAAAATAAAACAAGTTCATTAATTTAAAACTTGAATTTTTAAAATTAAAAATTCAAAAACAGTTTGTGATATCTCCAAGGTCATTAATTTGGACTTGGATGATTAACTGTGGGGGAGTTGGATGTTTATATTGTTATAGAGCTAGTTTCCGATACGATTCGATGAAACTGCCAAATTCATGAGAAGTGATTTTGAGGAGATTGAATTGTCAGATTACGATATCTGGAAGATTAAAATGTTGTTACTTATAGATGTATGAGTTATTGCAGGAAAAGTCCAGACTACGATCCTGAGAGCAAAGTCTAAGGGGGAGTCTGAAGACAAGTTGAAAGTTAGGAGGAGCTTGTAGCTGGAAAGCTAGGTGTCGATCCCAAAGCACGGAAGCTTGATGAAAGAGGGAGCCTGAAGCTGATAAAGACTGAAGACTGAGAAGACTCGACACTTAAGACTCGTCAACATCTGAGGGGGAGTCTGTTAGTGCATTCATCTGTCAACTTCGTCTTAGATCGAGTCTCAGTTTGTTGCGGATATGATTCAACATGATGACATCATCATGATGACATCATCCAAGTGACTAGTGCATACATCATCTACAAACAATTCACGTGAAGAAGATAATCTGTTTGCATGATAACACTAGAAGACAAAATAGTTAAATATTGAATTGTATAGATTTCGCTCATATGTACAATTAGGTAGGTGATTTCGCTTAGGTGGTCAAAGGTTGATTTCGCTTTTATGTCACATGGGATTTCGCTTTAGTGTCACTAACACATAAGCGAAATCAGGTCATGTATAAATAGCTGATCATGTGATTCATTTAGGGACATTGGAGCGAAATCAGATCATTAGCTTGGTAACAAAACTCTGTCAAAATTGATTCAGAAAGCTAATAAAGAGAAGAAATTGAATGAAACAGCTGTTGTTACGTTACGTATTCTGATTCCGCCTTTATACGTGATGATGAACTGCCTTAACTGATCGTTTAGGGTCACGACACGGTCCAACATCCGCCCATCGCCGCCGCACCTGTTCCACCGGCTATATAGCCGTTACACAGAAAACAAGACACCAACTTGTTTTCTCTCTCTTCTTTGGTCACTCGGCAAAGGTTCACCGATGGATGAGGTTTGCCGATCGGCAAAGGTGGCCGGCGGCGGTGTTACCGCTCGGCAAACACCTTTGCCGATGAGTTTGCTGCTCCACTCCCTTCACCCTTAATGGAGAAATCCATATGGAGAAGACCGCAGTGTAAGTTTTTGTTTTATCTTAAGAAAGATTATTTTTAGCCCTTCAATTTTGAAGTATACAAATAGTAACCCTTTAGATTGATTTTAATTTTTAAAATTTTCTTTTTTTAAAGTGTAAAGCAATTTTTATGCTTATATATTTTTTAAATCTAGTTTACCTTTTTTAATAGATTTTACTTATATTCAAATACATTTTAATAAGTTAAGTATTTAAATATAAAGAAAAAATAGGTGATGATGTGGAAAAGGTAAAGATATATAAGGATGTTTGAATGGTTGAAGCTGAAATTAGGATGTTTTAAGGATTTGTAAGGATATGAGTTGTCAGCTGACTAGGCAGCTAAGGGCTTCTAAGGGCGGCCTTAGCATTGGAAATAGTCTTACTTATAACAATCTTTTATCATAAACTATTTATATTTTAAGCTATGTAGATAACATATTCTCCTATGGAAATCCTTTATTGTCGATATTATAGTAATAAAATCCTCAAACACTTTAACAAATATACTAAATTAGAGTTTGTGATGAATTGTAAGTATATTATATACAAAAACTTAGGTTAGGACCCGACCCGATCCGAACCGACCTGAATTGAGTCGGAAAATTTTTATGTTCGCTTGTATAAAATTGAAGCATCTAAAAACAGTGACTTCATACATATAAAATCTTGGATCCGCCACTGAATTTACGGTAAAAAAAATTGTTCCGATTTATGGATGTACGGTAAAAAAGTTTGGGATACCCCTGAATTTTTCTTCTAGATCCGCCATTGGGTTAAATCCGTTTAACTAAACGCTTAGGTTAGTGTCAAGTTGACACGTTGGTGGATTAATTCACACACACATATAGGTATTTTATGTCCTAATTATAATTTAAAAGAGAAATTGACATAAGTTTATATAATTAAAATGGAACCGTTTTATATACGTTTCTATTTTTTGTTGTAAAACTTTAATTTTAAAATAATAATATACGAACAAAGTAAAAAAAAAACCCGGTTAAACGGGTCATTTTCGTGTCAACCCGCATATATTCATGTCATGTTTGGGTTCGTATGTCTCACAAATTTTTTAGGTTCGGGTCAGGTTGGATCTGCCAACCTGCAAACACGACCTATTTAGCGGTCCTAGATTTACATACCTTGACAGCCTGGATGAAGATAGGGGTTACCCTCGTAACCTTCATTGCATTTACAACGATACCCACCACCTTCTACATCATAGCATGAACTATTTCCTTTGCATTCGTCAACCTCATTGGCACAGGTTCCATTGGGTCTGATTACCCAATCAAGCACAACTGGCATAGTGGACCTTATCCTCTCTGCAAAGCCCCAATAATCAGTGGATAAGTCATTGACACCACCAAACTCAAAACTGCCATCCTCAACAAGAAAGCCATAGCCACATTCATTGAAGGACAAAACATTTGAGTGGTTTTGTAAGGCACCAAGTGTTATATTGTAATAAGAGAGACCCTTGGGTATAGATGTCTGACAACAGCCTATTCCGGAGCATTCCCCATGAGGCAAATCACGTGCTTTGCTACATAGTCCAAAACAGCCACTAGAAACGTCACCTCCGTTTGTTCCTGTAATCAGAGCATAATCGTCACAACCAAGGACTGTGAACTTGTTCTTTGCTGAGAAAGTATACCCCGCTAAGTGAGTCCATCCTATGTGTTCATCTGCAACCCCACTTTGGTTGTAACATCTGTAAGAAATTGTGGTGTAGACACGCAACTCTGTATCTGAAATGTTGTATACTTGGACGTTGCCATCTTTAAGAAACAACTGTGGGGGTTCGTAAGAAGTGTTGCAGGTAAGGTTAAAGTGAGTCATCGAGGGAACAATCTATGCCAATACCGAAAGGGAAAGGAACTGTAACATTCCCACACTCGGTTGGACAGCCTGGTTTGGCTGTGTTGTTTGTGGTAGCACCTGGAAAGATTTCCATGGCCATAGTAAGAGGAAATATAAACAGAAAAAGGGTGAAATGAAGAAGCATGTTTTTTCTCCTATTTAAGGTTCTCACATGCAACTCCTTTTGTGCGGGTTTTACAAACAACTATCGTGTGAATTTATAGATCGAGTACTTGCATGGAATAGCTAAACTCTTCTTCATCCACGGCTAGCAATTTCTTTCATTTTTCGTTTGCGATCGATGTTGCTGGTTTTGTTTTATACTGACCGAAGACTTTGGTTGACTTTGTCTTCTACAGGAGACTATTAAAATGCCGTGACAATAAAGCTTGGAAAAAAAAGATTCCGCTTGGTCACAAATGAATATCCACCATGCAATATATTTCGTATTTTGTGAAAATTCGATCAAGTCGTTGTTTGATGGTTACGTAGGTCATCAAGCTGTCCAAATAATAGTTTAGATAATCAACTGTAATAAGACTGCATCCAATGCGCACTTGAAGTTTACGATATGTTTTTGGGCAAAAAGAGTTGAATATGAGATAGAGACGCTGGATGGAAATTCTTAGTGATTATGATTGTAATATCCAGTATCATGAGAGAAAGGCTAATGTAGTAGCTGATGCTTTAAGTTGAAAGTATCATGAAAAGCCAAAATGAGTACGTTCTCTCAAATTAAATCTGTAGATAGATTTAAATGAACAGATTAAGGAGGTACAAGAATCAGTAATCAAGGACGATACTGACAAGTTAAACGGAATGATTAAGGAATTAGAAAAAAGGCATAGATGGAATTTGGAGATTCCATAAGAAAAGAATTTGGATACCTAAACAAGGAAATCTACGCCACCGAATATTAGAGGAAGCCCATAAGTCTAAATATACGATACATCCTAGAAGTGATAAAATGTATCAAGACTTAAGAAAGAATTTCTGGTGGATAGGAATGAAAAAGGATAGCATCCTAGGTTTGCATGTAGGGAAGTGCACACACATGCAGGAGAGAGAAGGTAAAGGTGGGACCTGTATTATTAATATATGTATGTGAACGGCTATTTTTTTAAAAATAGTTTTGTATAATTAATATATGTTTTGTATAATTAATACCCGAAACATCCCAACCCACACCCGAAACACCCCTACCCACACCCGAAACACATATGTTTTGTATAATTAATACCCACCCACCCGAAACATCCCTACCCTCCACCCGAAATACCCACCCGAAACACCCACCCGAAACACCCTACCCTCCACCCGAAATACCCACCCGAAACACCCTCCCTTAATTTGAGTATTTGTATTTTATTTTTTAGGAAAATGTATTTTCTTTTTTATGTAATGCAAGTTTAATTTTTATTTATTTTTAGCTTCTTTTTTTATTTTATATTATTTAAATATATTTTTACAATTATTTATTAAATATTTTTTAAGATTACAAATTAAATGTTTTTAAAGAAAAATAGAAAAAGAAATAGTGATGTGGAAGAGAGAGGATGCATGTGGGAAGGATGAGTTGAAGTTAAAAAGAGGAGAGAAAATGCATGTGGGAAGAATGGGTTGAAAGCTGATGTGACAGTGATGACTAGGATGCATGTAGTAAATACAGCCTCTTGCATTGCGGACAGTCTAACATAACACATAATTTTTAGTTAACCTATACCTCGTTAGTCTTAATTTGATAGTACCAAAGGCTTATTTGTGTTTCATATATTTGTCTATTGAAAACTCGATACACAGAAGGCATATAAATATGGAAGAGGAAAACATAAAAAAGGAATATACAGAATGTATGGCTGTAAATGAGGTTGGTCAATGGAGGGAATAAAGGAGTGAATCATGGGATAAAAATAAAATCTCAATACTCCCCCTCAAGTTGGAGCAAGTAAGTTTCGAATGCCCAACTTGTCGAGTAAAAATTTTAGATGTTGAGAGCCCAAGCCTGTAACAACCCTCAGTAAAACCAACACCCTCATAATATTCTGACACTCTAGTATATTATAGAATATCTCAATATGTCTTATATTACACACCGTATGTGAAAACCGAGCCCGAATTATGTTATATTATTTAAATAAAACATAAAAGCTTAAATTTAGGGCTGAGGCAGGCCGCATGAACCCACCCCAAACCCTTACGCGGGCGGTATGAAGGCTGGAATCAGAAATCGTTGATTTCTTTAGTTCAAACGGGCCGCGTAAGTATTCTTGTTTAGTTAACGCGGGCCGCGAGAGACCTACAACGCGGAGACATCCTGAGCTGACACGTGTCGACATCGTGGCGGACCTACACATCGAATCAGCTAAGCTATAGAGTTGACCAGTGTTGACGCGGGCCGCGTAAGGCTTCGCCTTACCTTACGCGGGCCGCCTGAAAGTCGAATATCAGCACTATAAATAGAACGCATCAGTTTTCGTTTTCCGTCGCTCATTCTCAAATTCTAAATCACAATTTCTGTAGAAGAGTTATAATAGTCGGGTATTATACCCCTAATTAGCAAGGTTCTGCTCCGTTGTAAGTATTATAACCCCAATTTCGTAATAGTTACGCTGCCCGATTGATTTAGGGTTCCGTAACAACTGTCGTGGTTCTGCCCGACGTAGTTGTTGGAATGTCGTCTCGGGGAGGGTATCATTAATATTTTCAAAGGGTTATGATACTAACCAATGTACATTTGTATAAATTATAGATTATTCCCAGGAAACCCTTACGCGAAGTCTAAGATAGCAATGTGAGTTTATCCTCTTTTTGTTAACATTTTTGGTAATGTTTTACCAAACCTTAAATGTTTTACAATGAAATTTAGCAGTGATTGAGTCTTTGTAGTTCTTCAATTACTGCCGGTATATTGGGGTTTTGTATACAAAATGTACTACACTGTGAGTAGTAAGTCGAGGATGACAATACGTTACCATTGGACAATGAGCTAGCCAATGGGTAATATGACCCACAAGTCAGGGTTGACAGTACTAATGGAGTAATTGTGTAGACATAAACAATGTGATCGCTCTCAATACTGTTCACTGTGACTTTTTATTTAAACTTGATTAAACTGGGATTCACTCACCAGTATTTCCGACTGACAAATGTTTTTAAAACACGTTTCAGGTAACCCAATGTGACAGCCAATTAGTAAAAAGCCAGCTGGAGAGCACTGAAGGCTTGGGAAAATGTGGCTATAAAAGTTACCAAATAAACGATGTTTTAAAATTCAATAAAATAGGGTTTATCCCTATAAATGTATTGTAATAAGAAACTTGGGTTTTGCCCATGTGTTTATTAATATCAATTATGGTGGTTTTACTCTGATAAACATTTCCTAACTACGGTCCTGATGTAAATTCCGCTGCAAGATTAAATAACTGATACCACCGAAACTCCGAGATCGCGTCCGCCCGTTCCCGGGAATCAGGGATCGGGGGTTGCGACAGAAGGTGGTATCAGAGCCTAGCCACTGGTCTGAGCCAAAGAAGTGTTATGCTGACACTTAAAATTCTAAAATTTGTGTTAGGAAATAAATTACGGAAATACGTGCATAACTGTATTTATTTGTTATGTGTTATTTGACTATTTGTTAGTTTACAGTATGAGTGATCAAGGACCCTCAGACATGAATCGTCAGTTGTCTGATTCCCCTAAGAGTGAAGGTACATCATCACAGCCTGCCCTTTCTGGGTATTCTGCTGATCAGGAGGAAGGAATATTTGCCTTTTGAGCTCAATCTGAAGAGCCATTTCCTAATAAGAAACGTGGATGGTTCAGTAAGGAAGCTTTTGCTCGTAGGGAGAGAATGAGAAAGTTGCAACAGCAAAGAGTTCTAGCAGCTGCTAAGCGAAAAACAGATGCCCATACACAGGATATGCTAAATAGAAGCCTATCCAATTTCCATATCCTAGCCACAACTGCTGCTGACCTAAGTTTGGAACAACTAGTAGCCCCACAACCACAAAACCCAGATCAACCCATGGAGATAGAAAACCCGAAAAACCAGGTGGAGATGCATGACTTTAACCCCGAAGAAATTCCTAGGATACCTGCACCAAACCCCCCTAGACCCAAATTACGACCCCAGGTGGGACGAAAATAGGGACTTTGTGCAACGTTACTCTATCCCGGAAGACACACCTATAGGAGCCTATTCAGGTATGGACCCTTTAGATCCCTATTACCATGATAACTACATCAGGGAAATCTTAGAGGATCCTTACCGATTTCAGGCACTTTTACCCCCATATCAGGAACCCGCACCCCAGATTCCAAACCCAGTCCTAGAACCTGCACCCCCAATGAGTGCAGAAAACGTCCAAGAACTTAGGACTTTTGGGGAGGAAATTTTAGAGAGCAGTGAGAGAATGCGTCAGGTGGGAGAGCGTCTCGTATGGAAATACGATGAACGCAATATGGATTTTTGGATAAATCCATATCCGTGAATGTGAGAATGGTGAAACGATAGTAATAATAATATAATAAAATAAAATATGTGTGTACGGATGCATATTACTATTAGTGTGATTCTATTTCTGTTGGTATTGTAATTTTTATTTCAGTACTAGTGTGTAATAGATGCATAATAGTATATGAATAGAGTAAAAGTAGCAATGATCTACGTTTTTGACTAGATTGAGTGTCATGTGAATTAACTATATTAAGATATTATTTGTGATATTAATATGGGGTAAATGTTTAAAATTCAGATGGCCGATGACGAAAATCAAGGAAATCTGAATAATGATAACCAGAGTAACATTAACGTGGTTAATGAGAATCCAAGCATCAATAACAATGGAAATCAAGTGGATAATAGTGCTATCCAACACATAGTGGCACAAGGAATTATAGATGAAATGCCATTTATTCTTCAAACTGTTAAGGATGCTGATAATAAAAGTAAACATAGCAGTAAGCGACCAATCGAACCCGAAAACAGCGTGAACAATGGACCTGTACTTCAAATGCCTATTCCCAAAAGAAGAAGAACCATGCCTTATGGTTGTTCTTATAAAGAATTCTGGTCTTGTAAACCAATGGAATTCTCGGGCAACGAAGGGGCCATTGCAACCTTACGCTGGATAGAAAAGACTGAGGCAGTCTTAAGAATAAGCAAGTGTGCTGAAGAAGATAAAATATTGTTTGCTTCTAATCTGTTTAAGAATACAGCACTAGAATGGTGGAACACTATCCTCCAATCAAGAGGAAGTGATAGAACCTACAATATGGAATGGGAAGAATTTAAGAACAAAGTAGAAAGGAAATTCTGCCCACCCAATGAAAAAGAACAGATAGCAAACAAATTCCTAAACCTTAGGATGACTGGTGTGGATAGCAAGGGGTACACTAAGTTATTCTTTGAATATGCTAGAATAGTGCCAACTCTTGCTTCACCAGAACCAGTGTTAATCTCCCGTTATATTTGGGGATTAATTGGGGAGATTAGACATGTAGTCAAGGCAGCTAGACCTCAAACTATAGAAGAAACTGTAGAACTAGCCAATACCTTGACTGATGAGTTAGTCCGTACCCGAGAAGAGGATCAAAGGAGGAACCTAACCCAGAAGTTGACTCAAGAATTTTGTTCTGGAAATTTCAACCGTAGGAACGTAGGTTCTACCTCTACACCATACTGCAAAGTCTGCAAGAAAAAGCATTCGGGAAGATGCTCCACTCTCTGTAATTATTGCAAGATGCCAGGACACAAGGAAGAAAATTGCAGGAAGAAATCCAGTAATGGATTATGCTACAACTGTGGAGAAAAAGGTCATATCAGGCCAAACTGTCCGAAATTGACCTCAGCTGCAAACAACAAGAATACTAAAAATGCTAGAGCATTTGTTCTGACTGCAGAAGAAGCCAAGATGATCCCAGACGTTATAGCTGGTACGTTTTTAGTTAATGATATAATTGCTAAAGTATTATTTGACTCTGGTGCGAACCAAAGTTTTATCAATACTTCGTTTTGTAAAATTCTAAATCAGTCATTAACTAAACTACCACAAGAATGTCTAGTAGAAATGGCTAACGGAGAAACTATTAGGATTTCTGAAATCTTGCAGGGAGCAAGAATAGAAATTTTTAACCAAATGTTTATAGCAAACCTATATCCCATGAATCTGGCAGGATTCGATGTTGTTTTAGGAATGAATTGGTTAATAGCCAATAAAGCCAATATTTTATGTGATCAAAAGTCAATTCAAGTAAATTCACCAAAAGGTAAAACGATCACAATTAAAGGAGATAAGCCCTCTAGATCCACAAAATTCATATCTGTGATGAAAACTGCAAGTTATATAAGAAAAGGTTCTATAGTGTATTTGATTTCCATAATCACTAACACTAAAGGGAAAGATTTAAAAGACATTCCAGTAGTATCTCAGTTTTCAGATGTATTTCCAGAAGAATTGCCAGGGCAACCTCCAGACAGAGAAGTTGAATTCAGAATTCACCTGCTACCAGGAACATCACCGATTGCCAAAGCACCGTATCGTTTGGCACCTGCAGAAATGCAAGAATTGAAGAAACAATTAGATGAATTGTTAGAGAAAGGATTTATACAGCCAAGTTCGTCGCCATGGGGAGCGCCGATACTGTTCGTTAAAAAGAAGGACGGATCAATGCGTATGTGCATTGACTACCGTGAATTAAACAAGGTCACGATTAAGAATCGGTACCCATTACCGAGAATCGATGATCTGTTTGATCAACTGCAAGGGGCTCGATTTTTCTCAAAAATCGATTTAAGGTCAGGATATCATCAGTTAAAGGTACAAGAAGAGGACATTCCTAAAACCGCTTTTAGAACAAGGTATGGTCATTATGAATTTACTGTCATGCCATTTGGTTTAACCAATGCCCCAGTTGCATTTATGGACATGATGAACCGAATATGTAAGCCATATTTGGATAAATTCATAATTGTTTTCATAGATGATATTCTCATTTACTCTAAAAGTAAAGAAGATCATGCAAGACATTTGCACGCACTTCTAAGTCTATTAAGAAAGGAAAAGCTTTATGCTAAATTCTCTAAGTGCGAATTTTGGTTAGAACAGGTACAATTCCTTGGACACCTAGTCAATCATGAAGGAATTCATGTGGATCCCACAAAGATTGAAGCAATTACTAAATGGAAAACCCCTGAGTCACCAACCGAGGTTAGAAGTTTCTTAGGATTGGCCGGTTATTATAGAAGATTTATTCAAGATTTTTCTAGAATAGCCATTCCTTTAACTAAGCTAACCTGTAAATCTGTTAAGTTTGAATGGGGAGTAAAACAAGAAGAAGCCTTTAGAATCCTTAAGCAAAGATTAACTCATACACCCATATTAGCGTTACCAGAAGGAGTTGAAGACTTTGTAGTCTATTGCGATGCTTCTAAATTAGGTTATGGATGTGTATTGATGCAACGAAAAAAGGTTATAGCTTACGCATCTAGACAACTTAAGAATCATGAAGAGAATTATTCCACCCATGATTTAGAATTAGGAGCTATAATTTTTGCTCTTAAGATTTGGAGACATTACCTTTACGGTAGTAAGTTTACCATATTCACTGATCATAAAAGTTTAAGGTATGTTTTGGGCAAAAGGAATTGAATATGAGACAAAGACGCTGGATGGAGATGCTTAGTGACTATGATTGTGATATCCAGTATCATGAAGGAAGAGCAAATGTAGTGGCAGATGCTTTAAGCCGAAAATATCAAGAAAAGCCAAAAAGGGTACGTTCTCTTAAATTAAATCTACAAGTAGATTTAAATGATCAAATAAGAGAAGCACAAGAATCAGTAATCAAGGAAGATACTGAAAAGCTAAAAGGTATGCTAAAAGAATTAGAACAAGGAACAGATGGAATATGGAGATTCCATGAAAAGAGAATGTGGATACCTAAATTAGGAAATCTACGTCATTGTATACTAGAAGAAGTCCATAAGTCTAAATATACGATGCATCCAGGAAGTGATAAAATGTACCAGGATTTAAGGAAAAATTTCTGGTGGATAGGAATGAAAAAGGACATAGCAGCCTATGTTTCTAAATGTTTAACTTGTTCACAAGTTAAAGCTGAACACCAGAAACCCTCCCCTCAGGTTTATTACAGCAATTAGAAATGCCAGTTTGGAAATGGGAATTGATAACAATGGATTTTGTTACTAAATTACCCAAAACCAAGAAAGGAAATGATACAATCTGGGTGATTGTAGATAGGCTAACCAAGTCAGCTCATTTCCTACCAATGAAAGAAACTTTTAGTATGGAACAATTAGCTAAGTTGTATGTAAATGAAATTGTTTCTTTACATGGCATTCCTTTATCAATTGTTTCTGATAGGGATAGCCGATTTACCTCTCATTTTTGGTCAAGTTTCCAAAAGGCAATGGGAACCAAGTTAAAACTAAGTACAACTTATCATCCTCAAACGGATGGATAAAGCGAAAGGACAATTCAAACAATGGAGGACATGCTTAGGGCTTGTGTAATTGATTTCAGAGGTAATTGGGACGATCACTTACCTTTAATAGAATTTTCTTATAATAATAGTTATCACACAAGTATCAATACGGCACCATTCGAAGCACTTTATGGACGTAAGTGCCAAACCCCAGTCTGTTGGGCAGAAATTGGGGAAAAGCAACTATCTGGACCTGAGATAGTGCAAGAAACAACCGACAAAATTATTCAAGTCAAGGAACGACTGAAAACAGCACGTGATCGACAGAAGAGTTACGCCAATAACCGACGCAAACCGTTGGAATTTCAAGTATGAGATAAAGTATTGTTGAAAGTCTCTCCTTGGAAAGGAGTGGTAAGATTCATCAAAAGGGGAAAGCTAAGTCCCAGGTATATTGGACCCTTTGAGATTATTAAAAGAATAGTACCTGTAGCCTATCAGCTACAACTGCCAGAGGAAATGGTAGGTATACATGACGTGTTTCATGTATCAAATCTCAAAAAGTGTTTAGCTGATGAATCACTGATAATCCCTCTTAAGGATATAGAGGTAAATGAACAACTCAAGTTTGAAGAAAGGCCTCTACAGATTGAAGACAGGAAAGTCAAAAATCTCAAGCATAAAAGACTAGTTCTAGTCAAAGTGAAGTGGGACTCCAAAAGAGGACCTGAGTACACATGGGAGCTTGAATCAGAAATGCAAAAGAAATATCCGCATTTGTTCTAGTAGATCTCGAGGACGAGCTCTAAAACATGGTAGGGAGAATGTAACAACCCTCAGTAAAACCAACACCCTCATAATATTCTGACACTCTAGTATATTATAGAATGTCTCAATATGTCTTATATTACACCCCGTATGTGAAAACCGAGCCCGAATTATGTTATATTATTTAAATAAAATATAAAAGCTTAAATTTAGGGCTGAGGCGGGCCGCGTGAACCCACCCCAAACCCTTACGCGGGCGGTATGAAGGCTGGAATCAGAAATCGTTGATTTCTTTAGTTCAAACGGGCCGTGTAAGTGTTCTTGTTTAGTTAACGCGGGCCGCGAGAGACCTACAACGCGGAGACATTTTGAGCTGACACGTGTCGACATCGTGGCGGACCTACACATCGAATCAGCTAAGCTATAGAGTTGACCAGTGTTGACACGGGCCGCGTAAGGCTTCGCTTTACCTTATGCGGGCCGCCTGAAAGTCGAATATCAGCACTATAAATAGAATGCATCAGTTTTCATTTTCCGTCACTCATTCTCAAACTCTAAATCACAATTTCTATAGAAGAGTTATAATAGTCGAGTATTATACCCCTAATTAGCAAGGTTCTGCTCCGTTGTAAGTATTATAACCCCAATTTCGTAATAGTTACGCTGCCCGATTGATTTAGGGTTCCGTAACAACTGTCGTGGTTCTGCCCGACGTAGTTGTTGGAATGCCGTCTCGGGGAGGGTATCATTAATATTTTCAAAGGGTTATGATACTAACCAATGTATATTTGTATAAATTATAGATTATTCCCAGGAAACCCTTACGCGAAGTCTAAGATAGCAATGTGAGTTTATCCTCTTTTTGTTAACATTTTTGGTAATGTTTTACCAAACCTTAAATGTTTTACAATGAAATTTAGCAGTGATTGAGTCTTTGTAGTTCTTCAATTACTGCCGGTATGTTGGGATTTTGTATACAAAATGTACTACACTGTGAGTAGTAAGTCGAGGATGACAATACGTTACCATTGGACAATGAGTTAGCCAATGGGTAATATTGTAACACCCCGTGTTTTCACGAGTGAAAGTCAAAGTCAAGGTCAAAGTCAACGACCGATTTCGCGCAACTCAACTCGTAGAATTGTTTGTATGATATTTAGATTATGTGGAGTAATTGTCGTACATTGCAATAATCGAATCATGCTAGCCGTATTTCAATCGACCTACGACTGTGAACGATAGGAAGTAACAATGCGATAAAGTTAATCAAGCTATGCTAATCAAATCAACATCAAATCGTAACTCGAGCTGTGTATTTTTACTTTCCGTTATACGTGTGTGTGTGCCTTACGTGTTACCTGTGCATGTTTTATTTTATATTGTACATGTCGAGATAATCAAGCAAACTCAATCGAACTCGAAGTCTAACTCGAATACAAACGAACCCGAACCCCGAGTCGAACCGTATAAGAAGTAGTTGGGACTGAAAGTAATTTGACTAGGAACCCTATCGGATCGCTCGTAAGCCGAAACCGAATCAACATCGCGCCAAATCCACCAAGGGAGGCGGCATCCGCACGGATGGCCAGTCCGCACGGATGGCCAGTCCGCACGGATGGCCAGTCCGCACGGATTGCCAGTCCGCACGGATGGCCAGTCCGCGCGGATAACCTACCCGGGTGCGTGCCATGCGCACGGCCCATCCTTTCCTCTTTTGGCATCCTATAAATACACGGGTCACTCTCCACTTTTTCCACTTTTGGCAAGTGACGTCCGAACCATACGCATTCTTCACCTTTTCTCAGATTTCTTCCAACCCAGGTAAGATCTTGCACTAATTCTTGTACATCTTTGATCTCTACACAATTCTACACATTTCTATCTTTCGGATCTTCGATTTTAACCACGAAATCATCCGGATTTGAGGTATTCTCTAGTGACGTCATCATGAAGTTCATAAGAACTTCAAGCTTGACCTCATTCCACCTAGAATGTCTCAGATCTAAACGATTCCTACAAGTTTTTACAATAATTTCACCTAGATCTAAACTTTTCTAAGGATAAAAGAGTTGAAAGAAATAAACCAAAATTCTTTCCCACTTTTACCCTTAAAACCGGTACAAATCCGATCAGTCCTTGTGTTTTACTCATCAATAGTAATGCCCTAGTTCTAGATCTGGAATTCTACCCATAGACAACTGATTTCGGGGTTAACCGGGAGAACTGTTCTGAGTCGCCGACAGGCTGAGTTAGGGTGGTTCCTGGCCAGTCTAGTCACGCGGGTAGGAACACAACTCCAAGTGGTTGCCACGTAATCAGAACGTCTCGACAAACGACAACAGAAACCAAGTGTAGACGGACGGAACAACCAGACCAGTTGTCCGCACGGACGAGCCGTACGCGCGTACAAGCCATACGCACGTGCAGGTCATACGCACGAGTGGTAATCCGCACGGACTACCCTTGGGACCCACTTTCCAAACAAGGTTTGAGTATCGACGAACGAGCAATCCGGACGGACGACCTCTGAATGGATTACTCTTCGGATCATGAGATACTAAGGCCTTAGAACGAAAACCAAAATCCGCACGGCCAAGCCGTACGCACGGACTACCATACGCACGGACCGCCGTCCGCGCGGCCGGCTTGAAAGGTAGAAACACTTTGGTGTTTTCAAAATGCTACAACGAAAACTTCAAAGCACAAGCCATTATACACAAACACATCTTAGGAAGAAACAATCCACTTGAAAGTTTATCCACACAAGCAACCTAACCGTATGGATAAGTCGTCCGCACGTACAACTAGTCCGCACGGGTTGCCACCCGCACGGGCAGTCACACGCACGGACAACTTACCCGGATGGAACACCATCCGCACGCATCACCATCCGCACGGATAGGTCTTGCGCACGGATGACTTCTACGCACGGATGACTGATCCGCACGGTCAGTCATTCAGCCCACTCTCACCTGTACTGTTTTACGCGTCACTTACCGTTACGTTATCGAATCTATTCAGGCTAACCGTACTCGCTTTAAAGCGCTCCCTTCAATCCACTATCGCTGTGAGTATACTCGAACCCTTTTTGCTTTAGCACTTTTGGGTGTTACATACGTTACAACTATTCAAACTACATCTATCACACTACTCAAGCTATTTTAACGCTTAACCATTAATGCATGTTATACGTGGCTTATGAATGCTTGTTGTTATGTTTACACATGGAATGCTGTCTACCTGCCTTAGCAACGATAGTACTATAGTTTGGACTCAGCACCCGTTCGCACGGGGGTTGTTAAGGATCTTTTACTTGCATGGATTACAGTGGTAATCGTGTATTGCGAACTGCCTCGGGCAGTCAACCCGCAGTCATTGGTATCGATGGATCTGTGTCGATAACTAACGTGCTTCATTTCACTATGTGTACGTGCTGGTTATGCGTAAACGAATTCGAACTCTATATGCTATTATCAAACTTGTATGCTCACCTTTACATTTTATGTATTGACATTATTTTAACGTATGTGACAGGTGCTTAGGACGCATATGTGGTAGGAAATGGAAGCTAGAATAAAGCTTTAGAGCCCAACAAATAGTTGTCTGTAGATAACTTATTAGGGGTCTCTAGAAGCAGATAAACAATTGCTACTTATTTGAATCTGAGTTGTCGGAACAGAATATTTGTTTTGATGTTGTCTGTAATAACTTGTTTGACTATTTATGTTACGGTATGGGACGTAATGTTTACTTAAATGGTGATGATAGTTGTTATGGAAACTTCTGGACAATCTGTTTCGCTCAGTGCCGCGCCCCGATGATTCCGCCATCGGTTGGGGTGTGACAGATTGGTATCAGAGCCATAACTATAGGGAATTAGGCAAGACTCGACCTAGTCCGGGTCGAAGTCTTAGAGACCTAGTCTATAGTTAAGAACCAACAGACCAACTCACGCGTATGCGTAAATTCGTTGTTACCACTCACTCTTTCTGCACTCAAAATTTTCAAGTTGTGAACAGGCAATAGGGTCGAGAATAGGTGTGAAAACCGAAAACTCCCGACCAAAATTGCCTAATCAGCTTGCATTTTAGCTACAAACGAGGAGAATTATACCAAACCAGGAGTGAAATCCATATTTTGATGAATAATCTCCTCAATTTTTATCAAAAACGAGGACGGAAGTTGCAAGATAGGGGTGAAACCCTAACCTTGACGACTCATCCCGCTTTTATACAAAAACTCCACCAAGGTTTGATGGACTCCAACGGTCTAAAGACACAACCTAACCAATGGGAATTGCGCCAATGCCCAAGAATCGAGGCAAAGGCATAGTCCTGGAGGTCGTTGTGCAGGATCCCTGTGAATAGTCGAGCTACTTTGGTTAGTCGAAGTCTGTTAGCCACAGACAATCTACCTTCGATTTGTCGATCTTTATGAAAATTTTAATGTATTTTCTGTTATTTATTAATGTTTTGAGATACTATTGGTTTCAACCCAACACTATCGCTTCTGCTAAAACACAAAACCCACACAACCCATCGCTAGCAAATCGACAGTAGGAGCAGTTAGAATACCTTGTATGCTTTTAGTGGCTAGTATATGTGTTACTTGCTGTTGTGATTATGTGCTCTATATGTTTATGTGATTTTGGTGCAATTCTGTGAATTTGTGACTATATGCGTCTAAATGATACGTGTTACTGAGCTTTAGTAGTAGTAGACGTGTGAGGTGAGATTCGAATACATGTGTTGAGTTCCATGGCGATGTCTATTGCAGACAATGTCGTCTGGATCCCGTCATCCACTCTCACGTCAGGAAAAGAGAGACAGATGTCTTGCTTCTATCGTCGCGAAGGCTGTAGCAAAGGCTGTGAGCGATGTTTGTGAGAATGCCAGCAAATCATCCGAGGAGTCGAGAACTGAAGGTCCAAAAGCTGCCGCGAGACCTTTCAGCTTCAAACAGTTCAAATCATGTGGGCCGAAAGAATTCACAGGCGAAGGAGGTCCTACTGCTCTATTCCACTGGTTTGACTCTATCGAGGTTACTCTGCGACAAAGTGGTTGCCCTGATGACCTTCGAACTCTGAACGCTACCGGCGTCTTTCAGTCCCGTGCTTTGGACTGGTGGACGGCCGAGAGGAACAAGAGAGGGAATGATGCAGCTTACGGTTTGTCGTGGGAAGAGCTCAAAGAAGTCATGCTGGAGGAATTCTGCCCTCCTCACGAGCGTCAAAAGCTTGAAGACGAATTCTGGCACATACATCAGAAGGATGGAGACAATGCTGGTCTTACTGCTCGCTTCAAACAGCTCAGCATCATCTGTCCTGACCAAGTCAAGACCCCTGAGATGACCATCAAGAAGTACATCCGAGCATTTCCCGACTGCGTCGCTGATTTCGTGCAAGCGGCTAAGACTACCACGATCGAAGAAACCTATCTGCTGGCCGCTGAGATCAATGACAAAAGGGTCAAGGCTGGGGTGTGGGATAAGACCTCCAAGCATCTGCATCAAGCTACCACTGCTGCACCAACTGTTGAACCCACGTCGTCAAGCAACAAGCGCAAGAACAAGAGAAAGAACAAGAACTGTGCGATTACTGCTGCACCGATCCAAGCCGTACCTGCCCAACAGCGCCAAGTAGTGGCGCCAGTGGCCAACGCACCGCCTGCAAAGCGTGCGTATACTGGACCACATCCACTCTGCCCTACTTGCACCTATCATCACCCGACTACTATTCAATGCCGCTTCTGTGCCCATTGCAACGTCTACGGCCACTTTACTGCCAACTGCCGTATTCGTCAAGCTCCTGCCAATCAAGCTCTACTCGCTGCCCCACAGGGTCAACAAGCTCCTCCGGCACCCGCAGTCAAAGCCAGAGCATGCTTCACGTGTGGTGATCCGAGTCATTTCGCCAACATGTGCCCGAACAGGGTAGTGAAACAAGAACCCCAGCAGCAGCCACAGCAGCAACAACAGGTCGCACGAGCCAGAACCTTCAATCTCAATGTGCGTCAAGCGCAGGCCGACAACAACGTGGTCAATGGTACGTTCCTTGTGAATGGTATTTATGCTTCATGTTTGTTTGATACTGGAGCCGATAATTGCTTTGTGTCACTCGAATTCGAGAAACTCTTTAGTCGTAAACGTTCCCGACTCTCCTCTGCATTCGATGTTGAAGTCGCTACCGCAAGAACTGTCACTGTAAACTCTGTTATTCGTGATTGCACACTCGAGCTCAACAATCACATCTTCTCGATCGATCTTATTCCGATGCAATTAGGAAGCTTTGATGTCATAGTAGGCATGGACTTTCTTCGCGAAAACCATGCCGAAGTTGTGTGCTTCGATAAAATGATTCGTTTTTCGCTCGCCAACGGTGATTCATTGCGCGTTTATGGTGATACTACATCGAAGGGTCTCAAGCTTATGTCATGCTTACAAGCTAGCAAGTATCTCCGTAAGGAATACAGGGCTTTCTTGGCTCATGTCGTAGCAGCGGAGAAGGAAAAGAAAGAAAAGAAGAAAGTGAAAGACGTTCCAGTGGTTCGAGAATTTCCTCAAGTTTTTCCAGAGGATCTTCCCGGACTACCCCCGAAGCGTGATATTGATTTTCGCATTGATCTCATTCCTGGAGCTAATCCTGTCGCCAGAGCTCCTTATCGACTTGTGCCGTCCGAAATGCGCGAACTCTCACCCCAACTCCAGGAATTGCTTGAAAAAGGCTTTATTCGCCCGAGCACCTCTCCTTGGGGCGCACCAGTTCTTTTCGTCAAAAAGAAGGACGGGTCGTTCCGGATGTGCATCGACTACCGGGAACTGAATAAGTTGACTATCAAGAATCGCTATCCTCTGCCTCGAATAGACGATTTGTTTGACCAACTGCAAGGCGCTACGTGTTTCTCGAAGATCGATCTACGTTCAGGATATCATCAGCTGCGTATTCAGGAGGAGGATATACACAAAACTGTGTTTCGCACTCGTTACGGCCATTACGAATTCGTTGTCATGCCTTTTGGCCTAACCAACGCACCAGCAGTTTTCATGGATCTGATGAACCGGGTGTGTAAACCGTATCTTGACCGTTTCGTCATCGTGTTCATCGACGATGTCTTGATCTATTCCAAAACGAGAGCCAAACACGCGCAACATCTACGTTTGGTTCTCGAGTTACTCCAGGGGAACCAACTCTACGCCAAGTTCTCCAAATGCGAATTTTGGTTAGGGGAGGTTCAGTTTCTGGGTCACATCGTAAATAGTCAGGGTATTCATGTCGATCCAGCGAAGATTGAAGCTGTTAAGAGCTGGGTTACGCCTAGGAACCCGACTGAAGTCCGCTCTTTTCTCGGGCTAGCGGGCTATTATCGACGGTTCATCGAAGGATTCTCGAAGATTGCTGTACCCCTTACTTCTCTCACTCATAAGGACCAGCCTTTTGTTTGGGGAACCAAACAAGAGTCTGCCTTTCGAACCCTCAAATACATGTTGTGCAATGCTCCTGTTCTCACACTACCCGACGGAAACGATAATTTCATTGTCTACTGTGATGCTTCTAACCTCGGTCTCGGTTGTGTCTTAATGCAACGTGACAAGGTTATAGCTTACGCATCTCGTCAGCTCAAAATCCATGAGAAGAACTATACAACCCACGATCTCGAGCTAGGCGCAGTTGTTTTTGCATTAAAGATTTGGCGACACTACCTGTATGGTACCAAGTGTACGATCTTCACCGATCATAAGAGCCTACAGCACATCTTTAATCAGAGGGAACTGAATATGCGTCAACGCCGATGGGTAGAACTTCTCAACGATTACGACTGTGAGATTCGTTATCACCCAGGCAAAGCAAATGTTGTTGCCGACGCACTTAGCAGACGGAGCTATTTGCTTAGCACTCGTAATGTTCAAGCCCAGCACAATCTCGAAGCTCTTATACGCGACGCCCAGCATGCATGTTTCAACGAGCGCACCTTGAAGAAAGAAAGAATCTACCACGATGGAGCCCAGCTTGTGAGCAAATCGAACGGGATATTCCACTTCTTAGACAAAATCTGGATCCCCAAACGAACCAACCTGCGACAGATTATCATGGATGAAGCCCACAAGTCCCGATACTCTATTCATCCTGGTGCCGACAAAATGTACCACGACCTTCGATACAGGTACTGGTGGCCGGGTATGAAACGAGATATCGCTCTTTACGTCGGAAAATGCCTAACCTGTGCTAGGATCAAGGCTGAACATCAACGACCCTCTGGCTTGCTTGAACAACCTCCAATCCCCATGTGGAAGTGGGAGAGCATAGCTATGGATTTCGTAACCAAGCTTCCAACCACGTCATCAGGTCACGACAGCATTTGGGTTGTAATTGACCGTTTGACTAAATCAGCTCACTTTCTCCCGATACGAGAAGACTACAAGGTGGAACGATTAGCCCGAATCTACACCGACGAGATCATTTGTCGACATGGGACGCCTCGTGACATCATCTCTGATCGCGATGCTCGGTTCACTTCACGATTGTGGGGAACTTTCCAAACGGCACTCGGTACAACGCTTAATCTAAGTACTGCGTTCCACCCACAAACCGACGGTCAGACTGAAAGAATGATTCGTACTCTTGAAGACATGCTCCGTTCATGTGTACTAGATTTCGGTGGTAATTGGGATAGACACCTCCCGCTAGTCGAATTCTCGTACAATAACAGCTATCAAGCTAGTATCCAGATGGCACCTTTCGAGGCCTTATACGGAAGAAGATGTCGATCGCCTATTGTGTGGCACGAGGTCGGTCACTCGCAACTAACCGGTCCGGAGCTGCTACAAGAAACGACAGACAAAATTTTCCAAATTCGAGACAATCTAGCGAAGGCTCGGGATAGACAGAAGCTTCTCGCCGATAAAAAGCGCAAGCACCGTGAGTATGACGTTGGTGGCTACGTACTCCTAAAGGTATCACCTTGGAAGGGTGTAGTCCGACTCGGCAAAAAGGGGAAACTCGTGCCTCGATATGTGGGACCTTTTAAGATTCTGGAAAGGATCGGAAAAGTCGCCTACAGACTCGAATTACCGGAAGAACTTAGCAATGTCCATCCGATCTTCCACGTGTCAAACCTCAGAAAGTGCATCTACGACCCCGACTTACATGTTCCTCTAGACGATCTTCAAGTGAACGAAACATTACACTTCGTGGAAAAGGGGAAACTCGTGCCTCGATATGTGGGACCTTTTAAGATTCTGGAAAGGATCGGAAAAGTCGCCTACAGACTCGAATTACCGGAAGAACTTAGCAATGTCCATCCGATCTTCCACGTGTCAAACCTCAGAAAGTGCATCTACGACCCCGACTTACATGTTCCTCTAGACGATCTTCAAGTGAACGAAACATTACACTTCGTGGAAAAGCCTGTCGAAATCATGGATCGCCAAACCAAAGAACTCAGGCGCTCACGCATTCCTATTGTGAAAGTCCGGTGGGAAGGCAAACAAGGCGCGGAGTTCACGTGGGAACTCGAAAGCGACATGAAGGCGGAGTATCCACAGTTATTTACAAAGAAGTAATGTCCGGATAAGAAAGGCAAGGTGGCGTACTTGTAAATAAGGAGAGATTCCTTATAACCTTGTGCCTATAAATAGAGTGTTAGGGTTAAGGCTTTTGGCTCGTTAGGTGGATTAGAGAGATAAACTAGAAAGAGAAAGTAGAGAGAGAAAGTGCTCATTTGTGATCCTCGATTCAGTGTACACGCCATATTTTTCAATAGAATCACGTCATTAGTACGTTCTTGTGTGTTCAGTCACACACGTTCAACGAATTCCGCACGTTCACAAGTCGGTACGCAATCGAAGCGAATTCAAACTAGAACCTACAACGATCAAGATTTTGAACATGAAAAAAATTAAAAAATTGAAAAAGATTTCTCTAAAACGACTTCGAAAAGAAATCTAAAACTTTATAGGCTTTTAGATCAAGTATATTCGCACATCATATCCAAAAAATGAGCGAACTTTTAACCGTAAAATCCTGGTTGATTTGACGATTTTTCAATAATCCAAACAAAGGACTCTCATGCGTGATTCACGAATTAGTTACAGCTTCCAGCTTAATTTCGGGACGAAATTTACTAAACAAGGGGAGGCTGTAACACCCCGTGTTTTCACGAGTGAAAGTCAAAGTCAAGGTCAAAGTCAACGACCGATTTCGCGCAACTCAACTCGTAGAATTGTTTGTATGATATTTAGATTATGTGGAGTAATTGTCGTACATTGCAATAATCGAATCATGCTAGCCGTATTTCAATCGACCTACGACTGTGAACGATAGGAAGTAACAATGCGATAAAGTTAATCAAGCTATGCTAATCAAATCAACATCAAATCGTAACTCGAGCTGTGTATTTTTACTTGCCGTTATACGTGTGTGTGTGCCTTACGTGTTACCTGTGCATGTTTTATTTTATATTGTACATGTCGAGATAATCAAGCGAACTCAATCGAACTCAAAGTCTAACTCGAATACAAACGAACCCGAACCCGAACCCCGAGTCGAACCGTATAAGAAGTAGTTGGGACTGAAAGTAATTTGACTAGGAACCCTATCGGATCGCTCGTAAGCCGAAACCGAATCAACATCGCGCCAAATCCACCAAGGGAGGCGGCATCCGCACGGATGGCCAATCCGCACGGATGGCCAGTCCGCACGGATTGCCAGTCCGCACGGATGGCCAGTCCGCGCGGATAACCTACCCGGGTGCGTGCCATGCGCACGGCCCATCCTTTCCTCTTTTGGCATCCTATAAATACACGGGTCACTCTCCACTTTTTCCACTTTTGGCAAGTGACGTCCGAACCATACGCATTCTTCACCTTTTCTCAGATTTCTTCCAACCCAGGTAAGATCTTGCACTAATTCTTGTACATCTTTGATCTCTACACAATTCTACACATTTCTATCTTTCGGATCTTCGATTTTAACCACGAAATCATCCGGATTTGAGGTATTCTCTAGTGACGTCATCATGAAGTTCATAAGAACTTCAAGCTTGACCTCATTCCACCTAGAATGTCTCAGATCTAAACGATTCCTACAAGTTTTTACAATAATTTCACCTAGATCTAAACTTTTCTAAGGATAAAAGAGTTGAAAGAAATAAACCAAAATTCTTTCCCACTTTTACCCTTAAAACCGGTACAAATCCGATCAGTCCTTGTGTTTTACTCATCAATAGTAATGCCCTAGTTCTAGATCTGGAATTCTACCCATAGACAACTGATTTCGGGGTTAACCGGGAGAACTGTTCTGAGTCGCCGACAGGCTGAGTTAGGGTGGTTCCTGGCCAGTCTAGTCACGCGGGTAGGAACACAACTCCAAGTGGTTGCCACGTAATCAGAACGTCTCGACAAACGACAACAGAAACCAAGTGTAGACGGACGGAACAACCAGACCAGTTGTCCGCACGGACGAGCCGTACGTGCGTACAAGCCATACGCACATGCAGGTCATACGCACGAGTGGTAATCCGCACGGACTACCCTTGGGACCCACTTTCCAAACAAGGTTTGAGTATCGACGAACGAGCAATCCAGACGGACGACCTCTGAATGGATTACTCTTCGGATCATGAGATACTAAGGCCTTAGAACGAAAACCAAAATCCGCACGGCCAAGCCGTACGCACGGACAGGCTATCCGGACGGATTGTCTCTGCCCGCGCGCACAGGCTGTCCGCACAGACTACCATACGCACGGACCGCCGTCCGCGCGGCCGGCTTGAAAGGTAGAAACACTTTGGTGTTTTCAAAATGCTACAACGAAAACTTCAAAGCACAAGCCATCATACACAAACACATCTTAGGAAGAAACAATCCACTTGAAAGTTTATCCACACAAGCAACCTAACCGTACGGATAAGTCGTCCGCACGTACAACTAGTCCGCACGGGTTGCCACCCGCACGGGCAGTCACACGCACGGACAACTTACCCGGATGGAACACCATCCGCACGCATCACCATCCGCACGGATAGGTCATGCGCACGGATGACTTCTACGCACGGATGACTGATCCGCACGGTCAGTCATTCAGCCCACTCTCACCTGTACTGTTTTACGCGTCACTTACCGTTACGTTATCGAATCTATTCAGGCTAACCGTACTCGCTTTAAAGCGCTCCCTTCAATCCACTATCGCTGTGAGTATACTCGAACCCTTTTTGCTTTAGCACTTTTGGGTGTTACATACGTTACAACTATTCAAACTACATCTATCACACTACTCAAGCTATTTTAACGCTTAACCATTAATGCATGTTATACGTGGCTTATGAATGCTTGTTGTTATGTTTACACATGGAATGCTGTCTACCTGCCTTAGCAACGATAGTACTATAGTTTGGACTCAGCACCCGTTCGCACGGGGGTTGTTAAGGATCTTTTACTTGCATGGATTACAGTGGTAATCGTGTATTGCGAACTGCCTCGGGCAGTCAACCCGCAGTCATTGGTATCGATGGATCTGTGTCGATAACTAACGTGCTTCATTTCACTATGTGTACGTGCTGGTTATGCGTAAACGAATTCGAACTCTATATGCTATTATCAAACTTGTATGCTCACCTTTACATTTTATGTATTGACATTATTTTAACGTATGTGACAGGTGCTTAGGACGCATATGTGGTAGGAAATGGAAGCTAGAATAAAGCTTTAGAGCCCAACAAATAGTTGTCTGTAGATAACTTATTAGGGGTCTCTAGAAGCAGATAAACAATTGCTACTTATTTGAATCTGAGTTGTCGGAACAGAATATTTGTTTTGATGTTGTCTGTAATAACTTGTTTGACTATTTATGTTACGGTATGGGACGTAATGTTTACTTAAATGGTGATGATAGTTGTTATGGAAACTTCTGGACAATCTGTTTCGCTCAGTGCCGCGCCCCGATGATTCCGCCATCGGTTGGGGTGTGACAAATATGACCCACAAGTCAGGGTTGACAGTACTAATGGAGTAATTGTGTAGACATAAACAATGTGATCGCTCTCAATACTGTTCACTGTGAATTTTTATTTAAACTTGATTAAACTGGGATTCACTCACCAGTATTTCCGACTGACAAATGTTTTTAAAACACGTTTCAGGTAACCCAATGTGACATCCAATTAGTAAAAAGCCAGCTGGAGAGCACTGAAGGCTTGGGAAAATGTGGCTATAAAAGTTACCAAATAAACGATGTTTTAAAATTCAATAAAATAGGGTTTATCCCTATAAATGTATTGTAATAAGAAACTTGGGTTTTGCCCATGTGTTTATTAATATCAATTATGGTGGTTTTACTCTGATAAACATTTCCTAACTACGGTCCTAATGTAAATTCCGCTGCAAGATTAAATAACTGATACCACCGAAACTCTGAGATCGCGTCCGCCCATTCCCGGGAATCAGGGATCGGGGGTTGCGACACAAGCCTTTGGTGAAGATATCCGCGATTTGCATCTTAGTGTCGATATGACAAGGGTGAACTTCTTGACTGTCAACTCTTTCCTGCACAAAATAACAATCCATCTCTACATGTTTAGTGCGTTCATGAAAAACCGGATTATTGGCAATATGGCGAGCCGCTTGATTGTCACAAAAAGAGGAGTGCGTTCAGTTAGGAACACATCGAGGTCCTTTAAAAGCCAACGTAACCATAGAACCTCGCTTAAGGTGGAGGCCATGGATCGGTATTCTGCTTCGGCGGAAGAACGGGATACAATGGATTGTTTCTTCGTCTTCCAAGAGATGGGAACTCCACCTAAAAGAAGCAGGTAACCGGTACGAGATTTGCGGGTGTACGGGCATCCAAGCCAATCTGAGTCACAATATGCCGTGAGTTTGCAACCTCCATCTCGTGGGAGGAGAACTCCTTGTCCGGGAGTGGCTTTGAGATATCATAAGACACAATGAGCTGCGTCCAAGTGGGGTTGCCTTGGATCAGAAACAAATTGGCTTACTATGTTAACTGAGTAAGCAATGTCGGGCCGAGTTGCTTGTAGGTAAAGCAATCTCCCTATCAATCGACGATATCGTCCAGCATCAATCTTTGGTTTTATTTCACTTCTGTCAAGTTTTAAGTTTTGTTCAAATGGGAATGAACATGGTCTACACCCTTGCAAACCACTATTTTCAAGAATGTCGAGAGTGTACTTTCGTTGACTCAATATGAGACCTTCCAAGGTCCGAGCAACTTCAATACCAAGGAAGTATTTGAGGTCTCCAAGGTCCTTGATGCTAAAATGTTTATCAAGGCTATCCTTTGTGTCTTGTATTTTGCTTTCATCATTGCCTACTATCACAACATCATCGACATAGATAAGGGCTGCCACGAAGGTTTTTCCATGCCGATAAATGAAGAGTGAGTGGTCGGCCTTAGATTGGGTGTAACCGAGATCAAGGAGGACATTGGTAAATTTGTGGTACCAATTTCGTGAGGCTTGTTTAAGCCCATATAGGGATTTTCTTAGGCGACAAACTCTTGTTTCTCCCTCTTTAGTAAAGCCTTGAGGAATTTTCATCTACACCTCTTCGTTTAAATCTCCGTGTAGAAAAGCGTTGTTTACGTCGAGTTGGTGTATGGACCAATTTCGTTTGACTACAACGGCTAAAATGGTTCTAACCGTAACAAGCTTTGCAACGGGAGCAAACGTGTCATGGTAGTCAACACCCTCCATTTGTGTAAAACCCTTTGCAACGAGTCGCGCTTTGTATTGTTCAACTTCCCCGTTTGGTTTGTACTTCACTTTGTATACCCATTTGGAATCAATAGCACATTTTCCCTTCGGTAAGTTTTCGAGAGTCCATGTGCCATTATCTTCCAGAGCACGAACTTCCTTTTTCATAGCTTCTTTCCATTTCTCATTTTTGATAGCCTGATGAAAAGTTTGTGGCTCATCGATTGAGTCGATAGCTGCTAAAAATGCATTGTGAGTATTAGAAATTTGTTTGTATGAAACTAAATTAGATAAGGGATGTACCGTTGAGGACTCTTGAGGTGGTGCGGTTTAAGCATGGTCTACCGAAGGGGGAAGACGAACAATGAAATCTTCGAACCGGTTTGGTTGCGTCTTGATTCATTTAACACGAGTGGATTGATCTTGGTTAGTAACAGATGGCTCTGTAGTGGAGGTGTCATTTATAGATTCTGAAAATGAAGGCTCGTTGATTTGGCTTTGTCCACGCCCAATCGTTTCATTCGGTTCATCAATACTCGAGTCTAGATCTTGATCGGGCCCAAGTGTTTCATTTAGATCAGGTGGGTTAGTGGGATGTTGATCATGTGCTGGATCTGGTTCCTCACCATTTGGGCTTTGATTAGGCCCAGTTGAAATGTTTGGAGTGGGTGAACAAAATTGGTCAGGTCCACGATGTTGTAGACTTTCATCTTCATAATGCATTTTGTCTAGAATAGGATTAAATAAATTATCTTCTTCTTGCCCACTGTTGATTTTTTTTAAAAGGAAAATTGCTTTCATGAAATTTGACATGTCTTGAGACAATACATTTCTTGTTTTGAATATCATATATTTTATAACCTTTGGTCCCTTGCGAGTATCCTAAAAAAACACCGGGCCTACCCCTTTCTTCGAACTTATCACCATCGGTTTCGTTGTTACTATAGTAAAGTAGACAACCGAAGGTTCTCATGAAGTCAAAATCGGGCTTTTGATCAAAAAGGATTTCATAAGGAGTTTTGTTGCTAATTGGCGTAGAAGGTAATCGGTTGATGATGTATGTGGCGGTCAAGACACACTCGCCCCAAATTTTTTTAGGAAAAGTGGCTTCAAATCTTAAAGCCCGAGCGGTTTCAATTATGTGTCTATGTTTTCGTTCAACGACCCCGTTCTGTTGTGGGGTGTGTGGACAAGTAGTTTCAAGAAGAATTCCTTGTTCACTATAAAATTTCAACATGGCATTTGACGTAAACTCACCACCATTGTCACACCTAATTCTTTTTATCAATTTTCCAAACTGGGTGTGTACCATTTTATGAAAGTCTGTTAGCAACTTGCTTGCTTTATATTTGAATTTTAGCAAAAATACCCAAACGAATCTACTAAAATCATCAACAATAGTCAAAAAGTACCTTGCCCCCGAGTGAGTAGGAAACCGATACTTTCCCCAAATATCACAATTTAAAAGCTCAAAACAACTATGAGTTTTAATGCCACCAATAGGAAAAGGTCGTTTGATATGTTTTGCTCTTGAACAAGAGTCGCACCTTTTATTGAAAACAGATTTACTTAGAAAATCTATTTGAGAGAGTTTGTCACCGGAAGCGTGTCCAAACCTTTATGCCACGTATCAATAGCAGTCATCATGGCCTTCCTTTCTTTCCCAATCATTCCCATTCGGTAGAGACCACCCTTGCAATTACCCGCACCAATCAAGTTCCTCGTGTGAAGTTTCTTCATAACACAAAAATCGGGAAAAAATGTTATGCCAGCTTGGAGGTCTTTACTTAAACGACTTACCGACAAAAGATTACAGGTGAATTTGGGAATGTATAAGACATTTTTTTATTTTTATTCCTCCTGGTAAAATACACGCCCCTCTTTCTTCAACGGGTATAGCATTCCCGTTGGGAATGAGCACTGGAGTTTCAATCCGGTTATGAGTCTTGTTTTGTAGGATCTCATATTTGTAAGTGACATGCTCAGTCGATCCCAAGTCTATCACCCAATCATTATATTCATTACCTTGTTCTGTCATGCATGCCATAGGTGTAGTTGCATCTTCATTCAAGTCATTATTTCCTGAAAAATGCTTCAAAAAAAGTTCGTATTGTTCGTTCGTCAAACCTGGAATAGGACTTGACGCCGTGTCGACGCAAGCAACCTTTGGCTTGATTTCTTCACGTTTTTTGTTTCCCGACCACCACTCGGGATACCCTATTCTTTTAAAACAACCTTCTCGAGAATGTCCGTCTTTCCTACAGAAGGTACGACGCTCAACAACATTATTCAGTTTAGTATCCTTTTGTGCGGGTTTTTCGCGTCGTTGATGCGTGATTCCTTCACGTTTTGTGGGAATGAAAGCTTTGAATGCCACTGCCTCCACAGTTGGTCTTTTCTCAGCTGTGATGGCTCTCTGTCGTTCATCCACGGCAACGAGGTGATATGCCGATCCCAAGGTCGGCACCGATGTCATGGCTAGAATTTGTGTTTTAATTGATGTGCTAAAAGTAGTTTAATAAAAACAACTAAAATTAACCTAAATCTAGACTCAAAGTAATACTCTAGACTCTCTAAACTCGACTAAACTACTAACCGGCAAGTGAACCGATCGACTTTAGTAAAGCTAAGTTAGTCCGGATATCGAACCCACGAGACTCTAATTAATTACGCTAATTACTTAATCTAGACTGACTCTGACGCGAATTTAACTATTTTTATGTTTATGGGGGGGGGGGTTTCTAAAAATCCTAAGAAAATAATAAAAACTAAATTAATTAACTAAGTTAATTAACGAATTACCGTGAACTTCTTTCAGATGACGAAAACACTACCTAGACAGGAATCCTGATTGCTTTTAGTTAAGATTATATTTGGAAGTTGTCTACTATGGAACCAGGATCTTAAAATTCTCACCTCTCGGGAAATCTAAGGACCCCTAACCCTTCTCAAGAGCGCGCTATGATCCCCTAAAGGTTGTTAAATTACCGGTTATTAATTAGACTCCTTTGCAAGACATCCAATGGATTTATAAAAGTATCCTACAAGGGTCACTCCCTGTCGAGATCTAAACCTAGGATAGACTTGTTTTCTCAGTTAGACTTGCTAAACAGCAGCCAACAGGTTTACTTCCTAAGAAGGACCCACCTTACGGTTTAATCACTTAGACCTAGCAATAATCTCGCACCTTGCAGCTATTGATGATTAGTAAAACACTTGATTTTATGAGATTACCAAATATTACTTCTAAGGTTAGTTACGTAATTTCACCTTAAAGAGTTCAAGATTTATTATGTGATATAGACACTCACCTAAATCTAAAACCTAGCATGACTCTATTATGTGATAAAGACCGTCACCAAGAATCATCCGAAGTAATAATTAATATTCAAACAATATCAAGCACGCATATACGTCTAACCGATAGAACAAATCGTTTACAGTTCATAAATAATCCATAGCTTCCATAAATCCAAAATATAATCAAAACAATAGCAATCAATCATCCATGTCTAGGTAGTTACAAAGACTTAGCCAAGAATAGACATGAAAAACATCAAAATCCAAGTATTAACAAAAACGCAAAACATGACGGTGAGAAAAATACAAAAGTAAAGACACCCGAATAACGAATATGCAACCCGAATGATTCCCGCACTTCGTATCTTCAACCGGTAGCTTCCTGTGCTCGAAAACGCTCTCCAAGAACTCTAAAATTCGTCCAAGCTTTGCTCAATTCGTCCCTAGGGTTTGTGGAATGATTAATGACTTTTTTAGTACCCTGATCATGAAACGAAGATTCGCCGCCAAACCACCCCGTCGCGTGGCGCGACGGGTATAACGTCCCATTGTCGCGTAGCACGACAGCATAAAAAACCATAATATTAATTTAAAATGTTAGCGGGGCGCGACAACATAAGGTGATTCTTGTGGCACGACGCGAGACCCTTCTTTTCACAGACTATCTCGTTTTTTATCAGCTTCAGCATTACAAATTCCTAGAAATTATTCTAACTCTGAAACTCAGCCAATTCTTCTTCGTTTCGCGTCATTTTTAGCACTAACGACCTGTAAAACGAGATTTGATCAAAGTAACGAAATTCTAAATAAATCAAAACTAAATTACTACGAAATATGCACAAACTCTACACGATAAATGGATGTATTTTGCAATACATCATTAATCACAGTGAATTCTCCATCAAGGCCCATTAAGAATTCATATAGTTTTTCTTTTTCTTGATGTTCAACTAGCCTTTTTCCAGCACCACATGTACACCTATTGCAGGTGCATTGAGGCGTAGGAAGAACCGATTGGATCTCATCCCATAGGCTTCGAAGTTTTGTGTAGTAAGCCGAGACGGATGATCCGTCTTGGTGAGTGGTAGCGATTTGGGTTTTTAGTTCGTAAGCCCTTGGTGCGCTTTCCTTTCCAAACCTTTCACGAAGGTCAGTCCAGATTTTCGATGATGTATTAGCGTATTTGACGCTACTTCGTATCTCCTTCTCCATGGCTGTTGTGAGCCACCCTTTTGTCATAGCATCACATCACATCCATGCCATGTGATTTTCTGCAGATTTATCCGGTTTCTTGATGGTCCCGTCAACGAAACCGATCTTGTTTTTAGGAAAAAGAAAATTCTCCATTTCTTGCACCCAATCGGAAAAGTTCTTATCGGACAGGAGATCGTTTACATGTAATTGTCTTGGGTAATCGGAGGGGTGTAGGTAGTAAGGTGAGTTATGATCGGGATTGATCGGGTTACTGGTGTTGTTTTTGTTTGAGGTTTGGTCGTCGCCTGCCATGGTAGTGACAGTAGAGAGAAAGGAGTTGGTTGCTAGGTTTTCTTTTAATTGAGCAGGGGATGTTCCTACTCTGATACCATCTTAATTTGATAGTACCAAAGGCTTATTTGTGTTTCATATATTTCTCTATTGAAAACTCGATACACAGAAGGCATATAAATATGGAAGAGGAAAACATAAAAAAAGGAATATACAGAATGTATGGCTGCAAATGAGGTTGGTCAATGGAGGGAATAAAGGAGTGAGTCATGGGATAAAAATAAAATCTCAATAGCAGTTGCTTTACAAATATGGTAGATAGTATCAGCAAGTAACTATTATTTAATAAATTCTCAAAACTGGACATGTTATATAAGATTCTAGAAATATAAAAAAATACAGATACTATGACAATATGTCACACTCGAGCTGGGAGCTGGAGGTTTGAACGATTGATAACATACAATACGTAGTGGAAGTAACAAATAGCTTACAATTGATGTTTATGGTTTAAACTAATTTGAAATTACATATACAGGCACACGATTTAGGGAAACGCCTATAAGTTTGAAAACGCTGAGAACACCTAGCCCTAATCCGTTGGATCAAAACAATCTATGGATTCGATTGGCGCGGTGACGTTTTCGTAAATAACATCAACTTTATAAAGTGGACGCGCTTTAATTCATTAAGAGTAAAAGAGTCTTTTTACTGCTCTAATACAAAACGCCAAACTCATAAGTAAAACGCCATTAAAATTCCCGCCTTAAACTACAAGCCATACACATCAATCCCTTCTAGATGAAACGCCATCTTTATCTAAAACGCCATTCATACAAAATGCCAAACTTTGTGTTCCAAACGCCATAACATTATCTTGCCTTACAAGAGTTAATTAGTTGTATTTTGCCTTCTTTATCTAGTCCGAGTACAAGGTCGAGTAGTCCGAGTACAAGGCCGAGTAGGCAGATGTTGACCGATTTTGACTAATTAAAAGTCAACAAACCACGTTGACCGCCTAGACCGACTAGGCCGACTCTTTCCGACTACGTCCGACTAGGCGCCGAGTTTGACCGAGGCTGACTAATTGAGTCCGCCTAGGAGGAAGTCGCCTCAGATGGGTTCCGAGGACCGAGTACTCGCCGAGTACTCAGCCTTGGAATCCAACTTTTACAACACTGCCCCAGATCTCGTACACATGTAATACTTAATATGTGTTTCTCCTTTGTCGTTTATCTTTTCAGTCCCTTTTCTAACAGAAAAACCACAAGCCGTCGCATACCTAACATACACTGAATAACAATCATCGAGGCTTGAGAGTATCATGTCCATTTTGGGCTTTATCTCTTCACTAACTTTTCGGGAATGATAAATGGAAAACCAGTTTTCGGGCAAAACCTTTCATTCGAAGAAACATCCTTGTCTGAGAAAACAAAGTGAGAACAAATTAAGAAAAACGCAATTAAAATAGAAAATGTCTCCTTAAAACATTATCGATGAAAACGCCATTAATTGAATAATAAACAAGACCTAATAAACATATAATTGTAAACACGATAATGAAAACGCCATTAGTTGAATAATTAACAATATGAAGAACTGTTGTTACTGTCTTCCTCAAATTACGTGTTAATGAAAATGTCATAATTAACAAAACTGATGTTTACAAATTAACAAATTAATGTCATTAGTTGAATAATTAATAAATAGTAAGAACAGATGTTTACAAATTAACGTCAAACATTCAAAACTAATCAGATATACGTAACCAGGTGTAAAACGCCATTGATCTTAAACAATAAGCATACATTAGATCCCAAACGACAACTAACATTAATAATGAAAACGTCAAATATTGAATATATGAAGAACGCCATTGAAATATAATCGCATAGTCAAATATTACTTTGAAAAAAAAAGATATTGAAACAAGCATAACGAACAAAACGCCATATCTGTTGCATATGTATTGCATGATTTGCTGGAACACATACGAAAGCGTCATCAAATATTACTTTGTAGAACGGAATCCACGTTAGACGCCATAGATCTCGGAAGCTTGGAAATGAGGTAACTGCTAATACGAATATTTTGGAGTTTTGTTTGAAACAGAATTATAACGCGATTTATGGAGGGGAACGTGGACAATGACAATTGTGCCCCTGCATATCATTTAACACCCTTGCCACGTGTTCGGCCAGGATCTGTTGGCACTTTTTTAATCTGCCACACAAAGTTTTTGTGTTTTTAGTGGCACTTTTTGCCACTACAAACTTTAATACTTTTAGTAGCACATACAGTTTGCCACAATATCACATCAAATTGAATGCCACCGTAGACATTTGGCATATTAATTTGGATTAATCAATATTATCATTTATTGCAATATATAATAAAATTAAAATTGTAAAATGTAGAAATCATAATATTATTACTTAATTTAATAGTTAAATCGTCTTCTAAACATCCAAATGTTTGCATATGTTTAATAAGGGTCAACTAAGTCTATTACACAAAACTAACAGATGTTTGAATAAAAATTCAAAACTTCTTTATGTTCATGAACCTCATTCACAATATTTATTCGAGAAAAATAATACACGTGTTAACTATGTGTTAGTAATCATAGTTTTCACTTCATAGTTGTTCCTTGCACTTTGTGCCACCACATCATCCAACTCACAATATTCATCCTGAAATTTCACAAGTAGTGTTATATTGATTAGATCTCATAACCATAGTTATCAAAGACTTAAGAGCAATTTACAAGAGAGAAACTCACTTCTTTTGACATTAGATAAAGGTCTTCAACCAATGATTGGGTGGTTTTTCAATACTTCAACTCACAGTATTCAACCTGTCATTTATGTAACGATAATAAAGAGTTTACTTTTTTTTAAAGGAAAACTTCATTAAAACACACACCCACACCCGAAAACCGGGGGGGGGGGGGGGGGGGGGAAGAAACTACAAGAAGCTACATATTAACAAATTTACACCAATCCGACCAAGAAATTAAACTATGCTTTGATCTATGTTTGAACCATAAAAAGCCTAACGATCTGACCTCACTGAACACATCTTCCACCTTGACAACGACACCCGAGAATAACGCCCTATTCCGGGCCAGCCACAAACACCAACAGGAAACGAAAATAATACCTTGAATGATAGCTTTATCCTTAGCGTTAATTGAGCTCCCATTATGAATTTCCACCAAATCTTTAAACGAAAACGCAAAAATTGGAGGGATTCGGCACCACCGACTAATTTTTTGCCACAATATAACAGCCGTAATACAAGAAGTAAAGAGATGCTCCACCGATTCCACCTCCGATTTGCAAACTGTACAAAGGTCATCGGCCACCGTGATATTCCTCCGACGCAGAGAATCGGCAGTGGGGATTTTGTTTAGGACCGCTCTCCAGACAAACAAGTTACACTTAATCGGAACCCACTTATTCCATTCCAACACATACCTGCAACTGCCGGCATTAACACTTTCCAATACACTCTTGACCGATCTAATAAAGAGTTTACTTAATTTTACTAAAGGGCATTGCACAAAATTAGTTATCTCCCATTTAATTCATATTCCCAATTTGGCTATCACATCATGTTTAAATCGCAACTTTATAATGTTTCAAAACAAACACGCACATACACTTATGTTTAATTACAAATGAAACTGTTTTTTCCTAATGAAAACAGTGAACAAAAGTACAAAACAACTGCAGCAGTAGCTAGTAGCTGTTGCAACACTTAAAAAAAAGAAAAAAACAATGGTAGCATTAAAAAAAGTGAACACAAAAAAAGAAAGGAAAACCACAGGTAGCATTAAGAAAAAGTGAACAAACACATGTGCCGCTACTGAGCGTACCTATATGCCTACTCTATGGGTGCAAGCTAGCCGAGCACGAACACGAACTCGACTAGGCTCGGGCTTGTTTAACTTATGAAAGCTCGAGCTCTGCTCGATTCGAGCTTTGTTTCTAAAGCTCGAGCTCGAGTCGTAGGAAATTTTTCAAGCTCGAGCATGGCTTAGGCTTGGCTCGTTTATTATTTATTAATTAATTTCATAAATTTTAATTGTCATCATTATTTTAACAAAATATTTAGTATATTAATAAAGAGTTATATAAACACCAGGCTCGTGAACCCGCTCGAGCTCGTTAAGCAAAGCTCGAGCTCGTTTAAGATTGGCTCGTTTGAGCTTTTTATCGAGCCGAGCTCGAGTAGCTCATTTGTAGCTTGGCTCGTTTACACCCCTAGCCTACACCTAGGGATGACAATCTTGACAGGACCGGAGAAAAACTGGTTTGAGTCGACTAGTCTAACACGACCCCTTTAAAGAAAATGGTCGGGTTCGGGTTGACCCGTCCAAATACGAATTAACCCGTTTAAGTATTCGAAAAAAAAAACATTTATACTTTCATTGTAATACTTCTTGTACTTTATTCGTATAAAAATGAATTGACCCATTAACCCAATTAATTTTATTTTCAGTCACGACCCATACGAAGTATCCTACTTCGAAATTTTCTTTGTAATGCTTCTTGTACTTTATTGGAACACAGTCAATTCATATAGAGAACAAGACTCCTTCATTATAAAACATATGACTTGACTTCCTAAAGGTACAGAAATACATGACAAACCTGCTTCACGACCTCATTTCGGAGATGTATGTTTGTGATATTTAATTAGGTGACCTGCACAGCTGTTCAAAAAGCAACAGAGAATCCAGAAGCCCAAACCTATATTCATTGTTCGCAAATTCATTTCAAAATTTTATAAACCAATTTTGGTTTTTTAGAGCACACATTGTTTGCTGTGAGATTTTAGTTTTTACAAATTATATAACCCTACAAAAAGTAACTTAAGGTACCCTAGGCTAACTTAATAGTTGTGTCTCTTTACATCACACCCTTAAATAATACATTTGCATTAATACACATACTATATATTAAACACATGTTATGCAACCCAAACCAACATGTCCCATTACACACACCCCTACTGATGGGGTACGGTATTAAACCCGACCCGAGCGGTCAGACTTCCCGTTACGTATTGCTTTTATATTAACTATTTATTATTGTTGCCACTAACCCAACCGCGAGGCCCAACGCGATGTAGTTTACACTACTTTGGGCCAGGGCTTGTAGAGATAACCCCCCCCCCCCCCCCCCCATTGAGGTTAGGGGAGGCCCATATCCCCCTATATAAAGAGGTCTTCACCTCATTATTAGGCCAGAGCATATGGAGCCGCCACACTTTTTGTAGCTGGAAACAGGAGAATCTTCTCCTACCGGCAATCTCTACAGCTCCACTTTCTTCTCTTCTTCATTGCAGATCTAGGTTCAAGAGGAAGAACAAGATGTGATTCTTCACCCTCATGTAGAGCGCGGTCAAGTCATCCCGGCGGTGATTCCGTGTTTCTTCATTGGCGCCCACCGAGTACATACTATACATTTGCTGATCACATCTCGTTTTATCCTCAGATCTTCAGATCTGTGCTTTTAGTCTCACACTCTCGGTCTTCGAACGAAGAAACCCCACAGATCTATGTTACTTTTTCCAAAACTCCTAGATCTGTGGTATTTCACTGATTTTTGTGCTTAAAAATCTAGATCCGACAGTCACATCTCGTTTCTCTCAACTCGATGTTCAGATCTCATTCTTCTTACATTCTTGTTCATGCTTCAAACTTCCAGATCTGTTTTATTAGGCCAAATTTATGTTTCTGGTACACAACTATTCCAGATCTGAATCCAGTCTCTATTGCAATTTATTTTGCATTTTGATTTTGGATCTTGTGTTATCATTATCCCATAATCACACATACTAAAAGTGTGATGGGTTTTATGTTGTGATAGGAGAGTCATCGGTTGACTAGCAAGTGGAAATGAAAAAGAAAACAAAAAATAAAATAAAATAATCTATAAAGCACAACCCCATTTTATTTTAGGCCATGTGTAGTCATAACGCCCCTTTGTGGGCGTTATGCGACACGTGGCGCGCCACGTGTGCGGGTGGGCGTTATGGGGCGTTATGCGTTTAAGCCCGTAGTCATAAAGCCCCTACCCATCAATACCTAATTATTAATTTTCGGTTTTATTAAATAATTATAAAAACAATAACAATTTTTTGATTGGTCCAAGGTAAAGCCCCTCCCTCCACAACGGCGCTATCAACATCGCGCGGATCAAAATTTTCAGAAAAATGGCGCCCTCAGTTTTGGTGTTCTCGGCACCATGGCGGCGCTATGGGGGGTTATACCGCCCCACTACGTATGCTCTTAATCATATTTCTAAACATTGATATATGATTTATGAGAAAAGAAATCACGTGCTTTGGCGGTGGGTACAATTCATACTGCAAGATTTGTCTTGCTCATGGAGACATGTTCTGAACACATGACAGGCACCTAGAGTACTTTTAGTGCCTAGCCATTATTTTATATATTTTCTTTTTTAAAAGGACATCGTCCATAAGTATTGCCCGCTAGTTTTTGACGAATGCTATCTTTGCAACACACCCGAGTATAAATTCTTCACGCGCCGCATATTCTTATGTATCAGTAGTGCTAATTTTATACAAGTGACTCTTCGGTTGAGCAACTTAGGGCGGACGGTTTTTATCCCCGCGCAACTATCATCGGTGAGCTCTACTTTTTCTGCCACCTCGCGGATACATGCGTAAACCTCGCGTGCCAGCCACACACAACAGGGCATGCCTTTGCTACCATGCGCAGCAGGACATGCCCCCGCCACCAAGCACAACTGATCACCGTCACTCCAGACCAGCTACTAAGGGAATAGTATTCATCTACATGACAAAGTGTTTTATGCGCAAGACCATGTCAGAGACACGTAACGAGACAAACGTCACCGTTCTTACAGTGGGAGTGCCCCGCAACCTGCGCATGGTGAAGTGATTTTCTCTGATATGCTGCGCGACTGCGCGAGTAAGCTGCAAAATAAGGTACAACCTTTGACTCTATCTTCACTATAAATCTCACACAATGCACAACCTCCGAGCGAGCACACGCCTCCTGCGCAAGCTAGTCCTGCATGGGCGGGTACACCCCGCGCGAGCAGGTTCTCTCATGCACCAAACTAGCTCTGCCGCGCGGCCATGTTCCGCTCTTTACCCGGCAAGCTCCGCTGCGCGAGTACGCCGCCTGCTAGTCGCACTACGCCGCGCGAGTACACCGCCTGCTAGCCACACTATGCCGCGCGAGCATACTCCGAGTAATCTCGTTGCATGAGCATACTCCGCCACACGCGAGCACACTCCGCCGATGCTGGAGACCTCCTCCGTCGTGCATTCCGTTTGTCGCGCGCCGGCCGGGAATCTCATGTTTGTCTGGGTGGCGGATAGAGCCGACAGTGGTTGTCTTATGCTTTACATTTTTTACTCAAAAAAGCTAACGTATACCTTACATGGACAAGCATCCTTATACAAAAACCCAAGAAAGAAAAGAAAGAAAGATAGTGAAAAGTTACTATCTTGTGTCAGAAAGCCACGTGATATGTCATAACCATTAATATAAAGCATGGACCACAAGACTTGTCAGGAATCTCTTAAAAAAAAAAAAAAAAAACCATGCAGCGAATTCGAAAGATATATCTTTATATATCCACACTGATAATACTTGAGTGGTTTTGAAAAAAATAAATAAATAAAATTGTTCAATTACACAAATAGCATGGGCCTTTGTCGCCTTTACAAAATATACAAGCTCAATATATGTACGTTGTTTAAGTTTTGGACTAAAAATAAGTTACCTAGCTTATGAAATTGTTTAGTCATTATCTCTTGAATTCAATACTATTGACATTACTTAGCAGCTATGAACTCAGAGATCACACATCAGCACGGTGTGACACAATTTCGAGGTTCAAAATTATTTTCACATATGACGGAATAGGGATACATAGAACAAGCTCCTTATAAGGACAACGTTTTGGTACAACCCTTTCCATATATCAAACTCGTTGTTTCAATCTACCTTGTCAGCTTATGCTAACATTAGGCGGGGCGCCTCATAATACACCCGCATTCGATAATGACATTTGCAAATTTGGCCATATATTCAATCGGGAAAACGCGGCGACCAATACTCACGCACACCAATGAAGGCTTAAAAAGGTACAAGACAAGCGAGCACGTAAGTCGCCGGCGGGCGCTTGCTCCTTTACATACGAGCACGTAAGTCGCCACGCGCGCATGCTCCTTTACATACGAGCACGTAAGTCGCCACGCGCGCATGCTCCTTGACATACGAGCACGTAAGTCGCCGGCTGGCGCATGCTCCTTTACTTATGAGCACGTAAGTCGCCGGCTGACGCATGCTCTTTTACATACGAGCACGTAAGTCGCCACGCGCGCATGCTCCTTTACTTACGAGTGAGCACACATGCGCTAGCAGTCGCATGCTCCTCTACATACGAGCCCGTTAGTCGCCTCGCGCGCATACTCCATTACTTACGAGCACGCAAGTCGCCATGCGCGCAAGCTCTTTTACATACCAACACGTCAATCTCCATACGAGTCTGTTTTTCTACATATGATCATCTCAGCCTCCATGCGAGCCTTGCCGCTACACATGTAAGCACGCTAGTCTCCATGCGACCTTGTTGCCTTACATACGAGCGTGTGTGTCGCCCACGCGCGCATGCTTAGCCATATATGAAAACGCTTACAGAACGTAAACTATGCTACAAATGCACGCACCACTTTGGGTATACGCAAAAACGCATTGGCTGAAATAAAGTTTCGCTTACTCTTACAATCTTCAAGACAAGCCACACTGTTGTTATGTCACACCAGAGTATTAGCGCAGGCTCGGGTCTCCACTTCATTATTCATGACGCAACTTTATGCCAATTCTCATTCGCGATAACCTATTCAAAGTGGATTAACACGTGCAACTATTGTAGACAACAGTTTACAAAGATTCAAACACTATATATACATACGCTTCATGGCCTAAGACACGCGCGCACCTTGCGCTAACCAACAGAAGTCACACCATAGGGTGAATATTTTACAATAGCCAGACGACTGTGTGCGCACCGCTAAAGCTGGGCCACACTCACCTGACAAAGGCGAACCGTCAGTGACAACATAATGATCGCCGTGTCAACAGCCAACTCAAAGGTCACCATCAACGACATTTGCACCAACCTGTCAGAATTTAAAATTCGAAGAAATTTCTCGCCTAAAATTACAACGAAACTGCAAGTTGAAGTTAGCAAGGGTTGCGCCGCATGCTTCATCAACCAATGATCATGCGCGCCAGCTCTCAAAAGCAACAAGTATCAATTAACAAGCCTGGTAGCCGCGCCGTAGTAATTGACAAACACTTACACGCGCGCCAGCTACCAACACCCAACAAATGCTTTGAAGACCAACACTTTCTTTTTTCTAAGTCCAGAGCTCCAACCATTTACTTTGCGCATGGAAGCAGCACTGGACTGGGGGGACTTGAGGGGTTATGGTCCCAAAAAGTCGCGCTGACCAATCAGGCCGCATGCAGGACCATACTCCTTATACATTAATCTGACTAATCAAGAAACACCCTAAATGAAGGCCCTCAATGCCTATACCTCGCGCAAGCTGCTTGGACACTCATCAAAGGCCGCGCGGCATAAGAGTAAGCCAATAAACGTCTAACAGGCTGTATTCTGTCGTGCTCCACGATCACCAATCGTGCAGGAGACAGAAGGTACACAAGGACGCCTACATGACACCAATCAGGGGGCGGCGACAACTTCCCCGTGATCTCCACTCACCGGCTGATGTCGGAGAGACAACAAGGACGACCATCCGGACACATGGCTCCAATCAAGGTGCGCCAGCACCGGAGATCTTCTAGAAGACACTAACAGCTATCACAGAAGAGACAAGACGGATATTCCTTGTTGTCGCCTCCAGGCCCAAGGCCCATCAGCGCATCTCCTTCTACGCCACGCCGGCTATAAATAAGGACCTCCACACACAGGTTAAACTGCTTTGTTCTCTACTCTCTCACTCTAACCACACCCAACCGTCAAAACTCAGCCAATTCCAAGACTCGTACACAAGACCTAACCACATACACGCAGCCTTGACAAGTTCATGGCAATGCGCCAGTACAAATAGCAACGGCCTGAAACCAATCAGCGTGCGCCAGGTTTGCCCAACCAGTATCATGTAATATTCAACGCTCCATTATCTCTACTCACAGCGAAAGACAGACACAACAAGCATGGCCAACAACTTTCCCGCACCTGGGCGACTGGTAAGCCTAAAACTCAATCTTTACTTTCGTGCACTCCTAACAAGTCTAGTACTCCTACCACGCTTACACGCGGAGCAGCACTAGACTGGGGGACTTGATGGGGTACGGTATTAAACCCGACCCGAGCGGTCAGACTTCCCGTTACGTATTGCTTTTATATTAACTATTTATTATTGTTGCCACTAACCCAACCGTGAGGCCCAACGCGATGTAGTTTACACTACTTTGGGCCGGGGCTTGTAGAGATAACCCCTAACTGGGCCTGGCCCATTGAGGTTAGGGGAGGCCCATATCCCCCTATATAAAGAGGTCTTCACCTCATTATTAGGGCAGAGCATATGGAGCCGCCACACTTTTTGTAGCTGGAAACAGGAGAATCTTCTCCTACCGGCAATCTCTACAGCTCCACTTTCTTCTCTTCTTCATTGCAGATCTAGGTTCAAGAGGAAGAACAAGATGTGATTCTTCACCCTCATGTAGAGCGCGGTCAAGTCATCCCGGCGGTGATTCCGTGTTTCTTCACCTACCATTTTAAAAAGTTACAACTCTTCAAACTATTTTTAAAATGTATCACATCCCTTAAAAAATAGTTTTATGTTAATGATGTTCACTATTTGTAGTGTTTAAAATTTTTATTTCCATGACTCATAATAATAAAAACAAACTTAAAGAACAAGAAATAGGATGGTAACAGAACTCTTATGACTAAAATAAAATATTTAAATTACCTTGTTCCTTTATTTCCTCCAGAGATGCCGAAAAGAATAAAACATTTAGAGTAACAAAATACAAGAATGTTTAAAATAGAAGATGGGTTTTTGATGCATCTGAAATCAAGGAAAAAGAATTCAAATTTTATAGTTGATTTTCCTTGGTAAAGAAGATAAAGTGATCATAGGTGTTATTCTTTAATCATTTCATATTCCATGAGTGATTCTCTATTTCATTTTCATTTTTCTGTGGGACTCCATGTATAGATTTAGAGATAATTGAGAGCATTAAAAATATATTTTATTATATCGTATGTATACGTATACCTATATATCTAATGTTATATTTAGAATCTATTCACTATTATTCTTAATTTCATTTTTCTTTTTCATCAATCTGTTCATTATTAGCTTTAATGTTTTTTATTATCTTATTAAATTAAACATATTAATTATTAATAACAAAATACTAATATTTGAATTTTAAAAAAAATACAGGTATTACAGGTATATATATATATATATATATATATATATATAGAGGCCGGTTAACGTACAATACCTCTTATCCTACATTATGTACGCGATGCCCTCAGTCGTACGATCTTCAATCGATCAAATGCGGGCGAAACTAATTTGAATGATTAAATTAATCATTTTAATATATCTAAATCATACCAGGAAGGTTAAAAACGTCATTGCGAGGTCATAAATCTCTGTAATTGACCGATGATAGTTCAAAATCAAACCCTAAATCAAATTCAAAAACCTGAAATTCTTCTTCCCCAACCTCCCTTCGTTCCTTTTGGTGCGATATCGATAATAAGAACTACTAATTTGGGAGTTGTAAGGGTCAAACGGAAGAAGACTGACAATGATCGACCAGCAATCGAAGAAGATGAACAGTAACACACACACATATTATACACATGCGATTTCATCAAAATTACCACATGCGAAATTGTTACAAAAAAACAACATGTTATTTCATCAAAATTATCACATGCGAAATTGGTACAAAAAAACAACATGCGAATTCATCAAAAATTATCACATGCGAAATTGTTATAAAAAAAACAACATGCTATTTCATCAAAATTATCACATGCGAAATTGGTACAAAAAAACAACATGCGAATTCATCAAAAAATATCACATGCGAAATTGTTATAAAAAAAACAACATGCGATTTTAAAATGCGGGAAGATGATCTGACGGCTAAGATTGAAGCGTACGTAATGTACGATAAGCAATATTGTACAATACTCTTTACCTATATATATATATATAGGACAAAGATCCGTTAGGAACCACCTCTTATTGCGGGAACCGCGAGAACCAAGGTGAACACAATCAAAAATGCCTAAAAATAGCTAAAAATAACACAAATTTTTTTTTAATATTTTTTATAACAAAATCGCTACTTTTCGTAGCAAAAAAAAAAATTAATTTTTTTAAAATTTTTTTTGCTACTAAAAGTAGCGATTTTAACATAAAAAATAAACAAAAAATTAGATTTTTTTAGGTTTTTTGGGGGTTTAGTTTTTAGCATTTTAACTGGGGGGGGGGGGGGGGGGTTGGTTTTTTTTAGGTTTTTTTAGCTATTTTAGGTTGTGTTCACATTGGTTCTCGCGGTTCTCGCAATAAAGGTGGTTCTCGGATGAACCTTACCCATATATATATATATATTTATATTCATTCGATCGGTTGATGTATATAAAGATGACGATCGATTCGTTTTCTTAATGATATTTGTTGGGTTTTGTATTTAGTTGGCTTTTTGGTTTGATTTTGTCGTGAATTTTTTGCAATGCATGTTGATTGTTTAATGTTTGTTAATTATTTTTGGATCAGTTTTGAGAAAATGTTGTAAATTATAGAATTTGTGTTTGAACGGTCGACGATAGTTTGTCGTCTTCGTATCCATCTATATCTTCCGTCAATCTATCTGAGGGTCCGTCGGATAAATACTCGATTGGCGGTGTTGGTTTTGGCTTTAGTGGTGGTAGTGGTTTATGGCTTTGAGATGAAACTGAAAAGCTGTATTTGGAAATTGTAAGTCTGTACTAGAATTGGAATATGAAATGTTGTTAGAATATTTTACACCGCATTTAATAAATACCTATTATTGTTTTTATTTTATTATTTTTTTCATATCTAAATTAAGTTGTAGTAGTATCATTACAAAATCAGTTATGATGTTATCCCCTTATCAGGTTATTTGGATTTTGGTTAATTAAACATTGGATTTAAGTTAACTAAACATTTTAAATCGTGTACATTACTAATCCATGTTATAGAAATTCTTTTTAACACATAATTTACTTTTTACAATGTAAGTTACGTCATGAATCATAATGACCATATATCTAACTTTTCAACTACATCATATATCAATTCTCACACAATTTGAAATACATCTTCAAGTTAAATATAACTAGTTGATTTTGCGCCCGCGCGTTGCGGCGGGGACCCAATGACTGCAAAACACGTGTCAGCAACAGCAAGCAAATACCGAATATCAAAACGTAAATAAAAATGATGTTGTAAGGATAGTCATTCCGTCCTAAAAAAAGCGATTTTAAATAACCTAATATATAATAATAGGACCCACACGTCTTACACGTTGGAAATTCGGTTGTTTTCAGTTCAGTTATTACGGTGCTAACACGTTAAAACATGGATGAGCTCAGCACCGGTAACGGCACCGAAAGTACCGATCCGGAAAATCTTGAAATTAGGTACCGGCACCGAAAATACCCGGTACAATACAGTATGGTATTTGAAGGTAAAAATCAATAAATACAGGTATGGTGCTAGACCGGTGTCGAACCGAAAGTAACGATTCTGAAAACGCCAAAAGGTGGGTACCAAATTAGTACCGAAAATGATTTTGGGTAGTAAATTTGGTACCGATACGGTACCGGTTTGATTACAGGATTTGATACGATTTGCTCATCAATAATCTAAATATCCAAGTTAATTTTACATGCTACAATTCATTCATTACAGAAAAAGACAAAAAAGAAAGCAAAATAAGTTGTTGTGTATATAAAACCTCATTCAAACGAAATACAGTTTACTTACTGTGTACATGAAAAGTAATCTAAACGGTGCAATTACTTGCATTGCTACAGGATTTGATGAGCTCGGTACCAACCGGTACCGAAAATACCGTTACCGAAATCCCCAAAAGTGGGTACAGGTACCGAATATACATGGTACGGTACAGTTCCGTACCGGTCGGTACTAGTACAACACCGATATTTGAGAGTAAAAACCGGTGAATACCAGTGTTGAACCGCTACCGAAAATGCACCCGGTTTGATAAATTTGATACGTCACTTATTAATGTTACTATTCATTCATAGGGTAATTTTAATATATACTAGGTGGGTTCCCCCGCGCGTTGCGTCGGGAATTCGACCAGTATCACTGATACAAAAATCTAATACATTAAGTCGTGATATGCTAAAAGGATATCAAAATGTGTTTTGTATCGATGTAAAAACGGGTCATAACCTTAACAAAACCAGTTTAGTTTTGCTAATGTTCTCAAGTTTAAAAGCTGAATAGTTGAAGGGAATTTTCCGAAGAGACCGTCATCATATTCCTGCATTTTGGATCTATATTGACGAACCGGCTTCTGTTGAGCATGCTTGAGTAGATAAGTGGTTAACCTGTTCCTCACTGTTATATCCTGCATTACCTCTTTTTTTCTTGGAATAAAAACTACTGATTTAGGCAATTCACAACATGATTTTTGCCCCACAGTATTCGCATTCGCTTGTACAATCTCCCAAATCAACATATGAAGGGCCCGGCGATTGTGAATAAGGTGATGATGTTGATGGACCTTCAGACTGTTGCATATTAGGCTGGATAGAAGTGAGAGACTGTAAGGAGCATTGATTAGCGGCAGCCCCCAGCATGGCTGATCGCCTTACTGACTGAGCAACTGTTTGCACACCAAACTCATTAGGTGCTTTCGAGGAAGATTGATTGCTGGTATTTTCAAGTGCAAGAGCCTTTCGTTTTTTATTCAAAGGACGTGTAGCCATACTTTTGCAAATGCTGGCTAAAAATGAAAATAAGGTTGGAGTATAAAACGAAGAAAAACATCAGGTAGTATACCAATGGAGCGAAGCTAAAAATGGAAATAAGGTTGGACTATAAAACGAATAAAAACATCAGGTGGTATACCAATGGAGCGAACCAAGATACAAAAGAGCGCTTTTATCTCAAGCAAACCAACATACAGGTGATAAAATATCATACATCCCAATTTTAAATTGTAATAAACACAAACAATTGAATCGAATACAACAAAATCAATATTTGAGATGTGGCCGTCATTTTCTGTTAAATCATAGTTACCAGATATATTAATTACAAACTGAGTTTCAACTCTTAACTTATTTTGTTATCACTTTACCTATTTGAATTTTCCTGAATGAATAACTGTTACTAATAAGATATAATATAAAAAAAGACCCCAAAAATTATGTGGAAACACTAAATAAAACAGTGAAGCTTTATAGGTAAGTATAATTTTTTGAAACTTTACTCTCATTGGGGAATTTCATCAAGCACTTGGTGCTCAGAAAAAAAGACACTAAATCAAGAAAAAGAATCACCAAAATGAAGATGCAAAGAAGCGTACTCCACATTCAAACAAAAAGTAGTAAAAGTCACCCCAGAAACTTAAAATTCTAGAGAAACCCAGCATAGTTCAAAACTTCAAATACACTTGCTACACTTAGAAACTAAATTGTACCTTTATTGGGGAAATTTGTAGAAGCAATCGTGAGGATAGAAGACTTCAGACGCCAAGCTTCATTCTGGGTACCAGGGAAGGTTCAATTATTTGGAAGGCACTGTAAGTGATGAAGGTAATTGAAAATTGAAAGAAATACGTGTAAACAGTACACGCGGCAGTCATTAGAGCATTCACATCCAAACCATCAAATTATACATACATTCCACTAAAAAACAACTCCTATATCAATATATTTCCACTAAAAACAAATACTTTTTCTCTCTCCTTTTCAATTAAATAATATTATCATCACATTTTTCTCTCTCCTTCACTCACAACCACTTTCAATATATATTAAAAAAATTATACTGGGTGAACAGTGTCCCCCCAAATATACAGATGAACAGTAACATTTTCTCTCTCCTCTACTCACAACCACTTTTTATACCCTTTATAATATAAAAACTCTCACTCACATATTTTGATGGATAGAATGTGAATGCTAGAAGAGAACAACACAAAAGTAAGAAATATGTAACCTAATAGATTAGACCGTGGGGTATGGTGGGGCTTGGGTTGGGGCTTGAGTTGGGCATTGGTTGACACGTGGAATGGGAAAAAAAAACCCACGCCCATGGGGTATGGTGGGGCTTGGGTTGGGGGCATGAGTTGACACATGGCCATTGAGAGCCCGCCATGTCACCTTGCTAGCCCGCCCCACGCCCGGCTTCAAACCCACGCCAAAGGGGCCACGCCCAAACCCACGCCCCAACCCAAGCCCCCGGGGTGGTGGCTTTGGCGTTTTCCCCCAACCCAAGCCCCATACCCCATGGCCTTAAAAAATAAGATCTGAAGTTTATGTTAATATGTATAATAAGAGAGCCCATTAAAAGCCCATTAAAACCCCAGTAAAAGCCTAACTGTGAATCAATAAAATAATAACTATGAAACACTATTCATGATCAGTTTGTAATAATATGTATAATAGCAAAATAAAATCAGTTAATATTAATATTATTTTTATTGCACATCTTAACGTTTGGCAATAATGCATGAGTTAACTTTTCAACGTGTGTGCGTGATGTTGATCAGTTCTGTTTTAGCATAATGGAAAACATGAATAACATACCTGATTACAGCAGTACAGGTCAGCAGAGAATCCAGATGGAGACGCGGCAATAAGGTTTGACATGATTGTCAGCTTGATCTGGTTCCTTCTTAGGGTGCAATCTAATGATGGTGATGATGAAAACCGATAAAGGGTAATCGGTTGAGGAGAGGAGGTCGATTGATGTTATGAGAGTAATTAGGTTATGTGTCTAACCCTAAAACCTCTACATAAGTCTCCTTATATATGCACCCAATAGGAAACCCTAATTAGTTAATAACGGTAATAAGGCCCATCAACAATTACCAACTAATTATTTAATAAGTTGTTATATATTTTGATCTGTATAATGTAAATGATTATAATGGCTACTGGATTAAATATTATACCATAATATATTTAATCTTACATTCTCCCACTTAGCCGAGTAATCATTTACTATGAGTATTAGATAAGCTTGATCAGGAGTTAACACTCATTTTAGCCTTAAACAAGAACTATAGCAGAGAAATACAGCCGTTGAATCATTATGCGACTCAGGACCCCCATTAGTCATACTATAGCCTTAATTTAAAACCTAATCGTTATGATCAAAATACACATAAGCCCTTTGTTTGATTTGTAATTTTATTTGTCTATATGCCATTATGCCGGCTTGACATATTCTTAGAGACATACAAAATCAAACTGATGAGGAAAATTAACTAATAGTTAGTCATTCATAGTATGCAATTGCGCATGGCCATTAATTAATACCCGTCTATAAGCTCTCTTAATAAGACTTATGGGTAATAGCCCTTCAGTTATAGGATCCTTAAGCATATCATGAATGTATTCGATACAAAGACTTAGTTTCTCAATTCGTTCAAAAACGAATAATTAATTGCGTATCGAAATTTAATGCAGCACCTCTCGAACTGTTACTGTTCAAGGACACATGGTAGCTGACTTTATCACAATAAGTCTTCAATACATTAATTATATGGAGTTAATAAACTTATGAGTCCACAGATAAATTTCCAACAACATTTAGTGACTATATTATGTCATTATAACTCAGGTTGTTGATATCAGTCCAATATGACTCCTCCATGAGATAGGTTTTGTCTGCTGACATAAAGATATACCCGGAATAACATTTTGTCATCTTTGAACATTACAAAGTTAAAGTAATAAACCGGTTTGAGTTCTCACTTCTTCTTCAAATCATAGTCTCTCGTTTCTTTTAAAGATATTGTAATACTCTATTAAATGCTTCACGTTAATCTAGACATATCTAGTGTGTTGCAATGTGAGTAATATCTAAACGAGTATAGACTTGAACTTACATAAGGCTTCTAATTAATGAAGCGTAAGGAAAGAATCCCATTTATCCTATTATCCTCTAAAGGAGAGCAATATTTTGTTACATATGTAAGGACCCTTTTAATGTTAAACTTATGGAACGGAACTAATGTCCCATTGGGTCTACCTCGGTATGTTACGATATCTATCACTTAAGAGCTATCTCTGAGATCTATTATATCAAAGTTTGTGTTAACAATGCTTTGACATATGTAACATAAATCAAAATCAAACCTCCCTTCGTTCCTTTTGGTGCGATATCGATAATAAGAACTACTAATTTGGGAGTTGTAAGGGTCAAACGGAAGAAGACTGACAATGATCGACCAGCAATCGAAGAAGATGAACAGTAACACACACACATATTATACACATGCGATTTCATCAAAATTACCACATGCGAAAATTGTTACAAAAAAACAACATGCTATTTCATCAAAATTATCACATGCGAAATTGGTACAAAAAAACAACATGCGAATTCATCAAAAGTATCACATGCGAAATTGTTATAAAAAAAACAACATGCTATTTCATCAAAATTATCACATGCGAAATTGTTATAAAAAAAACATGCTATTTCATCAAAATTATCACATGCGAAATTGTTACAAAAAAACAACATGCGAATCATCAAAAAATATCACATGCGAAATTGTTATAAAAAAACAACATGCGATTTTAAAATGCGGGAAGATGATCTGACGGCTAAGATTGAAGCGTACGTAATGTACGATAAACAATATTGTACAGTACTCTTTACCTATATATATATATAGGACAAAGATCCGTTAGGAACCCACCGCTTATTGCGAGAACCGCGAGAACCAATGTGAACACAACCAAAAATGCCTAAAAATAGCTAAAAATAACACAAAATTTTTTTTTTTAATATTTTTTTATAACAAAATCGCTACTTTTCGCAGCAAAAAAAAAAATTCTAATTTTTTTTTAAATATTTTTTAGATTTTTTTAGGTTTTTTGGGGGGTTTAGTTTTTAGCATTTTAACTGGGGGGGGGGGGGGTTAGGTTTTTGGGGGATGGGGGGAGGGGGTTTAGATTTTGGGGTGGGGGGGGGGGGTTAGGTTTTTTTTTAGGTTTTTTGGGGGTTTTAGTTTTTAGCATTTAGCTTGGGGGGAGGGGGGTTAGGGTTTTTTTTTTTTTTGGGGGGGGGGGGGTTTAGGTTTTTGGGGTGGGGGGTGGGGTTGGTTTTTTTTTAGGTTTTTTTAGCTATTTTAGGTTGTGTTCACATTGGTTCTCGCGGTTCTCGCAATAAAGGTGGTTCTCGCATGAACCTTACCCATATATATATATATATATATTTATATTTATATTCATTCGATCGGTTGATGTATATAAAGATGACGATCGATTCGTTTTCTTAATGATATTTGTTGGGTTTTGTATTTTGTTGGCTTTTTGGTTTGATTTTGTCGTGAATTTTTTGCAATGCATGTTGATTGTTTAATGTTTGTTAATTATTTTTGGATCAGTTTTGAGAAAATGTTGTAAATTATAGAATTTGTGTTTGAACGGTCGACGATAGTTTGTCGTCTTCGTATCCATCTATATCTTCCGTCAATCTGAGGGTCCGTCGGATAAATACTCGATTGGCGGTGTTGGTTTTGGCTTTAGTGGTGGTAGTGGTTTATGGCTTTGAGATGAAACTGAAAAGCTGTATTTGGAAATTGTAAGTCTGTACTAGAATTGGAATATGAAATGTTGTTAGAATATTTTACACCGCATTTAATAAATACCTATTATTGTTTTTATTTTATTATTTTTTTCATATCTAAATTAAGTTGTAGTAGTATCATTACAAAATCAGTTATGATGTTATCCCCTTAGAAAGTAGTAATTCTTCTTCCGCCTCTCTAACTCTCTCCGCCCCTCTGACTCTCGCCGCCCGGAAATCGTAAAGTCTTGCTCGACGATGCTTGCTTGAATCTGCATAGAGTGTGGGGTTTAATCGACCGGTCCTGGGTGGCCATCTAGATCTAACCGTGCTCTCTATTTGGGTCCCTGTGGCATCCATTCGCTGCTTTAGGTTCTTGTGGTTACATCAATGGCTTCCCAGAATGGGCGGGGGGGGGGGGGGGAGAGTATGATAATGGTGGTCCGTGGTCAAACGTTCAGTACCGGAAAAATCGAAAAAGCAAGGGTGATGGCGTGGAATGGACGTTCCTTGTCCAGAATATATCAGATCGGGTAACAAGAAATATCTTATGGCGTTCTTTTCAACCGTTTGGATTCATTTCGGATGCGTATGTGGCTCGGAAACGAGATGCGCGGGGCCGGTGTTTTGGTTTCGTTCGATTCTTGGGGGTAGTTGATGTGAAAGAGACACTGATAAAGCTAAACTCGATAAGGATGTTTGACATGAAAGCTGTGGTGGCACTAGCTAAATATGATAAGGATCACAAAAGAATTAAGTATGACCAGGCTGCCCAGGTCCGAAATATTTGGAGACCGAAGGAGTACAGTCAGTTTGGTACCGGAGGTAATGTGGAGGGTGGACAGCAGCCAGGGGGACACAAGAGATCACATAACCAGTCGTCGGATTACGGCCCATCAGGTCAACAAGATGGTGGGGAAAGGCCGACCTTTGCGGATTTATTTAAAAGTAAGAACTTGGAGAATAGTAATGGAGCCAAAGTTGTCAATGTGGTTGGTAAGGGATCTCTATATCCATTACACTGCATAGGTAGATCGGTCCTGGGATATACTAAGGAGGTGTGGTCTCTGAACAAGATTAGATTGGCTATAGAAGGAGAAGGATTATCTGATGTTGGTTTGTCATATGTTGGAGGTAAAACGTTTTTATTAACATTCAAAGATAGACGGTCTGCAAATGAATGCATGGAGATGCACTCTTCTTTCTTTGACATGATGTTTTCAAGTTATTCTCTTTGGAATGGGGAAGAAATTCCTTTTAACCGTATTGCCTGTTTAAACATATCCGGGGTGCCGTTCCTTATCAGAGACAATAAGTTATTCGACAATATTGGTGGCCTTTTTGGGGAGGTAGTTCAGCAGTCGGATTTCTCTTGGCAGGAGGAAGACAACTCGTATGGTTCCGTCAAAGTACTAACGTCCCAAATGTCCAGGATTAATGAAGCTGCGGTGATCAAGTGGAACGATAGAAGTTTAGTTATCTGGGTCTCAGAATACCCGGAGCGGTGGCAGCCAGAGTTAGATATGGGGAATGCATGGAGTCTCAAGGAGTCAGAATCGGAATTGGAGTCGGATTCCGGGGAGGAATCGGTGGACATGGATGATTTAGAGGAAGGGGAGATTAAACAGGATATGGGGCGGGATGATGGTATACAGGATGATAACCAAAATCCGGTGACGGAAGATGAACAGTCAGTTCCGGCTCCGGTGGATAATGATCGGACGATGGAGGAGACACGGGTTGGTCAAGGGTCGATTGTCATTAATGCTGGTGAACAAAAAGAGGATTTGCATGTGGAAGTGGATAAGTCGGCATGCGAATTACAAAATAATGGGGATATGGAGGAGAATCCAAATAAGTTAAATGCTAGTGAGAAGGATGGGCCCAATGTGGGCGTATATAAGTCTGGGCCGAGTAATGTTCTATTTAGTGATGGGCCTACTCCAGTTGGTAATCTGGGTAAGAGAAACAGAGATGATCAAAGCCCACCATCTATTGGATCAATACAAGGGCCATCTCAACGTCTGTATTATCAGCTGAATAACTCTGATTATTTGCCACTGGACCTAAATACCCCAGTTAGGGTTAATTCTGCCAATGGGGAGGATGAAGCCGATGAAGATGTTAATAAACATGGTGCACCGATTAATGGGGAGTCTGGCCAGAAGAATAATGAGGATACCCCGGACCCGGGGATACGCCAAGACGAAAGTGTACCTGGCCCCAATTGTTTAGATGAAGTGTTAGCCACAGTTCAGGTAGGATCTCTAGTTGGTATTGATATAAAGGGGTTTGAATCTGTTACTGAACAGGTTATTATTGATGAAGGAGTTCCCAATTGTTTAAAATGAATTGTCTCTCTATTAATTTAAGGGGGGTGCGGAACAACAGGAAATCGGATTGGATTCGGGGACTTAAAACAAGTTATGGTGTTCAGTTCCTTGCAATACAGGAAACTAAAGTACAGGATTCTGAAGCTTTTGTGTTCAATCAGTTTTGGGGTAGGGCCGAGTACAAGATTGCCACTGTGAACTCTCAAGGAAGGTCTGGTGGATTAGCATGTTTATGGTGTCCAGCTGTGTTCAGGTGCGATAATTTAATTCATAACAGGTACTTCATTGTCGTTTCGGGTAATATGGTTAGGTCTGGATGTAGAGTTAATTTGATTAATGTGTATGCACCGAATGATACGGCTAGTAGGCGCGCCGTTTGGGTGGAAATCTTGGGGATTAGGAACTCGTTGCAGGGGTTATGGATTATAATGGGGGATTTCAACGAGGTGCGAAATGCTAGTGAACGTATGAATTCAGAATTCATTGAATCTAATGCAGAAGCGTTTAACCAGTTTATTTTATCGGCCGGTCTGGTGGAGTATAATATGGGTGGTGGAAATTTTACTTATATATCTGACAACGGTAGGAAACTAAGTAAATTGGATCGGTTTCTAGTTTGTTTGGGTTTCATGGAAAATTGGCCGAATGCATCGGTCACTGCTCTAGATCGTGAAGCGTCGGACCACCGCCCTATAGTTTTATCTATCTCTCAGTCTGACTTCGGTCACATACCCTTCAGATTCTTTAATTCTTGGTTCGAGTACCCGGGATTTTTTGATTATGTATTGCAAAGATGTGGTGAATTCACATTTTCAGGGCCAGGGGACCTTGCATTTGCTATCAAGTTACGGTGGTTAAAAAACAGCATCAAGGCATGGTTACAGGAGGAAAAGCAAAGTAGGGAAGGGGTCTATGGGAGGAAGAAAAGTAGGCTGGCGTATATCGAAAATTTGGCTGAAGAACGTACCCTTCTAGAAGAAGAACTGGATGAAAGAATGGAATGTAAATGTTTCGTGGCTGAATTTGATAGATTGAAACAGTTAGATATCCGGCAAAAATCTAGGTCAAGATGGGCAATTGATGGCGATGAAAATTCTGCATTTTTCCATCACATTATTAACTCTAATATTAGCTCAAATAGGTTGAACGGGTTGATGGTTAATGGTGAGTGGGTCTCTAATCCCCTAGTTATCAAAGAATCCTTATATGAGTTCTTTAGAAGCCAGTTTACAGAACCGATGCTTAATAGACCGGATTTAATGTGCCCAAATTTGTCTACAATTTCTGAATCTGAGGCGGTTATGTTGGAGAGTCCGTTCTCTGAGGAGGAAATTAAAGCAGCGGTATGGGACTGTGAAGGAGATCGGGCACCGGGGCCAGATGGGTTCAACTTTAAATTTATTAAAAGATGCTGGTCAGGTCTTCGGATGGATATCAAAAGTCTTTTTGACAGGTTTTACTTGGAAGGCTCGCTTAACAAGTGTTGTACATCCTCATTCATCGCTTTAATTCCTAAGTCAAAAGATCCGGTTGGCCCAGCGGACTTTAGGCCAATTAGCTTGATTGGTGTAATTAACAAAGTGATTTCTAAAGTGCTAGTGAACAGACTTAAAGGGGTAATGGGGAAGCTGATTTCGGAACAACAATCGGCCTTTTTGGCAGGGAGGAGCATCACGGATGGCCCATTAATACTCAGTGAAGTACTTAGCTGGTTAAAATCAACCAAGAGATCTGGGATGTTTTTCAAAGTTGATATTAATAAGGCGTATGACTCTGTTAACTGGGCGTTTCTCAATTCTGTTATGGCTCAAATGAATTTCCCCAGTAAATGGAGAGGATGGGTTATGGCTACGTTGTACTCGGCTCGAGCGTCCGTGTTGGTGAATGGTTCGCCAACTAGGGAGTTTGACTATTCTCGGGGGCTTCGTCAGGGGGACCCGCTATCTCCATTCTTGTTTGTAATTGCTGTGGAGGCATTGACTGGAATAATGAAACAAGCCACTTCAATCGGGCTATTCAAAGGGATTAACATCCCCAATGGTGGTCCATCATTATCTCATCTGATATACGCGGATGATGTAATGTTCATTGGTGAGTGGTCTTCATTAAATATTACAAATTTAAGGAGGTTGATGAGGTGTTTCTACTTAGCTTCTGGCCTAAAGATAAATCTTACTAAATGTAGTATTTATGGGGTTGGGGTGGATGAGCAGGAGGTCCAGGATATGGCATCTGTCTTAAATTGTAAGCAAGGTATGTTCCCATTTAAACATCTTGGCCTAGTAGTTGGTGCTAATATGAATCTGGCTCGAAATTGGAAGTCGGTGATTGATATTTTCAAGAATAGATTATCACTATGGAAAGTGAAAACATTATCGTATGGGGGGAGAATAACACTTATAAAATCGGTTTTGAATTCGTTGCCAACGTATTATTTCTCTCTGTTTAAAGCTCCATTGAAAGTAATAGAGTCGTTGGATAAAATTAGAAGGGTTTTCTTTTGGGGTGGCTCGGAAGAAAAGGCGAAAATGAATTGGGTGGCGTGGGAAAAAAACAATCGCTTCGGTTGAGTTTGGGGGGTTGGGGTTTGGCTCACTAAGGGACGCGAATCTAGCTATGTTAGCGAAGTGGTGGTGGAGGTTCAAAACTGAAAAGGAAGCTTTATGGCGTCGTGTAATATGGGCAATTCATCACAGGCCGAGGGCTTGGAAAGAATTTCCCGGGAAAGCTTCAATTGCTGGACCGTGGAAAAACATCCTAAGTATTTCGCAGCCGCTTTTATTAGCTGATGTTGATATGAAGCAAGCTATTTCAGCGTCTCTAAGAAGCGGCAAAAACACCTCTTTTTGGCTGGACAGGTGGGCGGATCCAGTACCAATGTATTTGAAATTTCCTAATTTGTTTAAAATAGAACTGGAGAAAGAATGTATGGTGGCTGATCGGTTGAGTAATGGCCAGCTCGGGCCTGTGTTTCATTGGGCCTGGTCTCGGCCGGAACTAAGTGCAGAAGAAACAGTCCAGCTTCAACAGCTTATGGGACTGATTTGCGGGTTCACTTTATCGGCTGGATGTGACAGATGGGTTTGGAAATATGAAGCCAGCGGTGTTTTTAGTGTGGCAAGCATCAAATCCATCCTCGGGTCCTTCAATCGATCAAATCCGGTAAGAGTATTTGAGTGGAACAGTTGGGTACCGAAGAAAGTTGGAATCGTTGCGTGGCGGGCCGAGATGGAAAAACTACCGACTAAACAGGCCTTGGCGGTTCGAAATGTGCCGGTTCTGGATCAAAGATGCGTGATGTGCGGGGATTATTCTGAAACGAGTGAACATATCTTTGTATCTTGCCAGTTTGCACAATCGATTTTGTAAAACGTTGCGATTTGGTGTAAGAGACCTCCTATATATGCGTTTGGGTTAAAGGATCTGCTTGAATTACACGAAACAGTCTCCGGTTCGAGGATAAAAAGGAAAGCTTTACATGCGGTGGTCTTGGTGTCAATTTGGTGTATATGGAAATCGAGAAACGATGTGGTGTTTAGGCAGACAACACCGAATACCACGAGGGTGCTAGATGAGATTAAAGCTACGGCGTTCCTTTGGGTGAAAAATAGATCTAAATTGGCGACATTATCGTGGGAGGATTGGAGTCGTTTTAATTTTGGTGGATAGATCATTCAAGTAATAATTATCTAATGTATTGGCGTTAAACTTTTGTATATTTGGTGGTAGCATCTTGCTACGTTTTTGAATAAAATTTTGTCGGCCGTTCAAAAAAAAAATGTTATCCCCTTATCAGGTTATTTGGATTTTGGTTAATTAAACATTGGATTTAAGTTAACTAAACATTTTAAATTGTGTACATTACTAATCCATGTTATAGAAATTCCTTTTAACACATAATTTACTTTTTACAATGTAAGTTACGTCATGAATCATAATGACCATATATCTAACTTTTCAACTACATCATATATCAATTCCCACACAGTTTGAAATACATCTTCAAGTTAAACATAATAGCAAAATAAAATCAGTTAATATTAATATTATTTTTATTGCACATCTTAACGTTTCGCAATAATGCACGAGTTAACTTTTCAACGTGTGTGCGTGATGTTGATCAGTTCTGTTTTAGCATAATGGAAAACATGAATAACATACCTGATTACAGCAGTACAGGCCATCAGAGAATCCAGATGGAGATGCGGCAATAAGGTTTGACATGATTGTCAGCTTGATCTGGTTCCTTCTTAGGGTGCAATCTAATGATGGTGATGATGAAAACCGATAAAGGGTAATCGGTTGAGGAGAGGAGGTCGATTGATGTTATGAGAGTAATTAGGTTATGTGTCTAACCCTAAAGCCTCTACATAAGTCTCCTTATATATGCACCTAATAGGAAACCCTAATTAGTTAATAACGGTAATAAGGCCCATCAACAATTACCAACTAATTATTTAATAAGTTGTTATATATTTTGATCTGTATAATGTAAATGATTATAATGGCTACTGGATTAAATATTATACCATAATATATTTAATCTTACATTCTCCCACTTAGCCGAGTAATCATTTACTATGAGTATTAGATAAGCCTGATCAGGAGTTAACACTCATTTTAGCCTTAAACAAGAACTATAGCAGAGAAATACAGCCGTTGAATCATTATGCGACTCAGGACCCCCATTAGTCATACTATAGCCTTAATTTAAAACCTAATCGTTATGATCAAAATACACATAAGCCCTTTGTTTGATTTGTAATTTTATTTGTCTATATGCCATTATGCCGGCTTGACATATTCTTAGAGACATACAAAATCAAACTGATGAGGAAAATTAACTAATAGTTAGTCATTCATAGTACGATATGCAATTGCGCATGGCCATTAATTAATACCCGTCTATAAGCTCTCTTAATAAGACTTATGGGTAATAGCCCTTCAGTTATAGGATCCTTAAGCATATCATGAATGTATTCGATACAAAGACTTAGTTTCTCAATTCGTTCAAAAACGAATAATTAATTGCGTATCGAAATTTAATGCAGCACCTCTCGAACTGTTACTGTTCAAGGACACATGGTAGCTGACTTTATCACAATAAGTCTTCAATACATTAATTATATGGAGTTAATAAACTTATGAGTCCACAGATAAATTTCCAACAACATTTAGTGACTATATTATGTCATTATAACTCAGGTTGTTGATATCAGTCCAATATGACTCCTCCATGAGATAGGTTTTGTCTGCTGACATAAAGATATACCCGAAATAACATTTTGTCATCTTTGAACATTACAAAGTTAAAGTAATAAACCGGTTTGAGTTCTCACTTCTTCTTCAAATCATAGTCTCTCGTTTCTTTTAAAGATATTGTAATACTCTATTAAATGCTTCACGTTAATCTAGACATATCTAGTGTGTTGCAATGTGAGTAATATCTAAACGAGTATAGACTTGAACTTACATAAGGCTTCTAATTAATGAAGCGTAAGGAAAGAATCCCATTTATCCTATTATCCTCTAAAGGAGAGCAATATTTTGTTACATATGTAAGGACCCTTTTAATGTTAAACTTATGGAACGGAACTAATGTCCCATTGGGTCTACCTCGGTATGTTATGATATCTATCACTTAAGAGCTATCTCTGAGATCTATTATATCAAAGTTTGTGTTAACAATGCTTTGACTTATGTAACATATACTTGTCAAAAGAATGTCATCTATATAGACAAGTTTATTTTAGTTGCTCCCACTCATTTTGAGGTAGGTACATTAATCCACTAGGTTGTTGATTAAAATAATTACGTTAAGATTTCATCACATTATGATGTTTGCATTAACCCATACATGGATTTTATTGGCTTACAAATAAAGTGTTCTTTAACCTTCAGTTTGGAACTTTCAGGTTGTTTTATGAACATGTAAATATGTCAGCCATTTGTTAGGGAAAATTGTTTTTGATGTTCATCTAATGTAGCTTTAAACTATTATAAGCTACTAGAACAGTGATGATCCTCAAAGAAATCTTTTGTTAGATATGTAATAAAGATTCTTTAATAATTTATCTCTTCCTGAGTACAACCTTTGACAATTAATCATGCTTCTTCGTGTCTTATCGCTTATATTAGGAGTTGGTTTAGTTATGAACACTCTTAGGTAATTCAATCAAATCCCAAACGTTATATGAACACATAAAATCAGTTTTACTAGAAAACTGTTTTATTCCATTTAGAAGATTGATTTGATTGACACTAATGGCTTAATTTAAAGAGATAGGATCAGTAAACATTTCCAAAATCCATTTCAACTTCAGTTAGGGAGGTTATATAATCATCAAAGTTAGTAGGTTTTTAAACCTAGATGACCTCCTGAGTTGATTATTGGGTTTTAAAAGTTTCAGTTTTATGGATTAGCTCTTGGTTAGGTTGCTATCATTCTCAGGATTCTATGTTTGTAAGAGTTGGTGCAGTATGGTGTACAAGAGGTGTAATCGGAGTTAAATTCGGAGTGAAATTTAATGACACTCTTCCCCCCGCCTCTTGTATTCCTTGCAAATCATGATAAGGACTTTGACTGCTCCCACTGACCTTAGAAATCTTTAGGAACTCAGCATGCTTAGGGTCAATATTTAACGACCAACAAATTCTAATAGAGAAACAAGTTAATGACGTTAGTCGTTGTGATTTCTCTTGTTGAGGATTATGTTAGTTTAGGTAAGAAATATAAGTGTGCCCACAATTAAGCAACAATGAAACTTTTGTAAGAGTAGCAAGGAACAGTGTCGTGATGCAGCAGTGTCTTGTACAAGAGGTGCAAATTGAGGTAACGTGAAATTTTCACTCCCCACCTCTTGCAACTATTGCAAGTTATTATTAAGACACTTAATGCTCCCACTGATCTTTGATATCTCTAGAAAAGCTACATGAGAAGTTTCAATGAGGTACGTGACGTGGGAACCTATCACATCTACGTTAGACTTTATTTGATTTCTTTAGTGTCCAGATGTCATAAGAAAACTCAAGGACATATTTAATAGAAATCTTGTTAAGTACATATATGAATAGATTTCTTCTAAGACCGTGGGCCATATGCGACAAAATTTAGATATAAGTTGATAGTCTTTTAAATGATAAATGAATTATGTCTGAATATTCCATTTAGAATAAGTTCCACGAATGTCAATGAATGACTTATGATGGACCCATAGTTATTCCTTAAGCCAAGTTATATTTTAGGGCTTTAACGTCATGATTTAAAATCACTTAGAATGAGATTAGATGAAAGAAAATCATCCTCATTAACCATGTCATGATTTCTCATGAATTTCGGTTATAATGGATGACATTTATAAGTCTCATTTTCCTTTTGTCAAATTCTCATTTGCATGATGACAAAAGTTGTGAAAGTTTAAGGTATCATCTAGTTCCATCTTAGTAATGTTTCTATCCAGGTATTGAGAACAAATAATATGAGAGTTTAAGGTAAGTGTAACTTTATGTTGGTTATGCAAACCTCACAACCTTCATGACATAGCCTAAGTAATGATACTGTATTCTGATTAATCTTCAGAATATGTAAGGTATCGAAAAGCTTTGTTAGAAGACGGCTCATTATGGTTCTTATAACCTTAACGTTTAATTTTGTCACTAACTCTCATGTTAGTTATTTGTTGAATTCTGGTAAGGAAACGTATGGAACTAGAGTCAACTAATCATGTGTTAATTGGAATATTAAAATTAGCAGACTTAGATATCATTAGTAAGTGACTACCTAATTAACTTATCCAACCTTTCTTTTGAATAATGGATAGTCTCGTTGCTTATGCTTAGTCTAATGGCATAATTATGCAGTGAGATTTTCCCTAGAAGAACCTTAGAGGTGGAATTAACACTTGTAATTTGTCTATGGACCTTAGAACAATCCTCTTTTAAAGTTTAAGTGGTTGTAAGGTGAGTAACAACTTATTTTCCAGCTTCAAACATTTATTTCTATGTACATATGTTGCTTATCAACACACTCATTATACTTTGGTACTTTTGAGTGTTATAGTTGATTTATAAGGCATCAAATTGTACAAGTGAAAATCTTAGTATGTAATGTACTGGAAAAATGTACTTATTTCCATGCGTAAGCCCTTAACTTTATGGGTCATGGTATTGTACATTATTATGTATTCACATATACCACTTAGCCTTATAGTTAATAATTTTAAATGAAGGCATGCATCTTAGGAATTCTTGTAATTATTCCACAGATAATAGATTAGTCTTATGAAAGACTTAATCTGGAATAACTTTAGTGATAGCATTTATGTTAGAGAGTTCTTAATTATCATAAGAGACATCATGTTCGATTTATCCTAATCATCATGCTCTACTTTTCTTCTGTAGTACCTTTATCAGAAGAGAGCAGTAGGATTATTGTGTCTTAAGAGATAATCAAGGATTTAATTTAAGATCTAATTCTTATAGAAACTTTAAATAAGGCAAAACATTGTAGGTTTAGGAATTAGAGTGGATGAGATATATAGAAGAAAATTATAGTGACTAAAGATATGGGTACTAAAAGATAAGGCAGATGAAAAAGATCAAAAGATTAATGAAGGATCATTAATGTGAGGATCATTATATGAAAAAGTTGTGATATGTCTATTACTAACATCAAAATAATAGACTAAGTTAAAATTCTACTTAAATGAAGACAAATCAGCTTTGGCCTGAAGTGTAACCATTTAAGCATGTGTGCAAAGTAATCGTGACAAATCAGCTTTGGCCAGAAATGAGACAATCACTTTAGTTATGCACTTGTTAAGTATGCTATTCATAAATGAATTAAACCAGCTTTGGCCAGATATTAAGACATTCACGTTTGCAATGCATACTCAACATGACTTTTATTATACTTGAGCAATAAATAGATGTATCAAATCAGCTTTGGCCAGAAGTGATACATCAGAAGCTCACCCAAGTTAAGCCATTTTGGTTTTGTAAAACATTATTTGATTCTAATTAATTATCTAAGTATTTACAAAAACCAATTATTTAATTATCTAAATTTTAGTTCACATTAAACAGCCTAAAATAATGAGGTTTCGAGTTAGTCTTAGGTCTCGAGTGAGATCTCGACTCAGTTATGAGGTCTCGAGTGAGATCTCGAGTCAAGTCTCGACTCATCTTGTGGTCTCGAGTCAGAACCATGGTCTCGAGTACTGAATTTTATGAGATCTCGACTCCATAATGAGGTCTCAAGTCGCAACCATGGTCTCGAGTTGTGAAGATTTAAAACCATTAGTCGAAACCTTAGTCGTCTCGAGTCGAAACCTTATGGTCTCGAGTAGAAACCGTTGTCTCGAGTCGAAACCGTTGTCTCGAGTTATAAAGATTTGAGAACCCTTATGATTTCGAGTCGAGACCTCGTGGTCTCGAGTCGAGATCTTGGTCTTGGGTCGTTAAAAGGGTGATCTCAAAACTCCTGTTAACAGCTGATTGTGTGATAAGTTTGAAATTCGAATTTTAAGGGATTTGGTATATCTTGTTTCCTGTTTTAAAAGATATTTTATATTTATCCAATGATTTCGAAAATTATATCTAATAACATTAACATATTTTTCGAAATCTTAAGGGATAAAAAATTAATCAAATACAGGAAAAACACCTTCTAATCCTTAATTCATTCCAAAATAAGGAATTTTATTCGAATTTCACTAAGAACATGAAGAGCCCTAATATTAATAAAATTAAAATTCTGGAACCCGAAACCTGAATATTAAGGTTTTTTCTAGACAAATTTCGGACATAATTTTACCCGTATTGGTCTCGAGTCATATTATTTACCAACTTGATCATTTAAACAGTGATTTTTAGTCACTCGAAACCGGCTGTTATGTTTATAAGGTTTTCAAAATTTCTGTTTTCCAGATTTCAATCCCAGAATAATGGATATGGAAATAGAACTGATTAATCAACATATGCTCTGATACCACACGTTGATCAGTTCTGTTTTAGCATAATGGAAAACATGAATAACATACCTGATTGCAGCAGTACAGGCCAGCAGAGAATCCAGATGGAGACACATCAATAAGGTTTGACATGATTGTCAGCTTGATTTGGTTCCTCCTTAGGGTGCAATCTAATGATGGTGATGATGAAAACCGATAAAGGGTAATCAGTTGAGGAGAGGAGGTCGATTGATGTTATGAGAGTAATTAGGTTATGTGTCTAACCCTAGAACCTCTACATAAGTCTCCTTATATATGCATCCAAGAGGAAACCCTAATTAGTTAATAATGGTAATAAGGCCCATCAACAATTACCAACTAATTATTTGATAAGTTGTTATATATTTTGATCTGTATAATGTAAATGATTATAATGGCTACTAGATTAAATACTATACCATAATATATTTAATCTTACACGTGATTTAACGTTTCAGATCTTTTTTTGGGTACCGTTTGACGCTTATGAAAACATTGGTTTCATCCACTAAAAGTAACATTTCGTAATAATTGAGTAAACTATAATAATGGACACATATGTCGTGGAACATGTTTCAAAAGAAAATTTACATCGTATAAAACTTAATAATTTTCACATTTCATATATTGATACTAAATACATTCATTATCAGCATCCCGCCGCAACGCACGGGTTGGTGTCAACTCGTTTGTAAACATTATACAACACAACTTTTATCTATTTTCAATCAAGCAAAAAGCAACCACAAATTATTTTACTCTCCTACCATACAATGAGGCCATCAACATATACTGAATATGTATTCTCACAATAAAAGAAAATTCAGAATCAAAAGCTCAAAAAGCTTTTTGGCAAGCAGTATAAAAATAGTTATTTCACAAGATACTTATAAGCAAAATCACTAGAAACCAATTCAATTAATCACCATCAACAAACTCACATCCAAAAGTAATATTCAGATCTCTAGTTGAAGCAATAATCACGATACAACTAGAGTCAGAATGGAGGAAAGGACTAACCTGAGTAGGTTTACCACTGCCGGTCTCACCAACCAAATATGTAGTTTGACTGAGTGGTTTTACGTTCCAAAACAAGCAAAAAAAGGCCATAAATAGTACGTTATATTTTATAGTAATTCAATGCTACAGTGTTATACAATTCTCTACTTTCACTTCAACAAGCTGAAAGCACAAAACATAGGAATAATGTCTAAAATTATTTATGTAAACCTGATCGAACAGAAAGAAAAAAGAGTGCAACCTTAAAGGCATACTTAGGGTTTGAAAAGTTCATCCTTGTAAGCATCACGCATTGCATGTTAAATGTCACAACAAACAATTCAAATCATAAGTATAATAACTCAGTTTATTGAACAATAAGGGTTAGGGTTCGCACCGCTAAAAGTTAAAAAAACAATTCAACTCATAAGAACACTAATTCAAACAGTTAATTAAACAATTAGGGTTTGGCTATATACACACCTAAATATCTAGATCCGCTAGAGAGAACAAAGTTAAGCAATAGGAGTCGGAGGCATCTCGCCAAAACAATTACTAGTATTTGACTGTGTGGTTGCGACAAACCGAGTTGTAAATCCGAACGAACCTAACCTTTGTTGCTGAAATGACATCGTTCGCGGTTATTGTTGAGAGGATAGAGTGGAGAAGAGTAATGAACAGTGGCGAACGACTACGTTGACGGCGTGCCGAAGGCTGGGGTGGTTGATGGTGTGCCAAATCACAAATCGTTGTTCAATACCCGAGGTGTAGCTTTCATAATGTGTAGAGAGAAATTGATTTTGTTGATAAGTGATTTTTGGAATGGGAAATTGTTTATGGAGGGAAGACGTCAGAGGCAAAACTAAGACACCCATCAGTCTAATGCACCAGGAGGGAATGAAATTTTTGGAAAAAATTGATTAGGGGTTTAAGGGGGAAAGGGTTAAAGATGGGGAAAAATTAAAAGAAGCATTCGAAAATTGAGTCCATAATTAAAGTGCCACTAAAAATCCATTAAAAATTTTAGTGGCATACACAATGTGTCACTATAAAATTCAATTAGTGCTATAAAAACTATATGTCACTAAAAGTGTATGCTAAGCAAATATGGCATACATAAAGTGCCATTAAAACTTAAATTTGTGGCACAAAAGCTAACTGCCATTAAATATGTGTGCTACTAAATGGCATTTTTTGTAGTTTCTCTTCACTAACGTCGAGAATGATAAATGTGTGACATTTGTGCCATTACGATCATCATACAAATACAAATCCAATGAAATCTTGTGTTTCATTCTTGGGATTTGTACAATTGCATGTGACATTTATACATATCAATTCTTGTTCGATTTTAAGCTCTTATTCACTTTCTGGAAAAGTTATACGCAAACTGTTACGTAAACGTAATCAGTTTAACGCGGCAAACACTCCGGAATAGTGACATAAGCTTAATATACCTTAAATAACCTTTACATAACTTAGAAATAAGTTTTGAAGGGTTTGGAATGGCAAAAACAAGTTTATTCAATTACAGGGACTATTTGCGACAAACTGCAAAAGTCTACCAATTCGCATAGCAACGTACACTCCGGAACAAGGTCAGAAGCTAAAAATACCCTAAACACCCTTAACATAGCTTCGAAATAAGCTTTGAGGGGTTCGGTGTGAGAAAATATGCTTATTTGATCAACAGGGACTAAAAGCATCAAAACTACGAAAGTTTGCATATGCGTGCATATCTTGCGTTCCGACCATATCAAGACATCCAAAAATTTTTGTAATCACTAAAATATTTCATTTTAGTGATGGGAATTCAAAAATACCATTCGTCGCGTAATTTGGATCGTTTTCGCGTTCGTTCGAGTTTCGTCGTAATTAACCGAACAACACGATCGTACGATCGTACGACCAAACGAACCGACATCCATTATATTTCCAAGCATATTTCAAGTCCCCTATGCTTTCACATCCTTGTAGAGCCTTGAAATTGGGTTAACAGGGGTTAAACGCGTCAAAAAACAAGTTTCGGAGCTGCAGGGACCTGTTTTGACAAAAACTGAAACTTCTGATCAGACTACTAGGTGGGGCGCGACAGCCAGAGAGCTATTTGGTCGCGGGCCGTGAGAATAGGTGCTGGGAAGAAACCAGAATTCATCAAAACAGCCTGCTGAACTTGATTTTAATCATAGTTTTTGAGTATTGTGGGCTGGTTTATGTGTTCTCCAAGTTCCCAAATCAGATCCTAACAAGTGTAAGTTGTGGATGATTCCTTGATCATCACACAAACACTTGGCAAAGATCTAAAGTTTCATGATTTCCTATAACTAGCCAAGACTATCTTCATTCCAAATTGCTCATTTCCTTCTTCTTTCACTCTTGTTCTGAATTGAGGCTACCACACTTGTTGGAGGCCTCATACCGGAGCATTCTTAGTCTTATTTTCAAGCCTAGAACACTTGTAAGTGTTCTTTCATGTCTTGTTTATTTATTTAAAGCTAAAAAGTCAAACAGTGTTTGACTTTCAGCTTTGACCATGAATTGGTCAAGTTAAAGTTCATTTGAACTTTGCAACGTGAGTGTAATCACGATGGTTAAAGTCAAATATTGGATATATGAAGTACGCCATTGAAACATAAACACATTGTCAAATATTACTTTGAAAATAAAATGACATTGAAACAAGCATAAAGAATAAAACGCCATATTTGTTGCATAATTTGCTGGAACACATATAAAAACGTCATCAAATATTACTTTGTAGAACGGAATCCACGTTAGATGCCATAGATCTCGGAAGCTTGGAGAGGAGGTAACAGCTAATACGAAATTTTTGGAGTTTTGTTTAAAACGGAATTATAACGCGATTTATGGAGGGGAACATGGACAATGACAATCATGCCCCTCCATATCATTTAGCGCCCCTGCCACGTGTTCGACCAGGATCCGTTCTCACCGTTTTCACACTTCCAACTGTTTTCTCTTGATCCCGTTTCTACATATACTTCCAACCTTTTTCTTCTGGTCCTGTTTTCTCCTCATTTAGCGCTCCTGCTGTGTTTTATGCTTTCTAATAGAGCACGGACAAATATAACACCAAATAATAATAAGATTCGTTGGTGTTGTTCAATAATAACACCATTAAATCTCTAAACACGCCACCAAAAAATTAATGATAAAAACCATAAATGACACCACCATTAAATCTCTAAAGACACTACAAAAAAAAAAAATCAATGATAGAAACCACAAATCTCTAACACGTGTTAATATTCATTCCCCACCATTTAATAAGATAAGATAAAAATATAAATTTTTAATATTTTTGCAAAATTCCAAAATTTTCATTAATAATTCCCAATAAAATTCCGATTATATACAAATACATATGCTCACAGCAAAAGGTTAACTAGTATTAAACAACCCATTCAAGTATATCGGATTACAAAAGTTTAAATGAAACACAAACACTACTAGAAAACAAGGTTTTTGTGACCGCATTTTCGGTCACAAAACGGTCCCAATTGCCATGTTGCCACCATTTTACAACCAAGCTCCTTGATAACAAAGTTCAAACTGTTCAATCTACAAAACACCCAATGAATAAAACCAAGAAATCAGAACTAAAGAAAATTAATAACGGGTCGAGTCGGTTAAGGAAGAAGAAAATACAACTGTGAGTGAGTTACAGTTTAAGTACAAGAAGCCAAATTGCGTGCTCCGATATCTTTACATACTAAGTATGAATTTCTACCTGATTTCAAAAACATTTTTTTTTCTAGAAACAACCATAAGAAAATCTTATACATTCACTACAGGAAAAAGACCCTATAGGGACAACATAACTAATATCCAAGCAATTCAAAAATGAAATTGTATAACCAAATCAACCTTGTTAAAAAACTATGTCTCATAAAGTGAACGTGCGAAACTACATCAAAAACAAACCTGTGTTTTGAGCTAGAAATTCGCAAGAAATCAGTTGTGGTCATCGAAAACTTTCCTCTGTTCTCGCTACCACTCGCTCCAAAACTGCAAATTCAAACCAAAACTCAGTCTAATAAATATTTATGCTTATGTTCTTTTATATTTCCTAATATATGCAGTTAAAACGGAAAAATATCGGTTATCGGTCAATGACCGATATTTGAGATATCGTTTATCGAGGTGAGATATCGGTAATTTATAATATCATTCATATATATATATATATATGTATATGTATATATAGGCTGGTTATTGTACAATATCCCGTATCCTACAAATTGTACGCGATGACCCCAGCCGTTAGATCTTCTGTCTATTAAACCCGGACTTCACAAACCCGGACATGTTCATAAAGTCGCATGGAACTCACAAACTCTGACTCACAAAAATGGTTGTTCGCGTCTTATGTCCAAAATCGCATGGCTTCACAAACCCTGACATTTTCATAAATCACATGGACTCGCAAACTCTGACTCACAAAAAAGGTTTTTCGCATGTTATGTCCAAAATCGCATGGCTTCACAAACCCTGACATTTTCATAAATCGCATGGACTCACAAACTCTGACTCACAAAAAATTGTTGTTCGCATGTTATGTCTAAAATCGCATGGCTTCACAAACCCTGGCATTTTCATAAATCGCATGGACTCACAAACTCTGACTCAGAAAAAAGGTTGTTTGCATGTTATGTCCAAACTCTGACTCACAAACCCTGAAATTTTCAAAAATCGCATCGACTCACAAACTCTGACTCACAAAAATGGTTGTCTGCATGTTATGTCCAAAATCGCATGGCTTCTCAAACCCGGACTCACAAACTCGGACACTAATCGCGTATGCATAGGAAAAATGAATCAGGGACACGTGTAGGGCTATTTGTCACACCCTGGCTTTTGCGGAAGCGTGGGTTTATTTGGTGTGACTTCTTAATACCATAGCAACAATCATAACAATGCTATATGATAAAAACCACAAGATGTTCATCCATTAAGATAGTTTAAGAAATACCATAACATAATTTTCTTGAATCATCAACCCAAAATAAGTTACAACCATGACTTTTAAAAATGAGTTTCCAATGGACTCAACAAAAGAACTTAAATAAAACGAAGTTTGGAGACGTGTGACCCGTCCAGGCAAGGGTTACACCTCCCAAACCCTACACCCCTGGATGACATCTTTTATTTAATACGCAGCTTAATGTGCATCACCCGCCAGATCCGATCAATTCCCTGAAATACATGTAGTTTGAAATATCAACAAAAAGTTGAGCGAGTTCATGTGCATGTGAGTATGTATAAACCCTTGTAAACAATGTATGTATAATCCTTTGTAAACGGTGTATGAAAGTCCCTGGTATGTAGCAATAAGGAAAAAAAAAGAGATCACCAATGGTTTGCAAGGCCATTGATATATGTGAAGTTATGCAGGAAGAATCAAACCTAGCAACTTTGTACCGGGCCTCGGCTGTAAGTCACAGTCACCACTATGGGCCGCCCTGGCCTCATGGGTGTGGGCTCGCTACACCCAAATAGATCTATTACTCATGTCCCTCGGTCCTACGACGAGGATTAATGGCCTTTAGTAGCCGCCTACCCACTCACACGATCTAACGATGTATGAAAAGTCCCTCCTTAAGCTAACCATACCATGTATAAAAATGTTTGTATAATTGTAACATGTATTTCACCCCCGAAGTATAAAACCGAAAACAGTTAAGAGAAAATGGGGACATGAATTCACTGTAGTGCGTCTCCTGTGCTCGTACTCAAACCTTGTCAGCTATACAACGACCTACAACGTACTAATGTCTATTAGACGAACGGGCCGTGCCTTGGCTTAGTATGTACGGGTTTGAGTTACGTTACTATGTTATAATTTCTTGTTAAAATAATAATAATTATTTTAACTTACATTATATTTTTAGGTCTTGAAATAATAGTTAGGCAACTATTCCGTATTCATACTTCTCAAGTATTTTATATGCGTATTTTCTTCCCAAGGATGGGGGTATGTATACATGTATTTTGTGATTAAAGTATTGACATTATATATTCCTAAGTCCCACTTTAGAAAAATATATAATAACTTATTTATCAAAAATAACATATCCCAAAAATATATATTTTTCCAAGTATGCTAGGAAAATATATCATAACTTCTCAAAATAATATATTTTCTACTTGTTTCAAAAATATGTTATACGTTGTGATAAATCATATTTTTTGTTATCAAAATATTATCCATCCAAAATATACTAGTAACGGTATTTTGTTGAGTTATATTATTTTTCTGTAAATAATATAACTAGTTCCCAAATCAAACAAATTATCACACAATCGTTTTAGTAAAAAGTATATATTCTAAATACACGTTTATGTGTTTATTTATGAAAACCAACCTCCGGTACTTTGAAATTTTGTAACAAAACTTATGGCGAAGTTTATTTTGAAAGACAATGTTTAAAACATATTTGCAACCATTCTTTAGAAAATAACTTCTAAGTATTGAAATTTTTAGGAAATTTCGCCAGAGTTTCCTTTGTAAATGGAGGCGTCCATGCTAATAAGCATATCATTTTCTTTTCAAAACAATCACAATAATCATCAACAATTATCCTTTAACAACCTTACATCACCGAGAGCACAAACTATATTCGTTACAAATTAATCATGAACTTGATACATCCCGAAAACGCGTAGTAACTTGGTAAAGCATTTAGTGGGCTTAGTTACCTTCCAAAGTGTATTTATTTCTTAAAAATCATTTTCTTGAAAGAATTAAGTGTTTACAACTTTTAAATAATTTTTGCAAAAATTAACCCCTTTGAACTCTTCTTGTAAATAAAATATTATCATACTTGTCATATTTCTAAAAATGGTGTAAGTGTTTGTAATAGTCATGTCTTTCCAAAAATCGCTTCTTGAACTTGGTTCATTTAGAAAAACTTTTTGTAAAACCCGGATCTACATGATCATCGACTTACTTTGTTTAATTATATTTCAAGGAAAAAAATTATTTTTATCAAGTTCATATTTAACTAGAAGATGATTATTTTATGTTTCACATACTCGTCTTCTTAGTCTTGTTAAATCATATTTCTCAACATCATTTAACAAGCTTCATATGGTGATTAACATCACACAACCAAGAATCATCATACTATCAACAACATATACACTACAATATTCTACTAGCAACGTTTCATCTTCATGTTTCAACCTTATGTAAACTTTTATGTAAAGCTTCATGTTCATCTTCTTAGTTCTTGTTCTTTAGTGTTTTATACATACTTATCATACTACAACCTTTAACTATAAAAACAAGATGAACAAGAGTTTAACAAGAACTTACTACTAGCACAAAGGCTAGAGATGAATCTTTAGTGAAAAGATGAAGAAAATGATGGTGAAAAAGCAATGTATGAAGCTCCTTAATGATCTACAACTTCAAGCACCTTTGATTCACCTTCTAGCACTTAGATGAAGCTTTAAAATGGAAGAATGAGGTTGAGTTATGGTGGTGATGGTGGCGGTTAAGGGTGGCCGAGAGGGAGAGAGAAGAGAGTGAGTGAGGGAGTGTGATCTTTGAGTGGATATGTAGAGATATGAAGCCATAATTATAATGATTTGTTCAATATTATGTTCAAAACAACAAGCAATGATCTAATAAAATAATAAGATGTAATCTAGGAAGGCATGTTGGTGAAATTTTGTGGGTCCCCTTGGGGTGACCGAAATCGGGTATGGGGAGGGGGGTTGGATGTAAGTTTTTTTATGAAAGTTGGTAATTGTTAGTTAAGATCAAATATCTAGTTACATATCTTAGTTAGTAGGGAATTTAGTGGGTGTTATGGTAAACGGGGATCATGACTAGCCAAAAATAATAAAACAATGTATTTGACAAAAATTTGGTGTCCCGGGTAATGTCCGGTTGTTCGGTTAGATACCGTTCCGTTAAAGTGTTCAATTATTCCGTAAAGTGTCTTTTATATATCTTTTTGTAACACAATTAATTCCCGGCACTTAGGAAAGCATACAGGACCATTCTGCCATATTTTTAGCACCTTACTAGCATGTTAAATGCTGAATTTTTGCTGAAAATGCAGAATTCTGCACTTAAAGTGTGTTTTAGGCACTTCCCGACACTTTAACTATCACCTAGTGACGCAGTTTTATGGTTCTCACTTCCCTACACTCCATACTAGCGTAGTACCTTGTCCCTGGCCCGTACTGGGCCTCAAAAACACTGTCTGTCTATTTGCTGGCATTGTCAGCATGTTTCTTAATTATCCGTTCAGTGTGCTAACTGTGCTTTGTGCATCAAGTATGTCACTAATGTTTGTATGTAATAAATGGAGTGATGGCATGAAATGTGATGCATATGTATGTATGATACAAAAATCATAAAGCAATTCAAGTTGTCAGTTGTAATCAAGCACAGTCATTAAGCACATAATTAAAATTAATTAATTGTACGGATACCTGTAATTGTGAGGGTTGTCACACTATTATCGTCGCGTACGTAATGTATGATTAGGGGATTTGTATTCTACACTCCCTCTTATATATATATATAGGGCCAGAATCGTTTCAGAACCATATATATTTACAGAACTCGCAGAACTCCTAATAAACAATCTTTTTATTTATATATTTTTATGTTTAGGATAATTTTATCATTTTCTATATGTAATTTTATATTTACACATATGTAAACTAGTTTTTTTACATATATGTAATTAGTTATGACACATATATATAATTTTGGCAATTAAACATATGTAAACTACTTTTAACATGTATGTACTCAAAGAAATACATATAATAGATGATAAAAAGATCCTAAATATAAAAACTTATATATAAAATGATTGTTTATTAGAAGTTCTGAAAGTTCTGTAGTTATTTAGAGTTCTGAAATGAACTCAATATATATATATATATATATATATATTAGGGTAGGGTTCATTTTTGAACCACTCTTATTGCGAGAAACATGAGAACCAATGTGAACATAAAAAATACCAAAAAAATACCTAAGAAACATACAAAAATTTTTTTTATTAATTTTTAATTAAAAATTGCTATTTTTCGTTACCAAAAAAAAATTCTAGTAACAATTATCAATGCACATGTGCATATGTATCATTTCTTTGACAAGTTCCGTAATACATTACAAGTATTAGACAATTGCACTTTTATTTACACTACCATCCGTAATACACTACTTTTTACGTTAACAATATATAAAATGCACATGTGCATCTATATGTATGAACGTGATATAACGTGTTTTGGTACAAAAAGTTTGTGATTTTGAATGATGAAGCAGACCAATATACATGTTTTTGGTTAGTTATATCTAATGGTTGATGGTTTGGTTATATTTGTCACTTTATGATATAATATGTTGTTTGGTATGGTATGAAGGGTGTTGATGCACATGTGCATAAAGTGAAAAATACAATACATATTGGTAATGGTAGTGTATTATGGATAGTAGGAGGTAATGGTAGTGTATTATGGATAGTAGGAAGTAATGGTAGTCTATTATGGATAGTAGGAGTTAATGGTAGTGTATTATGGATGATATGATAGATGAAAATGAAAGTGTATTCAAAGTAGTGTACCAAAAACACGTTATATCTTGTTCATAAATATAGATGCACATAATTAAAATTAATTAAGTGTAGGGATACCTGTAATTGTGAGGGTTGTCACATTCTCCTCCCGTTAAGAAAATTTCGTCCCGAAATTTTAGGTTCTGCTTCTAGTTGCAGGGGTCTTGGGGAATAAATGTGGGTACTTGGCCTTCATTCGATCCTCACGCTCCCATGTGAATTCTGGGCCATGCCGTGCATTCCATCTAACCTTGACGAGCTTGACACTACTCCGGCGTGTTTTGTTAACCTTCCAATCCGTAATCTCAACTGGTTCTTCAATAAGTGGAGTATGTCGGCAACCTGAATCTCGTCGGTAAGAATGACCACGGTTTCCTGAGTTGGACTCTTTTTCAGATTGGATACATGAAATGTATCGTGAACGCCATTTAGTTCAGCAGGTAAATCCAACTTGTATGCTACAAGACCAATCCGTTCCAGGATTCTGAATGGACCAATGTATCTAGGGTTCAACTTCCCACGCTTCCCAAAGCGTGCCACACCCTTCCAGGGTGAAACCTTCAACAATACCATATCTCCCACCTCAAATTCCAGAGGTTTTCTTCTGCGGTCCGCATAACACTTTTGTTGATCACGAGCCGCTTTGATGCGTTCTCGGATCTGGAAAATTTTGTCTGTTGTTTCCTGGACCAATTCCGGGCCAACAAGCTGTCTATCACCCACGTCTGCCCAGCATAAGGGTGATCGACACTTACGCCCATAGAGAGCTTCGAACGGTGCGGCTTGAATGCTTGCATGATAACTGTTATTGTATGAAAATTTGACCAATGGTAGGTGAGCGTCCCAACTTCCACCTAGATCCATTACGCAAGCTCGCAGCATGTCCTCTAATGTTTGAATCTTTCGCTCACTCTGCCCGTCTGTCTACGGATGAAAAGCAGTACTCAGATTCAACTGAGAACCAAAGGCTTCTTGAAAGGATTGCCAAATCCTTGATACGAATCTTCCATCTCTATCGGAGATAATTGAGAGAGGCACTCCATGACGCGCAACAATCTCTCTCAGATATATCTCAGCAAGTTTGCTCGTGTTGTCTTTTTCCTTGATCGGCAAAAAGTGTGCTGATTTCGTTAAGCGGTCTACAATTACCCAGATCGTATCATGACCTCTGGGCGTTCTTGGCAATTTTGTTATAAAATACATGGAAATCTATTCCCACTTCCACTGGGGTATTTCAGGTTGTTGCAAGAGACCTGAAGGCTTCTGGTACTCGGCCTTTACCTTGGCGCAAGTCAAACATTTGCCAACATATACAGCCACATCGCCTTTCATCCTTGGCCACCAATAAAAATCCTTTAGATCTTGGTACATTTTGTCCGATCCTGGGTGGATCGAGTACCGTGACTTGTGAGCCTCATAAAAAATAACGTCTCTTAGACCACCAAAGAAAGGAACCCAATTTCTTCCCAAGAAACACAATGTTCCATCCTCCTTTGGTACCAATTGCTTCTCCATTCCCCGCAGATACTCGTTCTCAAGATTTTCCCTTTTAAGAGCTTCCCTTTGCGCAACACGAATGCGCAATGTGAGGTCTGTTTGAACAATCATTTCCAAAGCCCTAACCCTTATGGGCTTAATTCTTTCCTTCCGACTCAGGGCATCGGCGACCACATTTGCCTTCCCTGGGTGATACTTGATCTCACAATCGTAGTCGTTCAACAATTCAACCCAGCGTCTTTGCGTCATGTTAAGCTCTTTTTGGTCGAATATATGCTGCAGGCTCTTGTGATCAGTAAAGATCGTGCATCGTGTGCCATACAAGTAATGTCGCCAGATTTTCAAAGCAAACACCACTGCGCCTAACTCCAAGTCATGCGTGGTGTAGTTCTTCTCATGGACTTTTAACTGGCGAGAAGCATATGCTATAACCTTCTGACGTTGCATCAGCACACAGCCTAAACCTTGACGCGAGGCATCGCAATATACCACGAAGTCATCCGTGCCTTCGGGTAGAGACAAGATTGGTGCGTCGCAAAGCTTGTTTTTCAATAACTGAAATGCCTCTTCGTGTTTGTCTCCCCAATCAAACTTCTTGTCTTTCTGCGTGAGAGAGGTCAAAGGTTGAGTGATTTTCGAGAAATCCTCAATGAATCTGCGATAATACCCAGCCAAACCCAAGAATTGTTGAATCTCAATTGGCATTTTCGGAGTCTCCCAATTCTTGATCGCCTCGATCTTTGTGGGATCCACATGGATTCCGTTTCCATTAACCACATGACCAAGAAACTGGACTTCCCGTAACCAGAACTCGCACTTCGAAAACTTCGCGTATAATTTCTCCTTCTTAAGCAGCTCTAAGATGGCTCTTAGATGTTGCTCGTGTTCTTCCTTCGTCTTTGAGTAGATCAAAATATCGTCAATGAACACAATTACAAACTTATCAAGGTACGGTTTACAAACTATGTTCATCAAGTCCATGAACACAGCTGGCGCGTTTATCAACCCGAACGGCTTAACCAAGAACTCGTAATGTCCATAGCGACTCCTAAAGGCCGTCTTTGGGATACTTTCTTCTTGAATCCTCAACTGGTGATAACCTGATCGTAGATCGATCTTTGAGTAAAAACTCGAACCTTGTAACTGATCGAACAGGTCGTCAATCCTTGGCAAAGGATATCTGTTCTTAATTGTCAGCTTGTTCAGTTTCCGGTAGTCAATACACATGCGGAAACTACCATCCTTCTTCTTGACAAACAAAACTGGAGCTCCCCAAGGTGAGAAGCTTGGTCGGATAAATCCCTTGTCTAACAACTCCTGAAGTTGTGTCGACAATTCCTGCATTTCCGAAGGTGCAAGTCTATAAGGTGCCTTAGCCACAGGCGCGGCGCCTGGAACTAAGTCAATATGGAACTCGACTTGTCTTTGTGGAAGCAATCCTGGAAAGTCTTCTAGAAAGACTTCAGGATACTCCCTTACGACTGGAATATCTTTTAGTTTCGGCTCAGTGGCTTCCTTATCTACGATGTGTGCCAATAAGGCAATGCATCCCTTCTTCAAACATTTCCTAGCCTTCAAGCAACTAATGATCCTCAGGGGCGTATCACGCCTTTCTCTGTGTACCACAATCGTTTCTCATTCGCCATTGGAATGCGAATGGTTTTCTCGTGACATATAATTTCGGCTTTGTTGCTTGACAACCAATCCATCCCTACTACCACGTCGAAGCTTCCCAACTCGACTGGCAGTAAATCCAGTGTAAATTCGTGCTCTCCCAACTCTATTACGCATCCTCTGATGACTTCGTTCGTTTCTACTAGCTTTCCATTAGCCAGTTGAATAGAGTACGTAATATCTAACTTACTAGCAGTTAACCCAATCATATTCTTAAATTCTAGCGATACAAAACTATAGTCGGCTCCAGTGTCAAATAGTACAGATGCAAAGCATTGAGTTATAGGGATTGTACCAGTGATAACATTCGGGTCCTGGCGTGCTTCCCTTGCTCCAATGTTGAATACCCTTCCACGAGCCTGATTGAGTTTTGGGCATTCACGCTTGAAGTGCCCGACGTCTCCGCAGTTAAAACATCTCGGTCCTCGACCGTTACCATCTACATTACCGCCTTGATTGTTGTTTTGATTGCGGTTACCATTTCCTGCTTGATTTCCGAAGTTACCGCGATTACCATTTCCGCCGTTGCGGTTCCCATTCCCGTTACTTCCACGGTTGTTGTTACCAGACCCCCTTTGGCCACCATGGCCAGTACCAACCCAACAAGTGTCTTTTAAGTGACCCATCCTTCCACAGGATTCACATTTGCTAAATCTGCACCGGCCAGCATGATGATGTTGGCATAATTCGCATTTGGGCAAAGTGCCCATGTATCCTCTCCCTTTGGCTTCAGCACCACGCTTACTTTCAGCTGGTCGGTTCACATCCTTCCTTTTGTTGGCACTGTCGATACTCTTCTTGAAGTTGGAGAACTTCCTCTTGTTCTCCCCTGACGATTCAACATGAGATTCTTTCTTTTTCGGCTCCGAAATGGAAAACTTGTCTAACCGGATGGCTTCCTCAGTAAGTGCCACGCTGAGATCAATGGCTTCGGTAATTTTCAGAGGCTTGGACGTTGTTACCATGCTCATGATCTGGGGTGCCAATCCCCAGATGAAACGCTCGATACGTTTAAATTCTGGATCAACCATATATGGCACAACGCGTGACAAGTCGTGAAATCTTTGGACATACTAAGCAATTTTCGGACCATCCATTCTTAGGTTCCAGAATTCCATTTCCAGCTTCTGTGTCTCAGCCCGTGAACAATATTTCTTCCTCATGAGCTCTTTCAGCTCAGCCCATGTCAGTGCATACGCCGCCGCCTCTCCTAAGGTTTGAACCTGTAAGTTCCACCATGATAAAGCACCATCAAGAAAGAGGTCTGAGACGTAAGTAACTTGGTTTTTAGGAGCACACTTGCTCATCCTTATTACAGAATCCGTCTTTTCGATCCATCTGAAAAAGGCAACAACACCTCCAGTGCCATCGTAGTTCAGGGGCTTACAATCCAGGAATTGTTTGTAAGTACAGCCTGTACAGGCAATAACATTTGCAGGAAGTATTAGCGGATATGCAAGGAATATCCGAATGTAATGTAGTGTGTCTCAATCGACTCGAATATTACCATTGGGTGGGTTGTTGTTGTTGTTTGAGTTATTCCTGCTTGTTTCGGCACACGAGGACTCATAATCAGCTATTGCTTTTGAAATACGTTCCTGTAATTCTGCCTCAGTAGTAGGCAAGCGTGTGCCTCATCGCGGAGGCATCTTCTAAAAGAAGATCATATTGGTCAGGTCATAGTAAGTATGGTAAGTAAGTAATTTGCGTATATAATCACATCCATCAACCTCATATCACATAACATCCCATGTTAACAAATAATTCAACAATGCATGTAGTGAGAACGTTGCCATTGAGCTTTCATTTAATCATGACCACAATATAGTTTTACATGTTTCACAGTACATCATACACCAAAATAAGATCATTGGGTTACATCACCCCAAAATACAAGTCAGTCTACACAAAACATATACAAAAAACGTGGTCTTCCAAAAGTCTTCATATGTTGGCCCAATTGCGACTTTCTCACCAAAACAATCTACCTGCATCAAACCAAAAATATAGCTACGCTGATGGCAGAGGAGGAGGAGGAAAAGAGAAAAGCAAATGGCGCATAAGCACCCAATCCTCCTCAAGTGCATGGACAACGCGTAACAGGTACGCAATCTGCTGCTCAGGTGAGAGGAAGCAGACATCAGAGTCCGGGGGTAGTGGAAGAGGAGCTGGTGGCGTAGCAAAAGAAGACTGACAATGACACGAAGTAGGACGTGGAATCCTCTCTAGCTCCTGGACACGTCGGCTCAATGCGTCCTGCTGTAACTGTAATGAGATAAGTATGTCATCCGTGGTATATCCAACATGGAAAGGGTGATATGGGTCTGATAGGGGCATGACATTGGGCGAAGACCACAGAAACGGCTCGCCCGAAGGTACAAAAGATGGTGTAGTGTGCGGAAACTGAGACATGAATGGAACAGCTGACGATACAGGCGGTACAAAAGCAGGCTGCTGTCTCGACGAACCCTCCCCAGAACGAGGTGGAGGAATGTCCTGGATAAAAGTGATAGGAAGATCGGTGCGATGGATATCTGGCACATGGGGAAAATGAGGGGCAACATCAATCGGTGCATAGATGGGTGCCTGAGAGGGAGTGACGGGTCTAACATATGGGGGATAATCGTCATCATAGATCCACCCGTTAGGGGTGTCAGCGTATCGAGGATCGATGTGAGTGGCAAAAGGTGCATGGTCAGCATACACAGGGGCCGAATCAGTTAATATCGGTGCAATAACGGGAATATCAACAATGGGTGGTGCAATGGCTGGTGCATCCACAACAAGCGGTGCAACTGTGACACCTGTGTCACTTCAACCATCATACAAATACCAAACCAATGAAATATTGTGTTTCATACTTGGGATTTGTATAAATATGTGTATCTTTTGCACATATCAATTCTTGTTCAATTTCGAGCTTTAAATCGCTTTCTGGAAGGTTATACGCAATCTAATGCGTAAATATAACCAGTTTAATGCAACAAACACTCCAGAATAGTGAAATAGGCTTAACATACCTTAAATAACCTTTACATAACTTAGAAATAAGTTTTGAAGGCTTTGGTATGGCAAAAACAAGTTTATTCGCTCACAGGGACTATTTGCGTCAAACTGCAAAAGTATGCCGTTTCGTAAGGCAACGTACAGTCCGGAATATGATCATAAGCTAAACATACCATACATAACCTAAACATAGCTTAGAAATAAGCTTTGATAGGTTCAGTGTGCGAAAACATGCTTATTTGATCTTACAGGGACTAAAAGTGTCAAAAACGGCGTAAGTTTGCATTTACGCGCATATCTTACGTTCTGACCACACCTGGACATCCAAAATTTTTGTACACACTAAAATATTTTTATTTTAGTGATCGCCATGCAAAAATACCATTCGTCGCTTAATTTGGTTCGTTTTCGCGTCCGTATGAGTTTCGTCGTAATTTAACGAACAACGCGACCGTACGACCAAACGAGCCGACATCTGAGAGTTTTCCGAGCACATTTTGAGTCCTCTAAAATTTATTGGCCTTGTAGAGCCTTGAAAATGGCTTAACGGGGGTCAAAAGGGGCTGAAATGAGCTTAAACCATGTGCAGGGACCTAAACTGTAAATATGTCAAACTTATGCTGAACTGGGGAGCCCAGGCGGGCCGCGTAAGCCCCCTGCCTATCCTTACGCGGGCTGTATGAGATGCCCAACATCAGAAAACGTGTTTTTTGAGCAGATCAGCTGTTTCCTTGTGTTTTCTTGCAACTTTCTTGTGTGGTAACCAAGTTTAAGTGTTCCCCAAGTCCCTCAATCATATCCTAACATGTGTAGGGCTGGGATCATTGCTTGATCACCACACAAAATGATCTTGATGGCTCTTGATTCCTATAAATAGCCAAGCCAATTCATTCATTCCTTGCTCGTTCTCTCATTTCTCCTTTCTCATTTGCTTTGGAGAGCTTCCTAATCTGATTGGAGGTTTATTCTTAGTAGAAAAGATAGCAAGGACCCTTAGTGATCATTCTTTCATTCTTTTATTGCTTACTAGTTTAAAAAGTCAAACAGTGTTTGACTTTCAGTTTGACCAGTCAATTGGTCAAGTCAAAGTTCAATTGAACTTTGCAATGTGATTGTAATCACAATGGTTATAATCCTTAGTGATTATACCTACTGATTACCACATTAACTAGGCGTAGTGACGAGTTAAAGTTTCGGTCAAAATGCGTTTTAGTACGCATTTTGCAATGGAACTATTTCCGGATATCAAAACCCATTGTTTTGATACCAAATCAGTAGGTTAAACATGTTTTGACATGTTTAACTCGTCATTAATAGTTTGGTGCTTGTTTAGGGTCGTTAGTTAAGCGGTCTAAACAACCGCTTAGACTTTCGAACCCGACCCGTTTGGTCGATCATTAGGATCCGACCAAGCTTGCTTAGTGCTTTTAGTTGCATAGGGAATAACCTCTGAGGTTATACCTTATGATCACATAGGATTGGTTAGCTATTCATTAAGTAGTGTACATGCCCATAGGAAATGACCAAAATGCCCTTTTGAAGCATAAATCCGTATTTTTGCCTATGTGAACATATTTTTGACATCTAATCTGAATTAGTAACATGTTAGGGTATAATTGGGCATGTAAGACTTGACATAGCTCATAGATAACCATCCGAACATAGTTTTGCGCAAACGACGCATTATAGTAGCTTATACTACCATAATGGGTCGAAACGGGTCAAAAGCACTTAGGTAGACTTTCAAATCAGAATGTTAGCTCTATTAAATCATACCATATGAGTTCAATTACTCATTTGATTTATAGAACATCATTCTATCCTATCTCCCGATTTAGGAGCCGCTTAATAACATAGTTACCTATATTAGGTGCCGTTTGATTTCGTACTCCCTCTAGCTTTGCTTGGTTGTTGTTCAAGACTACTAAGCACCCTCAGGTGAGTACATAGTCCCCTCTTTTACTGTTTTCAATGTTTTGGGGTGAAGCATGTGTACCTATTTGTTATGTTCATGATTTCAAAGTATAATTGATTATACATATTAGTACTTATCTTTTGACAAACCGACTGATTATTTATGGTTTAAACTCTAATTTTTCCAAAGAGTATAAAATTAATTGTTGGATAGTACATATTTTGTCCACCAGACCGATTGGTAGTATGATATAGCGCTATAGGATTTGACACCCCATTCCTGTTGTCATGGAATGTCTGAAACCAATTTGTTTCTCCATCCAAATAGGGATTGCCTTTGTGGTATCCCTATAGTCTCAAAGGTGTATTTTGATGCACTAGGTCTGATTGAATTCTTAAATCACACTTTTATTGTATATTTTATTATACTCCCAAAGGTATAGTTTGATATACTCTCATGTGTGATATTGTACAAAACAACAATTATTTTGATTAACTACCAAAACATATTTTTAATATGTTATTTATTCAACCAAAACATAGTTAAATATGTTATGCATAAATCCAAAGTATACTTTTGATATACTATCAAAAACGAGTATTTTGACAACTAAAGTATATTTGATATACTATCTGTTTAACGATTTTGGAACCGAAATATATTTTGATATATTACCTAAATCGACTTTCTTAAAACCAAAGTATATTCTTATATATACTTCAAACATTTTATCCAAAACATTATTTTATAAACTCACTTTACTTGATTATTTATTTATGCATCATTCTTTTATATCATCAAATTTCTCATAAGTTTTCACATGATTTTATAAAGAAAACATTTTTAGATTCATGACTACTTTTTGTTAAAACATTCTTTTAAACTTATAAGTCATGAATCTTGTATAAAGAAAACCTATGTATCTCACATGCATTTTTATGCTGACGTACCTATTTTTACACATGTTTCAGGTATTGCTCTGCGATGATTGTTGATACATGCTATACATAGGATGGACTCGTGCCTTAGTGACTTTAAAACTTGAAAGATAATAATTGTATTTATTTGAATTGTAATAAACAATGAGTTCAATGATTTAAACAAAACGAAATTATTTAATCCATGGTTGTGAAACAATGATTCTGTTACAACACTCCCCGACGTTTCCGCCACGTTTTGTTGTTTTTACGTGGTCGGGGTGTGACAGAAAAGTTGGTATCGGAGCCAATGGTTATAGGGAATTAGGTTATTAGTAATGCTTTGACCTAGACTATAACCTTCCTAGGACCCTAACATAAGTTATCTTGTGTTTAGTTTTAAAACAATACCGTCACTTATCCTTAGGTGACGACCACAATAAAAACACAAATTCGAATACACTTTGAAATTCAATCATCTGTTCTAAGATGATTTATTGTAAGGTTTTGAACCTTCAAAGTTTTCAAAATCTCGTCAAAGTTTGGGTCTAAATAATGTTAACACATGCAAACTGAAAGGGTGAATGCCTGTACCCTGAGTTTTCTGTCTAAGGCTAGAGTGTTCGTACAAATCCGCAGTATCGGACCAGTCACTCTTACCTGGGAATTCTTGGGGTGAGTGTTCACTTATAGGCGAGCATGTCTTCGGTGATACATTATAATGATCCATTTACTTTGATTAGTCACTGCGTGTCGTTTGTTTGTTCGAAGTAACGAACGAATGATCGCTTTCCTTATGTTTTGTCGATGTTTTCAATACCTCTTTTATTTTCAAATCATCGACTTCACTCGTTTCCCATGTTCCCTTTAGACAATGCCTCCTCGACGTGATGGTCAAACTTTTACTGCTGAGGAAGTCGCAGCCCTTATTGCTCAACAAATGGCTGCAGTACTTCCAGGCGTAGTAACTCAGAATCATGAGTTATATAACAATAACAACAACAACACCCAATGTAATTTCAAGACCTTCAACTCTGCCAAACCTTCGAAGTTTTTTGGATCTCAAGGAGCAACCGCGCTCCTGCAATGGTTCGAAAGTTTGGAGAGCACATTCAGGCACGTGCAATGCAATAATGAGCGTAAGGTTGAGTTTGCATCCAGTGCGTTCGAGAAACGTGCTCTTACATGGTGGAACGGTGTGATGCGTGATAGAGGTGCCGATGTGGCAATGGCACAAACTTGGGAAGAGCTTCGAGCTCTAATGATGAAGGAGTTCTGTCCTCGTCATGAGCTTAGAGCATTAGAGAGGGAATTCGACGATTTAAAACAAGATAGTGGTGAACATCGAGCCTATACTGACAGTTATGAGGAATTGAGCCTGTTATGTCCTGCCATGGTCACGCCTGTGGATAAGGCGATTGAGAAGTACATTGATAGTCTTCCTGATTTAGTTCAGGATATCGTTACTGGCAGCAACCCTACTATTGTCAGACAGGCCATTGAATTGTCTGCCACCCTGACTGAATCCCATATCAGGAAGGGTAAGCTTTTTCGAAAAGGCAACCCAAGACCATCTGACAAGGCTGCTCAAGTTGAACCAAAGGAAAAACAGGCCGAGGTATCCAAGAAGAAGAAGCGTAAGGCTTCTCAAAACTGCGCCATAACGGCTCAGAATGATCAGGTTGCACCAAACCAACCAACACAACCTCGTAAGAGGAAAAATTATGTTGGTACTGCACCTTTGTGCAACAAATGAAACTGTCATCATTTGGAGCAAGAGCAGTGTCACAAATGTACCCACTGTGGAAGATTGGGACATTTGGTCAATGTTTGCCGTTATGCAAATCAAGCTGCTGTAAACCCTGCTGCTGTTCAAGCACGGTTCCCACCTGGGTCGTGTTATAACTGTGGTGAACTTACTCACTACAGAAACAATTGCCCAAGACTTGTTAACGCAAATCCAGCGCGTGGACGAGTGTTTAACATAAATGAGGCAAACGTGGACAACAATGCAGCATTGAACAATTAGTCTTTTGTATTACTTTGTCTGTTATCTTTTGACGTTGGAACAATTCAGTTGTTACATAAATAAAGTTGGATGTTTCAATTTTATTTTACAAAACTGATATGATTGTGTGAATGTTTGATCCAACCCTTCGATGCCGACACTAAGACAAACTACTCGTGTGGTTCTGTCATTTTATGATCACTTGTGATCTCCCCAAAATCTTAAATACTCGTTTCTTTTTAAGAAACAAAGTCAAATCTCTATTAAGAACTTCCTATCTTCATAGTTAGATTCTTGAAAATATTTAAAATGCCAAACGGAATTCATAGATTGGATTCCTACTGTGCTTTGAATACTCGTGTGTTCAATTAACAAGAAAATTAACAAAATGAAGATCAAGATAAACAATTACGATATTAAGTGCTTATGTGTTTTCTTATATGTTCCATGGTTTTATGTGATTCAACCAAATCCTCACAGAATCTTCCCTATCAAAAAGTACTATCTTAAATCCTTAATGGACTTCTACGTCGTAGTTAAGTCCCTTGGATTATAAAGTACTATTCTATAATTGGACCCCTTGAGTGGTCTGGTTAAACAGATTAATTCGAAAATCTGGTTAGAAATATCATGTGATTGAAAAGATCCCTTAAGTGATCAATTTAAAGAGATCGTACGACGATCTAGTTAAGAAGATCATGTGTTGATCTAATTAAAAAGATTGTTCGTTGATCTAATTAAAAAGATCCTTTGATGGTCTAGTCAAGCCTCTTCGTGTTTATTCAATTGATTTTTTCCTCTACACATTATGAAATGAACTGTGCGAACTGTGCAAGGAATTACGTAGTTATGGATGCATACATAACTATGGAATTCAGTGCACAGAAACCACAACAAATTTTGTCATGTGTTAAGACCTATAGTGATGAGAATAACGAAACGGGAACAATGTAGAAAGGAGCATGGTGGATACGCCGCTGGTACTTCCTATATATAAGTGTTCCTTATTACATTGCGAACGTAGCGTTATTTAAGTTACTAGAAGTCCTGGACCGTGACCAATGTTGTGTTATCTTACACTCTCCGACACTGATTTCAAGCACACACAAGTTTCCTATGATAGTCTTCATAAGAAACGTTCTTCTGTCCGTAGTTCGAAACTCCATGTTTTATTACTATAAGGACTTCACTTTGAGAGTTGAAAATTTTGCTAAGAATCCTGACAAGGCCCAGATTTTTACTTAGGGTTCGAGGGATTCATTCAAAAGCGAAACAATCACAGTTGTCTTCACAAGTTTCCTCTAAAATTAAATTTCGGGACGAAATTTCCTAAAGTAGGGGAGACTGTGACACCTGTGTCACTTCAACCATCATACAAATACCAAAACAATGAAATATTATGTTACATACTTGGGATTTGTATAAATATGTGTATCGTTTGAACATATCAATTCTTGTTCAATTTCGAGCTTTAAATCGCTTTCTGGAAGGTTATACGCAATCTAATGCGTAAATATAACCAGTTTAATGCAACAAACACTCCGGAATAGTGAAATAGGCTTAACATACCTTAAATAACCTTTACATAACTTAGAAATAAGTTTTGAAGGCTTTGGTATGGCAAAAACAAGTTTATTCGCTCATAGGGACTATTTGCGTCAAACAGCAAAAGTCTGCCGTTTCGTAAGGCAACGTACAGTCCGAAATATGATCATAAGCTAAACATACCATACATAACCTAAACATAGCTTAGAAATAAGCTTTGATAGGTTAGGTGTGCGAAAACATGCTTATTTGATCTTACAGGGACTAAAAGTGTCAAAAACGGCGTAAGTTTGCATTTACGCGCATATCTTACGTTCTGACCACACCTGGACATCCAAAATTTTTGTACACACTAAAATATTTTTATTTTAGTGATCGCCATGCAAAAATACCATTCGTCGCTTAATTTGGTTCGTTTTCGCGTCCGTTTGAGTTTCGTCGTAATTTAACGAACAACGCGACCGTACGACCAAACGAGCCGACATCTGAGAGTTTTCCGAGCACATTTTGAGTCCTCTAAAATTTATTGGCCTTGTAGAGCCTTGAAAATGGCTTAACGGGGGTCAAAAGGGGCTGAAATGAGCTTAAACCATGTGCAGGGACCTAAACTATAAATATGTCAAACTTGTGCTGAACTGGGGAGGCCAGGCGGGCTGCGTAAGCCCCCTGCCTATCCTTACGCGGGCCGTATGAGATGCCCAACATCAGAAAACGTGTTTTTTGAGCAGATCAGCTGTTTCCTTGTGTTTTCTTGCAACTTTCTTGTGTGGTAACCAAGTTTAAGTGTTCCCCAAGTCCCTCAATCATATCCTAACATGTGTAGGGCTGGGATCATTGCTTGATCACCACACAAAATGATCTTGATGGCTCTTGATTCCTATAAATAGCCAAGCCAATTCATTCATTCCTTGCTCATTCTCTCATTTCTCCTTTCTCATTTGCTTTGGAGAGCTTCCTAATCTGATTGGAGGTTTATTCTTAGTAGAAAAGATAGCAAGGACCCTTAGTGATCATTCTTTCATTCTTTTATTGCTTACTAGTTTAAAAAGTCAAACAGTGTTTGACTTTCAGTTTGACCAGTCAATTGGTCAAGTCAAAGTTCAATTGAACTTTGCAATGTGAGTATAATCACAATGGTTATAATCCTTAGTGATTATACCTAGTGATTACCACATTAAGTAGGCGTAGTGACGAGTCAAAGTTTCGGTCAAAATGTGTTTTAGCACGCATTTTGCAACGGAACTATTTCCGGATATCAAAACCCATTGTTTTGATGCCAAATCAGTAGGTTAAACATGTTTTGACATGTTTAACTCGTCACTAATAGTTTGGTGCTTGTTTAGGGTCGTTAGTTAAGCGGTCTAAACAACCGCTTAGACTTTCGAACCCGACCCGTTTGGTCGATCATTAGGATCCGACCAAGCTTGCTTAGTGATTATAGTTGCATAGGGAATAACCTCTGAGGTTATACCTTATGATCACATAGGATTGGTTAGCTATTCGTTAAGTAGTGTACATGCCCATAGGAAATGACCAAAATGCCCTTTTGAAGCATAAATCCGTATTTTTGCCTATGTGAACATATTTTTGACATCTAATCTGAATTAGTAACATGTTAGGGTATAATTGGGCATGTAAGACTTGACATAGCTCATAGATAACCATCCGAACATAGTTTTGCGCAAACGACGCATTATAGTAGCTTATACTACCATAATGGGTCGAAACGGGTCAAAAGCACTTAGGTAGACTTTCAAATCAGAATGTTAGCTCTATTAAATCATACCATATGAGTTCAATTACTCATTTGATTTATAGAACATCATTCTATCCTATCTCCCGATTTAGGAGCCGCTTAATAACATAGTTACCTATATTAGGTGCCGTTTGATTTCGTACTCCCTCTAGCTTTGCTTAGTTGTTGTTCAAGACTACTAAGCACCCTCAGGTGAGTACATAGTCCCCTCTTTTACTGTTTTCAATGTTTTGGGGTGAAGCATGTGTACCTATTTGTTATGTTCATGATTTCAAAGTATAATTGATTATACATATTAGTACTTATCTTTTGACAAACCGACTGATTATTTATGGTTTAAACTCTAATTTTTCCAAAGAGTATAAAATTAATTGTTGGATAGTACATATTTTGTCCACCAGACCGATTGGTAGTATGATATAGCGCTATAGGATTTGACACCCCATTCCTGTTGTCATGGAATGTCTGAAACCAATTTGTTTCTCCATCCAAATAGGGATTGCCTTTGTGGTATCCCTATAGTCTCAAAGGTGTATTTTGATGCACTAGGTCTGATTGAATTCTTAAATCACACTTTTATTGTATATTTTATTATACTCCCAAAGGTATAGTTTGATATACTCCCATGTGTGATATTGTACAAAACAACAATTATTTTGATTAACTACCAAAACATATTTTTAATATGTTATTTATTCAACCAAAACATAGTTAAATATGTTATGCATAAATCCAAAGTATACTTTTAATATACTATCAAAAACGAGTATTTTGACAACTAAAGTATATTTGATATACTATCTGTTTAACGATTTTGGAACCGAAATATATTTTGATATATTACCTAAATCGACTTTCTTAAAACCAAAGTATATTCTTATATATACTTCAAACATTTTATCCAAAACATTATTTTATAAACTCACTTTACTTGATTATTTATTTATGCATCATTCTTTTATATCATCAAATTTCTCATAAGTTTTCACATGATTTTATAAAGAAAACATTTTTAGATTCATGACTACTTTTTGTTAAAACATTCTTTTAAACTTATAAGTCATGAATCTTGCATAAACAAAACCTATTTATCTCACAGGCATTTTTATGCTGACGTACCTATTTTTACACATGTTTCAGGTATTGCTCTGCGATGATTGTTGATACATGCTATACATAGGATGGACTCGTGCCTTAGCGACTTTAAAACTTGAAGGATAATAATTGTATTTATTTGAATTGTAATAAACAATGAGTTCAATGATTTAAATAAAACGAAATTATTTAATCCATGGTTGTGAAACAATGATTCTGTTACAACACTCCCCGATGTTTCCGCCAGCTTTTGTTGTTTTACGTGGTCGGGGTGTGACAGCAACGACTGGAGCATCATCAAGAACAGGGTCGTGCACAGGTACAGGGTCATGAGCAATAACAGGCTCTGGTGCCATGACAGGCTCAGGGTCGGCAAAGGCCATATCAAAGTCAGCAGGTACATCAAGAAGCTAATCAATAGGAACCACTGGTGCCTCCAAGGGCTGGTCATCAGGAATAAACTCGATCTCGTGATCGGGATCAAAATCAGGAGGAAAAACTGGATCAAACTCGTCCTCGAACTCAGGATCAAACTCAAACTCGTGGGGTGAACCAGGTACAGCTGACATAGCTGTATCGGAGTCGGGGTCAGTAGGATATCGACGCAATCCGACGGCGTGCAAAGTGGAAGATGATACTGACTCAAAAGAATCAGTACCGGGCTGATCAGATAAAATCTCCTCAGCGGGAGCCTCAACAGGTGGTAAAACGACAGCATCCTCAACCGGAACCTCAACCAAAGGAATGGCGACATCATCAGCAATCGGGGCCCCACCCTCATGGTCGTCCTCAGGGGGACCTCGACGAAAAGGTCGATGTCATCATCAGACACAACATCGAGTGGCAAATCCTCTACGGGAAATACGGCAAGGGGAACAGGTGCAGGAATCGGAATGAGGGGTAGATCCCCATCAGGAATACCATCAGCGAGCTGAACATCGTCACCGAAATCCGGCAACGCGAAAGGCTGGAAATCGTCGTCGTCACTACTGTCCGTATCAGATGTAAAGACCTCCAGATCTGTGTGCATCGGGTCATCTGAATCTACTGCCACGGGGTTAGAAACTCCACTCGAAGAAGACATGACGTCTGTAATAAAACAATCACGACAATTGCACATATATCAACATATAATCAAATAAGCATGTAAGTCACAACAATGTAAGCAAGTAATCGTCCTAGTCTTCCCCAGACTATACTCCCTGGTCTCTAAGACCAACTCCCTGGTCTCTAAGACCAACCTTCCCAGTCCCTAAGACTAAATCCCTGGTCTCTAAGACCAACCTCCCAGTCTTCAAGACTAAATTTCCCCCAGTCTCTAAGACTGAACCTCCCTCAGTCTCTAGGACTGAACCTCCCCAGCCTCTAAGGCTGAAATATGAATTTTGAACGATGTATTTGTGCATTTTGTTTGTAAAATGTTTGTGCCCCGGATCTGGACTTTTAGTGTATGCAATGTAAAAATGTTTGAAAACATTTTCGTGAGAGCCCTAGTGATCATAGTCTAGACTCAAGAATGAATCCTAGTTCGCTATGATCGAGGCTCTGATACCAAGTTGTCACACCCTGGCTTTTGCGGAAGCGTGGGTTTATTTGGTGTGACTTCTTAATACTATAGCAACAATCATAACAATGCTATATGATAAAAACCACAAGATGTTCATCCATTAAGATAGTTTAAGAAATACCATAACATAATTGTCTTGAATCATCAACCCAAAATAAGTTACAACCATGACTTTTAAAAATGAGTTTCCAATGGACTCAACAAAAGACCTTAAATAAAACGAAGTTTGGAGACGTGTGACCCGTCCAGGCAAGGGTTACACCTCCCAAACCCTACACCCCTGGATGACATCTTTTATTTAATACGCAGCTTAATGTGCATCACCCGCCAGATCCGATCAATTCCCTGAAATACATGTAGTTTGAAATATCAACAAAAAGTTGAGCGAGTTCATGTGCATGTGAGTATGTATAAACCCTTGTAAACAATGTATGTATAATCCTTTGTAAACGGTGTATGAAAGTCCCTGGTATGTAGCAATAAGGAAAAAAAAAGAGATCACCAATGGTTTGCAAGGCCATTGATATATGTGAAGTTATGCAGGAAGAATCAAACCTAGCAGCTTTGTACCGGGCCTCGGCTGTAAGTCACAGTCACCACTATGGGCCGCCCTGGCCTCATGGGTGTGGGCTCGCTACACCCAAATAGATCTATTACTCATGTCCCTCGGTCCTACGACGAGGATTAATGGCCTTTAGTAGCCGCCTACCCACTCACACGATCTAACGATGTATGAAAAGTCCCTCCTTAAGCTAACCATACCATGTATAAAAATGTTTGTATAATTGTAACATGTATTTCACCCCCGAAGTATAAAACCGAAAACAGTTAAGAGAAAATGGGGACATGAATTCACTGTAGTGCGTCTCCTGTGCTCGTACTCAAACCTTGTCAGCTATACAACGACCTACAACGTACTAATGTCTATTAGACGAACGGGCCGTGCCTTGGCTTAGTATGTACGGGTTTGAGTTACGTTACTATGTTATAATTTCTTGTTAAAATAATAATTATTATTTTAACTTACATTATATTTTTAGGTCTTGAAATAATAGTTAGGCAACTATTCCGTATTCATACTTCTCAAGTATTTTATATGCGTATTTTCTTCCCAAGGATGGGGGTATGTATACATGTATTTTGTGATTAAAGTATTGACATTATATATTCCTAAGTCCCACTTTAGAAAAATATATAATAACTTATTTATCAAAAATAACATATCCCAAAAATATATATTTTTCCAAGTATGCTAGGAAAATATATCATAACTTCTCAAAATAATATATTTTCTACTTGTTTCAAAAATATGTTATACGTTGTGATAAATCATATTTTTTGTTATCAAAATATTATCCATCCAAAATATACTAGTAACGGTATTTTGTTGAGTTATATTATTTTTCTGTAAATAATATAACTAGTTCCCAAATCAAACAAATTATCACACAATCGTTTTAGTAAAAAGTATATATTCTAAATACACGTTTATGTGTTTATTTATGAAAACCAACCTCCGGTACTTTGAAATTTTGTAACAAAACTTATGGCGAAGTTTATTTTGAAAGACAATGTTTAAAACATATTTGCAACCATTCTTTAGAAAATAACTTCTAAGTATTGAAATTTTTAGGAAATTTCGCCAGAGTTTCCTTTGTAAATGGAGGCGTCCATGCTAATAAGCATATCATTTTCTTTTCAAAACAATCACAATAATCATCAACAATTATCCTTTAACAACCTTACATCACCGAGAGCACAAACTATATTCGTTACAAATTAATCATGAACTTGATACATCCCGAAAACGCGTAGTAACTTGGTAAAGCATTTAGTGGGCTTAGTTACCTTCCAAAGTGTATTTATTTCTTAAAAATCATTTTCTTGAAAGAATTAAGTGTTTACAACTTTTAAATAATTTTTGCAAAAATTAACCCCTTTGAACTCTTCTTGTAAATAAAATATTCTCATACTTGCCTTATTTCTAAAAATGGTGTAAGTGTTTGTAATAGTCATGTCTTTCCAAAAATCGCTTCTTGAACTTGGTTCATTTAGAAAAACTTTTTGTAAAACCCGGATCTACATGATCATCGACTTACTTTGTTTAATTATATTTCAAGAAAAAAATTATTTTTATCAAGTTCATATTTAACTAGAAGATGATTATTTTATGTTTCACATACTCGTCTTCTTAGTCTTGTTAAATCATATTTCTCAACATCATTTAACAAGCTCCAAATGGTGATTAACATCACACAACCAAGAATCATCATACTATCAACAACATATACACTACAATATTCTACTAGCAACGTTTCATCTTCATGTTTCAACCTTATGTAAACTTTTATGTAAAGCTTCATGTTCATCTTCTTAGTTCTTGTTCTTTAGTGTTTTATACATACTTATCATACTACAACCTTTAACTATAAAAACAAGATGAACAAGAGTTTAACAAGAACTTACTACTAGCACAAAGGCTAGAGATGAATCTTTAGTGAAAAGATGAAGAAAATGATGGTGAAAAAGCAATGAATGAAGCTCCTTAATGATCTACAACTTCAAGCACCTTTGATTCACCTTCTAGCACTTAGACGAAGCTTTAAAATGGAAGAATGAGGTTGAGTTATGGTGGTGATGGTGGCGGTTAAGGGTGGCCGAGTGGGAGAGAGAAGAGAGTGAGTGAGAGAGTGTGATCTTTGAGTGGATATGTAGAGATATGAAGCCATAATTATAATGATTTGTTCAATATTATGTTCAAAACAACAAGCAATGATCTAATAAAATAATAAGATGTAATCTAGGAAGGCATGTTGGTGAAATTTTGTGGGTCCCCTTGGGGTGACCGAAATCGGGTATGGGGAGGGGGGTTGGATGTAAGTTTTTTATGAAAGTTGGTAATTGTTAGTTAAGATCAAATATCTAGTTACATATGTTAGTTAGTAGGGAATTTAGTGGGTGTTATGGTAAACGGGGATCATGACTAGCCAAAAATAATAAAACAATGTATTTGACAAAAATTTGGTGTCCCGGGTAATGTCCGGTTGTTCGGTTAGATACCCTTCCGTTAAAGTGTTCAATTATTCCGTAAAGTGTCTTTTATATATCGTTTTGTAACACAATTAATTCCCGGCACTTAGGAAAGCATACATGACCATTCTGCCATATTTTTAGCACCTTACTAGCATGCTAAATGCTGAATTTTTGCTGAAAATGCAGAATTCTGCACTTAAAGTGTGTTTTAGGCACTTCCCGGCATTTTAACTATCACCTAGTGAAGCAGTTTTATGGTTCTCACTTCCCTACACTCCATACTAGTGTAGTACCTTGTCCCTGGCCCATACTGGGCCTCAAAAACACTGTCTGTCTATTTGCTGGCATTGTCAGCATGTTTCTGAATAATCCGTTCAGTGTGCTAACTGTGCTTTGTGCATCAAGTATGTCACTAATGTTTGTATGTAATAAATGGAGTGACAGCATGAAATGTGATGCATATGTATGTATGATACAAAAATCATAAAGCAGTTCAAGTTGTCAGTTGTAATCAAGCACAATCATTAAGCACATAATTAAAATTAATTAATTGTACGGATACCTGTAATTGTGAGGGTTGTCACACTATTATCGTCGCGTACGTAATGTATGATTAGGGGATTTGTATTCTACACTATATATATATATATATATATATATATATATATATAGGGCCAGAATCATTTCAGAACCATAAATATTTACAGAACTCGCATAACTCCTAATAAACAATCTTTTTATTTATATATTTTTATGTTTAGGATAATTTTATCATTTATTATGTATATTTTTACGATTACATGCATGTTAAGAGTAATTTTATCATTTTCTATATGTAATTTTATATTTACACATATGTAAACTAGTTTTTTTTACATATATGTAATTAGTTATGACACATATATATAATTTTGGCAATTAAACATATGTAAACTACTTTTAACATGTATGTACTCAAAGAAATACATATAATAGATGATAAAAAGATCCTAAATATAAAAACTTATATATAAAATGATTGTTTATTAGGAGTTCTGAAAGTTCTGTAGTTATTTAGAGTTCTGAAATGAACTCAATATATATATATATATATATGTATATATATATATATATACTAGCCATTTACCCGCGCGATGCGGCGGGAGTGGCGATTTACAATAGGATATTCGTTTACTATTAGTTTATCAGTCGTCTCGTGATATATTGTATAGTACTCAAGTTAGTTTTTTTATTCGTGATATGTTGGCACTCATTTTTCTGTTAATTTATCGATTCTTTGGTGATACATTTTTGTTAATTCTTTAGCTGTAGCTTCGGCGTGATCTATCTACAAAAAGAGTACAAAACAAAGAAGTAGATGTAATTCAAAACAATAAGAGTACAAAACAAGCAAGTAGCTGGACAAAACACCAAAAACAAAATACGAGGAATCTCTTGTATCTCTTCGTGTTTTACCAATACATCTGTTCACTCATGAATTTCTTGTATCTTCTCCTCTACTGTACCAAATTTCGACACATAAAAAAACCAATGTTAAACGCTTACAGGTGTTTTAAAAAGTAATTTTTGGAAGCAATTAAGGCACAAAATCTACAAACTTACCTTCGTTTTGATACGAATGCGGTTCATTAATCACGCAACACTTCCTGGTAGGAAACCCGCGCGATGCGGTGGCGAAAACGAAATTTACAGCGGGATACTCGTTTTCTGATAGTTTATCAATCCTCTCGTGATATATTATATTGTACTTCTGTTAATTTCTTATTCGTAGCATCAATGTGGTTTATTTATGCCATGAGCGTTACAAATCTTATAAACATAATAACTTAGATCCGAACTATCCCCTTACTTAGCATGTTCAAGCTAATTTACTCCATTTAAGGTAGACTCTCGGCTAAGTTATCCTTCTACTCAACAATGGAATGTGTGTCCCGAGTTTTCTAATTTATCATCTAAAACTTGACCATGCCACTTTGCCAAACATCAATGTGTTCATACTATTCGAGTTGTCATCTTCTACTGTCGCTCTAATAGTTTGATAGTTAAGTTTAAACATAAAAGTTTGATCTTAGGTGAAAAATAATGCATTAGTAATCGAGTTCGGTATATTTTATATGCTACAAAGAATTGTTACGTTTACAAAATCTTTGTGGTTGAAATAATATTTTTATATAAATAACAAAGGATACCAAACCGTAGTTGTTTCTGAAGCTTGAGATTTGAAGGTGGGATTTTTAACTTCATACCACATTACTATTCTTTTCACAATATGATCATATTATTAAAAATTGGTGTTAAGTTTGGAATCAAAGCATGATGATTATCGGTTGTTCTAAATTTCTGAGATATTGTCAATACACAATCTTGGTTTCGAAAGCAATTAAAATTGTCCTATTATGATAAGAAAACAACTTGAAATAGATATATCAATTTCATTTTCATAAGCTACGTGCCTTATGTCTAAGGCTTATGCAAAACTACTATGGAGCTAGGGGTCTCACTGGAAGTAGCATCTTTATTCCTACGGGTTTCCAGCCAACGCTTCCTGTCCTCATTTTGTGTTCAGCTTTGTTTCAAGCTTTTGGCGCCTTGATGAAACAATTCCTAGTCATGCCTGAACTAAGATGAATGCTTGACCAGCCCTGAATCCCTGATCGCACAACTTGTCTTGTGTGTGTTTAGGAGTCTGGGCATCCGACCTCGCCTTATGTGTGTTCACCTTTAACTACATAGGCAACAACACAACACTATGATTAACTCAGAGACCAAAAAAAATAAGTAAACACTTTGAAAGATCCCAGCACTATGATTCGCAATAGATGTACATCAAAAGTCTGTTAGTTTGATTAGGCTCGTTTTGACCAATATGCGATCCGCGATATATAACTATTAGAATATACACAAAGTTAAATAATAAAATAGTACAGGTGTGGGTGTTTATACCTCACCTCGTGTTTGGTTAGATAGTTTGACCCGCTTGACCACAAGCCAAGCATCTCCACACGTACTTCGATAAACTCCGAGCACCATCCAAGGACCACTAACTCAATTGGCAAAATATGCTACATTAATGAGAAACACCAAAATCAGCTTAACTCAATGCAAGGTTTTAAATGAAAATGAAAATAATGTATAACTTCTCAAGCTGAAAAATTATATTAAAAGAAAATTGAAAAATGCTAATCACAAAATCCAAAATAGAAAACATCAACATACTAAATATACATCAACAGGTCTAACTAATTGTAATCTGAAAGAAATTAATCCAAATTGCTGAAAATTACTTTTACCTAACAAATAGTTTATACAAAGTGATGCCCACGTCTATAGTCCAAATTAGTTTTAAGAAATCAATTTTGTTACCTACTTACATTGATGTAGGTACTTTGCGAGAGTCTCGTGTAGCATAAATTTAGCAAGTAATCTTTCATTGCCTTGACAACAACTGAGCAGACCGGCTAATCTCGGGTTTTGAAGCTGACCTTGCTTCTTCCTGTAACAATACACAAATGAAGTTGAAATTATCACAAAATATGTGATTTGAGCTTAAACCAAATAAGAAGCTATACCGACACCGAACCCGACTAATAAACATCCGAATATAAGCATGTGGGGTGCAGCTGCCATCACAAAAGATCCAAGTGCGAAAATTACATCAGCGATAAGCATAGCACTTTTGCGGCCTTGATCGTCATTTAACCACCCACCGGCTGCAGCTCCAATCATTGCACCAAGTAAAGCCATGCTAACAATTGTCTCCTGCGTATAACATACATGATTTAAAAGGTCAAAGATTGAAGCAAAGAGCCAAGAGTTAAGTAACTGATAACTGATTTTGCACCTGTAAAAAGCTGCTTTGATCAACGATCTCGAAGTCATAACGGATGTACAGAAGGGCTCCTGATATAACTCCTGAAACAAATGTTTAAATGTCAAATGAATAAGCACGATTACATTGGGTGAATTATAGTCATTATGCACATGTATCGACTGATCAAAAACAACAAAGTTGTATACAATTAAACCCTATGTTCGATTAAATCGTGAACAATTCTCATCACATGGGCTTGTAAATCAAACTGTTTGGTCCACAGCAGCATATTTGCATACCGATTAGGCTGATATACATACAAATATGAAAATATGATACGTATTATCAACAATAGCAAAATAAGAAGTTGATACCTGTGTCATAACCAAAAAGCAGACCACCAATGCCAGCAACAACAGTCAAACCCAACACATATTTGTTGCTAAAATATGTTATTTTCTTGTCACCACCAGCATCTATGAGCCCAGAACTCCCTGGTATCATGTCAATCGTCATATTTTCCCTAAATAATTCTAACCCTTTGTTAAATCTTTCAAAATTTGATGATTAATATCAGAAACCTTCACAAGTGCAAATGGTCGAACAATTGGAGTGCATAAGAAACACCCAGGTAAAACACTAATCTTCACTTATTTTTTTTCTTAAATCATGACGAATTGAGCAGGAAACATCTGTGTATTCAACCAAATATTGATTGAGGTGATCAAATATTTGGTGATCTAGATAAGAAATTGTCTAAAAATTTGAGACGATGAGTCTGATTTGGGCATGTGACTACCAGTGGACCAGATTACCAAAAGCACAAACGTAATCACAATATTTTTGTCACCCAGATCAAACATTTGACTACAAGTAATCAAACAATAATCACAACAAATGAGTTTACAATAACAACTATTAAAATTAACCTGAGAAGGAGGATGAGCAACCGTTAGTCTACAAAATAAGGGGAAATTACTGCAAAATCAAAAGCTCAAGAAATTACCTAACCTTTGTAGACCATAAAGAACCGAACAATCAAAAAGCAACTCCACCACAACCACCAGATTTAACATGAAACTCGGATGTTATTTTTCCCAAATGATCCATAGAGTGTAAAAAAGCAAAAATTGTTATACTATTGAAAAGAAAGCACATGTAATTTGAAAAACTTACTCACAATCGAGTAATAAAAACTATGTGATTGATCCTTCAGTTGGGATGCTTTCTTTCACTACATCTAAGCCTATATCGGAACCTGCAACAAGATCATACAAAACCATGGCGGGTTTCGTGCTAAGATGTGTGTCATCGATTCCATCCTCCATCACTCTGATCTGACCACCATATCAGATGTTACACTCACACCCCCCGCATCTGAACTCGTTGCATGCATCACCATTCAAAAATGCATTAGTTCTTTATATGGACTTGACATTAACAGATGATTATTAGTCAACTCAACAGAACAACAAATGTATTATTATATACCTTGTATTGCAAATCTTGAACTGCTTCAACGCCTCTTCAACCATGGTAACACTATCTTAGATGCAACCTTCAATGTGGTGTTTAAGTTGTTACGCATTGCTGAGAAGTTTAATCTGATCATGTTTCTCAATTAACGTCTGCCAGTCATGACATAACCTGAATTAATAAAGCATTATGCTTAGCCTAATTGTCAACTACGTCTTGAATACAAAATCAAGCTAAAGTATTGAGCTCAAACTGGACACAATAAATTCCGAGCCAACTCGGCCAGGTTTGAAAAGTGATCTAAAGCAAAAAAAAAAAAAACAAGACAATTTGCTACTATAAAACAACCCAAAGTGCAACTTAATGTAGCCAAGAGGCCAAAAATTCAAGTAAAAAGCTTGTTACTTCTTCTTTAAAGTTTACCTTGGCTTTTATAGAGAGATTGTTTTATAAAGTCTGTTATTTCCACCAAGTGGAACACCAACAAAATGCATGACATTCATTGCAGATTTTTGACAGAATCATATTTCAATTTTTTTTTTCATTTAATTAAATAATTCTAGTGCTTAATTTGAACCAGCTTATTGAACATCAATAAGTTACAAACTTACTCTTTTTTTGAACCATTTTGACCAGCAAACTTTTGCAGAGATGAGAGTACATTGTTGTTCACATTGGTTAGGCTAGAGACGATGCCTTCAAAAACCGCATCTCAAACATAATCTACCTTATCTGGTGCAAACTTCAACTAGCTTTAAGTCCTGTCAAAGAAGTCATCTTCACTTTTACCCTCAAAATATGGAGGTCGAGTAAACATGGATTTGATTCTTCCAAAAAAAACATAAATAAATCAACTAAAATTCGTAATATATTAACAATAATCATCAAATAATCAAAATATAAATCAACTAAAACGCAAAGTACTTAGGGTGAGGGTCAATAGAGATCTGAAATTACCAAGGCTTGTGTCATCGTCTTCCACCCACAACCACTATCTTTGAGGAACCTAACACATATCTGAAAGTATTACACAAACAAAAAAGGTAGATCGACTCAAATAACAAACAAAATAGGTAGACATGATTGTTACCTTTTTTGACAGAGATGGCAGTCCAGCACGCCGGAACCCTAATCCTCTTACCGGAAGCCATTTAAAGAGGATCTTTGTGTTTCTACAAAACAAAATTAAAGTAAAAAACATTAAAAAAATAACCAAAACTGAAGAAACAAAATACATACAATCTCAACAATGGCGTCAAATTTATGCAAAAGATTACCGCTGGTACACGCAAAACTCCATTGCCATCATTAACGCCCTACTCTCTTTCCATCCCGTCGTCATCGTCGTTCTCCAAGCAGAGAAAAGAATCGGGATGTAACTGCAGGTGATGGAGACGAAAACAAACATTAACATAATAATATATGGGTTCCACATATACCCTAAAAACTTCAAGAAGTTGCTCTCCTAAACACACCTTCATCATAAATTCATCAAATAACAACCAAAAACAAACATTAACATAATAATAAAGTTTGTCAAAAAAACAGAGAGTGGCAAGTTTTAACCTTACTATGGCAATAAAAACCCAGATCTGAATCGCACACATAGCACCTAGATCTGAATCTCTTGGATCTGAATCTCCTTGGATCTGAATCGCTTGGATAGTGCGAGAGAGAGAGAGCAGATGGAAAGGCGGATCTGAATAGCTTGGATCGCGAGAGAGATAGCAGAGAAACCCTAGATCCAGATCTGGATCTGGAATCGCCAGAGAGAGAGAGAGAGACTGGTGAGATGTGAGTTGTGAGAGAGATGAGAGAGAATGAAGGGGAAAGGTGGATCCGTGTGAAAACGACATCATCCGTCAGATCACGATCCGTGTGAAGACATGAAAGAAAATGGACGGCTGATGATGGATCCGGGTAAAGGGTAAAAGTTTTGGAGGGCATAATTGGAATTGTAAATTATATTGTGCTTTAGAGGGTTGTACATCATGCTTTAGGGGTGTTTTAAGGGAATTTTTATGGACTTTAAGAAGTCCTTTGGATATGCTTTATAAAGTAGCATATATATATATATATATATATATAGGGTAGGGTTCATTTTAGAACCACTCTTATTGCGAGAAACATGAGAACCAATGTGAACATAAAAAATACCAAAAAATACCTAAGAAACATACAAAAAATTTTTTTATTAATTTTTAATTAAAAATTGCTATTTTTCGTTACCAAAAAAAAAAAAAAATTCTAGTAACAATTATCAATGCACATGTGCATATGTATCATTTCTTTGACAAGTTCCGTAATACATTACAAGTATTAGACAATTGCACTTTTGTTTACACTACCATCCGTAATACACTACTTTTTACGTTAACAATATATAAAATGCACATGTGCATCTATATGTATGAACGTGATGTAACGTGTTTTGGTACAAAAAGTTTGTGATTTTAAATGATGAAGCAGACCAATATACATGTTTTTGGTTAGTTATATCTAATGGTTGATGGTTTGGTTATATTTGTCACTTTATGATATAATATGTTGTTTGGTATGGTATGAAGGGTGCTGATGCACATGTGCATAAAGTGAAAAATACAATGCATATTGGTAATGGTAGTGTATTATGGATAGTAGGAGGTAATGGTAGTGTATTATGGATAGTAGGAAGTAATGGTAGTCTATTATGGATAGTAGGAGTTAATGGTAGTGTATTATGGATGATATGATAGATGAAAATGAAAGTGTATTCAAAGTAGTGTACCAAAAACACGTTATATCTTGTTCATAAATATAGATGCACATAATTAAAAGTGTGTTTCGCAGGTTTAATGAAGTTGAAGAACCTCTAAACTCTAGGCCTTTGCTAGAATGTCCGTTTTTATCAAAAGTGTCTAATGAGGAAGCCGAAACCTTGGTATGTCCTTTTTCCTTATCTGAAATTAAAAATGCAGTCTGGGAATGTGAGAGAGACCGGGCCCCAGGCCCAGATGGAATAAATTTAAAATTCATTAAAAGATTCTAGGATGTGTTGGAAGGGGATTTCATGGGACTTTTTCAATATTTTTATTCAGCGGAACAGTTGAATAGCGGATGTATGTCGTCTTTCTTAGCACTCATCCCGAAGCGATCTGATCCAGGTGGATTGCATGAATATCGACCGATTAGTTTAATCGAATGTTTAAATAAAGTGGTTTTAAAAGTACTTGTTAACAAATTAAAGTTGGTAATACACAAACTTGTTTCGGAGGAGCAGACAGGTTTTTTGGCAGGTTGGAGCATCCTCGATGGGGTCATTATTTTGAATGAGGTGATACCATGGCTAAAAAGGAATAAACGGGAGAGGATGATTTTGAAGGTGGATATTGAAAAAGCATATGACTCTTTAAGTTGGGATTTTCTAAACTCTATGCTATGTCAAATGAATTTTCCGGCTAAGTGGCGAAGATGGGTTATGTCAATTGTGTCGTCGGCTAGAGCATCGGTGCTAGTAAATGGATCTCCAACACAAGAATTTATTTGCTCGAGAGGTTTAAGACAAGGTGATCCGCTATCACCTTTCCTGTTTGTACTCGCAATGGAGGCTTTGACCGGGGTTATGAAAAAGGCTTGTGATATCGGGGTGTTTGAGGGTCTACGCTTGTCCCCAGATGGGGCCCTAATTTCTCATTTCCTATATGCCGATGATGTGATTTTGTGGGTGAGTGGTCCTTGAATAACTTAGTAAATTTGAAGAGGCTACTTAGGTGTTTTTATTTAAGCTCCGGACTAAAAGTGAACCTGAAGAAGAGTAGTCTTTACGGGGTTGGAATCGAAGATACTCATGTTCAATTGATGGCAAATATGCTAGGTTACGCTAGAGGGTCGTTTCCGTTTAAATATTTGGGGCTACAAGTAGGGGCTAACATGAATCTGATTAAAAACTGGGATCTAGTTGTAGAGACTTTCCAAAAAAAGACTGTCACTTTGGAAGGCGAATACAATCTCTTTTTGTGGTCGTATTACTTTGGTAAGTTCCGTACTAAATGCCTTGCCTACGTATTATTTTTCCTTATACAAGGTTCCGTTAGGGGTGATAAAAAAGTTAGAAAAGTTGCGTAGAGATTTCCTATGGGGGTCGATTCCAGAAAAAGAAAAAATGAAGTGGGTTGCGTGGAAAAGTATGATGACCCCGAAAGTTTTTGGGGGAATGGGGTTTGGATCTCTTCGAGTGGTAAATCTAGCAATGTTGTCCAAGTGGTGGTGGAGGTTCAAGGTGGAAAGAGAAAGCTTATGGAAGAAAGTGGTGTGGGAGGTGCATAAAAATTCAAGAGCATGGAGCTTTATTCCAGCAAAAATGTCCGTAGCAAGTCCGTGGAAACAAATTCACAACTTAAAAGGTGACTTTAATGCAATGGGTTTATGACTGGAATCTTTGTTTCGCGGGTCTCCAGGAACTGAAAGAGAATTATCGTTCTGGAAAGAGAGATGGTTATTTGAGGTACCTTTATGTGAAAAATTTCCGGCTTTGTTTCAGTTAGAAAGACAAAAAAATGTCCTTATTAAGGATCGGGTGATGGAAGGAAGTCACATCTTGGAGCTGAGTTTCATGTGGATTAGGTCGCCGTCTAGTGCAATTGAATTAGCTGAGTTGAATGAACTTTCGGATGCTGTTGTTAGACATGATTTTGGGCTGGGTGTGGATAAATGGGTTTGGGCTTTGGATCGATCCGGCGTGTTCTCGGCGAGAAGTATTAAAGACAAGGCACAGCATATGATCTTCGCAGACCTTGGGCTGGATTTCGAGTGGAATAATTGGTCACCCATCAAAGTTAACTTCTTGACATGGAGACTAATCCAAGATAAACTTCCGACTTATGTGGCTTTGTCTAGGCGAAACATCATAATACATGATAATAGATGTAAAATGTGCGGAGAGGATGAAGAATCTGCTTTGCATCTCTTCAGTTCGTGTCGTCTTGCAGAGCTTCTTTGGGAGTTTGTATCTCGATGGTGCAAAATAAAGCAAATTTATTTTGGAGTTAAAAGATTTGGCGAACATTCATAAATGTAACAGAGGCTCGTACAGGTGGAAAAAGGTGGTTAGTATGGTAACTCAAGCGATCATCTGGGTTATTTGGAGGAGTCGAAACGAGACGGTATTTGAGGGAAAACAACCTTACATTAACAGGATGAAGGAAGAAATCAAGATGTATGGGTACATGTGGCTGAAAAGTAGAGTCAAGAATTCTAGCATTTCATGGGATAATTGGTGTAATTTTGATTTAATTAGTTTTGGAGTATGATAGTATAAAATCATTGTAAGACATTTTGGTGATTCATCTGGCCAGGTGATATGGAATAAAATTTTGTTGGTCTTTCAAAAAAAAAGTAGATATGTGTCAATTAACAAACCCATAGTTTTTAATTTAGAAACTGTGAAATATAAAATACCAACACAATGAGCACAAAAAACAATAAAGCACCATGTACAACTAGCAACTGGCTAATTATTATTAGTATCTATATAAATGAGAACATAAACTTGTTAAACAATGAATAACATTGGCCATTTTTTTCACCGACTAATCCTATCTTTTAAACTCAAGAATGTTGATGATGATTCACCGTATGGTAGCATTGATAATTCTTCCCCATAAGCGGGTTTGAAATATGTATGAACCGAAGAAGGAATTTGTGATGTTCGTATGGTTTCTAACTCTACAACTACCTCTTTCATTGTTGGCCTATACTCCCCGTTTAGATTCAGGCATCGCATTGAAAGGTTAGCTAGTGCCAAGAGGTCATCTCGAGTACCTTCTTTTATGACCAATGGATCAAAAACAGACATAACACGCCCTTCTTCCATAGCCAACATAAAATGCGTAGTTAAACTCATGTTTTCACCAAACCTTGTAAGGGAAATGGGCTTTTCTCTAGTTAACAATTCAACCAAAACAACTCCAAAACTATACACATCACTTTTTTCAGTAAACTGGCTTGATTGAAAATACTCTGGATCAAGGTAGCCAAACGTTCCTTTTACTAAGGTAGTCAAATGAGTTTGATTTTCTGAGACGAACCTTGAAGTGCCAAAGTCAGATACTTTGGCTCTAAATTTGTCATCCAAAAGTATATTACTAGTTTTGACGTCTCTATGGTATATTGGAATTGAAGTTGCTGAATGCAAGTATGAAAGGGCTCCTGCAACCTCTGTAGCTATTTGTAATCTCATATTCAAAGAAATTACGAATTCCTCATTCTCGTTGTGAAGGTGATCATACAATGTACCATTTGAAATGAATTCAGACACGAGCAGAGGGACGTCTGTCTCCAAGCAACATCCCAATAATTTGACCACGTTCCTGTGATTGACTTGGGAAAGAATGACAACTTCATTGATAAATTGTTCTAACTGGCTTTCATCAACTATCTTTGATTTCTTAACTGCCACAATCCTTCCATCTACCAACATCCCTTTATAGACGGTACCATGACCTCCTCGACCAAGAATTCTGTTCTTATTGAAGTTGTCAGTGGCTTTCTCTAACTCACGTGATGTGAAAATTACGGTTCTATCAACTAAAGACGAGTCTGCCTCTTCTTGCTGTTTCAAAAGTAAGCCGCCATTGCGTTTGAAAAACCTCTTTCTTTGTCTCCTTTCTTTTATCTTCTTGGCCACTCTATGCAATACAATGATTGCAAAAAGAAAAAGAAAACCCATGCTTACGCTAAGAACTGAATGAAGGCCAATACAAAATCAAAAGTTAGTAACATTTTCCTTACATTGCAGTTTTCTTAGAAGTTGTAAGTTCGTAACCATAAAGAAAGTCTTTTCGTCACCATCAGGACAAGCAAAAAATCTTTGTACTTGTTTGAACTAGACTACAAAATGTTTGTACTATCCAACCCTTTTTCTCTTAGTAAATTAGAGATGAACTTAGGTTGAGGTGAAATCAAAGATGCATCTACTCCTAGTGAATGATTTATTTCCGCCAAAAGATGCAACAGGTTGCAACTTATGGAAAATCTCAAATAAAAAAAGCCATTTCTAGTTATATAGACGTGTGGCAACCAAAACCAAACTAGTATTGTGTTTTGATTTAGCATTACCTTGAGCTTACAATAATATTAACGAAAAGAAAGATTTTTCTACGATGCCATAGGTAAAATAATTAAATAGCAACCCATAAGAGTTTGTTAGGACAGGATCAGCTACAATCAGAAGTTAGCGTACAAAGGATGCGAAAAACTAGCATAATTATAACATGCAACAATTTATCAGTAACCTAATTACTCTACTTCAAAACTGTACCATATTACGTGTTAAAAAATGTTATTAAAGTAGTGGAAGGTTAAAATGAAGATAATTTTTTTGTAAGAAGAAAAAAGAATAAGTTTCAACCGATAATAATGTTTAAGTTTACTTTATTTAATATTTGCATTTAATTTTAATGTAAAGGTATATTTGTAAATTTACATAGATCATTAATTTCTAGTCTTCCTTTTTAATAGCTAACTACATTAAATTTGTAACTTATTTTCAAAATATATATTTTTTAACAAATAAAAAAAATTATTTAGAGTGTAGGACAAATTACTAGGTGTGTAGGATAAATTATGAGTTGTGTAGGATAAATTTAAGTATGTGTAGGATGATTTTCGAAATGTATAGCACAACTTTTTATGTGTGTAGACAATAAAAATTAGTGTAGAGAATAATAGTTTTTACGAGTAATTAATTATTTAAAGATTGTAATAAATGAGATGAAAGAATAAATACTTAATATTTTACAATTGTACCGTTTTTTCTTTTTTTTCTCAATTAAATTTTATTCTCAAATGAACCCCCTACATAACTCTAATAGAGTATTTGCACAAATGCCACCGTGTGGATTTTCCTTTCAATTCGTTCATTTAACACGTTAATAGAGTATTTAGGTGAATGATCCGCTAAAAAGTGGATTTTGCCTAAGTAGCCTAAGAAGGATTGTGATGATGACATGTGACACTCCTAATAAGTATGAATGAAGGGCATTTTGGTCCTTATAAATAGGAGTAAAAATGACATGTGTCACCCCTTTTGTTTTTTAAAAATACAAAAAAAATCTAGTACAAAAAAAATCTAGCACAAAAAATCTAGTACAAAAAAATCTAGCACAAAAAATCTAGTACAAAAAAATCTAGCACAAAAAATGTAGTTCAAAAAATATAGCACAAAAAAATCTAGTACAAAAAAATATAGCACGAAAAAACTCCGCAAAAAAAGGTAGTACAAAAAAATCTAGCACAAAAAATTGAGAAAAAAAAATTAAGACAAAAAAATTCAACACAAAAATATAGTACAAAAATCTAGCACAAAAAAATGTTATACAAAATAGAAATACAACACATTTTAGTGGATTTTTTTAGTCTTCATATTTTATATAGAAATATGGTACTCAAATTAAAGATAAATAATGTCGTATAAAAAGTTATGAACGTTTAAAAAATTGGGGTGAAATATGCATGTGCCTTGCATGTCGAGAGAGAAAGTATATAAATAAGATTTTCCCAAGATACCCTTGCAATCCTCCTTTCTCCTACACTTTCATCTTAACCATTGATTTGAAAAATTAATGGTTAAGATTCCTTCTCATCCTACTTAGAGAAAATTAACTTTTTATTTGATCTTACCCCTATATATATATATATATATATATATATATATGGGGTCACTAAAATAAAAACCACCCCCAGTTGCGAGAACCGCGAGAACAACTTTCCACTAATCAGATAATGACAACAGAAAGGGTAGTATAGTCATTTAATCAAAACCATCAAATCATCTCTCTCTACTCATTAAAGTATCTTTTTAAAGTTTTTTCAATTTCTCCCTCTTCACATTTCTCTCTCCTCTTTTTGTTATTTTGTAAAAAAAAATTGTAAAAAGTTTTTGTAAAAAAAAAAAAGTTTAAAACCGTAAAAAAAGTTTTTGTAAAAAAGTTTAAAAACGTGTGTGTAAAAAAACGGTTTAAAAAAGGTTAAAACCGTAAAAAAAACTTCGTATAAATTTTTGTCTTTTGAAAAAAAGTTCTTATGAAAAAAATTTTTGTAAAACATTCTTGTTAAAATTTTTTTTGTAAAAAACAATTTAAAACCGTAAAAAAGTTTAAAAAACGTGTGTGTAAAAAAAGTTTTTGTAAAAAAGGTTAAAACCGTAAAAAAAAATTCGTATAAATTTTTGTTCTTTGTTAAAAGTTTTTGTAAAAAAAAAATTGTAAAAAAGTATTTTTTGTAAAAAAAAGTTTAAAAAGGTGTGTATAAAAAACGGCGTGTAAAAAAATAGCACGTAAAAAACGGGGTGTAAAAAACGGCCCGTAAAAAGGGGCGTAAAAAACGGCTCGTAAAAAAATCGGGTGATAAAACGACGCGTAAATACGGGGCGTGAATACGGGAGCGTAAAACGGCGCGTAAAAACGGGGCGTAAAAAACGGCGCGTAAAACCAGGTGTAAAAAAAAGGCGCGTAAAACCGGGCGTAAAAGCGGCGCGTAAAACTGGGCGTAAAAACGACGCGTAAAAACGGAGCGTAAAAAACGGCACATAAAAAACGGTGCTTAAAAACCGGCTCGTAAAAATGTTTTTTGTAAAAAAATCCTTACAAATATTGTTTTTGTTAAAAAAAATAGATTTTAAAATGTTTTTTAATTAAAAAATTTTGATTTTAATAAAAAACAATTAATTTAATAAGACAAAAAAGTTATAAAAAACAACATATACAATAAGAAAAAACAAGCAAATTTACTAAACTGTCATTTTGACATTAAAATATTAAAAACATAATAAGACAAAAAAAAATTGATATTTTTTTATAACTTTTATTGTTATCCATCCATCTTCAAAGATCAATGGTTGGAAAGTGGTTCTCTTAACTGGGGTGGTTTTAATTTTAGCGCCCATATATATATATATATATATATATATATATATATTAGGAAATGATCATAAGAAAATTTTAAAGATGCTAGAAACTTGGAGAAAAACCACATTCAAACCGATTTTTTTTCTTATTTATTTTTCATTTCTTTTATATTTCATCAATCTTTGCAGAAATTAGAAAAAATAAAAAAATATGCATGGATCGACGAGATATATATGTAACTCGTGATATATATATATATATATATATATAGTGGAGAGTTCAAATGGGAAGAAATTTTTTGTAAGAATAAAAAAGAAGAAATTTCAACCAATAAGAATGCTTCATGTTACTTCATTTAATTTATTTTTTGTATTTAATATTAGTGTAAATGTATATAGGTAAACTTATATGGATCATTAATTGGTAGTCTTTCTTTTTAATAGCTAACTACATTAAATTTGTAACTTATTTTAAAAAAAAAAAACGTATTTTTCAAAAAAAATATTTAATGTAAAGTGTAGCATAAGTTACGAGTTGTGTAGGATGAATTATGAGCTGTGTAGGATAAATTTCAATATGTGTAGGATAAATTTCAAAACGTGCAGGATAAATTTTGCTGTGTGTAAGCAAAAATTTAAGTGTGGAGGATGACAGTGTTTATGACTAATTAATTAGTCAAAGATAATAATAAATGAGTTGACAAAAACACTATTTAATGTTTTACATTTGTACCCTTTGTTCTTTTTCTTCTTAATTTAATTTTCTTCTCAAATGAACATTCCCCTATATATATATATATACCTCATATGTGTACTTTCGAAAGCCACATATATGTAGCTGTAGCTGATCAATCTATATCTAGTTTTTATAATTATTTTAAAGTACTAACCTTGAAATTAAAAAAATTTGATTGTTTAGTAGTAACTTTCTCAATTTAAAGTTTTTAATGGGTTTCTCATTAACCTAATCTTATACATATAGGGTGAGGTTCTGGTAGTGAACACTAATGTATTTGTGAATTAAATGAACAAATCCAGACCATTGATTTACATCATTAAATCGTAAAATAAACTAGTGTATTTTCATCATCAAATCATGTTCATTGATTTGCACTTGTGTATTGATAAATAAAAGGTTAGGATTAGTTCACACAGTTCAGTATTAAGGGTTATATATATATATATATATATATATATATGTAGGGTAGGGTTCATGCAAGAACCACCTTTATTGCGAGAACCAATGTGAACACAACAAAATAAACCCACTACACCACCAAAAACCTATAAAAAGCCTAACACCCCCCCCCACCCAAGCTAAATGCTAAAAACTAAACCATAAAGCTAAACCCCCCAAAAAAACCTAAAAAAAATCTTAAAAACACAAAAAAAAATTAATATTTTTTATAAAAATCGCTACTTTTAGTATCAATTTTTTTTATTAATGAAAAGTTGCGATTTTTATAAAAAAAAATATTAATTTTTTTTTTGTGTTTTTAGATTTTTTTAGGGTGAGGTTATAGAGTGAACACTAGTGTATTATGAACGGAGTGAACAAATCCTGACTTTTTATTTGCATCATTAAATCGTAAAATACATTAGTGTATTTTCATCCTCAAATCCTGATCAAATCCTAGCCATTGATTTACACTTATGTATTGATAATCAAATGATAGGGTAAGGTTCTATAGTGAACACTAGTGTATTATGAACGGAGTGAACAAATCCTGGCTTTTTATTTACATCATTAAATCGTAAAATACACTAGTGTATTTTCATCATCAAATCCTGATCAAATCTTAGCCATTGATTTACACTTATCTATACTATATTATAATGCATGAGACAAGGACATTTTAAGATACCCAAAAAATAAGAACTTTTTCTCCTTTTTATTTATAGAAAGACCCCTAAAATAAGGGTAGTTTGGTCTTTTAAACACTATTTATTTTTAGCCCCTAAACTTATTACACTTAACTCCCTATGATTTTAACAAAATTATAGATAATTAGTTAAACTTTTCTCCCTCCACAACAAACTTTTAATTCTTTTACATATTTTTGTCATATCTTATAAATTATAATGTTTTAAAAAAAATCCAAAAGTACTATGACAACCTACTCATTTTTGTCGACGTTTTGATAGTTGTCTTGGTCAGTATTGTCGTGTAGAGTAAAAGGTACAAGTAGATGATGTCTTAGTGTACAAGTGATTAAAGTCCAACATACTTATAGAATGTTTGATAGCTACAGAATATTTAACCACTAAACATTTTAGTTCTCTTATTTTAATTAGATTTTAATAACTCAATTTTTATCAAATTTTAATGCATAAGGTACAACACATTATAGATATTAGCTATCATGTCCTATCCAGAAATCACATTGGCTCCATCTTTGTGACTTTAAATTTTGAAAAAAGGTTTAAAAATTTAAGCCTAAATCTATGCTTTATTACGCTCTCTCTCTCAGTCTCTCACCATCTCAATCCCTCTTGCACGAGACAGAGAGAGAGAAAAAAAATAGAGAACGCAAGAGTGAGATAGAGAGAGAAATCCGAGGGTGGCAACGACGGTGCTACAACGATGCCAGCCATACTCCGGCACGGTGAATGCAGATTGAGCAGTCGAGTGACGGTGGTAATGATTCGTTACAACCTTCCATATGGTGGTGATAGCAATTGTATGGTGATAACGACCATTCAACAGTGAAAACGGTGGTTTAAGGCAACAATGATTTTTGGCGACTAAATGAGGTTGTTTACAGCAACGAAACGATGACAGAGGGTTGGGCCTGAAAGGGGACGGGTAAAGTAGGTAAAATGATGGTGGAAATGGGTTGTTGAAGACCTAGCCACTTCCTTCAGCGAGGGCGGCTAGGGTTCCGATGAAGATTCCGGCAAAACTATTTGAATTGCCTAGTGTAACCCCTAAAATCACCGATCGCGCGGGCACCCCACTAGTGTATTGATAATCAAGTGATAGGATTAGTTCACATATTTCGCTATCAAGGGGTTTTTCACAAATGAACCTAACCCTATATATGTATATATAGGATTAGGTTCAAACGTGAACAAATTTTCAAGAGTGAATCGCGTGAACTGATCTGAACCAATGATTTCATTTACATTTGACAAGGGTAAGATTGTAACTTTATATAAATATTGAATTTAAATTATTGACTTATTAATTTCAAAATCCTAACATATTTAAATCATCAGTTACCAACTTTTTCGACAACTACAAAATCATAACTTATTTTTTATTTATTAAGATAATCTTAACTTTTTCGACAACTACAAAATCATAACTTATTTTTTTATGTATTAAGATAATCTTAAATTACATACAATGTTGAGTTTCTTGAAAGTCACACAAATGCACCTGCTCACAGAAAGCACAACATTCATGGAGTACACATGTGTATTTCTTGTGAGTGTATTTGAGTACACATGTGTATAATGTACAAAATTATATCTTACATATGTGTACACCGTACAAATATACATGTTCTTCTACATAAATTGATTGTAAGTGTATTTCATTATTGCACTAACATTACGTTATTGTAAATAAATTTAATATTATTATTAAACCAAAAATACCACATACCTAGAAAGCAAAGCACATAATAGGCATAACATATCACTTCTCAATTCATCTTATAATATACATACACTGGTGTACCCAAATTTGGGCAAAGAGTACACTTGTGTACTTTGAAAATATAATCATATATAACTAAGCACACAGACGATATCAAAAGATCTTATAAACAAAAAGTTAGCTATTTACAGGATTTACTCTTTTATTATTGGAAATAATCTTCTTTCCAGGTTTAAATAAGCAAAATAATATAATTACACTTCTACCCTTTTAATTTTAATAAAACAATAAAATCTAACCTATTAATTACAATCATGCCACCCCTTTAAAATATCAAGATCATATTAATCAACGGTCAAGATTTGTTCACGCAGTTCACTATTGGGAGGTTGTTCACGCTGGAACCTTACCCTATATATATATATAATATATGGGAAGGTTCTATGCAGAACACAAAATATTGCGAAAACACACAGAACACAATGAATCACCTATTTTTTCAATTCTAAAAACCTAAAAAGTAAATGAAAATGTTGCAAATTTAAGATTTATTGTTTCTTACATTAGAATTCAAAACAAAATATGGAAAATTTTCATTTTTTGTATAACCTACACACATATGTAGGTTATGTGTAGGTTAAAATACCAACATGTATGTAAGCTACGTGTAGGTAAAAAAATATGTTTTTTTATGTATATATAATACACAAATGAATGTAAGAAACATAAAATTTAAAAAAAACATGAAATTTAAATCCCGAAATTTAGTGTTTTATAGTTGTTCTTTTTGTTCTCGCAATAGTTAGTGTTCTGTAATGATCCTAATCCTATATATATATATATATATATATATATATATATATATATATATATGATAATGTCTGAAATGTGTTAGATAACATTTTTGAGAAAAAAACATTAAAAAAACTTGTGAGATATGAGTTCCCAAAGTTCTCTCAACTAAGGGAGGTTCTGAATGGATCCATTCCATATATATATATATATAGGAGAAAAATCCGTTAGGAACCAATCTTTATTGCGAGAACAGCGAGAACCAGCGTGAACACAACAAAAAATACCTAAAAAAACTAAAAAACACACAATTTTTTTAATATGTTTTTATAAAAATCGCTACTTTTCGTTAATAAAAATTTAAATTTTTTTGATACCAAAGGTAGTGATTTTTATAAAAAAATGTGTGTTTTTTAGATTTTTTAAGGTTTTTTTTTGGGGGTTTAGCTTATGATTTAGTTTTTAGTATTTAGCTTGGGTGGGGTGGGGTGGGGTGGGGTGGGGGGGGGGGGGGTTAGTTTTTTTTTAGGTTTTTGGAGGGTTTAGTTTTTAGCATTTATCTTGAGGGGTAGGTTGTTTTTAGGTTTTTGGTGGTGTAGTGGGTTTATTTTGTTGTGTTCACATTGGTTCTCACGATTCTCGTTCTCGTAATAAAGGTGTTTCTCGCATGATTGCTACCCTATAATCTTCCTAACCTTAACCCCTTTACTTTCTCCCTAAAACCCCCATAATCAATTTGATATAATAACCCGAAACTTGATGCGGTTTGAGTTGGGATTTTAAGGGTTGATTTTTGTGACGATTTTGTTGACGGAAACATGGGTTAAAGAGATGGAAAGATTGAAACTTGATGTGATTTGAGTTGGGATTTTGGGCGATGAAATGGGTGTTGATTTGATGAAATGGATTTTGATGAATATTTTATTTTTATTTTTTTTATGTATAAGCTACACAAACGTAACAATGTAATTTTTTAAACTTTTAATATTTAAAAATTGTTTTAAAATAATCATGATATCATCCGGTTTTCAAGTTCGACTCAACCCAGAGGCCAATACCATAGCATGCTTCGCCGGATCTAGTTTACAGAATATTGGATTCCTGTTATTTATTGAAGAATAATGTTGTACCTTAAACAACTTTTAACCAACTGATTTGTATTTTTGTTGTTCATCAATCTAAAAGATTTAATTACTAGTCGTTGTTCTTATTATTATATTTTTTTCTTTATTAGAAAAAGGTTATCGAAAATCATTTCAGGGCTGGATTAGCATGGACATAAACATATCAATATGTGTACGAAATGATTACCTATAATGAATATGGTAGGGAAATGCTTTGAAGCTTTAGGAATACAACCATTTTGTATGCTTGCATCACCAAAGTATCCCAGTGGGCAAGTACAATTGTAACTCCCTACGGTGTTGATGCAATCACCATTGCAAGGGTTGGTTCCATCGTCGCACTCGTTGATGTCTAACAAGAAAAGGAAAATTAAGCAGATTACATTAAAATGTATAAGGAATTAAAATTTACATAAACCATCCTTGAAGCTTGGTAAAAATTCCCGATGTCGTTTATAAAAAATAATTTTTCTATGAATTAAATCAAACAACTGGGAAGGAGGCATTGAAGTGATAGTGGAGGAAGCGTGGGGTTGGATACATGGTGTTGGCAGGTGATTTGGTAACGATGTGACAGGGAAGAGGAACACCAACATTTGGGATTTCTAAAATATGTAAATTAAACTGGAAAACTATTTTGTGTTTAAATTAAGGAGATGGTTATAAATTCTAACTAATTAAATAAAACTGTAACAAAAAAAAAAAAAAAAAATCATTAAGGTGACTGACCTTGGCAGCCTGGGTCAAGATAGGGGTTACCATCGTAACCTTCATTGCATCTACAACGATACCCGGCGGTACCTTTTACATCATAGCATGAACTATTTTCTTTGCATGCGTTAGCCACAACATCGCAAGTTTCATTGGATTTGATTACCCAGTCAAGGACAACGGGCATAGTGGACATTATCCTCTCCGCAAAGCCCAAATAATCAGTGGATAAATCATTGAGACCACCAAACTGAAAACTGCCTTCCTCAACAATAAAGACATAGCCACACTCATTGAAGGACAAAATATCAGAATGGTTTCGTAAAGTGTTAAGTGTAACATCGTAATACGTGGCACCCTTGGGTATAGATGTCTGACAACAGCCTATTCCCGAGCATTCCCCATTAGACACATCACGTGCATTGCCACATAGTCCAAAACAGCCTCTAGTAAAGTTGCCTCCATTTGTTCCGCTAATCAAAGCATAATCATCACAACCAATGACTGTGAACTTGTTCTTTGTTGAGAAAGTGAATAACGGTAACCCCACTAAGTCAAACAATCCTATACCTTCATCTGCAACCCCACTTTGGTTGTAACATCTGTAAGAAATTGTAGTGTAGACACGCAACTCTGTATCTGAAATGTTGTATACTTGGACGTTGCCATTTTGAAGAAACAATTGTGGGGGTTCGTAAGAAGTGTTGCAGGTAAGATAAAATGAGTGGTCGAGGGAACAATCTGTGCCAATACCGAAAGGGAAAGGAACTGTTACATTCCCACACTCGGTTGGACAGCGTGGTTTGGCTATGTTGTTTGTGGTAGCACCTGGAAAGATTTCCATGGCCATTGTAAAAGGAAATATAAACAGAAAAAGGATGAAATGAAGAAGCATGTTTTTTTCTCCCATTTAAGGTTCCCACATGCAACTCCTTTTGTGCGGGTTTTACAAACAACTATCGTCTGAATTTATAGATAGAGTACTTGCATGGAATAGCTAAACTCTTCTTCATCAATGGCTAGCAATTTCTTTCATTTTTCGTTTTTGATGACTGATGATGGTGCTGGTTTTGTTTTATACTGACCGAACACTTTGGTTGACTTTGTCTTCTACAGGAGACTATTAAAATGCCGTGACAATAAAGCTTGGAAAAAAAAAAAGATTCCGCTTGGTCACAAAATGAATATCCACCATGCAATATATTTCTTATTTTTTGGGTTAAAAATCTAATTAAGAAAATTCGATCAAGTTGTTGTATGATGGTTACATAGGTCATCAAGCTGTCCAAATAATAGTTTAGATAATCAACTGTAATAACATAATTTTTAGTTAACCTATACCTCTTTAGCAGTTGCTTTACAAATATGGTAGATAGTATCCTCAAGTAACTATTATTTAATAAATTCTCAAAACTAGATAATAAGTTATATAAGATTCTAGAAATATAAAAAATACAAATACTATGACAATATGTCACACTCGAGCTGGAGGTTTGACCGATTGATAACATACAATACGTAGTGGAAGTAACAAATTTGATGTTGCATATAAGTGTGAAAACGGTGGAAACACCTCTCATCCCTTGAATCAAAACAATCTATAAATTAGATTGGCACAGTGGCGTTTTCGTAAATAACATCAACTTTATTAAGTGGACGTGATTCATTAAGAGTAAAAGGGTATTTTTACTGCTCTAATACAAAATGTCAAACTGATAAGTAAAATGCCATTAAAATTCTCGCCTTAAACTACAAGCCATACACATCAGTCCCTTCCAGATGAAACGCCATCTTCATCTAAAACGTCATTCATACAAAACGCTAAACTTTATGTTTCGAACGCCATAACATTATTTTGCCTTACCAGAGTTAATTAGTTGTATTTTGCCTTCTTTATCTAAAACGCCATTCATACAAAACGCCAAACTTAATGATGGGACACCTACACCTTTAACTTATAAAATTATTTTGCCTTACAAAATGCCATAACATTATTTTGCCTTACAAGAGTTAATTACTTACACCTACTTCTTCAAAATCACCAAACAAGTCTTCATAACATTAAACGCCTTAACCGGTCCCAAATTCAATTTAGACATGCTATGTATAACATGCTTCAGGAGCTGAGTGATGTGTAGTTCAGATGGAAGAAAATGTTTATCAGCTTGTTCAACAAAATCGTGGTTGTGCTACTCAACAAACTTATAAACCTTCCATAATCCAGCCTCAAATATTACACATAATTGTGCTCCACAACCAGTCCTCTTTGAAAAGTTGGATCGCACAATCATTTCCTTTTGATTCGGGTCCAACGTATCAACCATTTTGTCCTTATATACCACAGATCTCGTACACATGCAATACTGTAAGACCCTTTTAATTTAATGTTAATATATCAATAAAGTAAGCATTTCATATAGAAATGCCATTTAACAAAAACTTTACATCTTAAGTATTTAATCACGTTTAGAGCATCCCAAAAACATAGTTAAAAGTGTTTACATAATTCACTTTTATAAACAAAACAAGATCAAATGCAGAAGCTTCATTAGATGTGTGTTCGGTTCTTGTTCATCACTTGATCTTTATCCGGAGACCTACCATATTCACCAATATTTAAAACCGACATAAACATTAGTTATGAGGTCTTAAAACGCTTTTAAACAAGTTCCAAAAGCAAAAACAACAAAGGCTTCTACCGTAAGCTACGGTGCCACCGTAGCTTACGGTGGTGAAAAATTAGCTACGGTGATAAGAGTCTGCCCTACGGTGGAAATTTGTTTTTAATGCCTACCGTAGCTTACGGTACCACCGTAAGCTACGGTGGCGCCTAGGGCTGTAAACGAGCCGAGTCGAGCCGAGCTAAACCCAGCTCGAGCTCGGCTTGAACTCGATTCGAGCTGGCTCGGCTCGAGCTCGACTCGATTAGAATTCGAGCTAGCTCGGCTCCGCTCGATCTAGCTCGAACTAACGAAGAACCGCAAAATTTACTACTTAAAAATGAATTTCTTCATAGATTAAGGGTCATAATTGCATTTAATTTAACCATATGGCTAAATATGAAGTACAAATACTTAATTCACTTTGTACATTGTCTTTACCTTCTTTTATAGGGTTGATACTCCCTTAGTTTTTGTTTTCTAAGAAATGTGGGACAAAAAAATAAAGGATATAAACCTTATCGAGCCAGCTCACGAGCCGAGCCAGGCCAAGCTCGAGCTTGGCTCGTTCACAAACCGAGCCGAGCCGAGCTGGCTCGTTTACAATCAAGCAAATTTCGAGCCGAGCTTTCTTCGAGCTTTTTTCGAGCGAGCTGCGAGCCACGAGTTTTTTGAACACCCCTAGTGGCGCCCAGTTCTGCTTGTTTGCCATTTTTCCCATATATGTATTTTCTTGTGTATATCACTTAAACTTGCATAACTTTAAATCTACACGTCCGTTTTACACGATTCTTGTTTCTCGTGACCGTAATACAATTACGGACCCGTTTATCATCTCGGTTCGCATTAAAAGCTGATTTATAAGAAAACGGCTTATAAATACTTTATGTCATTATTTGACCCGTTTCATTTTGGCAACATACTACATGTTTATAAACATTGGTTATTTCTAGCCATTTTTACCCATTCCCGGGCTTGTCAAACATTAGCGTTTTCGCTCCCATTACATGGTTTGCACACGCATTAACATCATGCTTATTGTCTACAATTCAAGCATGCACATTTAATCAATATTCAACGAAATCCTTTTTCTATGTTTTGACCCAATTCCAAGGGATCACTAAATCAAATTTTGGCGTGTCCATTTCCCGGCTTACGCACTCATTCTACTGATTTATTGTGTGACCTTAGAGTCACTTCAAATCACTATCGTTTTAAACATCTATTTGACCCATTTGGTTACCGAGTGAAATCCATCACTTCAATAACATACCAATATGTTCTAGTTATGTATTTTGACCCGTTTGGTTGTCGAGTGAGTTTCATCACTTCAATGACATACCAAACGTGTGACAACTCGTATTTCCGAACCTATCTTTGTACCGTGATGCAACGTAAACATTTTGTGACTATGTGAATTGGATGATTTAATGGAATGTTATGTTATTGAAATGTTATGTGAATATGTGTGTGTTTGTATATATGTATGTATGTATTATCACACGAAAGAAACCGATTGCACAATCCTGAACGCACAAGCCTTTGGGCTTTATTACTCTCGGCCCACACCCCTCTTGTGAGTGAACCGAATGGGCAGCCCATTAGGAGGGTTCGGCCCACCCCCTTTGTGTCGCATAACCCAGGAGTGGAGGGTATGCTCCTCATTTGTTGCAAAACACCCACACACACAAAACCCTAGTGCTCTCCTCTATCTCTCTCTAAGCCGACGGCTATCCGGACCCTCTCGAAGTCCTCGTGATTCCTACCTTGCATTCGGTTAGTATATGATTATTATTGTTTGACTTTGATTACTGTTATAGCTTGATCGAATGATAATATGGCTAAGTGTCTGATCTTGATTTGCTTGATGTAGAATAGGTTAGTAATCGGTTATATTTATGATTTTTGGATTGATATCATTGACTAATTGTTGACACCATGAATATTAATTGTTAGTGGGTGATGATTGTGAACATATGATTGAATCGATGTGTAGGTAATGCTAGGTCCAATGGCTCTCTAGAAATCATGTGAATGTCAGTATGCATCGATTGTTTAAAAGGCAATTCCATTAATTATATGTGCATCAGTACATGTGTTCATACATTTTAAAAAGGGTCCAATCATTCTATGGCATTCAAGACTTGATGTCATATCATCATGTGAAAGACTTTATGAATGGAAATCAATTGTGGTGTGTTGATTAATTGAGTTTGTCGGCTAGTATGCATGTAATCGGCCCATGTGATCTCTGTTTTAGTTCAATTATCAAGTTAAGAAATTAATAAATGTTACATGTCATAGTTTGGTCCAATAACCTCTTGAGGTGACTAACAGTGGTCGGCCATGATTGATAAAAAGATTCGATTTGATGGTTATCTTCACTGAAATGATGATGAGTTGTTATGATATTAGGGTTCATATTAATTGATGATTTATTTATTTGATCGATTAATTGGTTAGATGGAAACTGTTTGAATTGGTTGATAAATCTCATAAAAGGAAACAATATAACCGATTAGCATGATTGGCGGATAATAAAACAAATCGCACAAGATCAGACCTTATCACATAAGCTTTCTGATCGCACAAGATTGTCCAGTCGTACAAGCTTGACTGGATCGCACAAGACTAAAACAAACTGTTTTGGGTCGCACAAGCTTTGGGCTTATTCACATGTTGGGCCGGGGTATTTAGTGGGTTATGTTAGTGAGTCGCACAAGATATATTGTATTCGTACATGATGTATGGGATCGCACAAGTTGTTTATCTGTTTATTAATTTGGGCCGTGTGTATAGGTGTGTTGGGCATTTCGGTTATTGGGCCGGGTACTATTGGGCTTCAATGGGTGATCGCACAAGGTTGCTGAACTTGTGCGAGCCCAATCTTTTAATCACACATGTTAAATACGCTATAACTGTTAAACGTGATGAAGCGTGTTTGCCATGATCTGTATGTGTTCCTTATCTGCTAGCTTATGTGATACTTATGTGCACTACCCGAAACCTAAACCTGACATGTATGATAACCATGTTAGGACGTGGTTGACTACTAGCATCTAGACTTGACCTTTCTGTGTATCTGCCGAGCAAACTAAGGTGAGTTCACACTCTACAAAGCATGGGATTCCCAGGGGTTGGGAATGGGGTTAAGGAACATGGATTCCTCGTCCTTTCTTGGGGTAGGACAGTATTGGTTCAGGAATGTAATTCCTCGTCCTTACGGACAGATAACTTTACTAGACCAAAAATCTATCACGAAGTCCCTCCTTTTTATATCGACTTAATCGCCGGGCCAATGGCGAGCGGGTCATTAGTTAGATAGCGCTATTTAGGTCTGACAAGCCTCACACCGTGCCGCAGAGGACGGGCGTGAACCAATGGATCTGGGCACGTCAATGCTGATAGACATTGACAGTTCAGGGCACTTAAACATGACTTTAGTCAGCAGTCGATATGGTAACGAGTCTAGTGTATACATGGGGTAGCCCCCACGGCCGAAATGCCAGATAACTATCATGGGGTAGCCCCCACGGCTGGATTGCCAGAGTTAATGGGTTAAACAAATCACGTTTTTCAACTATGGGGTAACCCCCACGGCAGGGATGCCAGTTAAAGGAACTATTTTTGGAACAACTAAAACCAACACCCAACTGTGAACTTGCTCAACATTATTGTTGACTTGTTACTACATGCTTTGCAGGTCAATAGGTACTTAGCTGGAGCTTGCACAAGGAAGAGTCGTTGTGGGACATGGACAGCTGTGTGCCATGTTAAACCTTTGGATATTTAAACTTACGTTTTGGTTTTTAAACATTTATGCTTCCGCTCATAACTTAAACTATGGTTGTTTTGGACACTAATTGTGTTGGTTGGATTTCTACAATTAATTATTTGCTTGTTCAATATGATTAGTGGTTTGATCCTGGTCAGTCACGCCTCCAAGCGGTGATACTCCGCGTGTGGATTTTGGGGGTGTGACAGATTGGTATCAGAGCCATTAGTTATAGAGAAATAGAGAACTTGGTTTTAATAAGGGAAAATGATTTTTGTTAAAACCAGACTATAACCTGTACAGTGCTCTACGATCCACAACGACGTTTCACTCCAAGTGCAAGGCTCGACATCCTAGGTGATATGGTTTATATTTCATTACCTACATGCTAGATTGCGTAGAACTTTGCTCATGATATGCTTAGTTAGTATAGCTATTGCTACTTGAACACATGTGTGCTTACTCTCTTCTGTCATCGCACTTTCGCGAACCCTTCTCACTCATGTTTCCTTGATATGAAGATCATGTCTGGACGCATTAACATGAATCAAGCCCAGTTGACGGCTCTGATTAACGAACAGGTTGCTGCGGCACTTGCAGCCGCACAAGCAGGAGGTATACCCTGCAGTTTAAAACTCATTCTAGGATCTTTAGGTCCTACTCTCGTGAACCTATCTTTGTGTTAAACTTTGTCCTTTCTTACACCCACAACAGGTCAACATGCTCAGCCACCTGTGTGCACCTTCAAAACCTTTATGGACTGCCGACCAACTACTTTTAGCGGCACTGAAGGAGCAGTAGGTCTCCTCCACTGGTTTGAGAAACGAGAATCTGTGTTTGAAATGTGTGAATGCCCTGAGGCGCGCAGGGTGAAGTATGCTACCGGTACTCTCGAGGGTTTAGCCCTCACATGGTGGAACGCTCAGGTCCAAATGCTGGGGTTGGTTGCTGCTAACGCCACCCCATGGAACAATTTTAAAGAGATAATCAAGGAGGAATACTGCAGTCGGGATGATATTCATAAGCTGGAAGTCGAGTTCTTCAACCTCAAGATGACGGGGTCAGAAATTGAGGCGTATACAAAGCGATCAAATGAGCTTGCATTACTGTGTCCTACTATGGTGGACCCTCCAATTAAGCGTATCGAACTCTATCTCAAGGGCTTAGTGCCAGAAATCCAAAGTCATGTGACTTCAGCAAACCTCGCCACCATCCAGCAGGTTGTTCAGTTGGCTCACCGTCTCACTGATCAGGCGGTGGAGCAGAACAGGTTACTAAAGCGTATAAGTGCTACAGCTACTTCGGATGCTCCTAGTGACAACAAGAGAAAATGGGATGGAGCTTCAAGCAAAGGTTCAACTTCTGTGCAATCTCAGTCTCAGCAGAGAAGGACTGACGACTATAGGAGTCCTAGTTAGCAATCATCTGGTAGCCAAAGTCGTGGTGTGTACAAGGGAAATCACCCTAAATGCAATCGCTGTAACCTACATCACAGCGGGCCATGCACCAGGGGTAACTGTCATCGGTGCAACAAGCCAGGCCACACAGCAAAGGATTGTAGAAGTTTATACCCCGCAAATCAGAATCGTCAGCAACAATAAACTCAACAGAATCAACGCCAGCAACAGCAGCAGCAGGGTAATAACAAAGGGTGCTTTCAGTGTGGAGCTGAAGGCCACTCCAAGAGAGATTGTCCCCAACTGAACAGGAACCAGAACAATAACAACAACAATCAGGGGAATGGGAACAACGGGGGTAACAATGGCAATGGGGCAAGGGGTCGTGTGTTCGTTATTGGCCAGGGAGAAGCTAGGAATGATCCCAATGTTGTGACGGGTAAGTTCCTTCTCGACGACTTTTACGTTACTGTCTTATTTGATTCGGGTGCTGATACTAGTTATGTGTCTCTAAAAGTTAGTCAACTACTTAAGCGTACCCCAACACCTTTGAACCCCAAGCACGCTGTAGAGTTAGCTAATGGTAAAAGTATAGAGGTCACACACATAGTCAAAGGTTGTAATCTTGTTCTTGCTGATCACGCTTTCTCGATCGACCTCCTTCCTATCACTCTGGGTAGTTTCGACGTTGTCATTGGGATGGACTGGTTATCCCAACACCAAGCAGAGATTCTTTGCAACGAAAAGATCGTCCGTATTCCTCGCCTAGGTGATGAACCCCTTATGATTCGTGGCGACAAGAGTGGTGCGGTTGTGAGCATCATCTCTTTCCTTAAGGCCCAAAAGTGTTTGCGTAAGGGTCATACGGCTATTCTGGCTCTCGTTACTGACACCTCGGAGAAAGAGAAAAAGATAGAAGACTTTCCGATTGTACGCGACTATCCTGAAGTATTTCCTGAGGAACTACCTGTCCTCCCGCCTCATCGCCAGATCGAGTTCCAAATCGAGCTAGCTCCTGGAGCAGCGCCCATAGCTCGTGCACCGTATCGTTTAGCTCCATCAGAGTTGAAAGAACTCTCTACGCAACTACAAGAACTCTTGGATAAGGGTTTTATTCGTCCTAGCTCATCGCCTTGGGGAGCTCCAGTGCTATTTGTGAAGAAGAAAGACGGTACTTTCAGAATGTGCATCGACTACCGTGAACTTAACAAGGTGACTGTGAAGAATCGCTACCCTCTTCCACGCATTGACGACTTGTTCGACCAGCTGCAAGGGTCGAGCTACTATTCAAAGATTGATTTGAGATCGGGATATCACCAGCTGAGAGTCCGAGAGGAGGACGTCTCTAAAACAGCTTTTAGAACCCGTTATGGCCACTATGAGTTTTTGGTCATGCCTTTTGGGCTGACAAACACACCAGCAGTCTTCATGGACTTGATGAATCGAGTGTGCAAGCCGTACCTAGACAAGTTCGTTATAGTTTTCATCGATGACATCCTGATCTATTCTAAGAGTCAGGAGGAACACGAGCAGCATCTACGGCTCATTTTGGAACTTCTTCGAACGGAACAGCTTTACGCCAAGTTTTCAAAATGCGACTTATGGCTTTGTGAAGTCCATTTCTTAGGCCATGTAGTGAATAAGGATGGGATTAACGTTGATCCATCCAAGGTAGATTCGATCAAGAGCTGGCCTGCACCTCGTACGCCAACGGAAATTCGCCAATTCTTGGGATTGGCAGGTTACTACAGGAGGTTTATTAAAGATTTTTCCAAGATTGCACAGCCTCTTACTTCACTAACGCAGAAGGGCGTTGTTTATCGTTAGGGAAACGCACAGGAGTTAGCGTTTCAGCACTTAAAGGATAGACTGTGCAGTGCACCTATCCTTTCATTACCAGAGGGCACAGACGACTTCGTGGTTTACTGCGACGCATCTATTCAGGGTCTTGGTTGTGTATTGATGCAGCGGGATAAGGTTATAGCCTACGCTTGACGCCAACTCAAAGTTCATGAAAGAAACTACACCACACACGAATTAGAGCTGGGAGCTGTTGTTTTTGCACTTAAGATATGGCGACATTACCTGTACGGTACCAAGTGCGCCATCTACACCGACCACAGGAGCCTCGAGCATATCTTCAAACAGAAGGAACTCAATATGCGACAGCGACGATGGGTCGAGCTGCTGAATGACTATGAATGCTCGATCAAATATCACCCGGGCAAAGCCAATGTTGTGGCAGACGCCCTCAGTCGAAAGGACACTGCGCCCAAGCGCGTACGAGCTTTACAACTTACTATACAGTCTAGTCTTCCTTCTCAAATACGAGACGCTCAGGTAGAAGCATTGAAACCAGAAAACGTCAGGGCTGAAGCCCTACGCGGCTCAAGACAACGCTTAGAACAGAAGGAAGACGGTGCTTACTACGTTACAGGACGCATCTGGGTCCCACTTTATGGCAACCTACGAGAGCTTGTGATGGATGAGGCACACAAGTCTCGCTACTCGGTACATCCTGGTTCGGATAAAATGTACCACGATATCAAAACTACATATTGGTGGCCTAGCATGAAGGCCCACATAGCAACTTACGTTAGCAAGTGCTTGACTTGTGCGAGAGTCAAGGCGGAATACCAGAAACCTTCAGGCCCCCTTCAGCAACCAGAGATACCACAATGGAAATGGGAGCAAATTTCCATGGATTTTGTTACTGGCCTGCCTAGATCTCAACGTGGTAACGATACTATTTGGGTGATCGTGGATCGACTCACAAAGTCTGCACACTTTTTGGCCATCAAGGAAACGGATAAGTTCTCTACACTAGCAGACGTTTATCTTAAGGAAGTGGTTTCGAGGCACGGGGTGCCCACCTCTATTATCTCGGATCGAGATGCACGTTTTACATCAGAACTGTGGCAAGCAATGCACAAGTCCTTTGGCTCACGTTTGGATATGAGCACAGCCTACCATCCAGACCCTCGAAGACATGCTTAGGGCATGTGTGATTGACTTTGGCAATGGCTGGGAAAAGCATCTGCCACTTGTGGAACTTTCATACAATAATAGCTACCACACCAGCATTAAAGCTGCTCCGTTTGAGGCATTGTACGGGCGTAAATTCCGGTCACCTCTTTGTTGGGCAGAGGTGGGGGATAGTCAGATTACTGGTCCAGAACTTGTGGTAGACACCACAGAACGAATTGCACAGATACGACAACGAATGGCGGCAGCTCGTGACCGTCAGAAAGTCTACGCCGATAAGGGCAGAAAACCACTAGAGCTCCAGGTTGGGGAGCGTGTACTACTCAAAGTTTCACCCTAGAAGGGTGTGGTTCGTTTTGGGAAACGAGGCAAACTTAACCCACGATACGTTGGACCTTTCGAAGTCATTGAGAAAATAGGCAAGGTGGCCTACAGACTGAACTTACCAGCAGAACTCAGTGCAGTTCACAATGTTTTCCATGTGTCAAATCTAAAGAAGTGTCTGTCAGATGAGACCCACATAGTTCCTTTGAAGGAGCTCACTATCGATGAGCAGTTAAGATTCGTCGAGGAACCAGTTGAAATCACGGACCGGGATGTTAAGGTCCTCAAGCGTACTAGAATACCTCTCGTTCGAGTTCGTTGGAACTCACGTCGTGGCCCAGAGTTCACCTGGGAACGCGAAGATCAGATGAAACAAAAGTATCCCCAACTATTCGCAACCGGTACAACCACTACTGAGGCTTCCCGAAATTCCAGATCAACGGGGGGAGGATGTGACACCCCAGGAAAACCAGGAAAACCATGCAACTTAACTAGCTTCCTCAGTGAGTACGTACAAAATTTCGGGACGAAATTTCTTTCAACTTGGGGATAATGTGACAACTCGTATTTCCGAACCTATCTTTGTACCGTGATGCAACGTAAACATTTTGTGACTATGTGAATTGGATGATTTAATGGAATGTTATGTTATTGAAATGTTATGTGAATATGTGTGTGTTTGTATATATGTATGTATGTATTATCACACGAAAGAAACCGATTGCACAATCCTGAACGCACAAGCCTTTGGGCTTTATTACTCTCGGCCCACACCCCTCTTGTGAGTGAACCGAATGGGCAGCCCATTAGGAGGGTTCGGCCCACCCCCTTTGTGTCGCATAACCCAGGAGTGGAGGGTATGCTCCTCATTTGTTGCAAAACACCCACACACACAAAACCCTAGTGCTCTCCTCTATCTCTCTCTAAGCCGACGGCTATCCGGACCCTCTCGAAGTCCTCGTGATTCCTACCTTGCATTCGGTTAGTATATGATTATTATTGTTTGACTTTGATTACTGTTATAGCTTGATCGAATGATAATATGGCTAAGTGTCTGATCTTGATTTGCTTGATGTAGAATAGGTTAGTAATCGGTTATATTTATGATTTTTGGATTGATATCATTGACTAATTGTTGACACCATGAATATTAATTGTTAGTGGGTGATGATTGTGAACATATGATTGAATCGATGTGTAGGTAATGCTAGGTCCAATGGCTCTCTAGAAATCATGTGAATGTCAGTATGCATCGATTGTTTAAAAGGCAATTCCATTAATTATATGTGCATCAGTACATGTGTTCATACATTTTAAAAAGGGTCCAATCATTCTATGGCATTCAAGACTTGATGTCATATCATCATGTGAAAGACTTTATGAATGGAAATCAATTGTGGTGTGTTGATTAATTGAGTTTGTCGGCTAGTATGCATGTAATCGGCCCATGTGATCTCTGTTTTAGTTCAATTATCAAGTTAAGAAATTAATAAATGTTACATGTCATAGTTTGGTCCAATAACCTCTTGAGGTGACTAACAGTGGTCGGCCATGATTGATAAAAAGATTCGATTTGATGGTTATCTTCACTGAAATGATGATGAGTTGTTATGATATTAGGGTTCATATTAATTGATGATTTATTTATTTGATCGATTAATTGGTTAGATGGAAACTGTTTGAATTGGTTGATAAATCTCATAAAAGGAAACAATATAACCGATTAGCATGATTGGCGGTTAATAAAACAAATCGCACAAGATCAGACCTTATCACATAAGCTTTCTGATCGCACAAGATTGTCCAGTCGTACAAGCTTGACTGGATCGCACAAGACTAAAACAAACTGTTTTGGGTCGCACAAGCTTTGGGCTTATTCACATGTTGGGCCGGGGTATTTAGTGGGTTATGTTAGTGAGTCACACAAGATATATTGTATTCGTACATGATGTATGGGATCGCACAAGTTGTTTATCTGTTTATTAATTTGGGCCGTGTGTATAGGTGTGTTGGGCATTTCGGTTATTGGGCCGGGTACTATTGGGCTTCAATGGGTGATCGCACAAGGTTGCTGAACTTGTGCGAGCCCAATCTTTTAATCGCACATGTTAAATACGCTATAACTGTTAAACGTGATGAAGCGTGTTTGCCATGATCTGTATGTGTTCCTTATCTGCTAGCTTATGTGATACTTATGTGCACTACCCGAAACCTAAACCTGACATGTATGATAAGCATGTTAGGACGTGGTTGACTACTAGCATCTAGACTTGACCTTTCTGTGTATCTGCCGAGTAAACTAAGGTGAGTTCACACTCTACAAAGCATGGGATTCCCAGGGGTTGGGAATGGGGTTAAGGAACATGGATTCCTCGTCCTTTCTTGGGTAGGACAGTATTGGTTCAGGAATGTAATTCCTCGTCCTTACGGACAGATAACTTTACTAGACCAAAACTCTATCACAAAGTCCCTCCTTTTTATATCGACTTAATCGCCGGGCCAATGGCGAGCGGGTCATTAGTTAGATAGCGCTATTTAGGTCTGACAAGCCTCACACCGTGCCGCAGAGGACGGGCGTGAACTAATGGATCTGGGCACGTCAATGCTGATAGACATTGACAGTTCAGGGCACTTAAACATGACTTTAGTCAGCAGTCGATATGGTAACGAGTCTAGTGTATACATGGGGTAGCCCCCACGGCCGAAATGCCAGATAACTATCATGGGGTAGCCCCCACGGCTGGATTACCAGAGTTAATGGGTTAAACAAATCACGTTTTTCAACTATGGGGTAACCCCCACGGCAGGGATGCCAGTTAAAGGAACTATTTTTGGAACAACTAAAACCAACACCCAACTGTGAACTCGCTCAACATTATTGTTGACTCGTTACTACATGCTTTGCAGGTCAATAGGTACTTAGCTGGAGCTTGCACAAGGAAGAGTCGTTGTGGGACATGGACAGCTGTGTGCCATGTTAAACCTTTGGATATTTAAACTTACGTTTTGGTTTTTAAACATTTATGCTTCCGCTCATAACTTAAACTATGGTTGTTTTGGACACTAATTGTGTTGGTTGGATTTCTACAATTAATTATTTGCTTGTTCAATATGATTAGTGGTTTGATCCTGGTCAGTCACGCCTCCAAGCGGTGATACTCCGCGTGTGGATTTTGGGGGTGTGACAAAACGCATACATTTCGCAATAACAACGTTAACATAATTACGACTAGTTTATCTATACAATGTAATGAAACAATAAGTTGCGTACCTTATAGCTTATCCTTCAAGCGTGCGTCCGAACCGACTTGGCCGCCTGAAGATTCACCCGCTTTGCCTATAGAGTTCCATTAACAATTTGTTTAGAACTCACATTATTACTTATCTCACGTAATTCGCCCTATTATACAATTACGCGTTTTATTCGAAATTTCAACATATTATCGTTCGTTTAGGCTCTTTAACAAACACCTTGTGGGCATGATTTTTATACATCTCCTATCTAGTTCATAATCAACTTTCAACCAAGTTTAAATCATCAAATTTCAAGCCCTTATGCCTAGCATTCGTAATCAACATCAAGACTTGCATCATACATCAGTTTTACACTATTTCAACATTGAAATTTTATGTGTTCATCATAATGATATAAAACCCACCTAACACATATTTGGGAGTTCATCAATTTCATAGTTCTTTATCACTAAATCATCAAACTTTCAACTAGGGTTTGCTCCTAGACATGGATTTAACATAACATCACTCATACATTCAACATTCAAACATGAATTTCAATTACGAGTGTTTATCAAAGTTTCAAGATATCACCAAATGATCAAATTAGAAATACCTTGTGATCCCCTAAGTTAGTTGATCACGATTTTAGTTAAAACCCCGAATATCTATGCTTGATTCCTTTTGAATTAGCTCAATTTTATGATTTTAGGGTTCAAATGAAGAACTCCCTCTTCCTGGCTTGTGTAGGCGTCGACCGGAACACACACATGGGTGTGTGTTTTGGCTTTTGTTTTATTTTAATTAAACTTATTTCATAAATGCCCCTTTTAGTCCCTATAATTTCAAGGGTTTTATAAAGGGTTTCATAATTAAGTTTCCTTATTATTTCAAGAACTCATAATTAACTAGGTTAATTATTCCTAGTTATTTTATCTTTGGTTATAACCGACTTTTAATTTTATTTATATAATCTATATTTTTGGGGTGTTACAAGTCCACCCTCCTTAAAAGGGTTTCGTCCTCAAAACTAGTATACGTACCAAATAACGTAGGGTAGAGGCGTCTCATCTCTTCTTCGGACTCCCACGTAGTGTCCGATCCTTTACGATGTTCCCATTTGACCTTCACTTGGTCAATTTCTTTGTTCCTCAGGCTTTTGATCTTATGGTCCAGGATTGCAACTGGTTTCACCGCGTAATTAAGTTTGTTATCCACTTCATATCATCATAGTGGACATAAGTCGTTTCATTGGCTAAACATTTTCAGAGGTGCGACACATGAAAAGTGCTGTGTATTCCGCTCAATTCCTCAGGCAATTCCAAACGGTATGCCACTTTACCCACCTGTTCGATGATTTTAAACGGCCTAATGAACCTTGGGCTTAACTTTCCACTTTTCCTGAACCGGATAATCCCCTTCCACGGAGATACTTTAAGCATGACTATATCACTAACCTGAAACTCGATCGGTATTTGTCTTTTATTCGCATACGACTGCTGTCGATCTTGTGCCGCTTTCAAATGAGCTCGGACCATATCATTTTTCTCGTTAGTGGTTCAAACTATATCTTTATGGGCGAGTTCACGTGGACCCACCTCACCCCAACACACCGGGGTTCGACATTTTCTACCGTAAAGCATCTCGTATGGAGCCATACCGATGCTAGCATGGTAACTGTTATTGTATGAAAAATCGACCAAAGGTAGATAAACATCCCAACTACCTACGAAGTCGATGATACACGCCCGTAGCATGTCTTCCAACGTCTTAATCGTTCTTTCGCTCTATCCATCCGTTTGAGGATTGTACACGGTACTAATGAACAATTTCGTCCCTATTTGTTCTTGGAAATCACACCAAAAGTTTGAAGTTAACCGAGTATCCCTATCAGACACGATGGATACCAGCACTCCGTGGCGTGCCACAATTTCATTCGTATATACCTCCGACATCTTTTCAGATGTGTAAGTCTCACGTATCAAAATAAAGTGAGCACTTTTCGTCAGTCGATCTACAATTACCCAAATGGCATCAAATCCACGGGTTGTCTTTGGTAGTTTAGTCAGTAGATCCATCGTGATATGTTCCCATTTCCACATCGGAATGTCTATTGGGTGAAGTTTACCATAAGGCTTCAGGTGCTCTGCTTTTACTTGCAGACACGTCAAGCATTTTTCCACATATTTGGTAACATCTCTTTTCATTCCAGGCCACCAATAATTTTTTTTCAAGTCATTATACATCTTGGTTGCCCCCGGATGGATAGAATATCGTGATTTGTGAGCTTCGTCAAGTAGAAGCTTTTTAACTCCACACGTGTTAGGAACCCACGTCCTTCGAAAGTATGTTTTCAACCCGTTGTTACCATCTACAAAATCTTTCAATTGACCAATTATTCATTGCTTCTTCAAGTTCTCCTCTTTCACTGCTTTGACTTGTGCCTCCCGGATTCATTCGAGTAAACCCGAGGTCACTATCAATTGCATTGAGCACACCTGAATAGGAGAATAACCTTCCTTTCGACTCAACGCGTCCGTCACTACATTGGCTTTTCCGGGATGGTAATGTATTTCACAGTCGTAATCCTTCACTGTTTCCAACCATCGCCTCTGTCTCATGTTTAATTCCTTATGATCGAAGAACTACTTCAGAATCTTGTGTTTTGTAAATATAGTGCACTTCACCCCATACAAATAGTGCCTCCATATTTTTAAGCGAATACCACTGCCGCCAACTCAAGATCATGCGTAGGGTATTTCTTTTCATGAACTTTCAATTGTATTGAGGCGTAGGCTATAACCATGCCTCGTTGCATTAAGACACACCCGAGTCCCAAATGCGATGCATCCGAATAGACCACCATATTGTCGACACCGTCCGGCAAAGTTAATACCGGAGCATGGGTCAACTTTTCCTTGAGCGTTGGAAAGGCTCTTTCTTGTTCAACGCTCCATACAAACTTTTCATCCTTGCGAGTTAACTTTGTTAATGGGGAAGCGATCTTGGAGAAATCTTGTATGAATCTCTGATAATATCCCGCAAGCCCTAAGAAACTTCTGATTTCCGAAGGATTCTTTGGAGGGTTCCAATTTGACACGGCTTCTATTTTGGACGGATAAACTAGTACTCCGTTGATGTGCCATAGGAATTGCACCTCTCGTAACTAGAAGGCGCATTTCAAGAACTTTGCATATAGCTTTTCTCGTCTAAGTGTCTCTTACACTTCTTGTAAGTGGTGAGCGTGATCTGATTCACTCCTTGAATACACCAAAATGTCATCGATGAACACTATCACCGATTTATCTAACATGGGTTTGCAAACCGGTTCATGAGGTCCATGAATGCCGCGGGTGCATTTGTCAACCCGAAGAACATCACGAGGAACTCATAATGCCCGTACCGCGTACGGAAAGCAGTTTTCGGTACATCTTCTTCTTTGACCTTCAACTGATGATACCCCAATCTTAGGTCAATTTTAGAGAGCCAACTCGTGCCTTGTAGTTGGTCAAATAGGTCGTCAATCCTCGGGAGCGGGTATCGATTCTTCACCGTGAACGGGTAATCAATGCATATACGCATGTTCCCGTCTTTCTTTTTCACGAACAACACCGGTGCGCCCCACGGAGACACACTCGGCCTTATGAATCCCTTATCTAGCAAGTCTTGTATCTGCGGCACTAACTCTTGTAGCTCCGATGGCGCAATCTGAATCATCAATATCATGTAATCGAATCATCAAACCATAGAATTCAAGTACTAGCATGCAACCTGAATCATCAATATCATTTCTCATGCCAAATCAAACTAATCACTAACACTCAAACAAGATCACATTCCTTTATCATGTATTCAGTCCTAATCAATCTAAACCAATCATGATTCTAATCACCAACCAAAACAGTCTCATCATATACTCATACATATTGAAATCAAGTACATGGATCCAATTCATGATCATAGTTTTAGCAACATATTTACTAGCATGCAACCTTAATCAATCGTACAACAAACAGCATCAAAAACATAATTATCTATAAATCATGAACACTAACCCAGAAGCCGAAAGACTAGCTTGCTCGAGATTGAAAGGCTTCGGGTGTGGGAATTGCCGTCCAACAAGGAGGAGGGGAGGAGAGAGAGCTAGGGTTTTTATGTGTGTTTCTGTTTTTGCAAAGTTATGAGGGGTAAACACCCACCCCCATGTTGTTATGCGCATAAGAGAAATGGGCCGAACCCATTCGTGGGTTGCCCTTGGACCATGAGTCCAAGACGAGTGAAGTTGACCCATTTGTTTGTGCGTTTAGACTTACTTATCCATATTACAACTATTTAACACGTAACATATAGAATTATAACATTCATTGAAATCAGATACATCAATTAATCACGTATGTTCATACACGTTACATTAGAGCACAATGAAAGGTTCGCAAAATACGAGTTGTCACATCATCCCCAACTTGAAAGAAATTTCGTCCTGAAATTTGACAAGCAGTCGTAAGGGAGTGGGGTGATGAACTAAGATGACTGTGGGTTTTCCTCAGGTGCCACAGTGCCACCTTAAAGGCATACTTAGGGTTTGCAAATTTCATCCTTGTAAGCATCACACATTGTTTGTTAAAAGTCACAACAAACAATTCAAATCATAAGTATAATAACTCAGTTTATTGAACAATAAGGGTTAGGGTTCGCACCGCTAAAAGTCAAAAAGAAAAAAAAACAATTCAAGTCAAAAGAACACTAATTCAAACAGTTAATTAAACAATTATGGTTAGGGTTTGGCTATACACACACCTAAATATCTAGATCAGCTAGAGAGAACGAAGTGAAGCAACAGGAGTCAGAGGCATCTCGCCAAAACAATTACTAGTATTTGATTGTGTGGTTGCCACACACCGAGTTGTAAATCCGAATGAACCTAACCTTTGTTGCTGAAACGACGTCTGTCACACCTCAACCGATAGCGGAATCATCGGGATGTGGCATGATGCGCATAGGTTGCTCGAGAGAATCCATAACGACTAATTTACTGACAATATTTAATAGGTTCAACATCCCCTACTATTAAACAAATCTCAATAAAAGTCATCAAAGATTACGAGTTTCTCAAGCAACAAAACAATGAAACATAACAAAATTTCAGTTTGATTTAGGTGGGTTTCTAAACTTCCTAAGCCATTTACAGCAGAATCCATCAACCTGTTACATACGTTAAAATAAAAGTTGTTGGTACACTTTATATGGACGCGACTCGGTTAGGTTTGGCTCAAGCCCGACGTAGCGACATTCCTCCGTCGTGCGCCCTAGAGTTCGACACGCGAAGCACGGAGAGTCACGAACCAATTCCCGCCGACACATCACCATGACATCACCATGATGATGTCATGTGATATCATATAAATGCATGGATTATGTAGTCACGTAAATTCAATTATTTGAATTCAATTATTTGAATTCACTTTTAATATTCCAACAATGAAGGATTCGTGGGATCTCTTTGTGACGAAGATTTCATATCAACGAAGATTCCATGTGACGAACAACTGAAGGTTCGTGGTCTGATAATGTTCGTCAAAGATGTATATGTGACGAAGATTCCATTCTTCGTCACATGGAATGGTTAGTCAACAACCTTCGTATGCTGAAGAAGGTTCGCCAATCATGCTATATAAATATTCAGCAAACAGAAGGCAAAGTTAGAGGTACAAGTCTGAATAGATTTGAGAGAGAATACACTGTAAAACACACACACACACTCAGAGTTTATAAGGAGATCTTGTAAACATTGCTTTGTAACCGTCGTACGTTTTAATACATTTGAGTGTTAAACGTTGAATCTTTGTGTTGTGTTTATCTCTCGCTCGGTTTGTATCGTAACGTGGATTCCGCACTCGTTACGGTATTCGAAACACGATCTCGTAGTTGTCCGGTGATCCAAAAACGGACCTACAAGTGGTATCAGAGAGAAAGGCTCGATTTCTTGTTAAAAACCGAGTTACCGGTGTGCTTTTCGAGTGGGTTTTTAAGGTATTTCTTGGTTAAAAATAAAAAAACCCAGTTGTGTTTCATGAAGTTCTTATTTTTTTTAAACTTGAAAATCTGATGTTATTTGGCGTTATTTTGCTTAAAAATTGTTTAAAAGGGTTCGAAATTATCATAGGTACAAGTGGTTTTGAGTTTAGACGTTAAAATTTGTGTTCGGTAATTTTTCCGGTGACCGGAAACTTCATATTGTTCTTCAAATATAATGTGCTTTTGATCTTGTTTGAATTATTATTGTAGTGTAGTTCATTAAAATACATTTGTTTGAATATTGTGACATACAAAGCATGATGGCATGTTGACATTTGTGTACACTTTGTCAGGAGTTGTTTGACATTTGTGTACCAACTTGCAAGAAGATAGGATTTGATTGGTTTGAAAAATATCCTTGTTTGACAAACTTGGCCATTAGAAAGTTCTGTGTCAGGATAAATAAGATTAAAGGATAATATTAATTTTGTGAAAATATCTCAGTTGTTTGTACACAATTGTCAATGAACATTCAGGCATACTTCGTCAACATTGTCTTTGACGAACATTCTAACCGTCGTCAAGTTGTGTCTCAGACGAACCTTCCGTCCTTCGTCGCGTGTATCTTGGACGAACAATACTTATTTTTCGTCGTCATCACTTGTCAATTTTTAACAGAAGCATTAAAAAAAATCAATCTTAACTGTTTGCTTTGAGTGTTTTAAGCAGGTATTATTGTTCATACAACTGAAATGAATAGAAACATTTTTCCTCCAGTGACAAATGTAAATCCCTTTGGATTTGTACCAGAGCCACCTCAACCTAAACCTCATTTTGATACTAGTACTTGGTTCCCTCAATCACAACCTGTTGCCCCCCCCCCAACTCAACCTAAACTCGATCCAAGTGCCTAGTTTCCTAAACCACAGGTTACTACTCCTCAACCCCGATTAGATCCAAGTACCTACTTCGGTATTCCAACAACGGCACCTCAACCCATATTCGATACAAGTGCCTACTTCCGTATTAGACAAACGACTACTCCATTTCAACCTCTATTTGTTACACCTCAAGACCAACCTAAAAAAGGCAACCAAAATCCTTTCAGAAATCAAACAAGTACATCCACGTCCAACTCAAATCAAGCTGATGAAGGGTGTGACTGGTCAGTACAATGTGGAGGTGGAGATCAAGGAGGAACTGCGTTTTATGCCAAAATCATCAAGAATGTCAATGATGGTAAATCTTCAGGAAATGATGACAGTTCGGGATACAGCGGTAGTTCAGATGAAAATGTTACAAGTTCAAGCGAGGATGGAACCGAATATCCATCAAGGGAGGTTGTTGATTCTGAGGCAGATGGATCAATATCTGAAACTCCTAGCATATGTAGTGATTGTGCTGATATGAAACATGAATGTGCTAAATTAAAACATGAATCTAAAACGATTCATAGTCACAATCAAAGTTTAGTTATTGAACTGTCAAAATGCAAAGAGGCAAACATGGCCTTAGCTCGCAATGAAAAGGATTTCAAATCAGTCATTGAAACTTTAAAGAAAAGTGTTTCCGAAATGTCTAAAACTGTTCTTGGCAAACAAATTGGTATTAATAACTACATTAATATTATTGAGGAAACAAAGAAGGAGCTAGCAATGGCTAAATGTGAGTATGAAGCGATCAAGCTCAAATTGGATAGTTATTCTAACTCCTGATATGTGCTTGATCACATCATTGAAGTTCAACAACTGAAAGGAAACGTCAAAGGCATTGGTTATAAGTTGTGTCCACCTCCTTTGAGACACAACTATACCAAGATGCCCGATGAGGAGGAAATTCCTCGGTTTGAACCAACTGTACCTCTTAATTATGAGGAGTTTACAACTGGATTAGGGTTCAAATCTGACAGTTCCTCGGAGGGCTCATCTGAAAGTTCGGAAAAGTCATCTATTGTTCCGGAACAAATTACTCCAACTATTGAGGATTGTGATAGTTCAGATGATGAGTCGGTTGAGGATAAACCTAAGCAGTCAGAGATGGTTACAAAAGAGAAGAATATACCTCTCGAAAATCACATTCTTTGTGATCCTTCCACAAAACCGTTTGTGACTGCTACAGTTAAATCTGTTGAATCTTCATCTGCGAGTTGTGAAAGCGTGAACTTGCTTAACACGTTGATTGGTTTTGATAAAATATATCCAGACAAGGATTTCCCAATAAAAAATGTCAATCAATCATTGATTGATAAAGTTTTCGAGGATTCTACAAGTAAGTTTTTGGGAAAGTCGAGCCCAAGAGTTGTAATAACTCAGTGTACTCCTATCCCAAAATCTGAAGTTAGAAAGAAATACGAGAATCAGAAATTGCAATCACAACACAATCAATGTAAGCAAAATCACGCTACTCAAGGAAAAGGCAAACAAAGCCAAAACAAGAGGAAGTTTCAGAAGGTGAACTTCGTGAAATCAAGTGGGACTGATAAAATTGAAACTTTTGAAAACAAATCCAACGTGGATTTTGTTAAACAAAGTAAAATTTTGAAAAGAAACAGTCAAAACAATTACACACAACACACAAACGGTTGTGATGTAGGACCAGGTACCTTAAGATCACGAAGTTCATCATCAAGCTATTACAGTTATGATACTCCGAGGTTTGTTGAGCGGAGATCATGCTTTGAATGTTGTGAGTATGGACACATTGTCAAGAACTGTCCATATCTCACCAAGGGAAAGGCAAAAGTTGATGCCCCACGTGGTAACAATTACCATAAAAGATCTGTTTCACCAAAACAGGACCCTCGCCTTGTTAAACAACGAGAAGTGAAACCAAAAAAGAAACAAAGAAAAGAGGTTGAAAAGGCTTTCAAAACAGAGGTTATCCAAACAAAATCTGTTAAATCGGATGTTAAACATGAAAAACAGAAACAAATTTGGAAACCAAAATCGGTAACTGTTTCAGGGGGAGCTCCATCAATTCCAAATCATCAGGAAATCGAAGTTACAATCGTCGATGATGACAGACGACCCAAGTCTATGAAGGTTTGGATCTCCCTCTCCAACTAATCTCTGAACGAGTGTGCAGGATGTTCCAGGAGGAACTATTGATAGTCTTAGGATTCTTGATAGTGGAGCGTCCATGCACAAGATCGACGACATAAGGCTCCGAAACATCATCATATCTAGGAGTTGTTGCATTTGATGGAGAGAGAAAAAGAAAAGAAGAACGTCTGATGAAATAAATTGAAAGCTTCGACAAAATAAAAATCATTCCAAAGTTTGATTGTTAAAGGCTTTAATCGGGTCCCCGGGATAGATTCAAGTAATTTGTTCGCACCTGCAGCACATATGAACTTCAAAATCAACAAGATGAACGTGCAGTGTACATTTCTCCACGGTGTAATTGAAGAGAATGTGTTTGTTGAACAAACCAACCGGGTGTGCGGATGCCTTGGTGTGGATTGAACAACCGCACACTACTTCTTAAAGAGAAAGTCAAAGACCTTCGCTGGTGCAATGTGGAAGACCAGCCGGACCCAGAGGTCTATGATCTTGTTGCTGTGAAGAGATTTCTCAGTAGCTACAAAATCGACTTTGAAATCGACAACGGGTGGATATCCAGTTTGGGAGAGCACTCAGATTTCTAGCAATGCATGAAGTTGTTGCAGGATACAGTTCTGAATTTCTAATCTCTCCTATACTTATCGATATTTAAGCTGCTTTATGAATTATTATCCTCTCGTACAGCACTCTTTGACCTGACACGTTGAACTCGAATATCACCTCACACGTGATTGTTTCACTATGAAACTCGTCAATGTTGTCATGGTCCACACTGATTACCAGCGTGCCAACTCATTTTTCCAAAATTTGATAAATCATTTCTGATTAACTTAATTTTGGTAAACGACATTGAGGTAAAACATGAGTTAACCAACATCGGGAAATCGTTTTTGTAAATACCTTTGTGTTTTTAAAATTTATCATAGTTTGTTGATTTTAGGGGGAGTAAATCCAAATTTGAAAAAGTTTGAAAATTCAAAAACATCGAAAAATGTCAAAAACGCAAAAATATTGGAAAAACAAAAATGAGTTTCCTGGCGAGAAAAAGAGAAAATGATAGTAATTCAGTGGTCGGTCGAAACCTCTTCGAACTAAACTTAAAATGAAAAATGATAAGTAGCTCTACTAACAATGTATCGGTAGGCTCACAAATAGACTAAAATGTGCAAGATGATATAAACCTAACAGACTTCAAGTCAGGTGGGAACCATTAATTGGCATATGGTCTTAGTACCGAAATTTCGTTTGAGAGATTGCCGAGGTTCTGAGATATACGGTCTTTATGCTGTCTTATCATCTAGGTATCATGGTTGTATCTTTTACCAAAAATATAACGGAGACGAAGTCTAGATCTTCCATGATACTATACATACGTGTACATATTGCATATGACCTCAATAAGTGATCAATAATCACATGTCCAAACAAAATAAGTGATAATATATCACAGATTCTTTGCGGGAGTCAAGTTCGTCTCTTTGCTGTACGTTAGTACAGACCTGTTCACGGACTTGCTCATGTGCCCTCATGCATCTGAAAATCAAGTTCCTTATCAATAAGTGATTCTATCACAAAGGGCTTGTTTTCAATCAAAATAAGTGAGTTTCTCACATCTTTTATACGGTCAAATGGATGATAAGCGATATACTCACCGGTAAGATGAACTCTCGTGCATACCTTGATACGGGAATGTGTCGTGTGTGGATGAACACCGGTCGGTAAGTATAAATCATACATTAATCGTATCCCCTAAATGCGAGTACATCTGATAAGTTGAGCTTATGTGGACAACAATACCGATAATCGTTATAGGATGCTTATCTAAATGTTAACTAATTGAACAACAAGAGTGTTTTGGCGTGACCGTACATGACGTGTGCGCGACTACACATATTTTTATAATGAAATTACACACGATTCGGTTTTAAATTTATAAAAGTGATTATTACTTTAACATCAAAACACACACGAAAGAGGCAAGTGTACCCCGTCATATATGTAGTAAAGTATCGGTAAGAACCAAGTATCGATCCAAGGAAATGGGCGGAGGAATAATACTAGACCTTTGTCACTAAACTACCGGTAAAAACATAAGTTGTTTGATTTTTAATAAACTAAAGTAAGCATAAACAACCACTTATAAAAACATAATAGATTTCAAATATGAAAATAGATAAATAGCCTTTCTTAATACACAACCAAAGCATGTCAACTAAGTCGGTTTTGGCACTAGAAGCTTTTGATCAATTCTCCAATTTTGAGACAATTAGTATCCCTTTTGGGAATCCTAACATGACAATCATTCAGAAAGTTAAAATGATAAACACACTTTAACCACCTAAAATTGTTCTTTAACGTGCAATTAATAAATGTCTATGAAAATCTCTTAAAAATAAGTTAGTCATCCGTTAGGAGTTTTCTAACCTCACTTAAACAAGGAAAGCGACACCGATAAACACAATGCAACCACCAAGACAAGCATAAACTAGATTAAATCACAACCGAGTTCATTTTACAAATCTTGCACATAAATTCACCAAGATAGCAATTTTGGCCTAAACTACTAACTAAGCTAACAAATCATGGCAAGAATTTATAACGACACCATTTAACCCGTTAAGGTCCTTACGTGATGACAAGCTTTCTTGATTAACAATAATTACATTTTATTAAACCACTAACCATTTCTAGTATCATGGTGCCCACATTTTAACTAAGCTAAACTAGTTAACCAAGTTTAAAGTTTACTAATACATGATTAATTAAGCTTCATTTTTCAACTATCTTAACTAACCAAATACCAATCATCCAACAAAATTACTTATAACAAAAAATCAATATCAATAACAAGGTTGCAAACTAATCATCAAAGATTAACATAGAAAATACTTCCAAGTGTCATTACAAACAAAGATTAACATACTAATGGTTATAATCAAGCAAGGGATTGTTGTGTTTTTGCCCAAAGGCTACAATAGTACATAAACATTAATCTAAATGCTTGAAAGATTAACACAATTATGGAAAGATTAGAAAACCAAACCATAAACAAGCACTAGATTAAGAATCCGGATAGTAATCGAGCTAAACGGGACAATGTGGCTTGAATCCGGGTGAAAGCTAACGCCTCCGGAGCCTGAAAATCGCCTGAATTGCTCTCCAAAATTCCAGAGTTTTGAGCAAAATGTTTCTGCAAGTTTTTATATAATTTCGATCTCGCACGGTCGTGCATCCTGTTGCACGACCGTTCACTTTTTGCATTATTGAAGTTATTGTGCACCATACCACATGACGTCATCAGATCTTGACCAGATTCGATCTCGCACGGGCGTGCCATGGGGTTCACGGGCGTGCATCACCGAGCTAGGGCTGGTCATCGCATCCGTACGGGGGTGCGTTCAGTCGCACGGGGGTGCATTTCTGAGATTTCGTTGCACTCCTGATCGCACTGGGTGTGCAACGCCGAGCTGAGCTTTGTTGTCGCATCCGCACGGCGGTGCCACCAGTCGCACGGGGGTGCGTTCCCGGGATTTCGTTGCACTCCTGATCGCACTGGGTGTGCAACGCCGAGCTGAGCTTTGTTGTCGCATCCGCACGGGGGTGCCACCAGTCGCACGGGGGTGCGACTTGCCCAGGTCAGAATTTTCCACAGAATGTTCGCAGTTCAGCCGTTTTGCCCGGAAAATCCTCGTTTTCACTATCATCTTGTCTGGTATGCTGTTTTAGGCCTGTAAACAAAAGTATACTTGATTAAGTATCCGAATGACGGTTTTACGGCCGAAAACGCATAAAATGGGGATAAAATGGGGGACTAAAATATGTATCAATTAGTGAATATCAAATCTCCCTACACTTGAACCTTGCTTGTCCTCAAGCAAGCTAAACAAAAATGCAATAAAAGATAGAAACTGACAAGAACGATAATTTACAAACTATTTATTGAAACAACTACAAACGGTTAGCCGGTTTTTCGAAAGACAACATCAAATGAATCAAACCAAACAAGCATATGCAAATATATAGCGATAACCAAAAAGCTGTGACTCACTTTCATTTGACTTAACATGCTAATCTTTACACAACTCACAATGTTCACACACACTCGGTTTTATTTATGAAACATACTTAAAATGTGTATGTGCAAACACTCAATGCCTCGTCAATGAAATGTGTAATATCATAGCTTGTCATAAGATCTCGTCTCCACCAACTAACATGCGAAAAAGTGTAAATCAAGAGGTCTTTACGGGTTGTAACGTTAGGCTTGGGCGAAGGGTATGGAAATGGATATTTAAAGTGGCGAAATGGTTAAAACTCGGTAGCTACGTTTAACAAGCGCAATACAACAAAACTATACATACAAAAGCCTTAAAAAGGCTACTTACGCGACAACGAGCTCATAAACAAGATTTCATCATTTTATCAATCAAAATTGCTCAAATTTTGTCTACTTCACCCTATTTTAGGGAGTTTTATTTTCTGTTTTTTTTAAGCATATAAACTAATGGATTTATACAATGAAACATAAACAATAACAACCGCTAGTTAAACAATTATTTTGACCGAGTTTCAACACTAAAAGGTTTAAAACATAAAAAGGCTAAATATGGCTAAGTGGGCGATAATATTGGGTAGACAAAGGTAAACGGGAAGGCTCGACATGGTTAATCCTAAAGGGTAATGTAAGGTTTACGGGAAACACAACACAAAGAACAAGGCTAACAACAAAGGGGTAATCTAAGTGCCTCTATCACTTCTACACAATTCCGCAAGTTAGAATGAGGGGAGAGGGCTGAGTATTTATAGAGGGGAGCTGGTAGCCTTGTTCGAAGCTGGCTACCTTCGTACGAAGGCAGTGCCTTCGTACGAAGCTGCTGACTTTGTAAGAATGGACCAGTTTGGTGCAATTAGCTCTCGTCTCGCCTGTCGGATGTTCATTAGGTGCGTTTTGTTGCGAGTATGTTAAGTATTTTAGCGAGATAGTAAATATCGTGTTGCGTTTCGGTGCGATAAATTGAGTTGCGAGGGTGAGCATTTGAGCGTTTAAGCGAATTTTTCAACACATATAACACATTTAACATCTAAACACACAAATAATACAAATAACATAAAAAAGTCCGCGTTTCGAGTTTGCGTTGCGATAAGCGTTTAAGTAATTATAAGCATTTAATTGCGATGAAATGCGATATAAAATGCGTTTTAAAGTATCGTAACCCTTGGCATTAATCAAATCTCAGAGCACAAGTGTTTATAAGTGAAATAACGGTAACAAGGAACAACCAAAGTGCGGGTTGTTACAGTCTCCCCTACTTTAGGGAACTTAGTCCCGAAATTAAGTAGTAGACGTAACAAAGAGTTGTGGATACTTAGCTTTCATATCACTTTTGAGTTTCCAAGTGAACTCGGCGGCGCGTTTGCCTTCCCATCTGACCTTGACTATGGGAATGTGACTGCGTCGAAGTTTCTTGGTTTCTCGATCCATGATTTCTACTGCCTTTTCCACAAAGTGCAGAGTCTCGTTTATTTGCAAGTCTTCAAGAGGTACATGAAGATTTTCTTCGGCTAGACACTTCTTGAGGTTTGAGACGTTGAAAGTCGAGTGTACGTTGCTGAGTTCAACCGATAATTCAAGTCGGTAGGCCACTTTGCCAATTATTTCAAGAATCTTAAAGGGACCCACATAACGTGGCGCTAGTTTCCCTTTCTTGCCGAATAGGATCACTCCTTTCCAAGGTGAAACCTTTAAAAGGACGTGATCTCCAAATTCGAACTCCAGGGGCTTGCGCCGTTTATCGGCGTAGCTCTTTTGATGACTCCGAGCTTTCAGGAGATTGTCTCGTATTTGGAGAATCTTGTTTGCCGTTTCTTGTAATAACTCGGGACCGGTGATCTGTGCATCTCCGATCTCGTGCCAAACAATAGGCGATCGACATTTTATACCGTATAGTGCCTCAAAGGGTGCCATTTGTATACTAGCGTGATAATTGTTATTGTACGGAAATTCGAATAACGGTAAATGCGAATCCCAATTACCACCAAAATCTATAACGCACGAACTAAGCATGTCTTCGAGGGTGAGGATCGTGCGCTCAGTCTGACCGTCAGTCTGGGGATGGAATGCGGTACTGAGGTTGAGAGTCATACCGAGAGTGGATTGGAATGTCTCCCAGAGATGTGAGGTAAAATGACCATCGCGGTCAGAGATGATTTCATAAGGCATCCCGTGTCGACAAATGACTTCTTCGGTATAGATTCGTGCTAATCGTTCGACCTTAAAGTCTTCTCGTATCGGAATGAAATGGGTAGATTTCGTAAGACGATCAACGATAACCCAAATGCTATCATGACCAGAAGGTGTGTGAGGGAGTTTTGTAATAAAATCCATAGTGATACTTTCCCATTTCCACATCGGGATTTCTGGTTGTTCGAGTCAACAAGAGGGTCGTTGATGTTCGGCCTTAAGCTTCGAGTAGGTTAGGCATTTCGAAACATACAGAGTGATATCCTTCTTTATACCCGGCCACCAATACCTAGAACCGAGGTCCTGGTACATATTGTCGGCACCGGGGTGAATGCAGTATCGAGATTTGTGGGCTTCAGTCATCAATATTTCCCGGAGATTATTGCGACTAGGGATCCAGATGTGGTCGAGATAGTGAAAGATGCCATTTGATTTAGTCACTAACTGAGTTTCGACACCACACTTCATTTCCTCTTTCAAGGTATTCTCAATGAAGCATGCGTGCTGCGCATCTCGGATTAGAGCTTCGAGGTCATTCTGGGCTTGAACATTATGAATACTATGCACATAGCTTCGTCGACTAAGAGCATCAGCTACGACGTTTTCCTTGCCTAGATGGTAGCGTATCTCGCAATCATAGTCGTTGAGAAGTTCAACCCATCTGTGTTGGCGCTTGTTCAGCTCTTTCTGGTTCAAGATATGTTGTAAGCTCTTATGGTCGGTGAAGACCGTACACTTTGTACCATAAAGGTTGTGTCTCTATATCTTTAACACAAAAGAAACTACACCGAGTTCGAGATCGTGGGTAGTGTAGTTCTTCTCGTGGATTTTGAGTTGTCGAGATGCGAACACGATAACCTTGTCTCGTTGCATAAGAACAAAACCGAGACCTAGGTTAGAGGCATCACAATAAACAACGAAATCGTCATTTCCATCAGGAAGTGCGAGGATAGGAGCATTGCAAAGCATACGCTCAAGAGTTTGAAAGGCGTCCTCTTGGTCAGAGCCCCATATAAAAGGTTTGTCCTTATGCGTTAGGGCGGTAATAGGCACAACGATTTTAGAAAAGTCGGTGATGAATCGACGGTAATAACCCGCCAATCCGAGAAATGAACGGATTTCAGTTGGAGTCTTCGGCGTAATCCAACTCTTTACAGCTTCAATCTTCACGGGGTCGACGTGAATTCCTTGATTGTTAACGATGTGACCGAGGAATTGAACTTCCTCAAGACAAAATTCACACTTGGAGAACTTGGCGTAGAGGCGATTTCCTTGAAGAAGCTTGAGAACTAAACGAAGATGTTGCACGTGTTCGGCTCTCGACTTCGAGCAGATAAGGATATCATCGATAAACACAATAACGAAATGATCCAAAAAGGGTTTGCACACACGGTTCATCAAATCCATGAAGACCGTTGGTGCATTTGTGAGACCAAAAGGCATGACCACGAATTCATAATGGCCATAGCGAGTACGAAATGCGGTTTTCGGAATGTCTTGTTCTTGTGTACGTAACTGATGATAGCTAGAACATAAATCAATCTTCAAGAAATACGTAGCACCTTGAAGTTGATCAAACAAATTGTTGATTCGGGGTAGCGGATAGCGGTTCTTAATAGTAAGCTTGTTAAGTTCCCTATAATCGATGCACATTCGGAACGATCCATCCTTCTTTTTCACAAAAAGGACAGGTGCGCCCCATGGTGATGTGATAGGGCGAATAAAACCTTTATCAAGTAATTCCTGAAGTTGGCTAGATAGTTCACGCATTTCGTATGATGCAAGGTGATAGGGAGCTTTTGCAACAGGTGTAGCGCCTGGAACTAGATCAATACGAAAGTCGATATCACGAGTAGGGGGCAAACCAGGTAAATCGGCGGGAAAAACTTTAGGAAAATCACAAACAACCAGAATGTCTCTCACGGTTTTCTTCTCGTTCTTTGTCTCCACAATATGGGCTAGGAAAGCGATGTATTCCTTGCGTAAATACTTTCTCGCTTGAATACACGACATAAGCTTCAATTCTTTTGAGAGTTCTTCACTGTATACACGTAATTGATCACCATTTGGAAGAGAGAAACGAATCATCTTATCGAAACAAACAACTTCGGCATGATTCTCACGAAGGAAATCCATGCCTACTATGATGTCAAACTACATAGTTGCATAGGTATGAGATTGATCAGGAAGATGTGATTGTTGAGTTCAAGAGTACAATCACCTAGAACGAAATTAATGGTAACGGTTCTTCCGGTGTCAACTTCTACGTTGAAAGTCTTTGGGAGTTTAGCGCATTTACATTTTAAAAGTTTTTCGAATTCAAACGATACAAAACAGTTATCGGCTTCAGTATTAAATAAGCATGAAGCATAAATATCGTTAACAAGGAACGTACCATTGACAACGTTATTGTCTGTCTGAGCCTGGCGGACGTTAATGTTGAAAGTCCTTCTGCGGGCAGCGTGCGGTTGTGGTTACTGTTGTTGATGTGGCTGCTGTGGTGGCTGCTGCGGTGGCTGCTGCTGCGGCTCTTGTTTAACAACACGCCGTGGGCAGACATTTGTGAAATGGCTGGGATCGCCACAAGTGTAGCAAGCACGTGCATGAGCAACTGGTACTGGAAGTGCTGGGTAAACCTATGGAGCGAGAGGTTGAGCTGGCGGTGCTACGAGAGCTTGAGGAGCTTGCTGATGAGGGCCTGAGCGGCAGTTGGCCGTGTAGTGCCCAAAGATGTTGCAGTTGACGCAGAAACGGCAGTTTGTCTCCACTTGATGATGGTAGCTGCAAGTAGGGCACAATGGATGATTCCTAGTATACGCACGCTTAGTAGGCGGTGCATTGGGAGTAGCAACCTGACGAGACTGGATGTTGGGCAGCGTGACTACCGCGCAGTTCTTGTTGGAGTTTCTTCGCTTGCGACTCTGGAGATTTGACATAGGAGCTTGAGATGGTGTTGTTTTAGTGCTTGGCGTTGCAATAGCTTGGTTAAGATTCTTGGTCAAGGTCTTGAAAACTCCGACCAAGACTCGCTTATCATTGATTTCTGCTGCGAGCTGATAAGTTTTCACAATAGTTGCTGGTTTCGTTGCTTGAACAAAGTCAGCGACACAGTCGGGAAGAGTTTAACATTTGTGCTCTTATAAACATTGTATGATGTAGAACAATATCAAATATCAATGAAACAATGTGTTTTGATCCCAATATTTGTTTATTTATGTTTGACAATTTCACGTTTCAATTCTTGTTCGATTTCGAGCTCTTAATCACTTTCTAGAAAGTTATACGCAAACTATCACATAAACGTAACCATTTTAACGCGACAAACACTCCGGAACAGTGATATAAGCCTAACATACCTTAAATAAACTTTACATAACTTAGAAATAAGTTTTGAAGAGTTTGGTGTGGCAAAAACAAGTTTATTCGGTCACAGGGACTATTTGCGACAAACTGCAAAAGTCTGCCAATTCGCATAGCAACGTACACTCCGGAACAAGATCATAAGCTAAAAATACCCTAAATACCCTTTACATAGCTTAGAAATAAGTTTTAAGGGGTTCGGTATGCAAAAATACGCTTATTTGATCACAAGGATTAAAAGCGTCAAAACTGCAAAAGTTTGCAAACGCGTGCATATCTTGTGTTCTGACCATATCCGAACATCTAAAAATTTTTGTAATCACTAAAATATTGTATTTTAGTGATAGGAATGCAAAAATACCATTCGTCGTGCAATTTGGATCGTTTTCGCGTCCGTTAGAGTTTCACTGTAATTAAACGAAAAACGCGATCGTACGCCCAAACGAACCAACATCCGTGATATTTATAAGCATATTTAAAGTTCCCTATGCTTTAAAAACCTTATAAAGCCTTGAAAATGAGTTAACGAGGGTTAAACGCGTCAAAAACAAGTTTCGGAGTTGTAGGGACTTGTTTTGCCAAAACTAAAAAGTCTGATCTGTACCCTGGCTGGTGGGCCACAACAGAAACCGCTGTCTGGGTCACGGGCTGCGAGAACTGATGTTGGGCAGATTCCAGTTTTCATTAAAACAGCCCTCTGCACTTGTTTCTGATTATTGTGGGCTTTTTGTGTGTTCAACAAGCCCTCTAATCAGGTCCTAACAGGTGTATGGTGTAGATTATTCCTTGATCACCACACAAAACACTTGGCAAGATCCATTCATCCTAGATTACTACAAATACCCATGATCATCTTCATTCCAATTTGCTTATTTCCATTCTCTTCTCTCTACAAACACTAAGTAGAGGCTACCACATTGTTGGAGGCCTCTTACATAAGTTTTTCTAGTCATTTTTCCATCCTAGAGCACTTGTAAGTGTTCTTTCAAGTCTTGTTATTTATTTCAAGCTAAAATTCAAACACTATTTGACTTTCAGCTTTGACCATGATTTGGTCAAGTCAAAGTTCAACTGAACTTTGCAACGTGATCGTAATCACGATGGTTATAGTCCCTTGCGACTATACCTACTAATTACCATGATGACTAGTCAAAGTGACGAGTCAAAGTTTCGGTCAAAATGTTTAGGCATATAATACTTATCATAGGACTAGTTAGACCATCTGAACACGCAATTACGCAAATGACGTGTTAAAGTAGCATAAACTACCTTAACAGGTTAAAAGCACTTAGGATTGCTATCAAATCAGAATGTAGGCTTTGTTAAACCATATTATTTGAGTTCCAACATTCATTTGCTTTACAAGACCTCGTTCTATCCGATCTCACGATTTAGGTCCCGATTTATTAACGTAATGATTCCATACTAGGTGCCACTTAATTCCTTGATTTCCTGAGCTTTGTTAGTTCACCTAATCAAGGATACTTGCAATCTCTAGTGAGTACATAGACTCCCCTCTTTTTACATGTTTTGTGGTAACTATGTGAGTACATAGTTCCCCTATTTTACTGCTTTCAATTGTTTTGGGGTGACTCATATGTGCTAAACGATTTCGAGTTCTCGAAAACAAATACTACGGTTTATATTAAACACAACAATTACAATAATGTGGACAAACTTGTTGGTGCGTTGATACATAACACGAATGACATTCATTAGCTTTGGCCGAGCCGACCAGTAGTATGTTATGGTACCATAGGATCTGACAAATCCCGTTATTGGACTATCACCATGGATTTGGGGGTAATGTGGGTGACGACGGAACCTGTTATTTTAATCAACCCTTTGGTGGTTTGTTAGTCGACTAAAGATACCCTTTTGTGGTATAGAAGAGTCACACAGGTTTGAATATATTCAACTAGAACGACTAAAATTAGTTTTCACAATTAAAACATGGACTATTAAACGAATGGTTTTATGACACGGACGATTGAACGATGGTGTATGACACTAACAATTAAACGATTTGAACGATTGAAAACATGAACGATTGATAACACATACAATTGAATGATTTTGAACGATTGGTTTATGGTAAGTGATTAGATAATGGGACGGGTGTAATGTGATAAAAGCATGGTAGATACGCCACTGGAACTTCTTTTATATAAGTGCTTTTATCATATTACATTCCCTGGCGTTATTTAGTTCACTTGGACGAATGATTTCAAATGATGTCACGCAATGATGTTTACTAAATGATATAAACCATACAAGTTTTCTCACGAGACGATTTACAATTTGGTTTACCAAAGTAAATGTTTTGGTCAAGGTTCATGGCAACGAGGTTTTATAAACTATAACCAACTTGTTTTAGGTTGGTTAATTATAGTGCAATACCAAACACTTTTCAATACAAGGTTTTCAATTATCGACTCTAGTAGTCGTACGAGGTATTGTAATATGTATACAAGCCATGAATTTGACACACTCACAAAACCTATGTACTCACCAGCATTTTTATGCTGACTTTCACATAAGTTTCAGGTGCAGTTGTTTGATGATCATAATGCAAATCATAGGATTGGACGAGGGCCTTAGTGACATAAAATATGCAAGACAATATGTTTGAACTCGTTTATTTTTATTTCAAGACAATGTTAAACAATTATTAATTCAGTAAAACATAACTTCAAATCCCTATGTTGTGAAACAATGATTCTGTTACGACACTCCCTGACGTTTCCACCGCGGTTTTGTTGTTTTAATGTGGTCGGGGTGTGACAAAAGAGTTGGTATTAGAGCTCATGGTTATAGGGAATTATGTTATTACTAATGCTTTGACCTAGACTATAACCTTTCTAGGACCCTAACACAAGTTATCTTGTGTTTAGATCTTAAAACAAAATCGTCACCTATCTTTAGGTGACAACGACAACAAGAACACAAATTACAAATCCGTTTTGAAAATCAATCATCTATTCTTGGATGATTTGTTTTAGGGCTTGGTGCCTTTAAAGTTTTCAAAATCTTGTCAAAGTTTGGGTCTTTATAATGTGAACACGTGCAATCTAGAAAGGTGGGTGCCTGTACCTCAAGTTTTCTGTCTAAGGCTAGAGTGTTCGTACAAATCCGCAGTATCGGACCAGTCACTTTTACCTGGGAACTCTTGGGGTGAGTGTCCACTTATAGGCTAAAGCATGTCTTCGCGATACATTATTATGACCCATTTACTTTGATTAGTCACTGTGTGTCGTTTGTTTGTTCGAGGTAACGAACGAATAATCACCTTTCTTATGTTTCGTCGATATTCTCAATACCTCTTTTGTTTATCCAAATGTCAATCTCACTCGTTTCTCATGTTTCCTTGTTCTTTTTGGAATGCCTCCTAGACGTGATCAAACTCAGGATGCTGCGATTGCAACCCTAGTCGCTCAGCAAATTGTTGTTGTGATTCCGAACCTAATTACTCAGATCAATCAAGCAAATAACAATAAAAAAATAACAATGCTCAGTGCAGTTACAAAACGTTCAATTCGGCTAAACCACTGAAATTCTATGGGTCTCAAGGAGCTACTGCGCTCCTACAATGGTTCGAGAGTCTGGAAAGCACATTTTAATATGTTCAATGTCCGAATGAGCGAAAGGTTGAGTTTGCATCCAGTGTTTTTGAGAAACGAGCATTAACATGGTGGAATGGTGTGATGAGAGACACGGGTGCCGATGTGGCGATGACACAAACTTGGGAAGAGGTTCAGGCTCTCATGATAAAAGAGTTATGTCCACATCACAAACTAAGGGCGTTGGAAAGGGAATTCGATGACTAAAACAAGATGGGGGAGAACACCGTGCTTACACGGATCATTAAGAGGAGTTGAGTTTGCTTTGTACCACTATGGTTACCCCGTTGGATAAAGCAATCGAGAGGTATATTGATGCCTGACCCTGTGCAAGACATAGTTACTAGTAGCAACCCTACCACTGTACGTCAGGCCATCGAGTTGGCTGCAACCCTAACTGAGTCCCAAGTCAGGAAGGGTAAGCTGTTTCGGAAGGGTGATAAGAAACAGTCAGCCAAAACCACTCAAGACAAAGGGAAAGACAAGAAGAAAGCTGAGTCGTCAAAGAGGTCGTGGAAGCGTAAGGCTACCAATAACTTTGATGTTACCGCACAACCTAACCAGAACACACAGAACCAACCGGCACAGCCACCTGCGAGGAAGCCATATGCTGGTACTGCACCCTACTGTAATAGGTGCAATGGTCATCATTCGGCACAACTAGTTCGTTGACACTGTACATCTTATGGTAGACTTGGCCACACGGCCAATATTTATCGATCCGTTCCAAACCTAGCCGCACAGAACCCAACACAAGCTTATGGAAACGCTGCTAGGCCCCCATTCCTACCTGGTTCATGTTATAATTGTGGTGAAATGGGTCACTTCGTGAACAACTGTCCGAAGCCTGCGAATGCAAATGCTAATACCTCTCATGGACGAGCATACAACCTGAATGCTAACAAGGCCCGTGCTGATAACGAGGTCGTTAACGGCACGTTCCTTGTTAACCATCACCCTGCATCTGTTCTTTTCGATTTTGGTGCCGATAAGAGCTTCGTATCATTAGCGTTTGAGCCTTTACTTGCGATGCCTAGAACTAAACTAGGAAAGCCCTTATCTGTCAAAATTGCTACTAGTGAACCTCTTGTACTCGATTCTGTCATTCGTGATTGCCAGTTGAACCTCGATAACCACCTTTTTCCTATTGAACTCACGCCGATGTAACTTGGAAGTTTCGATATTATCATAGGAATGGATTGGTTAACTAAACACCATGCTGAGGTGATTTGTTTCGACAAGATAGTTCGTATACCTCTTTCATCTGGTGAAGTCTTAGAGGTTCGTGGCGAGAAACCCTCGGGTGGTTTGAGACTCATGTCATGTACTAAAGCCCAAAAATACCTACAAAAAGGTTATGTGGCCTTCTTGGCACATGTCGTAGAGGAGAAAGGCAAGAACAAAAGTATTCAAGATATCCCGATTGTTCGAGATTATCCAGAAGTATTTCCTGATGAACTGCCTGGTTTACCTCCAGTTCGTCAAGTTGAATTTCATATTGACCTTGTAACTAATGCTAACCCGATCGCTAAATCACCTTACCGCCTTACACCATCCGAGATGCAAGAGTTGTCGAAGCAGCTTCAAGAGTTATCTGACAAAGGATTCATCCGTCCGAGTTATTCACCATGGGGCGCTCCAGTCCTGTTTGTGAAAAAGAAAGATGGATCTTTTTGTATGTGTATCGATTATTATGAGCTCAATAAACACACAATCAAGAATCGATATCCCCTACCATGAATTGATGATCTCTTTGATCAGCTGCAAGGTGCTACATGTTTCTCCAAGATTGATTTGCGTTCTGGGTATCATCAGCTTCGTGTACTCGAAGAAGATATTCCCAAAAATGCTTTTCGTACGAGATACGGTCATTACGAGTTCGCTTTCAAGCCTTTTGGTTTGACGAATGCTCGAGCTGTCTTCATGGACTTAAGGAATAAGGTTTGTAAACCTCATTTAGACAAGTTCATCATTGTGTTCATCGACGACATTCTTGTTTATTCTAAATCACGAGCCGATCATGAACAACACCCTCATCTGACAATGGAACTCTTGAAGATGGAAAGACTCTTTGCCAAACTCTCCAAGTTTGAATTCTGGCTTAAGGAAGTTCAGTATTTTGGTCATATTATCAACGAGCAAGGTATTCATATGGATCCTTCCAAAATCGCTGCGATTAAGGATTGGAATACACCCACTACACCTACAAAAGTTCGATCTTTTCTTGGTCTTGCTGGTTATTATCGACGATTTATCGCGAACTTCTCAAAGATCACGGCCCCTCTCACTGCTTTAACTCAGAAGAATAAGTCTTTTGAGTGGGGACCCAAACAAGAGGAAGCTTTCCAAACACTGAAACAAAAACTCAGTGACGCTCATGTCTTATCTTTACCTGATGGAAATGATGATTTCCTTGTCTACTATGATGCATCGAATCAAGGCCTTGGTTGTGTTCTCATGCAATGAGGTAAAGTCATAGTTTATGCGTCAAGACAATTGAAAATTCATGAGAAGAACTACACAACTCATGATCTTGAGTTAGGCGCAGTAGTTTTTGCTCTGAAAATCTGGAGACACTACCTCTATGGCATAAAGTGTGTGGTTTTCACAGACCACAAAATTCTCCAACACATATTAAATCAAAAGGAGCTAAACATGAGAAAACGACGCTGGGTCGAGCTCTTGAACGATTATGACTGTGAGATTCGCTACCACCCTGGTAAGTCGAATGTTGTAGCCGATGCACTAAGTCAAAAGGAACGTGTCAAGCTACATTGTGTTTGAATTCTCTTCGATATCTAATCTCGTGTCCTTCAAGCATAACGAACATGTGTAACCCAAGGCTTGTTGAAAAATGAGCTACCACTAAATCTTGAGCTTCAACTCGAAACGAAAGATAATGGGTTACTTTATTTCAAGAACCGACTGTGGATTCCAAGTCAAGACAATCTTTGCACTTTAGTGATGAACGAATCTCATAAGGTAGGTTATTCAATCCATCATGGTGCTTACAAAATGTACAAAGATCTTCGTACTCAGTATTGGTGGCCGGGTATGAAGAAGGATGTTGCCTTGTATGTGTCTAAATGCCTAACTTGTCTCAAAGTCAAGGTTGAACATCAACGTCTATCTGGTTTGCTTGTACAACCAGAAATACCGGTATGGAAATGGGAGAACATTGCGATGGATCTCATCACTAAGTTACCGCGCACATCTAGAGGTCATGATGCCATTTGGGTAGTCATTGATCGTCTTACAAAATCAGCACACTTTTTGCCGATACGCGAGGATCTATCTGCTGATAAACTCACCAAGATATATGTCGATGAGATTCTGTCCCGACATGGTGTTCCTTTGAACATCATATCTGACCGTGATGCTCGATTCTCATCTCACTTTTGGAAGACCATGCAATCTGCTATGGGAACCCAACTCAATCTGAGCACTGCTTATCATCCCCAAATGGATGGATAATCCGAGAGGACGATACAAACATTGGAGGATATGCTTAGTGCATGTGTGCTACACTTTGGTGGTAATTGGGATTCACATCTACCATTAATCGACTTCTCTTACAATAATAGTTATCATGATAGCATCAACATGGCACCTTTTGAAGCTTTATACGGTCGAAAATGCCGTTCATCTGTCTGTTGGAATGAGGTCGGTGAAGCTCAGCTCACTGGACCTGAACTCATTCTAGAAACAACGGAAAAAGTCAAGAAAATTTGCGATAATCTTCTGACAGCTAGAAGCCGTCAAAAGAGTTATGTGGACATGCGACGCAAGCCCTTGGAATTTCAAGTCAGAGACCATGTCCTACTCAAGGTATCCCCTTGGAAGGGAGTGGTGAGATTTGGAAAGAAAAGAAAACTTGCACCATGATACGTTGGACCATTTAAGATTGTTGAAAGAATCAGAAAGGTTGCCTATCGACTTGAGCTACCTCCTAAACTTGGGAATATTCACACAACATTACATGTGTCCAATTTAAGGAAGAGTTTAGCCGATACTAATCTCCATATTCCCCTCGACGAAATTCAAGTTGATGACACAATGCACTTTGTTGAGAAATCCGTGGAGATAATGGACCGTGAAGTCAAGAGACTAAAGAACAAACGAATACCAATATTGAAAGTTCGCTGGGAGTCCAAACATGGCCCAGAGTTTACTTGGGAACATGAGGACCAAATGAAGGTGAAATATCCACATTTGTTTACACATGTTTCCTCTAGCTAAAATTTCGGGACGAAATTTCCTAAAGTAGGGGAGACTGTAACATTTGTGCTCTTGTAAACACTGTATGATGTAGAACAATATCAAATATCAATGAAACAATGTGTTTTGATCCCAATATTTTTTTTATTTATGTTTGACAATTTCACGTTTCAATTCTTATTCTATTTTGAGCTCTTAATCACTTTCTAGAAAGTTATACGCAAACTATCACATAAACGTAACCAGTTTAATGAAAAAAAACACTCTGGAACAGTGATATAAGCCTAACATACCTTAAATAACCTTTACATAACTTAGAAATAAGTTTTAAGGGTTTTGTGTGGCAAAAACAAGTTTATTCGATCACAGGGACTATTTGCGACAAACTGCAAAACTCTGCCAATTCGCATAGCAACGTACACTCCGGAACAAGATCATAAGCTAAACATACCCTAAATACCCTTTACATATCTTAGAAATAAGTTTTGAGGGGTTCGGTATGCAAAAATACGCTTATTTGATCACAAGGATTAAAAGCGTCAAAACTGCAAAAGTATGCAAACGCATGCATATCTTGTGTTCTGACCATATCCGGACATCTAAAAAATTTTGTAATCACTAAAATATTGTATTTTAGTGATAGTAAAGCAAAAATACCATTCGTCGCGCAATTTGGATCGTTTTCGCGTCCGTTCGAGTTTCGTCATAATTAACCGAAAAACACGATCGTACGACCAAATGAACTGACATCCATGATATTTATAATCATATTTCAAGTTCCCTATGCTTTAACAACCTTATAAAGTCTACTATGTACCCTGGCCGGAGGGCCACGACAGAAACCCTTGTCTGGGTCGTGGGCCGCGAGAATTGATGCTGGGCAGATTCTAGTTTTCATTAAAACAGCCTGCTGCACTTGTTTTCTTATCCTTGTTTCTGATTATTGTGGGCTTTTTGTGTGTTCAACAACTCCTCTAATCAGGTCCTAACAAGTGTATGGTGTAGATTATTCCTTGATCACCACACAAAACACTTGGTAAGATCACATTCATCTTAGATTACTATAAATACCCATGATCATCTTGATTCCAAATTGCTCATTTCCATTCTCTTCTCTCTAAAAACTCTAAGTAGAGGCTACCACATTATTGGAGGCCTCTTACCAGAGTTTTTCTAGTCATTTTTCCATCCTAGAGCGCTTGTAAGTGTTCTTTCAAGTCTTGTTTATTTATTTCAAGCTAAAAGTCAAATAGTGTTTGACTTTCATCTTTGACCATGATTTGGTCAAGTCAAAGTTCAATTGAACTTTGCAACGTGATTATAATCACGATAGTTATAGTCCCTTGCGACTATACCTACTGATTACCACGTGGACTAGTCGAAGTGACGAGTCAAAGTTTCGGTCAAAATGCACGACTATGTGCATTTTGCAACGAAACTATTTTCGGGTATCAAAACACTTTGTTTTGATACCCAATCAGTTTTCTAACTTAGTTAAACATGCTTTAACATGTTTAACTCGCCATTTCTAGTTTAGTGCTTATTTAGGGTCGTAAGTTAAGCGGTCTCGACAACCGCTTAAACTTTCGAACCCGACCCGTTTGGTCGATCATTAGGATCCGACCAAACATATTTTGTGACCACAGGTGTATAGGGAATAACCTTCCGAGGTTATACCTTATGGTCACTTTGTTTGATTAGTTGTATGATAGGTAGTTTATATGCCTTAGGAAAATGACCAAAATGCCATTTTTGCACATAATTTCATTTTAAGCAAATGTAACCTAAATTTTGAGACTTAAATTGATTATGAAACATTATTAAACATGTTTAGGCATATAAGACTTATCATAGGACTAGTTAGACCATCTGAACGTGCAATTGCGCTAATGATGCGTTGACGTAGCGTAAACTACCTTAACGGGTCATAACGGGTCAAAAGCACTTAGGATTGCTATCAAATCAGAATGTAGGCTTTGTTAAACTATATACTATGAGTTCCAACATTCATTTGGTTTACAAGACCTCATTCTATCCGATCTCCCGATTTAGGTCCCGATTTATTAACGTAATGATTCCATACTAGGTGCCACTTGATTCCTTGATTTCCCGAGCTTTATTAGTTCACCTAATCAAGGATAATTGCAATCTCAAGTGAGTACATAGACTCCCCTCTTTTTACATGTTTTGTGGTAACTATTTGAGTACATAGTTCCCCTATTTTACAGCTTTCAATTGTTTTGGGGTGACTCATATGTGCTAAACGATTTCGAGTTTTCAAAAACAAATACTATGGTTTATATTAAACACAACGGTTTCAATAATGTGGATGAACTTGTTGATGCATTGATACATAACACAAATGACATTCATTAGCTTTGGCCGAGACGACCAGTAGTATGTTATGGTACAATATGATGTGACAGATCCCGTTATCGGACTATCACCATGGATTTGGGGGTAATGGGGGTAACGACTGAACCTGTTATTTTAATAAACCCTTTGGTGGTTTGTTAGTCGATTTAAGATACCCTTTGGTGGTATAGATGAGTCACACAGGTTTGTATGTATTCACTAGAACGACCCAAAGATAGTTTTCACAATTAAAACACGGACGATTGTCAGGTCAGATCAGCAACAACACAATCGTGCGGAATCTGATAGTGATGTAGGAGAGAGATAGACAACATAGATACCGTTAAATGCATTCATTCTCATTGAAGATGTTGATTCGTATAAGGTTCTAGAGAAAATTTGCAAGAGCTCCGCTAGAGGTGTCAACAACAGATGTGTCAAATGAGAGCCAAGACCCTCTATTTATAGGCGAGCTCATCCGTGAGAAAGGTACTGACCGTCTGGATGATCATCCGTCCGGATGACTATGTCCATCCGACCGGATGGACTCCATCCGTCCGGATGGACTTACAAAACAATCAAACTTGCGTTTCATCCCGGATCTTATACAAAACATATACAAAACTATACATAGACAACAAATAGGTAAATCTAGACTAAATACAGACGAAAGCTACAGACATATGCATCTACAACGATTGAATGAATGGTTTTATGACACGGACGATTGAACGATGGCTTATAACACGAACGATTGAACGATTTGAATGATTGAAAACATGGACGATTGATAACACGTACAATTGAATGATTTTGAACGATTGGTTTATGGTAAGTGTTTAGATAACGGGACGGGTGTAATGTGATAAAAGCATGGTAGAGACGCCGTTGGTACTTCTTATATATAAGCGCTTTTATCATATTACATTCTGTGGCGTTATTTAGTTCACTTGGATGAATGATTTCAAATGATATCATGCAATGATGTTTACTAAATGATATAAACCATACAAGTTTTCTCACGAGACGATTTACAATTTGGTTTACAAAAGCAAATGTTTTGGTCAAGGTTCATGGCAACGAGGTTTTATAAACTATAACCAACTTATTTTAGGTTGGTTAATTATATTGCAATACCAAACACTTTTCAATACAAGGTTTTCAATTATCGACTCTAGTAGTCGTACGAGGTATTGCAATATGTATACAAGCCATGAATTTGACACACTCACAAAACTTATGTACTCGCCGGCATTTTTATGATGACTTTATTTTCACATATGTTTCAGGTGTAGTTGTTTGATGATCATAATGCAAAACATAGGATTGGACGAGGGCCTTAGTGATATAAAATATGCAAGACAATACGTTTGAACTCGTTGATTTTTATTTCAAGACAATGTTAAACAATTATTAATTCAGTCAAACATAGCTTCAAATCCATGTGTTGTGAAACAATGATTCTGTTACGACACTCCCCGACGTTTCCGCCGCGGTTTTGTTGTTTTAACGCGGTCGGGGTGTGACAAAGAGCGCGAATGTACTTCTTGATGGTTTTCTCAGGAGTGTCCACTTGACATGGACAAATGATGCTCAACTGCTTGAATCGGGTGGTGAGTCTAGTGTTATCACCTCCAAGTTGCTTGATGTTCCAGAATTCATTTTCCAGCTTCTGGACTTCATGGGGAGGACAAAATTCCTTCATCATGAGCTCTTTCAGCTCCTCCCATGCGAGACCATATGCTGCATCATTTCCACGCCTGTTGCGCTCGGCAGTCCACCAGTCAAGTGCCCTTGACTGAAAGACTCTAGTGGTGTTCACAGTGCTGAGATTCTCAAGACATCCGCTTTGTTGGAAAGTAACTTCGACTGAGTCAAACCATTGAAACATCATTTTGGGTCCATCTTCACTAGTAAAGTTCATAGGACCACAGGCTTTGAACTGCTTGAAGCTGAATGCAGTTTTCAGCGAGTGATTCTTGGAATCCACAGAAGAATTACTGCTGACAGCGTGGATTTTTCTGACAATTTGAGGGATCACCTTAGCAATTTCCTTGGCCATGAGAGAGACGATGCGTTTGTCAGCATTGTTTCGCTGAATGTTGCGGCGAGTGTGGAACCCAAAGAAGACATCATCAAGCGTGAGTCCTTCTGCAGATGTCATCATGGGAATCAGATGAGATTCGATTATAACAAGTTTTGGTTGAGAGTTTTGCGTTTTATACAACGTATTTATTATTATTATTATTATTATTATTATTATTATTATTACTATTATTATTATTATTCACATAATGCACAAAATCACATAATCATGTAGGAACGTATTCACATAAGCCACATAAGCACGTATTAGCACATAATTCACAGATATACACATATTTTGCACGTATTCACCTTCTCTAAATTGCGTGTAGCGCGGGCGAGGTTTACGTGATATAGCGAGTAATCATAGCGCATCTTGAGATCTCATAAGTTGCGTAAAGTAAATAAGACTTCTTAGTTCATTCGCGATTAGTTAGCGTTTTAGATTGCGAGAATTGTGCGAGTCGTGCGTATGTTGTAAAGTGGAAAACGATAAAACGAAACAAAATAAAGCGTAAAGAGAAAAATTCGCAAATTTAAAACACATAGACGCGATAAATCAGATGATGCGTAAAATCGATGATTGCACGCTTAAAAATGGAGCGTCCTTGGTGTTGAGACATCGACTACCCAAAGCGACTCACCTATTCCCCATGAGTTCGAGTACACACTTTGGCCAAATAGACTATGCTCTCACCGTGATACGGCTAGCGGCATTCATCTTTCCAGTTACTACGTGACTTGGCTCATTGGAACAGTTGAGACCTTGGTGAGATCTTGAAAGTCAAGTTTAGGGATTGGAACGAGTTATTAAGATGCGGGTTTCACCCCTAACTTAACAACTTCGCTCCTAATTGTGGTAGAATAACCACGAGATAGGAATGGAGATTTCCGTTGAGATATGGATTTCACTCCTAACTCAGCGAAAGATTCTCGTGCTAAGAGTAATACGCGGGGTGAGTGATCTTTTTGAGAGTTCTTGGTTTTCACACCTATTCTCGACACAATCACTCGGTTGTGTTATGTGAGTGTCTTCAAGTGTGTACATTGTGTTAGCCTTAGGAAAGGCGAATAAGTTTTCAGCCTTAGGAAAGGCTGCCTTCGTACGAAGCTAGTGAGTTCGTACAAAGGTGCAATATAGGTTTGTTCAAGAATATAGCATGTAGGTTCGTACGAAGCCACAACAAGTGGGTTTGTACAAAAAATGTGTTTGGTACTTAGACTATAGACTAGGTCTGTCCTACATGACTCGATCTAATTCCCTATAGTTATGGCTCTGATACCAACCTGTCACACCCCAACCGATGGCGAAATCACCGGGATCTGGAATGATGCGCATAGGTTGCTCAAGAGAATCCATAACGACTAATTTAGTGACAATATTTAAAAGGTTCAACATCCCATACTATTAAACAAATCTCAGCAAAAGTCATCACAGATTACGAGTTTCTCAAACAATAAAACAACTAAACATAACAAAATTTCAGTTTGATTTAGGTGGGTTTCTAAATTTCCAAAACCATTTCCAGCAGAATCCATCAACTTGTTACATACGTTAAAATAAAAGTCAATACAATAATGTAAAGGTGAGTACAGAAGTTTGCATAGGTATAATATAAAAGCGTTTACGCATAACCAGCATGTAACACGTAAAGGGGCGAGTCAAGTAGGCTATCGACAATGACACAAGCTAACCAACATAACTGCGAGTAGAGTAATGCACGATACGTGTTCACCGAAGCGAACACGTAAAGTAAGTAAACCTTAACAACCCCTGAATAAATAGGTGTTGTGTCCAAACTATAGTACTATCGTTATGAAGGGTGGTAGGGCAAGTTATCATCGTGTAAACATAGCAAACAAGTATTCAACTAGTCACGTATAACATGCGAGAGCGGCTAGCGTCTGTAAAAGTGTTTTAGCGTTGTGTGTATTGTGTTTTGATAAGGAACGTATGTAACACCCAAAAGTGCATTAAGCGAAAAAGGGTTCGAGTATACTCACAGTGCGTACTTAGCAAGTAAACACGGTCTGAAATGGATTGAAGGAAGCGCCGGATCAACCTACGTACGGGAACAAAAGTGTGTAAGTGCTCCAAAGTGCTGAAACGGTCGAATCTGAGTGTCGAGTGGGATACAGAGGCTTCGTACGAAGCAACTGTCTTCGTACGTAACGACTCTCACAAAAATGTCCTAAAACGCTCCGTAAATGAAAACCCGAACACCTAAAACCCTACTTTTCATAAAAATCCAAGAAAACAAAAAAAATTAGTCTGTCGCGGGGCGCGATAGAGTTAAGGGGGGGGGTCTTCGCGAGGTGCGACAGCCCTGGAGTCCCTTGCGACTATACCTACTGATTACCACGTTGACTAGTCGAAGTGACGAGTCAAAGTTTCGGTCAAAATGCACGACTATGTGCATTTTGCAACGAAACTATTTTCGGGTATCAAAACACTTTGTTTTGATACCCAATCAGTTTTCTAACTTAGTTAAAAATGCTTTAACATGTTTAACTCGCCACTTCTAGTTTAGTGCTTATTTAGGGTCGTAAGTTAAGCGGTCTCGACAACTGCTTAAACTTTCAAACCCGACCCGTTTGGTCGATCATTAGGATCCGACCAAACATATTTTGTGACCACAGGTGTATAGGGAATAACCTTCCGAGGTTATACCTTATGGTCACTTTGTTTGATTAGTTGTATGATAGGTAGTTTATATGCCTTAGGAAAATGACCAAAATGCCATTTTGCACATATTTTCATTTTAAGCATATGTAACCTAAATTTTGAGACTTAAATTGATTATGAAACATTATTAAACATGTTTAGGCATATAAGACTTATCATAGGACTAGTTAGACCATCTGAACGTGCAATTGAGCAAATGATGCGTTAACGTAGCGTAAACTACCTTAACGGGTCATAACGGGTCAAAAGCACTTAGGATTGCTATCAAATCAGAATGTAGGCTTTGTTAAACCATATAATATGAGTTCCAACATTCATTTGGTTTACAAGACATCATTCTATCCGATCTCCCAATTTAGGTCCCGATTTATTAACGTAATGATTCCATACTAGGTCCCACTTGATTCCTTGATTTCCAGAGCTTTGTTAGTTCACCTAATCAAGGATAATTGCAATCTCAAGTGAGTACATAGACTCCCCTCTTTTTACTTTTTTTTTTTGTGGTAACTATTTGAGTACATAGTTCCCCTATTTTACAGCTTTCAATTGTTTTGGGGTGACTCATATGTGCTAAACGATTTCGATTTTTCAAAAACAAATACTATGGTTTATATTAAACACAACGGTTTCAATAATGTGGACGAACTTGTTGATGCATTGATACATAATGTTGGTGCACTAATGTCTGTTAACTTCTTCTTTATCGAGTCTTGTATTGTATTAGATAAATCAGGGCACGGAAATCGAGAAAACAGTATTTTAGGGTAATTTCGCTTGAAATGGACATTCTCTCATTTCAGACGAAATTAGTGAGTTCAAGCGAGATTACTAATTCTGCACGGAATTAGGTAATTCCGCATGAACTGGTAATTCCGTTTGTAACTGTTTCAAGCGGAATTAGTTCCCTATAAATACTGAACTTGTTTGTGTCATTTGAAACGAAATTAGGGTGTGTGTTTCAGAGACGAGGTGCTGCCGGATTGTTATTTGAATTGTAAAAGCTCAGGAAATCAATAAGAGAAGATAATTGGAAAGTATCAAGCTGTGTTACTTCAATTTCATTGATTCCGCCTTTGATTTTGATGTTGAACTCTTCAGCTTGACTCGTTAGGGTCACATGACGATCCAACAAGTGGTATCAGAGCTCAGGACGAGGAGTTCATACCATTTCAGCTTGATTTCATCGGATTCTATCACTTCTACTCCTTCTTTTCTGATTTGAACAAAATTTAACGGTCAAAATGGCATGATTTTCACATATTATAAGCGAATCATAGTTTTAACTAATCCGTGAAACAATTGGACCTTAATTCGAACAAATTCTGATAAAATTTGTTAATTTCGTTTGAACAACAGATCGAACATGCTGACGTCATCGTAATTCCGTTCGAAATCTACACTGTAATTCCGCACAGAATTACACATTATACCTAATTCCGCTTGAAAAGTGTAGTCAATTTCAAACGAGATCTAATTTCATTTGAAACGTTCAAACGAAATTACTAATTCCGCACCAAAGTACCTAATTTCGTTTCAATTGGCATAATTTCGTTTGAAATTAAGCTAATTCCGCACGGAATTAGTTTCTGTTTGGTAATTTCGTTTGTAATACCTAATTTCGTGTGAAAAGTTAATTCCGTTTGAGCTATTTCGATTGAACTGATTTCGCTTGAAAATCTTAAAAACCAAAAATTTTTCTAAGTGTTTGTTGATTATTTCAGGAACTTGAAAGATGGATGAGTTTATAAATCCTTTCAGTGACATGTTTGCTTTCGCAGGAAACACCGGAGATGATACTTCAAACAATACAAATGAAAACACTCCAAGTGCGAAGAAAACTCTGTCCGATGCTTTAAGTGTGGAGAGTGCATATGGTACATATAACAAACCTCCAAAGTTGATGGCGATTGAAGAATACAATATGTGGGCCAAAAGATTTGAAGAATGGCTAAAAGCGTTTGCGTACCCAAGCTGGAAAAGTTTAAAGAATGGCTTCAATAATGGAAGACCAGATTGTGAAAATTTGACAGAAACTGAAGATATAGAGAATTTTGTTGCTGAACAAAAGTGCATTGCATTGCTTCATCAGTCTATGAGAGACGACATAATATCTTTGATTGAGTACACAAATGCTCAAGATCTTTGGGAAAAATTGAGAGTGAAATGTGTGGGTAGTGTTGAGATAGTAAAAAACAAAAAGAAACTGTTAAGAAAAGAGTTTGATTTATTTGGCTGTTTGAAAAACTAATCTGTTTCTAAGATGATTGAAAGATTCAGGCATTTGAAGTTGGATCTGGCAAGACACGGGGTTGTATATTCTCGATAAGAATTAGTTGACAAATTGTTTGACTCGCTGCCGGATGAGATGGATTGGCAATACTTTGATTTGATGTTGAAAAATACGATAAAATCGGAGGATCTGACGGTTGATCTGTTGATTGAAAGACTAAAGAGTCATGAGCTGGAGATCAAGAAATCAAACAAAGTCAATCATTCCTCATATCAGCAGAATGTGGAGCTGTACTATCCAAAAAATATGATTCCCAAGAATGTGTCTCCTAAAACAGCTTTCCCTGCTGAAAATTCTAACACATCAAGTAAAGAGAGTTCAAGCAGTGGTTTTCATAGTGGTTCTTCGTCAACTTCAAGCCAATCAGCCTCAAAGAACTTGTTTCAATGCAACATTGCTGTGGATTTAAAGAATGCTCAAAATTTCAGTGAAGAATCCGCAAAACAGCAGATGGTGTTCTTAGCTTTTGTGCTAGAGTCATATGAGAGTCTTGTGGCAGGCAAGATTGGAAACACTAACCTCACCAAGGAGGACTACGATCAGATCGACCCGGAAGAGATGGAGTTGATCGACATCAGGTGGTGTATGGCTAGTGCAGTCCGATGAGCACAACGGTTCATGGAGATTACTGGTAGACATTCTATTAGAGGGCCGTCCACAAAACTTGGCTTTGACAAATCAAAAGTCACGTGCTTCAGGTGTAAACAAAAAGGACATTTCAAAAGAGAATGTTGTAACGCACCAGCTGATGATACTGTAAATCCATTTCGTGAAGATTACTACAAAAGAGCGATCTATCATCAGAACAAATCAGAACCGCCAAGAATGAAGCAGCTTGAGGATAATCCCAAAGAAAAATCCAGAGCTCTTGCTGTTATTCATGATGACGAAGGTTTTGACTAGAGCGAATTGTTACCGAAGGAGGATGCGGTAGGATATGCTTTTGTGGCAAAGATTGTTCCTTTTAAAGACAACAGAACATAAAAGGAAAAATTTGTCAACAGAAGGATGAAAGCCCAAACCAGGATGAGCAGAATCTATAACACATACAAAGAAGCTAAAAGAGCAAAAAGATGGGATGCCAACAGAGAATGTTACCTTGATCCACAAGGAAACATTGCGGTTGATCCAGATTCTATTAGTATTGATGCTCTCATCCAGCAATTTGCTGAAGAAGAAGAAGAAGCCAGACAGAGAGAATGGTGGGGAGGTGGAGAAGAGAAAGTAGAAGAAAAAGAAAAAGAAAAGGAGAAAGAGCAGCAGATAAAGAAAATTGATGATGGAATTATTGATACATCACAAGAAGTCACCGCTGAAAATTTGAAGAAGATGGCTGATAAAGTTCTTGCTGCAAAAGAACTAGAGGTAGTTTCTGGTTCTGGAACTGAGTCCAAAAACAAGGTCAGTTCAAATGATACACATGAGTTAGGTAAGAAAGTTAAATCAGAGAATGACTGCAAAAATTACATGAAAGTTTGTAGTACAATTACTTACCTCAGTGGTAAGAAAGTTGAAGAACTGACTGGTAGAGTCAGAAGTGTTGAAGATCAGATCTTAAACCGTGATAAATTGTTGAAAGCTTCGAACGATAGATTAAAAGAATTAACTGAAAAAATTGAAAATGATAAAAATGACATAGAAAGAATTAGGAAAGAAAACGAAAAGTTGATTCTTGAAAATCGTCACATTTCAGAAAATTTTGAGAAGCTAAAAAGAACGGTTAAAGATTCTGATGAAAGAAATGGTAAAACAACCAAAGAAAATCTTCAACTATCAGGTGTTCTTAGAGTGAAAGAAGAGTTAATCAATCAGCAACTGGATGAAATTGCTAGGTTGAAGCTTCAGTTTCAAGAAGCTAAAATTGAAAATGAACGCATCCAGTTGAAACTGAACAGTTACAACTCTGCAAGCTTTGTTTTACAACACATTGTTCCCAAACCCATCGGGAAAAACAAAGCAAGCGAAGATGTATACTTTGATGGAACCGGGGTTGGGTTTCACCAGGTTCCACCACCAGTGTTAAACAATTTCTCAAAGAAGAAATCAGGGTTGGTTAATGATGAAGAAGAAAGTGAAGTTAAGCTTCCAGACACGATTGATGTCACATTTACCACATCATCTGATGAAGATAGTGTCCAATCCGAAATTGTTAAAAGCATGGCTGAAAATGTTTTGAAAACTGAAAGTGACACTACTGAGGATGATGAATGCTTTTTGGATAGATACATTCCGAAATTAAAATCCAAAAACAACTTAAATGAAGAACCTACTCTTGTCATGTACAAGATGTCGGGATCGGATAAGTTGTATGCGGATTCTGAGTTTCCACTGGAGAATGTTAATGTTGCTAAATTGAAAAATGTGTTCAAATTGATTGAAATTGATCTGTCTGAAGTGGAAAGTTTAAATTAGACAAAGAGGCAAATGAATTTTGAAAATGATAAAGCTTACTACAAGAAGCCTGTTGTTCCACCGCGTTTTTATAACAACAATCAAAACAAATGGTCGGGTAGATATCAGGGTCGTAAGAATTATCAGAAAAAGAATGTTCAAAACAGAAAGTTTGCTGAGAAAAAGGTGTTTGTGAAAAGTTCAAGTTCAAGTTCACTTTCTGATGAAGAATCTAAAATCTTTTCAAAATCAAACAAAGAGTTCTTTGAGAAGAAGGCCTCACAGCTTCAGACCGAAGGCACAAGTCGGGTAGTTGATACTCGTACATGATTTAAATGCAACAAAGTTGGACACATTGCAAGAAAGTGCACCAACTTAAAGCCTAAGTCTGAAGTTGTTGAGAGTCAGAAAAAGAAAGCTGATGTAAAAGGCAAAGCTCCAATGGTTGTTGAGAAGAAAGTTTTGAAAAATGAAAACAACAAGATCAAAACTGAACCCGTAAAGAATGTGGTAACTAAAACTGACAAATTTTACAAACGGGTTGCTTTGCCTCAACAAGCATGGAAACCAAAATCAGTTGAAAAGACCACAAGTTCTCCAAAACCAAAGGTGTCTGAGACTGCAAAATCATCATCTTCAACTAAGAAGATGCACGTACCTTTGGATTACTATGAGAAACTTGAATTACAAGAGGCTACTACTTCTGAAAAGAAGAATGTACCAAAGAAAGACCAATTATCTGGTCAACCTTCTAAAAATGATTTCTTTTTATATAAAAAGGTTGAGATTGGGTCTGAGGAGAGCTTAAAGATGACTGATAAGAATTTTCCGCCACTTTAAACTGCTAAAACTCACATCAAAGTCAAGCTACCTGAGTCAAAAGAGGCTTGGGTGGCATCAACTTCTAATTAAAGTGTTTGTGATATGTGCAGGAGCTTCCAAGATCCGTTTCACGTTGGATTATGGATAGTGGAGCTTCTCGGCACATGACAGGGAAGAAAACCCTATTGTACGATGTTCGTGGGTTTAATGGAGGTTATGTGGGTTTTGAAGGCAATGAAGGTGGTCGAATAGTTGGTGAAGGAACTCTATCAAATAGAATCGTCACGTTTGAAAGAGTAAACTACATCGCCGAGCTTGAAAACAATCTTCTGAGCATCTCTCAGATTTGTGATCGTATGTATACAACGCACTTTACAGAAAAAGAATGTTTGATCTTGAAACTAGGATTTGTTGTTCCCGAAGAGTGGGTTATCATGAGAGCACCCAGAGTCAATGATCTGTACGTATTGGACATGAGTGTAGCAACTACTATCACGGGTCAGGCTCATTATTTTATGTCAAGAGCAACGGAAAAAGAATCACAGTTATGGCATCGAAAGATGGGTCATATACACTTGTGAAAAATGAATCACCTGGTGCATAACGACTTAGTAATTGGTGTTCATGTGAAAGGTTTTCATCTTGAGGGGGGTGCATTAGCTGTGTTAAAGGCAAGCAAAAGAAGAAATCTCACCCTAGGAAGAAGGAAAACTCAATCTCGAAACCTTTAGAGAGACTCCATATGGATCTGTTTGGTCCAGTGAACGTCAAAAGCATAACTGGGGATCTCTATTGTCTTGTAGTTACAGATGATTACTCAAGATTTTCATGGGTATTATTTTTGAAGTCAAAAGATGAGACGTTTGATCATTTGATGACGCTTTTTAAGAAGATAGAAAACTTGTACCAAACTCGCATCAGAAGATTACGTAGTGACAATGGTACTGAGTTCAATAATTTCAAAATGGAAGAATATTGTGATGAAAGAGGTATATTGCATGAATTTAGCGCGCCTTACACTCCGCAGCAGAATGGAGTAGCTGAAAGAAAGAACAGGACGCTAATTGAAACGGCCAGGACGATGCTTGCTGATTCTAAACTACCTGTTAACTTTTGGGCAGAAGCAGTATCCACCGCATGCTATATGCTCAACCGGGTTCTCACAGTGAAGAAATTCAACAAGACGTGTTTCGAGCTAATCAACAACCGCAAACCGAACCTGAAGTATTTAGAACCGTTTGGGTCTCCCTGTACAGTTCTAGAACCTTTTGGAAAGTTTGGTGCAAAGAGCATTGAAGGAATATTTGTGGGTTACTCAAGTCCTTTGAAACGAGTCTTTGTTCCGAGCTTAAAGTGGATTATTGAGGCACATAATGTTGAATGTCAAGGCTACACAATGCCACCTCAAAATCCCGGCGATTCATGGCGTTTTCACTATGACACTTTGTGGAATTCGTTTGATATGGAAGAGGAAGAAGAAGAAGATTTCTTTGATGAGTTGGATATTCTAAGAGAGTATGAGTCATCGCAGGAAAGGTTCCCAGCTGAGTATTCTAGACGTCCAAATCGAGTTTCAAATGACGATGAAGCAGGTCCAAGCAATGCTGGAGAACATGATGATATTCAACAAGATGAAGTTGCTCATGATAATCAGACGGCAGTGAATGATAATCAAGAATCTGAGAACATACCAGTATTTGATCTTGGTGATTCAGATTCTGAGGGGGAGCAGATCCAGATTTCAAATCAAACAATTCCAGTCAGTGAACAAGGTGCAAATCAGAATGTCATAAATTTGGAAGGTGAGGTAGATGTTCCAGGTGAAGTGATGCCGAGAACTCTTTCATACCATCCAGAAGAGCTGATTATTGGAGAATTACAATCAGGCGTTCGCACTAGACGACAAATTGACCAAGGGCTTACTTGTTTTTATTCTACAGTTGCTCCTTTACAAACTGAGTTTTCACTTAGTTGTTTTATTTTGCAGATCGAACCGCGAACATATAAGGAGGCTCTAACTGAAGATTCTTGGGTCAACGCGATGCAAGAGGAGCTGAGTCAGTTTGAGAAGTTAGGAGTGTGGAAATTGGTAGACTTGCCTGATGGTCAGACGAAGACAAACACCAAGTGGGTGTTCAAGTGTAAGAGAGACGATCGAGGGGTTATTATTCATAATAAAGCTCGACTCGTAGTCCAGGGCTTTAGTCAGCAGGAGGGTATAGATTTCACTGAAGTATATGCTCCAGTTGCTAGACTTGAAGCGATCAGAATCTTCCTAGCATTTGCATCTTGGAAAAATTTTAAAGTTTATCAGCTAGATGTGAAATCGGCGTTTCTTTACGGGAAGGTAAAAGAGGAGGTATATGTCGGACAGCCACCGGGCTTCACCGATCCAATCCACAAAGACAAGGTATATTTGTTGGATAAAGCGCTGTATGGTTTACACCAGGCCCCGAGAGCTTGGTACGAGACATTGTCTCAACACCTACTAGCCAACAGCTTCATCCGTGGAAAAGTGGATGCCACTCTCTTCACCAAAAAAGTTGATGGTCATCTTTTGATAGTTCAAATATACGTGGACGACATTATATTTAGGTCAACAAATGAAAATATGTGCAAATATTTTGAAAGAGTTATGAAGCAGAAATTTGAAATGTCATCGATGGGTGAGATGAAATTCTTCTTAGGACTTCAGGTTAATCAACTGCCAAAGGGAATTTTCATACATCAGACGAAGTATGTTCATGATATCTTAGAGAAATTTGGGATGTCAAGTTTAAATCCAGCCTCCACCCCGTTAGCGACGAACCATGGGATAAACCCTGATCTCACCGGAGAGAAGGTAGATGAAAAGTTATATCGTTCCATGATCAGATCGCTAATGTACTTGACAACTTCAAGACCCGATATTATGTATCCAACCTGCCTCGCAGTGCGGTTTCAGTCAAATCCGAGAGCTTCGCATATGGTAATTGTGAAACGGATATTACGCTACCTGAAAGGAACTCCATCACTGGGGTTGTGGTATCCAAGAGAACGGAATTTACGCTCGAAGGGTATTCTGATTCTGACTATGGAAGCCGCAAAGTTAACGCTAAATCAACAACAGCAGGGTGCCAGTTTTTCGAACCACGATTGGTTACCTGGCAATGCAAGAAGCAGACCTTTGTAGCTTTATCCACATGTGAAGCTGAATATGTATCTGCTAGCAGTTGCTGTTCTCAGATCTTGTGGATCCAGCAACATATGAGAGACTACGGTTTGCAATTTCTTAACACCCCTATCTTTGTTGATAATGAGGCAGCGATAAACATTACTAAAAATCCAGTACATCACGCTAAAACTAAGCACATTGAAATTCGTCATCACTTCATTCGCGATTGTTTCGAGAAGAAGTTGATACGAATTGAGAAAATCCACACTGACGAGCAAAAAGCTGATTTACATACCAAAGCATTTGATAAAACTCGTTTTCAATATTTGCTAAAACTGAATGGTATGAAGCTTTTATCGGTGTTGGAAGAGATTCTTGGCGTTGATGAAGGAGACATTGTAGATGATGTTGAGAAGCAATCTGCAATGGTTTGTTGATTTTTTTACTTGTTTTGGTATTTAGGGGGTATAGGGTAATATTTTCAGAAAATACAAAAACAGTAAAAAAATATCAAAAATCCAAAAACATGAGATATTTTCAAAATACAAAAACAATAGAAAACCGGTAAAAGCTTGTGTAAAAAGGGAAAATGATAGTACAATGGCTTGACAGTTACGGTATGCTAAAGAAATGTAAAGTTTAAAAGTATTAAACTGTCTCGCTGATGATGTGCCGATAGGTTTTTACACATTTAGTAGGTTTGTTCGGGATATAAACCTAAAATCTTTACTTGCTTATTTCGTGGGGAACACTACTTGAATATATAGGTAACCCCTGAAATCTTGTTTGAAAAATCCCTCTTTCTGAGATACTAGGTCTTTAAACTCAGTGATATCTGGGGTATTATCCCGGGACTTCTGATTTTGCGGAAGCAATGGCCTAGTCCCCGGAGAATACTTTACGCTTGCTTGAAATAAAAGCCTGCCCTCAGCATAAAAAATGATGAAACATTGAAAAATGCTAATCATGTGCTGTTGTAAAAAAGATCCTCTAAAGGGGACCCACTAAAAGTCGAAGCCGTCATCTCTCTGCTGAACGGAAGTTCTGACCTGAGCTCTCACGGCCCTCGCAATTTAACCCCTTACAGATATCATCTGTGGTATACTCACATGTAAGACTGAATATTGGGATCTGGATACGGGAGTATATTCAAGAGGTGGGACACATGAATGAGTTTAAGTTCTTAATACACCTAATCCATATCCTGGACAGATTTAAATTTGTGTGAGAATTTAAGTGGATCAGTATATCGACAATCTAAGTGAATTGTTTAATTCTGAGTATGAAATTAAAGCTTAACGGTACTTATGACTTGTCGAATAGCTGATATGATTCCCTAACACGCTCACCAAAAATATGTTTGTAAATAGTTTACGTTTACTGCATTTTATTTCTGTATTTCATTTCTGTATTTCATTTCTAGTTTAGAAACTTTATTCAAAATCCAAAAAGATTTTTCATTTCTGCTTTATTTTTCGACAAACCAAAGTGGAAAGTTGATCTTCAGATTTGAAGGATGGAGAAGATGCAGGAAGTTTCTGAGCTGGAAGATGAGTCGTGAGCTTAATATGTTAATCTTGAGAAAATTGAAAAGTCAAAGCAAGATTCATTAAATTGAGACTTGTAAATTTCAGAAAATTGTTTGAACTAGTTTGTACAGAAGGTCAGTGTGCTTTATCTCAGGTCAACCAAGGTCATTAAGTTGGACTTGGTAGATAAATTGAGTAATCAGGGTCATTAACTTGGACCTGAATACTTAAGTGGATTTCTAAAACTGATGAATAGTTAATAGAAGTTTAAGATTGAATAGATTATAATGTTATATATTTGAGAAACAGGAAACAGGAGTCAAGATCCCTATGGCAAAGAAAACGTCAAAGTTTGAACCAGAATTCGAGTCCCAGCATATCGAGAGGGGGAGTTTACGTTCTGGATCAACATTTAAAGGGGAGATTGAAAGTTAAAGTTTAAAGATAGAAGATTGAAGGATGCTTTACAATGTCAAGACAATTTAGAGCAGAGAATGATAAATCAAGACTAAAGACTGAAGACTGGATGCTAAAGACTTTGTCAACATCCATGGGGGAGTCTGTTGGTGCACTAATGTCTGTAAACTTCGTCTTTATCGAGTCTTGTATTGTATTAGATAAATCAGGGCACAGAAAATCGAGAAAACAGTATTTTAGGGTAATTTCGCTTGAAATGGACATTCTGTCATTTCAAACAAAATTAGTGAGTTCAAGCGAGATTACTAATTCTGCACGGAATTAGGTAATTCCGCATGAACTGGTAATTCCGTTTGTAACTGTTTCAAGCGGAATTAGTTCCCTATAAATACTGAACTTGTTTGTGTCATTTGAAACAGAATTAGGGTGTGTGTTTCAGAGTCGAGGTGCTGCCGGATTGTTATTTGAATTGTAAAAGCTCAGGAAATCAATAAGAGAAGATAATTGGAAAGTATCAAGCTGTGTTACGTCAATTTCATTGATTCCGCCTTTGATTTTGATGTTGAACTCTTCAGATTGACACGTTAGGGTCACACCACGATCCAACACATAACACAAATGACATTCATTAGCTTTGGCCAAGACGACCAGTAGTATGTTATGGTACAATATGATGTGATAAATCCCGTTATCGAACTATCACCAAGGATTTGGGGGTAATGTGGGTAACGACTGAACCTGTTATTTTAATAAACCCTTTGGTGGTTTGTTAGTCGATTTAAGATACCCTTTGGTGGTATAGATGAGTCACACAGGTTTGTATGTATTCAACTAGAACGACCAAAAGATAGTTTTCACAATTAAAACACGGACGATTGTGAGGACCGGGAGTTCGGTTTGCTCGAACACGCTCAGGTCAGATCAGCAACAACAAAATCGTGCGGAATCCGATAGTGATGTAGGAGAGAGATAGACAACATAGATACCGTTAAATGCATTCATTCTCATTGAAGATGTTGATTCGTATAAGGTTCTAGAGAAAATTTGCAAGAGCTCTGCTAGAGGTGTCAACAACAGATGTGTCAAATGAGAGCCAAGACCCTCTATTTATAGGCGAGCTCATCCGGGAGAAAGGTACTGACCATCCGGATGATCATCCGTCCGGATGACAATGTCCATCCGACCGGATGGACTCCATCCGTCCGGATGAACTTACAAAACATTCAAACTTGCGTTTCGTCCCGGATCTTAAACATATACAAAACTATACATAGACAACAAATAGGTAAATCTAGACAAAATACAGACGAAAGCTACAGACATATGTATCTACAACGATTGAACGAATGGTTTTATGACACAGACGATTGAACGATGGCTTATAACACGAACGATTGAATGATTTGAATGATTGAAAACACGGACGATTGATAACATGTACAATTGAATGATTTTGAACGATTGGTTTATGGTAAGTGATTAGATAACGGGACGGGTGTAATGTGATAAAAGCATGGTAGATACGCCGTTGGTACATCTTATATATAAGTGCTTTTATCATATTACATTCTGTGGCGTTATTTAGTTCACTTGGATGAATGATTTCAAATGATGTCATGTAATGATGTTTACTAAATGATATAAACCATACAAGTTTTCTCACGAGACGATTTACAATTTGGTTTACAAAAGCAAATGTTTTGGTCAAGGTTCATGGCAACGAGGTTTTATAAACTAAAACCAACTTATTTTAGGTTGGTTAATTATATTGCAATACCAAACACTTTTCAATACAAGGTTTTCAATTATCGACTCTAGTAGTCGTACGAGGTATTGCAATATGTATACAAGCCATGAATTTGACACACTCACAAAACTTATGTACTCGCCGGCATTTTTATGATGACTTTATTTTCACATATGTTTCAGGTGTAGTTGTTTGATGATCATAATTCAAAACATAGGATTGGATGAGGGCCTTAGTGATATAAAATATGCAAGACAATACGTTTGAACTCGTTGATTTTTATTTCAAGACAATTTTAAACAATTATTAATTCAGTAAAACATAGCTTCAAATCCATGTGTTGTGAAACAATGATTCTGTTACGACACTCCCCGACGTTTCCGCCGCGGTTTTGTTGTTTTAACGCGGTCGGGTGTGACAAAGAGCGCGAATGTACTTCTTGATGGTTTTTTTAGGAGTGTCCACTTGACATGGACAGATGATGCTCAACTGCTTAAATCGGGTGGTAAGTCTAGCGTTATCACCTCCAAGTTGCTTGATGTTCCAGAATTCGTTTTCCTGCTTCTGGACTTCGTAGGGAGGATAAAATTCCTTCATCATGAGCTCTTTCAGCTCCTACCATGCGAGACCATATGCTGCATCATTTCCGCGCCTGTTGCGCTCGGCAGTCCACCAGTCAAGTGCCCTTGACTGAAAGACTCTAGTGGTGTTCACAGTGCTGAGATTCTCAAGACATCCGCTTTGTCGGAAAGTAACTTCGACTAAGTCAAACCATTGAAACATCATATTGGGTCCATCTTCACTGGTAAAGTTCATAGGACCACTGGCTTTGAACTGCTTGAAGCTGAATGCAGTTTTCGGTGAGTGATTCTTGGAATCCACAGAAGAATTACTACTGATAGCGTGGATTTTGCTGACAATTTGAGGGATCACCTTAGCAATTTCCATGGCCATGGGAGAGACGATGCGTTTGTCAGCATTGTTTCGCTGAATGTTGCGGCGAGTGTGGGAACCCAAAGAAGACATCATCAAACGTGAGTCCTTCTGCAGATGTCATCATGGGAATCAGATGAGATTCGATTATAACAAGTTTTGGTTGAGAGTTTTGCATTTTATACAACATATTTATTATTATTATTATTATTATTCACATAATGCACAAAATCACATAATCATGTAGGAACGTACTCACATAAGCCACATAAGCACGTATTAGCACATAATTCACATATACACATATTTTGCACGTATTCACCTTCTCTAAATTGCGTGTAGCGTGGGCGAGGTTTACGTGATATAGCGAGTAATCATAGCGCATCTTGAGATCTCACAAGTTGCGTAAAGTAAATAAGACTTCTTAGTTCATTCGCGATTAGTTAGTGTTTTAGATTGCGAGAGCTGTGCGAGTCGTGCGTATGATGTAAAGTGGAAAACGATAAAACGAAACAAAATAAAGCGTAAAGAGTAAAATTCTCAAATTTAAAACACATAGACGTGATAAATCAGATGATGCGTAAAATCGACGATTGCACCCTTAAAAATGGAGCGTCCTGGGTGTTGAGACATCTACTACCCAAAGTGACTCAACTATTCCCCATGAGTTCGAGTACACGCTTTGGCCTAATAGACTATGCTCTCACCGTGATACGACTAACGGTATTCATCTTTCCAGTTACTACGTGACTCGGCTCATTGGAACAATTGAGACCTTGGTGAGATCTTGAAAGTCAAGTTTAGGGAGTGGAACGAGTTATTAAGATGCGGGTTTCACCCCTAACTTAACAACTTCGCTCCTAATTGTGGTAGAATAACCACGAGATAGGAATGGAGATTTCCGTTGAGATATGGATTTCACTCCTAACTCAGCGAAAGATTCTCGTGCTAAGAGTAATACGCGGGGTGAGTGATCTTTTTGAGAGTTCTTGGTTTTCACACCTAATCTTAACACAATCACTCAGTTGTGTTATGTGAGGGTCTTCAAGCGTGTACATTGTGTTAGCCTTAGGAAAGGCGAATAAGTTTTCAGCCTTAGGAAAGGCTGCCTTCGTACGAAGCTAGTGAGTTCGTACGAAGGTGCAATATAGGTTTGTTCAAGAATATAGCATGTATGTTCGTACGAAGCCACAACAAGTGGGTTTGTACAAAAAGTGTGTTTGGTACTTAGACTATAGACTAGGTCTGTTCTACACGACTCGATCTAATTCCCTATAGTTATGGCTCTGATACCAACCTGTCACACCCCAACCGATGGCGGAATCACCGGGATGTGGCATGATGCGCATAGGTTGCTAGAGAGAATCCATAACGACTAATTTAGTGACAATATTTAAAAGGTTCAACATCCCATACTATTAAACAAATCTCAGCAAAAGTCATCACGGATTACGAGTTTCTCAAACAACAAAACAACGAAACATAACAAAATTTCAGTTTGATTTAGGTGGGTTTCTAAATTTCCAAAACCATTTCCAGCAGAATCCATCAACTTGTTACATACGTTAAAATAAAAGTCAATACAATAATGTAAAGGTGAGTACACAAGTTTACATAGGTATAGTATAAAAGCATTTACGCATAACCAGCATGTAACACGTAAAGAGGCGAGTCAAATAGGCTATCGACAATGACACAAGCTAACCAACATGACTGCGAGTAGAGTAATGCGCGATACGTGTTCACCGAAGCGAACACGTAAAGTAAGTAAACCTTAACAACCCCTGAATAAATAGGTGCTGAGTCCAAACTATAGTACTATCGTTATGAAGGGTGGTAGGGCAAGTTATCATCGTGTAAACATAGCAAATAAGTATTCAACTAGTCACGTATAACATGCGAGAGCGGCTAGTGTCTGTAAAAGTGTTTTAGCGTTGTGTGTATTGTGTTTTGATAAGGAACGTATGTAACACCCAAAAGTGCATTAAGCGAAAAAGGGTTCGAGTATACTCACAGTGCGTGCTTAGCAAGTAAACACGGTCTGAAATGGATTGAAGGAAGCGCCAGATCAACCTACGTATGGGTACAGAAGTGCGTAAGTGCTCCAAAGTGCTGAAACGGTCGAATCGGAGTGTCGAGTGGGGTACAGAGGCTTCGTACGAAGCAACTGTCTTCGTACGTAACGACTCACACAAAAATGTCCTAAAACGCTCCGTAAATGAAAACTCTTAACCCCTAAAACCCTACTTTTCATAAAAATCCAAGAAAACCAAAAAAATTTAGTCTGTCACGGGGCGCGATAGAGTTAAGGGGGGGTCTTGGCGGGGCGCGACAACCCTGGAGTCACCAGATAAGGATGTGAGACACGCGTCGTCCACGTGGTGAGCTAGGGTGTGATACGGCAGCCCTAGCCGTAGCTAGGGTGGCTCTAGTAGGCCGAAAAAGACAGCCTTTAGGCTGTCGCGGCCCGCGAGAAAGCTGATTTACAACTATAAATTGGGTGTGCATGAGCAGTTCACTTCAGTTCGAAAATTTCCTTCAAAATCACCATATTCTGCTCAAATTACAACTTATTAGTGTCGAGACGCTGCTACGATAACGGGGTAATAACTCGATCGCTGCTACGATACAATGTCCGATCGATTAAAACCGATCCGAAAGATGTTTAAGTACTGCCCAAATCTTGGCCTATACTTTGTCATTCGTCGTGAGGGTTTCGATCTCGTGAATTATCGTAAATGTTGAATTAAGTTACTAACCTAGTTTCGTTTGCATTTCATATTTAACTAGGTTTACCGGCTTAATCAGTAGGCAGAATCTGACCGTTTAAACTTGCAAGGTAAGTCATTCTCTTTTTATCAAACTGTGTTACAAAACCTCAAATCATTTTTCAGTTATATTTTACAGGGATTATATCTTTGCAAATCTTAAATTAATGGCAGTAAGTGGGGTATTGTATACATTCTCGCTGTATTATCAATTTTTAGGTGGGCGAACCTAAGTAGTGATACACGTCACTTTTGGGTGAACGGACCCAATAGTGATATGACCACAGTCACAGTTCCGGTCGAGTGAGAACTTAACCAGATAATTATAAGATAGGGGCAATTGTAATCGCTCTTAATAATGTGAATTATAACAATGTGTCTTTTGTACAAATTGAATGCACTCGCCAATATTTTTCGCTGATATAATCTTTTTAAAACATGTTTCAGGTGATTTACTGTGAACAAGGAAAAGTGACGCGTAGCACTACAGCTTGAATGAAGTGGCTCGGTAAATAAATAAACATATTTTCTGAAATCAGGGGGATTTCCCAGGGAAATTCCTTTCTTGTAAAATACAGGGTTTGTCCTGATATTATTAATAAAATGATCCGGTGTTTTCTGTTTTAAATGATCCTATTAAAATTTCCGCTGTCAACTAAATAAAAAAACCACGGGTTTCTGTCCCACGTTTTCGAGACCGGGAAAAATGGGTCGGGGGCCGTGACAGAAAAGGTGGTATCCGAGCCACTGATTTAAGCCAATTAAGTATTTGAAAAATACTTAAATGTTAGACTGGAATTCTTATGCTTCTGTGAAAATTTATTTGCAAAAATTTAAAATTTAATTTGGAAATTTTGTGTTTCCTTATGTGTGACTAACAACATGAGTGAATTATCTGAGGCCCTCCAAAACCTCTTAATACATTGCACTGAAATGGAAACTACCGGGAACCAGGCCGGATACTAGGCTGATGCAGACGAGCCACTAGTGTTTTAATCTCAGGAAAAACCTAAACACAAGAAAAGAAGAAGGCTTTTAGACTGGAAACGGGGGAGAAAGAAGAAACCTGCTGCTCAAAAAGTGAAGAAAACCATTGAGCCAAAAGGAAAAGAGAAAGAAGTGGGAGAACGTTCTGGACAAGCTCCAACTTTACCACCCTGGGAGGAACTAGATAGAAAGCTGGCAAACTGCGATCTTTTTGGCCCAGCTGATGAAACCCTCCTGAATTTTCCCGCTCAATCGGAACTTCCTGTCAACTTGGAACTTGTCATCCCTAAACCTATTGTCAACCCCCAACCTCTTCCAGATCAAATGGAAGAATGGTGGACCAACAACTGGCACTTTCAAAACTTCATGAATAATCCCAATGTGTACTTCCCACAGTTTGAACTAGCCACTGCTACTTTTCCACCCATGAACCCAGAAAATGTTGCTGAACTACGCCGCTACGGTGAAGAGCTGAGGGATGCAGGGAACCGGATCCGAGCTGTAGGAGAAAACCTCTCATGGAAGTACGATGAACAGGAGTTCCGTTTTTTAAGACTATTAACTGTAGTATAGTTATTTTGTGTAATATGTGAAAAAAAATAATAACTATATAAATAAAATAAAATATATATAATATAATAATAATAAAATAATGTATAATATCGTATAATATCACCTGTAAATACATGATTTGTACGGACGCATAAATATTATATATAAAAATATAAATGTCGCAATGTCGACGATTTTGGTTACATGTGCTGACTTAATTGTGTTTGTGATTGCCCTATTGTGTTTAGTTGCTAGCTATTTTGTGACAATAATCCGTGTATATTGTTAATAATTCAGATGGCAAATGCAGTAAACCAACCGGCAAATGAAGTTAATCAATCGAAACCAAATAATGAAAAACATTTCCTCAATAGAGAAGATATAGAAAATATAGTTGCCCAGGGAATAGCCAATGCTATCCCAGCAATAGTCGCAACCGTTAAAAATCCTGTTGAACCTTCCAAAGCGGACAATAGCAAATGCACCCGTGACGATAATTTCAGTTACAACATAAATGAGGGCAATAATAATAATGTAATTCAAACCCCATTACCCAAAAGAATGAAAGTGATAACAACGGGTTGCACTTATAAAGAATTCCTCGCCTGCAAACCAAGCGAATTTGCAGGAAATGAAGGAGCCACTGCTGCACTACGCTGGTTAGAAAAGACGGAAGCTGTGATTAAAATAAGTAAGTGCGTAGAAGAAGACAGGGTGATGTATGCATCCCACCTTTTCAAGGAAAAGGCATTAGAATGGTGGAACACGGTGCTACAAGCTAAAGGAAGTGACATGGCTTATGCCATGAGTTGGGAGGAGTTTAAAGAATTGGTAGAAAGGAAGTTTTGTCCTTCCTATGAAAAGGAACAGATGACAAACCAATTCCTGAACCACTGAATGGTGGATGTTAATTGCCGTGAGTATACTTCGAAATTTTTCGAGTATGCTAGAATTGTACCGACTCTGGCTTCGCCAGAACATGTACTTATTTCTCGCTATATTTGGGGATTGATTAGCGAGATTCGTGACATAATCAAAGCTGCGAGACCCCGGACGATCGACGACGCAGCCGAATTAGCCAATACCTTAACTGACGGGTTGGTTCGTAGAAGAGAGGAAAATAGGAAAAAGGAATTGGCTCAGAAGATTACCCAAGGGTTCCGTTTGGGTAATAATAGTAACTCCAAGAAAAAGGGATCCGGGCAGGCTTCCACCCCGCCATTTTGCGGATACTGTAAAAGGAAACATTTCGGAAAATGTAAGGAATGTTGCACTTTATGCAAAATACCAGGGCACCGAGAAGAGGAGTCAGGAATAAATCGACGATCTGCTACAACTGCAGAGAAGCCGGGCATTTTAAGTCAAATTTCCCTAAATTGGTCAAGCCAGCTGACAACAAGGCCAAAACTGCCGATGGAAATAATAAAAAGAATGCACGAGCTTTTCAGCTGACAACGCAAGAAGCAGAATTGATACCAGACGTGATAGCTGGTACGTTTCTTGTACATGACGTTTATGCAAAAGTATTATTTGACTCTGGTGCAAACCAAAGTTTTATAAATACTAGATTCTACCAAGCACTTAAGCAACCTTTAACCAAACTTAGGCAAATTTATACGGTAAAAACGACAGAAGGAAACTCTGTCAGTATAGATAAGATCCTTCAAGAAGGAAAAATAGAACTATCAGGCCATAATTTTTCAGCAAACCTTCTACCTATGAATTTAGTAGGATTCGATGTCGTGTTAGGAATGGATTGGTTAGTAGCCAACCATGCTCGAATCATATGTTATCATAATTCCGTAGAAATTCGTACGCCCACAGGAGAGATGATTCTGATTAAAGGAGATAAGCCACGCAAGCCAATGAACTTCATTTCAATAATGAAAGTTGCTAATTACGAACAAAAAACAAGGAATAGTGTAAATCATTTCCGTAATCATTAACACTAACAGCAAAGAACTTCATGAAATACAAATAGTATCAGAATACCCAGATGTATTCCCAGAAGATCTACATGGACTACCACCAGATAGGGAAGTAGAATTTAGAATTCATCTAATCCCTGGAACTGCTCCAATAGCTAAGGCTCCTTAACGGTTAGCACCCATAGAGATGTTAGAGCTGAAAAAGCAGTTAGATGAATTGCTAGGCAAAGGATTCATACAACCCAGTTCATCCCCTTGGGGAGCACCAGTTTTGTTCGTAAAGAATAAGGATGGTTCGATGCGAATGTGTATCGATTATAGGGTATTGAATAAGGTTACTATTAAGAATGGATACCCATTGCCTAGGATTGATGATCTTTTTGATCAACTTCAAGGAGCTAGATACTTCTCTAAGATAGATTTACACTCCGGATATCATCAACTGAAAGTGCAGGAATAGGACATTCCTAAAACTGCTTTCAGGACAAGGTACGGCCACTACGAGTTTACAGTCATGCCATTCGGACTAACAAATGCTCCTGCAGCATTCATGGATATGATGAATAGAATCTGTAAGCCATACTTGGATAAATTTGTAATTGTCTTCATCGACGATATACTTATTTATTCCAAAAGCCAAGATGAACACTTTGAACACCTGCACGCTCTTTTAACCCTGTTAAGAAAATAAAAGCTTTATGCCAAATTTTCAAAGTGTGAATTTTGGTTACAAGAGGTGCAATTTCTAGGACACATGCTTAATCATGAAGGCATTCACGTAGATCCTTCCAAGATAGAAGCTATCCTAAATTGGAAAGCCCTGAAGTCCATTACAGAAGTCCGAAGTTTTCTAGGACTAGCTGGATACTATAGGCGTTTTATTCGAGACTTTTCTAAGATAGTTGTTCCATTAACTAAGTTAACCTGTAAAACTGTTAAGTTTGAATGGGGACCCAAGCAGAAGGAAACCTTTAGAATTCTAAAGCAGAGATTAACAAATGCCCCGATTCTTGCCCTACCAGAAGGAACAGAAGATTTTGAAGTCTATTGCGATGTTTCTAAGCTAGGATTAGGATGTGTGCTAATGCAACGTAAAAAAGTAAGCGCATATGCATCAAGGCAATTGGAAAAGCATGACGAAAATTATACGACTCATGACTTAGAATTAGGAGCAATAATTTTTGCCCTTAAGATTTGTAGACATTATCTGTATGGTAGTAAGTTTACTGTCTTTACAGATCATAAGAGTTTAAGATATATTTTTGGGCAAAAAGAATTGAACATGAGGCAAAGAAGATGGATGAAAATCCTAAGTGATTACGACTGTGATATTCGATATCACGAAGGAAAAGCAAATTTAGTAGCCAATGCCCTCAGTCGTAAGTATCATGAGAACCAAAGGCGAGTTCGTGCTCTTAGATTAAATCTACAGTTAGATTTAATGGAACAACTGAAAAGTGTTCAAGAAACAGCAATCAAGGATGATGCTGAAGGAATGAAAGGAAGAATAAGGGAATTAGAGCAAGGAACTGATGGAATTTGGAGATTCCATCAGAAAAGAATTTGGGTACCTAGACAAGGAAACCTAAGAGATAAGATATTCGAAGAACCCATAAATCTAGGTATACGATGCATCCTAGTAACAATAAGATGTACCAAGATTTAAGGAATAACTTCTGGTGGATAGGGATGAAAAAGGACATAGCTAGATACGTTTCTAAGTGTTTAACTTGTTCACAAGTTAAAGCAGAACACCAGAAACCTTCAGGTTTACTTCAACAGTTAGAAATGCCTGTGTGAAAATGGGAATTAATAACAATAGATTTTGTTACTAAATTACCCAAAACAAGAAAATGTAATGATGCAATCTTGGTGATTGTAGATCGATTAACCAAATCAGCTCATTTCCTACCAATGAAGGAAACCTTTAGTATGGAAAAACTAGCTAAGCTATACATAGATGAGGTAGTAGGTAGTGTCGCTACATGGAGTTCCACTCTCCATAGTATCGGATAGGGATAGTCGTTTCACTTCACATTTCTGGACGAGCTTCCAACAAGCAATGGGGACACGCTTGAATTTAAGTACAACATACCATCCCCAGACAGATGGACAAAGTGAAAGGACGATTAAAACCCTGGAAGATATGTTAAGAGCACGTGTTATAGATTTCGGTGGAAATTGGGACGACCATTTGCCATTAATACAATTCTCCTATAACAATAGTTATCACGCAAGCATTAATGTTGTCCCATTCGAAGCACTTTATGGACGAAAGTGCCGAACTCCCGTATGTTGGGCAGAAATAGGAGAAAGTAAGTTATCAGGACCCGAAATTGTGCAGGAAACCACTAACAAGACAACCCAAATCAAAGAAAGGCTAAAGATAGCTCGTGACCGCCAGAAGAATTATGCCGACATTTGACGTAAGCCGTTAGAATTTCAAGTCGGAGACAAGGTACTATTGAAAGTTTCTCCTTGGAAAGGAATAGTTCGATTCGGTAAGAAAGGGAAACCGAGTCCAAGGTATATAGGACCATTTACAGTTATTCAACGAATAGGACCAGTTGCATATCAATTACAGCTACCAGAAGAATTAGTTGGTGTGCATGATGTATTTCATGTATCTAATCTTAACAAATGTTTATCTGATGAATCACTGGTAGGACCTCTTCAAGATATAGAGGTAAATGAAAAGTTACAATTTGTTGAGAAACCTCTTCAAATAGAAGGCAGAAAGGTCAAGCACCTCAAACACAATAGATTGGTGCTGGGTAAAGTAAAATGAGATTCGAAAAGAGGACCGGAGTACACATGGGAACTGGAATCAGAGATGAAAAGAAAATATCCTTACATGTTCCAGTAAATCTCGAGGACGAGATTTTAAATAAGGTGGGGAGGATGTAACGAATCTCACAAAAATGTCCTAAAATGCTCCGTAAATGAAAACCCGAACCCCGAAAACCCCACTTTTCATAAAAATCCAAGAAAACAAGCAATTTTAGTCTATCACCGAGCGCGACAGAGTTAAGGGGGGTCTTCGCGGGGCGCGACAGCCCTGGAGTCACCGGATAATGATGTGGGACACACGTCGTCCACGTGGCGAAGCTAGGGTGTGACACGGCAGCCCTAGCCATAGCTAGGGTGGCTCTGGCGGGCCGCGAAAGACAGCCTTTAGGCTGTCGCGGGCCGCGAGAAAGCTGATTTTCAGCTATAAATTGGACGTGCATGAGGAGTTCACTTCTGTTCAAAAATTTCCTTCAAAATCACCATATTCTGCTCAAATAACAACTTATTACTGTCGAGATGCTGCTACGATAACGGGGTAATAACTCGATCGCTGCAACGATACAATGTCCGATCGATTAAAACCGATCCGATGGATGTTTAAGTGATGCCCAAATCTTGGGCTATACTTTGTCATTCGTCGTGAGGGTTTCGATCTCATGAATTATCGTAAATGTTGAATTAAGTTACTAACCTAGTTTCGTTTGCATTTCATATTTAACTAGGTTTACCGGCTTAATCAGTAGGCAAAATCTGACCGTTTAAACTTGCAAGGTGAGTCATTCTCTTTTTATCAAATTGTGTTACAAAACCTCAAATCATTTTTCAGTTATATTTTACAGGGATTAAGTCTTTGCAAATCTTAAATTACATGCAGTATGTGGGGTATTATATACATTACTACTGTATTATCACTTTTAGGTAGGCGAACCTAAGTAGTGATACACGTCACTTTTGGGTGAATGGACCCAATAGTGATATGACAACAGTCACAGATCCGGTCGAGTGACAACTGGACCAGATAATTATAAGATAGGGGCAATTGTAATTGCTCTTAATACTGTGAGTTATAACAATGTGTCTTTTGTACAAATTGAATGCACTCACCAGTATTTTTCGCTGATAAAATCTTTTTAAAACATATTTCAGGTGATTTACTGTGAACAAGGAAAAGTGTCGTGTAGCACTCTAGCTTGAATGAAGTGGCTCAGTAAATAAATAAACATGTTTTCTGAAATCAGGGGATTTCCCAGGGAAATTCCTTTCTTGTAAAATATGGGGTTTGTCCCGATATTATTAATAAAATGATCCGGTGTTTTCTGTTTTAAACGATCCTGTTAAGATTTTCGCTGTCAATTAAATACAAATACCACGGGTTTCTGTCCCACGGCTTCCAGACCGGGCAATACGAGTCGGGTGCCGTGACACGAAGGGAGGCTTCGTATAACTGTTGCTTCCTTTGTCCAAAATTGAGTGTTCTTCGCGTCTTACTTCTGGAAATCGAGTGTTCATCCCTCCAACCTTAAGCTACTGATTAAACTTAGAGCCGGAGATGTCTTGGTTCAAGTCACATATGAGAACTTGGGCTGGGTTGTGCGAAGTCAGTGCCTTCTTACGAAGCCGGGGCTTTACACAAAACAGTGCAGCTTGCACACGTTGCTGTTTTTGCGTTTGGAGCTGAGTTTTCGCCTGAATCGGATGTATTTTTGAGTCCTTCTCATGACTGTTTCGACACCACTTCGTCCCACTATCCAATGAATGAAATATATGTAGGTCTTGGTCCGTTTTTTTGTGTAAAAAATCAAGTTTAAAAGAGTTTTCACTAGGACTAAAAACTTGATGAGTGTAAGATCTTCAGATCTACAACTTTGGAAGCCAAGGCTAGACCCAAATCACTCGTTCAAGTGTAGATCCGTAGGAAAATAAGAAGATTTGAGGAAAAAGATGAAGGTTTTTGTAAAAAGGGTGAAGGTTTTCAGAGAAATAGAAAAGTTTTGGTGAAAAAGATGAAGTTTAGGTGAAAATAGTGAAGTTTGAAAGAAAATAGAGAAGTTTTGATGAAATCGGAGATAAACTCGTGTAAAATCGTAGTGGAAAACGTTGTGAAACATGTAAAAGTAGTAGATCTTACTTGGAAAACCGAAGGTCAGCAGTTCGGGAGCGTTTTGAATGAAATGGAAGGAAGTTAGAATGAGAGGAGAGGGCTGAGTATTTATAGAGGGGAGCTGGTATCCTTGTTCGAAGCCGGCTGCCTTTGTACGAAGGCAGTGCCTTCCTACGAAGCTGCTGGCTTCGTAAGAAGGGACAAGTTTGGAAATTGTTTATGGAGGGAAGACGTCAGAGGCAAAACTAAGACACCCACCAGTCTAATGCACCAGGAGGGAATGAATTTTTTGAAAAAAAATGCTCTAGGAGGGAATAAAATTTTTGGAAAAATTTGATTAGCGGGATTAAAGGGGAAAGAGCCAAAGAGGGAAAAAAATTAAAAGAGGCATTCGAAATTTGAGTGCATATATAAAGTGCCACTAAAAATCCGTTGAAACTTTTTGTGGCATACACAAAGTGTCACTATAAACTTGAATTTGTGCTATAAAAACTATATGTCACTAAAAGTGTATGCTAAGCAAATATGGCATACATAAAGTGCCATTAAAACTTAAATTTGTTGCACAAAAGCTAACTGCCATTAAATATGTGTGCTACTAAATGACATTTTTTGTAGCGTCTCTTCATTAACGTGGAGAATGATAAATGAAAAACTAGTTTTTGGGCAAAACCTTTCATTCGAAGAAACACACTTGTCTGAGAAAACACAGTGAGAACAAATTAAGAAAAACGCCATTAAAATAGAAAATGTCTCCTTAAAACATTATCGACAAAAACGCCATTAATTGAATAATAAAAATACCTAATAAACATATAATTGAAAACGCCATAATGAATACGCCATAATGAAAATGCCATTAGTTGAATAATTAACAATATGAAGAACTGTCGTTACTGTCTTCCTAAAACGTGTTAATTAAAATGCCATAATTAACATAATTGATGTTTACAAATTAATAAATTAACACCAAACGTTCAAAACAAATCATATATACGTAACCAGGTGTAAAAAGCCATTGATCGTAAACAATAAGCATATATTAGATCTCAAATGACAATTAACATTAATAATGGAAATGCCAAATATTGGATATATGAAGAACGCCATTGAAACATAAACGCATTGTCAGATATTACTTTGAAAAGAAAATGACACTGAAACAAGCATAAAGAATAAAATGTCATATCTATTGCATATGTGTTGCATGATTTGCTGGAACACATATGAAAACGTCATCAAATATTACTTTGTAGAATGGAATCCACATTAGACGCCATAGATCTCGGAAGCTTGGAGAGGAGGTAACTGCTAATACGAAATTTTTGGAGTTTTGTTTGAAACAGAATTATAACGCGATTTATGGAGGGGAACGTGGACAATGACAATCATGCCCCTACATATCATTTAGCGCCCCTGCCATGTGTTCGACGAGGATCCGTTCTCATCGTTTTCACACTTCCAACCGTTTTCTTCTGATCCCATTTCTACATATACTTCCAACCGTTTGCTTCTGATCCCGTTTTCTCCTCATTTAGCGCCCCCTGCTATGTTTTATGCTTTCTAATAGAGCACGGACAAATATAACACCAAATAATAATAAGATTTGTTGGTGTTGTTTAATAACAGCACCACTAAATATCTAAACACACCACCAAAAAATTAATGATAGAAACCATAAATCACAGCACCATTAAATCTCTAAAGACACTACCAAAAAAATCAATGATAGAAACCACAAATGTCTAACACGTGTCAATATTCATTCCCCACCATTTAATAAGACGAGATATCATTTATCGCGGTGAGATATCGGTAATTTATAATATCATGCATATATATATATATATATATATATAGGATAGGGTTCATTTGAGAACCACTCTTATTGCGAGAACCATGAGAACCAATGTGAACACACAAAAAAAAAAAAAAAAAAACCAAAAAATTACCTAAAAAACTTACAATTTTTTTTATTATTTGCTAATTAAAAATTGATATTTTTCACTACCAAAAATAATTCTAGTAACAATTATAAATGCACATGTGCATATGTATCATTTCTTTGACAAATTCCTTAATACATTAACATTATTAGACAATTGCACTTTCATTTACACAACCATCCATAATACACTACTTTTTACATTAACAATATATAAAATGCACATGTGCATCTATATGTAAAAACGTGATATAACGTGTTTTGGTACAAAAAAATATGTGATTTTGAATGATGAAGTAGGCCAATATACATATTTTTTGTTAGTTATATCTAATGGTTGATGGTTTGGTTATATTTGTCACTTTATGATGTAATATGTTGGCTGGTATGGTATGAAGGGTGTTGATGTACATGTGCATAAAGTGAAAAATACAATACATATTGGTAATGGTAGTGTATTATGGATAGTAGGAGGTAATGGTGGTGTATTATGGATAGTAGTGTACCAAAAACACGTTATATCTTGTTCATACATATAGATGCACATGTGCATTTCTAATATTTGTAATGTAAAAGTAATGTATTAATAATGGTAGTGTAAATGAAAGTGCAATTGTCTAATACTGGTAATGTGTCACGGAAATTGTCAAAGAAATGATACATATGCACATGTGCATCCATAACTGTTACTCGAAATTTTATTTTTTTAGAAACTAAAAGTAGCGATTTTTATATAAAAGATAATAAAAAATTGTATGTTTTTAGCTATTTTATGTTGTGTTCACATTGGTTCTCGCGGTTCTCGCAATGAAGGGTGGTTCCTAACCGATCTTTATCCTATATGTATATATATATATATATACATACAGGAACTGGATTAGGAGAGAACGATTTGAAGTGTGAGAACAGTGAGAACGATTTTCAGCCATAGGATCTTTGTAATTTGTGGCTAAGATGATGCGGTGTCATTTTTGTAAATAATGGGAACCTAATAACTACTAGGAGGGGTAAAATTGGAAGATCTAAACAAGGGTGCACATGCTAATCACATGCCATTTTCCCCCATCATATTTAAACACCAATAATTTTTTATACGTTATTATTTTTCTAAAAAAAATTGCACCATCAAACTCAGCGTTTTTTTATCTTTCCAAAGAGTATACTTTTCGAAAAAAAATGAAATGGGTTTTATGGCGTGTTTCTGAACTGGGTGTTTTATGGCGTTTTAGACTAGTTATTTTAATGGCGTTTTTCTAAACTGGGTGTTTTATGGCGTTTTATACTAGTTATTATGGTGTTTTTCTAAACTATGTGTTTTTATGGCGTTTTAACTAGGTATTTTCATGGCATTTTTTCCGAACTGAGTGTTTTATGACGTTTTAAACTGAGTTTTTCTTGGCGTTTTTCTGAACTGAGTGTTTTATGGCGTTTTAACTGGGTATTTTCATGGCGTTTTTTCTGAATTTGGTGTTTTTATGGCGTTTTATTTGAACACCCAGGTCATGTGTGTTAGTTTTTTGACAATATTACCCCTTAGTGTAATTTAGCATCAATGCCATATGTCAACTCTAAAATCGTTCTCACCGTTCTCATACTTTTTACCGTTCTCTCTAAATCCTGACCCTATATATATATATATATATATATATATATATATATATATATATATATATATATATATATATATAAATGTATATAGTTAATTATTGTTTTTGTCCCTGTGTTTTGTCAAAAATCACTATTTCAATCCATTAGTTTAAAAATTGCGATTCCAGTCCCTGTGATTTCACTTTCGTAACCATTTCAGTCCACCTCCGTTAACCCCATCCATTTATTCTGTTAAGTACACGTGAATTGACCATAATGCCCTTATTAATAAAAAACAAAAAGATATTAAAATAAGTTAATTACTGTTTTCGTCCCTGTGGTTTGTCAAAAATCACTATTTCAGTCCATTAGTTTAAAAATTGCAATTTCAGTCCCATTAGTTTAATGACCAAAGGGACTGAAATCGTGATTTTTTACAAACCATAGGGACGAAAACAGTAGGTAACTCATTTAGATATCTGTTTTTATTAATAAGGGCATTATGGTCAATTTATGTGTACTTAACAGAATAAATTGATGGGGGTAAACAGAGGTGGAATGAAATGGATACGAAAGTGAAACCACAGAGACTGAAATCACAATTTTTAAACTAATGGATAGAAATAGTGATTTTTGACAAACCACAGGGACGGAAGCAGTAATTAACTCATATATATATATATATATATAGGATAAAGATCATGTGAGAAGTAGTTGGCTAATTGAGAAACTTGAGAAGCATTCTGGACCACACATTTTCCCTAAGCAAAAAATTGCAAAAAAAAAAAAAATGTAAAAAAATGCAATTTTTTTTTTGGAAAAATCGGAGCTTTTTCTTTATAGTTTTTATTTTTATTTTTTAGGGATTTCTACACATGTGTGTATTGTTAATCTTTTAACTATACATATGTGTATACATGTGTATATTGTGTGCTCAAAGTGTTCTAGCTAATGGGTAAATGCTTATGTAGTTCGCAGGTTTTTTTTTTGTTTTGTGTTAAAATCATTTTGAGTTTTTGATATTCTCAGTTGTTTTTTCTATAAAAAATCAATATCTTTTAAAATGTGGAAATGTTGTTTTAGATGTGTTTTTAACTGTCTTGTATAAACTTACTCGATGATCACATTTACATTACCTTTAGAAAGTACATAATTTAATAGTTGTTGATCTCGTTTATTTGACATATAAAAAGTTGTATTTTTTTGCTGGCATAATTAGCAGATACATATGTTGTAACAATGTTACACATGTTACTTATAGTTACACCAGCCCTTTTTTTGGACATAATGAGGGGCTGCACATGTGTAACACATGTTTGTAACTTGTGTTACACTGGAGGTTGTGCTAACATTATGTAACATGACGTGTATCCTTTGTACCTTTAATTCGTTACACTAGTCTCATATACTACAAGTTACAATTAGTGTGGGGAGCACAACTATCCAGTCTAGAAAACAAAAAAAAACTATAGATGTAAAAAAATGTGATACGACGACAAACAAATACGAAAGGTTGTGCTAACATATGTTACATGTTTTTTAGTGCTTGTAGTGAGGGAGTTGGTTCCACAGGATAGTAGTTGTTTGAAGTGTAGGAAAAATAAAGATACTTATGGTAACTATTTACATATGTAACATTTTTTGGGTGGTTTTATTCATTTTTTTCTATGTGTGAAATGATGTAGATAAAAAGTCAAAATTTGGGGAGTCTTCAAGTTCAGGGCATAATTGGGTGGAAAGGTAACTTGTGTTAGTTATGTTACTACTATTTTTTTAATTAGTAGATTAAAAATACTGGATTGTAACTTGTGTTATTACGACTTGACCATAACAGTTGCAGCCAAACGAGAAGGGATCTTGGCAGGAAGAAAGAGAACCACAATATCGGATACGGAAAAGGTGGCCATCAAGCGAAAGAAGGTAGACAGAGAAACCGATGAAGAATTGGAGTAAGAAGTCGATGAAGGGCAGGTGGTGGGTACCTTTGACGTTGTATAGGAGTTACCCTCTAGTGTAACACATGTTACTAACATGTGTTACATATGTTCAACAACTTTGTTACCAAAAATGGGCTGGTGTAAATATAAGTAACACGTGCAACGTTGATACTACATTTTGTGTGAAAAAACATGTGTAATGTTGCATGTATACCGTTGTTTACTTAAAACACATTATATGATGTGTAACATGTGTAGACACTGAATTAAAAGGTAACATGTGTAACCTAGCTATACAAGTGTTATCCACTTTGGAGTAACACATGCAAAACATATAAATTGATAAAAAGATAGTATCCAATCAAAACATTCATGAACATATGAGCCCATACGTGACAATGTATACACAGTAAAAAAATTGGAGCATAAGGGAACCCTTGTAGTAATATACTAGTTAAAAATCGTGAAATATGATGTGACATATGTTAAACCAATATACGGTTACATATGTTGCGGTTTTGATATGTTTAAACCTTTTGTAAGATTAGGGTGGAACAAAGATCCCAATATATAACCATGTAACAGATGTTCCAAGCAGTGTTGCATGTATTAGGAGTATAAAGTGTCGTACAATCCAACAATATTACATCATTTATGGAGTAAAACTATATGAAGGCGTAAGAAGATATTGATATGTAATTTGTGCCATAATCCCACCATTTAAAAAATTAACATGTGTTACGAGTGTCAAATGTAACTTGTGTTACATTTAACTTTCTAATATAACACATAAACAGATGGAAAAATAAAATTTATAAGGGTGCAAACACTTCAAATGTAACTTGTGCTACGTGTAGATTCCTGATATAACACAATGAAAAAAAATAGTAAAACTGATACTTCCTAATATAACACATAAACAGATGGAAAAAGGGAAATTTATAAGGGTGCAAACACTTCAAAATAATTGATTCTATTACATAGTCCAGACATGTAAAAGATCACATTTTTGTTTTGCGCCTTTTTGGCTGAAAAACCTGCTTGATCACCGAAAGTTTTATACATGGCAAGAAGGGGATGGAACTGCTTGTCAACATTAAGGGTGTAACGTGTATACGTGTCAAGAATAAAACTAAAAGTTTTATCTGTAGAAAAGTAGACATTTTAGAGATTAAAAACACATTAACACGTGTATACTCAGGTCGTAGGCCAGAGTCTCTAACATAAGGGTGTAACGTGTATATCATGAGTATAAATATGTTACGACTTATGTAAGACATGTAACACCATGTATGTAAAAGTATGTTACAAGAGTTACACATACATGTAACATGTGTAACCTGGATTTAGGAGTAACACATGCAAAACATAGAAATTGATAAAAAGATAATTTCCAATCAAAACCTTCATGAACATATGAGCCCATTCGTGACAATGTATACACAGTAAAAAATTGGAGCATAAGGGAACCCTTGTAGTATACAACAAATATAATAGTTAAAAATAGTGAAATATGATGTGACATATGTTAAACCAATATACGGTTACATATGTTGCGGTTTTGATATGTTTAAACCTTTTGTAAGATGAGGGTGGAACAAAGATCCCAATATATAACTATGTAACAGATGTTCCAAGCAGTGTTGCATGTATTAGGAGTATAAAGTGTCGTACAATCCAATAATATTACATGATTTATGGAGTAAAACTACATGAAGGTGTAAGAAGATCTTGATATGCAATTTGTGCCATAATCCCACCATTTAAAAAATTAATATGTGTTACGAGTGTCAAATGTAACTTGTGTTACGTTTAACTTTCTAATATAACACTTAAGCAGATGGAAAAATAAAATTTATAAGGGCGCAAACACTTCAAATGTAACTTGTGTCACGTGTAGATTCCTGATATAACACAATGAAAAAAAAATACTAAAACTGATGCTTCCTGATATAACACATAAACAGACGGAAAAAGGGAAATTTATAAGGGTGCAAACACTTCAAAATAATTGATTCTATTACATAGTCTAGACATGTAAAAGATCACACTTTTGTTTTGCGACTTTTTGGCAGAAATACCTGCGTGATCACCGAAAGTTTTATACATGGCAAGAAGAGGATGGAACTGCTTGTCAACGTTAAGGGTGTAACGTGTATACGTGTCAACGATAAAACCAAAGTTTTATCTGTAGAAAAGTAGACATTTTAGAGGTTAAAAAACAGATAAACACATGTATAGTCAGGTCGTAGGCCAGAGTCTCTAACATAAGGGTGTAACGTGTATATCATGAGTATAATTATGTTACGACTTATGTAAGACATGTAACACCATGTATATAAAAGTATGTTACATGAGTTACACATACATGTAACATCTGTAACCTGGATTACATGTGTTATCCTCTAGTATTGAATATGCAACGACTCTATGTAACATGTGTAACGTGGATATACATATGCTATCCTCTGGTATGAATATGAAACGACTCTATGTAACATGTGTAACCTGGATATACAGTAATTATAAACCAGATTAACACAAAATGTTGGTCGCATCATTCCTTTTGTTCAGGTGTGTAACATCGAAAAACAAAGTTGACACCTAGCTGGTCGTTACATATTTGACAATGGGTTGGAAGAAAATGTAACATATGTTACAAAATAAAGGGACAAATAGATTGTATATATTATAGAAAAAACATTACAATAAAACTTAAACTTAATATAAGTGTTTTATATGAACTTAAATATATAAAAATATCCAAAAACTATCATAAGTTAACAAAAATCTAGCTATGCTTCGCTTCTTAATAACCATCTTCATCTTGAGCACAAAACATCCATTCACCTATGAACAAAACAAGTACATCACTATTAATCTCCTATAGTTAAACTTATTAATCTGCTATGTAACATGTGTACATGTGTAAAGTTTTGCTATAACACATATAACACACGTTACAAAAATGTGTTATATATGTGCAGCCCCCTTTGTGTCCAAAAAAGGGGTTGGGGGTAACTATAAGTAACATGTGTAACGTTGTTACTACATATAAGTAACTTTTTTTATTTGTAAAATAAACGGGATATTCCGAATAAATTATGAAGTTTCTAAAGGTAATGAAAATGTGTTATCCAAGTGATGTCCATCTAAAAAACACTTTTGCATTTAAAATCACTATTACGTTAATTATATATGTGTAACACCCTGTAAAAACATATATTATCTCAAAGTGTAACACATGTTACAAGATATAGGACAAATAGTTTAGAATGCAACGGTAGAAATGTAACATACGTAGCTAATTATGCCAGCAAAAAACATGGCTTTTTATTTATAAAATAAACGAGATCATAAAATGTATAACACCCCCCCCCCAAATAAAATCTAACTAAAAACAATCATCAACTCCAAATCGATGAACAAACAGTTTAAAAATTCAACATTAATCTTCGAAAAAGAAATATCAATATACATTGAAGAGAGAAATTAGGCACACACAAATTTCTTCCTTGTCTTGATTTTAAAAATTGAAATAAACAAACTAAGCTTTGATTTTAAATCTATCAAACATCATAAAAAGTATAAATCTAAACAAAATACTGTCGCAACCCCCGACCCCTGCCCCAGAAGGTGGGCGGCCGCGAGCTTGCACATTCGGTGGTATTGGTGTTTATTTAATTTTGGCAGCGGAATTTACATCAGGACCATAGTTAGGAAATATTTTATCAAAGTAAAACACCACATTTTATAAATAATAAACACATGGGCAAAACCCAAGTTTCCATTCATAATATGTTTGTAGGGATAAACCCTAATTTATTGAAATAAAACTTCATCTTTATTTAGGTAACTTTTATAGCCACTTTTCCAAGCCTTCAGTGCTCTCCAGCTGGCTTCTATTTGGCTTTCACATTTTGTTACCTGAAACACGTTTAAAACATTTTTGTCAGTGGGAAATACTGGTGAGTGAATCCCAGTTTAATCAAAACAAGTTTTATCATTGTACAGCATTGAGGGCAATCCAGTAATTACATTTGTTTACATATACTTTAATTACCACCCACGGTACTGTCAACCCTGACTTGTGGTCATGCTACTACTCACAGTGTAGTAACAAGTAATGTATACAAAACCCCAATATACCGACGATAATTGTAGAATTACAATTACTCAATCACTGTTAATTATAGTGTAAAACAATTGAGGTTTCGCAAAAAAAAGTTTACAAAAAGAATTTACAAAAAGAGGATAAACTCACATTGCTAATTTAGGTATTTCCTTGTAACTTCCTGGTTATAATCTATTAATTTAAACAATGCACACGTGTTAGTATAATAACCCAAATTTACAATAGCTATACCCTCCCCGAGACAGAACTCCAACGACTGACTCGGGCAGAGCCTCAACATGCGTTACGGAGCACTAGATTAATCGAGGAACGTATCTAATACATAACCGGGGGTTATAATACTTACATCGAGGTAGAGATTCGCTATTTAGGGGTATAATACACGAGAGTTTTAGCTTTAATATTAGAGAGAAAGAAATAAAATTGTGAACGACTGAAACTGAGGACGAAGCCCCCCTTTTATAGGGTTGTTCGGGTGGCGGCTCACGCCCCGTGACGCCCCACTCTTCCTCTTTCGCGGCCCGCGAGCTAGGCTGGCTAGGGCCTAGCCTTGGCCATTCACAAACTAGCTTTGACACGATGCTGACACGTGGCGGCCTAGGATGCGGCCTGGTGTCAAGGGGATCGCGGCCCGCGACAGCTCTTGCTTTCTTCGTCGTGCCCTGTGAGCGAGTAGGGATTTTTGTTTTTATTTAATTTTTATGAAATAAAGGTATTTCGCGTCCACTTTTCGTATACGGGGTGTATTTTAAAACATATAGGACATGTTTTAAGAATGTAGGGGTGTCGGGAATATTTTAGGAGAGTTGTTATATCCTCCCCACCTTGTTTTAGAACTCGTCTTCGAGGTCTACTGGAACAGGTGTGGATATTTCCTCTGCATCTCGGATTCAAGCTCCCAAGTGTATTCTGGTCCTCTCTTGGAATCCCATTTCACTTTGACTAGAGCTAATCTCTTATGTTTGAGATTCTTGATATTTCTGTCTTCAATTTGTAGTGGTTTCTCTACAAACTTAAGTTTCTCATTTACCTTTGTGTCCTTAAGAGGTATCACTAATGATTCATCTGCTAAACACTTTTTGAGATTACATACATGAAATACATCTTGTATTCCTGCCATTTCCTCTGGCAGTTGTAGCTGAGAAGCTACAGATCCTATTCTTCTAATTATCTCAAAAGGTCCAACATACCTGGGGCTTAGCTTTCCCCTTTTGATGAATCTAACTATTTCTTTCCATGGAGAAACTTTTAATAATACTTTGTCTCCTACTTGAAATTCCAACGGTTTTCGCCTGTTATCATCATAACTCTTTTGGCGATCGCGTGCTGCTTTTAGTCTTTCTTTGACTTGAATAATCTTGTCCGTTGTTTCTTGCACCATTTCTGATCCAGACAATTGCTTTTCTCCAATTTCTGCCCAACAGACTGGAGTTCGGCACTTTCGTCCATAAAGTGCTTCAAATGGTGCAGCATTGATATTGGTATGATAGCTGTTATTGTAAGAAAATTCTATTAATGGTAAATGATCGTCCCAATTTCCTCCGAAATCAATTACACAAGCTCTAAGCATATCTTCTATTGTCTGAATGGTCCTTTCGCTTTGTCCATCCGTTTAAGGATGATAAGATGTGCTTGGATTTAACTTGGTTCCCATTGCTTTTTGGAAACTGGTCCAAAAATGAGAAATAAAACGGCTATCTCTATCAGAAACAATAGATAAAGGAATTCCATGTAATGAAACTGGCTAATTGTTCCATGCTGAAAGTTTCTTTCATCAGTAATAAATGAGCAGACTTAGTTAATCTATCTACAATCACCCAGAATGTATCATTACCTTTTCTTGTCTTGGGTAGTTTGGTAACAAAGTCCATTGTTATCAATTCCCATTTCCATACAGACATTTCCAATTGCTGCAATAAACCTGAGGGATCTGATGTTCAGCTTTAACTTGTGAACATGTTAGACACTTGGCTACATAGGCTATTATATCCTTTTTCATTACTATCAACCAGAAATTCTTTCTTAAGCATTGATACATTATAACACAATCATAATCACTAAGAATCTCCATCCAGCGTCTTTGTCTCATATTTAACTCTTTTTGCCCAAAAATGTACCTTAAACTCTTATGATCTATGAAGACTACAAATTCATTTCCATATAAATAGTGTCTCCAAATCTTAAGGGCAAAAATTATAGCTCCTAACTCTAGATCATGGGTTGTATAATTCTCTTCATGATTCTTAAGTTGTCTAGAAGCATAGGCTATAACTTTTTGACGTTGCATCAACACACATCCATAACCTATCTTAGAAGCGTCACAATAAACTACAAAGTCTTCATTTCCTTCTGGTAACGCTAGTATGGGTGCGTTGGTTAATCTTTGCTTAAGGATTCTAAAGGCTTCTTCCTGTTTTGGTCCCCATTCAAACTTAACTGATTTACAGGTTAGTTTTGTCAAAGGAATGGCTATTTTAGAAAAATCTCGGATAAACCGTCTATAATAACCTGTCAGTCCAAGAAAACTTCTCACCTTTGTTGGTGATTCAGGGACTTTCCCTTTAGTAATTGCCTCGATCTTTATGGGATACACATGAATTCCTTCAAGATTAACTAAATGTCCTAGAAATTGTACTTCTTGTACTCAAAATTCACATTTTGAGAATTTAGCATAAGGCTTTTCCTTTCTCAATAATGTAAGAAGTGCATGCAGATGCGCTGTATGTTCCTCTTTACTCTTAGAGTAAATGAGAATATCATCTATAAAGACAATTATGAATTTATCCAGATATGGTTTACATATTCTGTTCATCATGTCCATAAATGCGGCTGGGGCATTGGTTAGACCAAATGGCATGACGGTAAATTCATAATGACCATACCTTGTTCTGAAGGCAGTTTTAGGAATGTCCTCTTCATGTACTTTCAGTTGATGATATCCTGAGCGTAAGTCGATCTTAGAAAAGAATCGAGCTCCTTTCAATTGATCAAATAGATCATCGATTCTCGGTAATGGGTACCGATTTTTAATCGTGACATTATTTAGTTCTCGGTAATCAATGCACATACGCATTGATCCGTCCTTCTTTTTGACAAACAAGATTGGTGCTCCCCAAGGTGATGAACTAGGCTATATGAATCCTTTCTCCAAACGTTCATCTAACTATTTCTTCAGTTCTTGCATTTCTGCTGGTGCCAAATGGTAAGGTGCCTTGGCAATTGGTGCCGTTCCTGGTAGTAGGTGAATTCTGAATTCAACTTCCCTATCTGGTGGTAGTCCGGGGTAGCTATTCAGGAAAAACATCTGAGAATTGGGATACTACGGGAATATCCTTTAATTGTTTTCCTTTAGTGATAATAATTATAGAAATTATATACACTAATGATCCTTTCCTTGCATAACTTGCTGTTTTCATCACAGAGATGAATTTCGTATATCTAGTCGGCTTATCTCCTTTAATTGTGATATTTTTACCTTTTGGTGAATTTACTTGTATTGACTTTTGATCACATAAAATACTGGCTCTATTGGCTATTAACCAATCCATTCCTAACACAATATCAAATCCAGCTAGGTTCATTGGGTAAAGGTTAGTAGTAAAATTATGGTTTAGAATTTCTATTCTTGCTCCCTGCAAGATTTCAGTAATCCTAACGGATTCTCCATTTGCCGTCTCCACTCGACAATCTTGTTGAAGTTAAGTTAATGGTTGATTAAGAATTTTGCAAAAGGAAGTATTAATAAAACTTTGGTTTGCACCAGAGTCAAATAATACTTTAGCAAAAACATCATTAACTAAAAACGTACCGGCAATCACATCCGAAATCATCTTGGCTTCTTCTGCAGTTAAAACAAATGCTGTAGCATTCTTAGTTGTCTTGTTATTCATGGCTGGAGCTAGTTTCGGACAGTTCGGCTTGATATGCCCCTTTCTCCACAATTGAAACATACTCCATTACTGGGTTTCTTCCTTCAGTCTTCTTCCTTGTGGCCCGGTATTTTGCATAAGTTGCAGTATGTGGAACATTTTCCCGAATGTTTCTTCTTGCAAGACTTGCAGTAAGATGCAGAAGTAGAAACTATACTTTTCCCATGATAGTTATTTCCATAACGAAATTATTGGGTAAGTTTCTGAGCTAGGTCCTTTCTCTGATTCTCTTCTTGCGTACGTACCAATTCATCAGTCAAGGTATTTACTAGTTCTACAGCTTCTTCTATGGTTGTGGTCTAGCTGCCTTGACTACATGTCTAATCTCACAGATTAATCCCCAGATGTAACAGGAGATTAATACTGGTTCTGGTGAAGCTAGGGTTGGCACAATTCTAGCATATTCGAAGAATATGGTAGTGTAACCCTTACAGTCTATTCCAGTCATTCTAAGGTTTAAGAACTTATTAGCAATTTGTTCTTTTTCATTGGGAGGACGGAATTGTTTTTCGACCATGTTCTTAAACTCAGTCCATTCCATATTATAGACTCTGCCACTTCCCCTAGACTGGAGAATAGTATTCCACCATTTTAAGGCTGCATTCTTAAATAGATTAGAAGCAAACATGATTTTATCTTCCTCTGCGCACTTGCTTATTTTAAGACAACCTCTGTCTTTACTAACCAGCATAGAGCTGCAATGGCTCCTTCATTGCCAAAGAATTCTATTGGTTTGCAAGACAAGAATTCTTTGTAAGAACAACCATATGACATGGTTCTTCTTCTTTTTGGAATAGGCAATTGAAGTAATGGTCCATTGTTTACACTGTGACTGGGTTCTTGTAATACCTCGTAAAATCGCGACCAATATAATAAAGACACGTGTCATGGACTTTAAACGTGTAAGGAATTGTTTCCGAGGGACTAAAGTTGTCAAACAATGTAAATATGTTACTAAAAGGATCCAAAGTGTTAACATGCCATTCTTGTGCCTCTGATTGACCTCATACGACGTTCGTATTCGTTAATGAATAATTTGTCGAACATTGGAAGTCGTTTGTGCTTAAAATAAGGATCTTACGAAACATAATGGTTAAAAGTGTTAACATGTTAAAAGATACCTCTGAATAACCTTTTAACGAACCCAAAAACATTGTAATAATTATATATTTTGTTCTCAAGAATATTGGATATTTATTTTGGGGAGTTTCGAAGAAATCAAGACTTTTCGGGTGATCGTACAACTAACTAGGAGCTTAACAGAGTTAGTTTATGACCCAAGGTCCTTAAAAGTTAACTATAGGGGTCCTAAATGCAATAAATGAAAGTTATTTTAATTAAAATTGGACTAGGGACCAAAACTGCAATATTTGAAACATGTTTTCCGATCACAAGGAACGACGCGGCCTGCGTAAGACTCTTAAGGAGTCTACACGGCCCACGCGGAAGTGTCAGATGCAGAAAAAACTTGACAGTTGCATGTACAGCCAGTTCCACCGCCTTTGCAAGCCTGAATTCGATACCAAGGACTGTGCCAATAGATTTTCATGCACTAGGGACACTTGTTAACATCTTGGATTAGTATAGGGTCATGTGGGATGATCTTGTGAAGTGAAAAGTCCTATATAAAGGCTCTTGTTCAAAGAATTCATTTGCACACTCTTAAATTTCTCATTCAAACTCTTGCTCTGGAGCTTCCTGGAGTTCAATCAAGTTTTCCTCGGCTCTATTTTCATGCTAAGAGTCCTTGTAAGCATTCTTAGCCTCCTAAGTTTAAGTTTTATTAGTTTAATGACCAAAAGTCAAAGTTATCGTAATTAAGCTTTGACTTAGTGATTAATCACTAATGGTCCAGCCATTATTCAAATTGAAAGTGGCTATGAGTTGGTAATTATGTAGGTATTAAACCCTTAAGAGGGCACCTACTGATTATCACTCTAACTTGGTTAATTGTCGGGTCAAACTTATTATTAAAAAGTCAACAGAATCCATTTTTGCAAATAAATTCATAACTGACAATGTAGAAGTTATGGAACATGTTTAAACACTAAAATAATTTGGTAAATAATATAAGAAAATGTCTAAGCATGTTCAACCTGACAATTCTGAGTTTAGGCTCAGTTCACAACCGAAAGTGTTGGTGCATATGTCTGTCGACCTCGTCTTGTATCGAGTCTTGTTTTAGATTGGATAGAATGGAGCTCGGTAGTCAAGAAAATAGGTTTTTAGGGTTGTAGGACCAGTTCGCACGAACTGGATGATCCATGGTTCATGGGGACTGGCTTGCCTATAAATATGAGAGCTCATGTCTTCATTTGTAAGGTTGGTAATTCCGGTAGCGAAGCTCTGCCGAAGTGTCGAACAAGTTGTAATCGGTTTCAAATCAATCTAATCGACATTTAAAGTGATTCCTAGTGTTAATCAAGCTGCAATGAAGATCGAATCATTGAATTCCGCATTTGATTTGGTCTAGAACTCTCCTGATCGACTCATTTGATTGATTCAACGATCCTACAAGTGGTATCAGAGCTCAGGGGCAGGAGTTCTTACCAGTTCAGCTTGTTTTCTTCAAGAACATCTGATTTCTACTCATTTCTTCATACTTTTCTACACGTTTTCATCAAATCAGAAAGATTTCACGGTTAAAATGATCTAATTTTTTGATATAACACGCGAAACACCGTTTTAAACAATCCTTGAAGAAATCAGAACTTAATTCAACCTAAAATTGATCAAAATTGGACAAAATCATGAAATTTTGAGCCAGGTCGTTCGATATCAGGTCGCACGAAGTGATTCAGTTCGTGCGAAGTGTTCCAGGCCGCGTGAAGACAGTTCGGTTCATTTGAGATTGGACTCCAGGTCGTGCGAAGTGTCCAGGTCTCTTGTAATTGAACCAGGTCGTGTGAAAGTATAACCAGGTCATACGGTTTGACAATTCAGTTCGCACGAAGTGAAACAGTTTGTTGAAAGTTAGCCCAGGTCATGCGAATTGATCCAGTTCGTTTGAACCTGATTCAGTTCGTTTGAAGTTGTCATGTCGTGTGGGTTTGTTCCAGTTCGTATGAGATTTGAGCCAGTTCGTACGGAGTGAAGTTTAGGTCCAGTTCATTTGAATTGATCCAGTTCGTTTGAATCTGATCCAGATTGTTTGAAAGTATATTAGGTTGTTTGAAATTATGATCCAGGTCGTGTGGGGTGAACTATAAGCTACCAGGTCGTTTGAAACTTTGATCAGTTCGTTTGAAAAGAGTGATTTTGAAAATCTTTGATACTGAAACATGGAAGACGAGTTTTACAACGCTTTTGCTACTGCCCCAGCTACTCCAGTTACAGTTGCCGAAACTGTCGGTATCAAAAATGAAACGGGAACTTTCCAAAAGCCTCCAAAGCTTATGTACATTGAGGACTTTAAAGGATGGCAAGATCGTTTTGAAAACTGGGTGCAAGCTAATAAGTTTGATGCATGGGTTGCGTTAGAGAAAGATTACACTAGACCGAAAGATGATCTTGAAAATGAAAAACCATTAAGTGAATTTACACCGAATGAAGAATTAAGATACACCAGTGAAAAGATGATGATTAGCCTTCTCCAACAAGCGGTAAAAGAAGATATTTTCGTTTTGCTTCAACATGAGGGAATTGTTAGATCAATTTGGTTAGCGTTGATTATAAAGTTTAAGGGAAGTGCTGATATGATAAAAAATAAATGTGCATTACTAAAAAAATCTTTTGATATGTTTACAGCTTTTGAAGGTGAGACGACTAGGAAGATTATCGAGAGATATTGTCATCTTGTCCAGGAAATGAAAAGATTGGACATCAAGAAAGAAGATGAAGAATGGGTTGATAAGCTAGCTGATGCGTTACCACATAATGAATCGGGAACATATCTGTTGATTTTAAAACATAACCGACAATTTGAAGATATGAATTTGTGTAAGTTCATTCAGAAGCTTGAAGAACATGAATTGGATGTTCAGAAAACTGCTATCATGAAGAATCCAGGTGCTCAACAAGATGTTAGTCTATACTATAGAGGAAGCAAAGTTGAGACTACTCCGAGTCCGAAGATTTAGACTGCTTTTAGTGCTAATGGTACTTCCGAAACAAATGCTAGCACTACAACTCAGAGTGGTGGATATTCTTCATCTTATACAAGTTTTGAACCAAATTTCTCAACACCAAGTTCTCAACAACAAAGTTGCAATGCAATGTGACATTAAACATTCAAAATGGTCAAAATTTCTCTCCAGATATTGCAAAGCAACACATGGCATCTCTTGTTACTATGTTAGAGTTGTATGAAAGCTTAGTTGCTGGAAGAATCGGAAATCCGATGCTCACTAAGGAGGATTATGACCAGATTGATTCTGAGGAACTTGAGTTGATGGACATCAAGTGGTGTTTAGCTAGTGTTTTGAGAAGAGCAGAAAAATTCAACCAAATCACCTGTAGAGATGATCTTCGTGATGCTGCTACATCTCAGCTAGGTTTTGACAAATCGAAGGTTACTTGTTTTCGTTGCTGAAAAAAAGGACATTTTAAACGAGAGTGTACAAACAGAGAAGCAACCGGAAGACAAGATCCTTTCGGAAACAACGATTATCATAGAAAAGCAATTTATCATCAGGTTGCTCAACAACGACATCAACAACAATCTTCACATTCATGTTCGATTAAAGAATCAAAGGGTAAAGGTTGTTATGGTCTGATAGACCAAGATGATGAGAGAATTCCAGAAGGCTTCAATTGGGATGATTATGATCCTTCTAGACCTTCAAATCAAAAAACAGTTCCTAAAGCATTTGTTGCTCGAATCTTTGAAGACTCAACCTCAGGAGAAGAATCAGTCAAATCTAAGAACCGTCCTAGAAGACAACCGATTTTTAAATCTTTAGGAAGTGATGAAGACACTGATGATGAGGAAGAGTATATTAATAAAGCTAGAAAACAATTGGATACTTATAGTTTTAATTTGTTTTTTGCAGATAAAATCGAGATATTGAAAGAGAAAAGAGCTGCTAGACTGAAGAAAGAATTGGAAGCAAGAAGGGTTGTTGAAGAAGAAATTGAAGCAAGAAGGATTGCTGAAGAAAAGGCAAAAGTTGAAGAAAAATCGACACAGAAGGTCGAGGTTGAAGAGAATGAAGTGAAGATGGAAGTTGAGAAAGAACCGTTTGTGATTGAAAAGGTGGTGGAGAAAATAGTTGAAAAGATTGTCGAAGTTGAAAAAATTGTTGAAGTAGAAAAGATTGTTGAAGTCGAGAAAGTAGTTGAAGTTGAAAAGATTGTAGAGGCTGAAAAACCTTGTCCAAAATGTTTAGAATCTTGCAAAGATTGTGCTAAAAAAGACATGAAGTTGGCTGAATTGGAAAAGCTCAAAGAGAACTTACTGCACAACGTGAGAAGCATAAAGGAGTCATATGATCTCCTAAGCAGCAAAGTGAACTTGTACAAAGGAGCTTGTGATGAGGATATTCAGATGAAAAATCTTCTAAAAGCAACAGTTCTTCAAAAGCAAAGAGCAATCAACAGATATATTGAGATGAATGCTAAGCTGAAACAAGAATTGGCAGAAATGAAGATTGAAACCGAAAGAGTCAACATTTTACTGTGAAGTTATCAAAGTTCAGAGTATGTTATTGATCGCATCTATCCTACCGTTGCAGCTCATAAGTTTGCAGATGAAGAAGAAAATTCTGGTAAGAAAACTGGTTTGAAGTATAACAGAGTACCAAATCCAATGTGGGATGGCTATACCCCCCGAGATTTTGAAAAGGTGGCTGAAGCACTCAATCCGAATCTAAAATCCGAGTCTATAAATGGATTACCAGATAATATTGATGTCACCTTCACAGCGTCTGACACTGATCACGAGTCCGAGTTAATTAAGAAAGTGGTCGATCAGGTGTTGGATAAAGATGAAGAGTCAAAGTCAGAGTCTAAATCTGAAAATTCGAGTTCATCAGACAGAAGTTCGAGTACACCGGTCAAAAGGGTTTACAATAAAGATTTTCTGTTGTCATAAAATAATTTGAATGACGAAACATTCAAAGTAGCATATACTTTGAAAGATTCTGACAAATTATATTCTGATGAAGAATTTCCAATAAGAAGTGTTAAAACAGAAACGATTAACAAGGTTTTCAAATTAACAGAAATTAATATTTCTGAAATAAAAGATGTAAATCTTACTGAAAAACCTAAAAAGTACACTTCAAGAGTTCAACAAAGATTGAACAAGAAAAAAGGTTACAGTTCTGGTTCGGGTTATCGAAAGAAACCAAACCATAACAGTAATTTCAAAAAGAAAGGATTAGGTTTTATTCCACCAGAAAATCTTAAAAATAAGAAAATTTATAAAACAAAAACTGTATTTGTGTCAGGAGCAAGTTCTGAAGAGGAGAAGGAGAAACCATTCTGGAGACAGTCAAACAAGGAGTTTCTCGCTGAAAAACAAAAGAATCTGTTGAAGGGGTCTGAGCAGAAGGTTGAAAGAAGAACCTGTTTCAAATGTCAAGAGGTTGGACATATTGCTTGGAAATGCCCAAAGTCCACCAACACAAAATAGGGAGTTTCTTCTAATTCTACATTGAAAGAAAAATGTGTTGATAAAACAGAACAACCAATTGAAAATTTTAAAGAGTTCAAAGATTCGACTTTCGAAGTTGGTGAAAGTTCGAAACATTTTTACAAGAGAAGAGCAAATCTTAACAACCAAAAATGGGTGGTTAAGAAATCTGAAGATAGTTCTGGCAATGAATCTGACTCGTCAAAGTCAGAGGAGCCACATGTTGTGAAAAATGATGAGAATTCCGTTCCAACAATGGATGATGAAAATTTTCCACCATTGTCAATCGGAAACTTGAAACCAAAAGTTGGTAAGATTGAGATTTCAGATCAATTCTTCTCTGATGAGAAAGGATTTGATGCTGAAAAGGCATTTAATGGGAAAGTGTTACATATTTTTGGAAAAATGGCTGATGGGAAGGTGAAGGGAGTGAAAGAGTTTTATGAGTCGAAAATTGTTAAACCAAATGCTGATGGTTCACCCATGATTGATCAGGCATGGGTGAGATTCTTTAATAAGTAAAATCCTGACTTGCCGGAGCTCCCAAGTTGGTAATCGTGGAGCATGAATCGGCATCTTTCTTGAAAATTAGTTTTGTTGATTTAACTGTCATAACAAGTGGTTGAAAAGAACTAAATGATGAATAAACCCCGATCCTACATGTTTGTGAAATAACAAACAAACTAATTTTCCGGAAAAACCATTTGATTAAAACAAACTTAAGTGTTTTGAAATCATAATGGGAAAATAGTTTGTTGTCAGGGGGAGTTCTGATTGTTTATGCCAAGTGGATGGCGAATTGAAGCAATTCTCATCAGTTTGTCACTTTACTTTGTACAGTTTATTGCTTTCATTTTCAAATTTTCCCGGAAAATCAAAAATTGAAACATATTTTTGATTTTAGGGGGAGTAAAAAATTTAGAAATTTTGAAAATTTGAAAAATCCAAAAAAATTATAAAATCAAAATGAGTTTTGTTGTGAATAAGAGGAAATGATAGTACATCAGTGGACTATCACAGTATGCTAAAGAATTGAAAAGTCAAAATGTGATAAACGATCTCACTGATGATATGCCAGTAGGTTTTTACACATTCAGTAGATTGTTTTCGGGATATAAACCTAAATATCTATACTTACTTATTTCATGGGGAACATCTCTCGGGTATATAGGTAACCCCTGAAATCTTGTTTGAAGAGCTTTCTATTTATGACATACTAGGTCTTTGTGCGTGATGATATCTGGGGTATTATACAAGGATTTCTGATTTTGCGGGAGCAATAGCCTAGTCCTCGTATAATACTCTGCACTGCTTTATTCATAAAGCCCACCCTCAGCATAAAAAATGATGAAACATTGAAAAATGCTAATCATGTGTTGTTGAAGAAAAGATTCTCTAAAGGGAACCCACCTAAAAGTCGAGCCATCATCTCTCTGATTTTGCGGAAGCAATAGCCTGAGCTCTCATGGCCTCGCATTTACCGCTTACAGATATCATTAAACCAGGTATCCGTACAATTACATTCACCTGTAAGACTGAATATAGGAGTCTGGATACGGGAGTATATTCTGAGGTGGGACATGTGACAACCCTCATTAAACCAGGTATCCGTACAATTAATTAATTATAATTAAGTGCTTAATGACTGTGCTGAATTACTTAATTGCTTTCTGATTACTACGTCATACTTACATGTGCATCAAATATTACATAATGTCACATCATTATCACATACAGACTTTATTGACATACCTGATGCACAAAGCACAGTTAGCACAATTAACGGATAGAACGGGAATATGCTGACAGGGTTCAGTACATAGACAGACAGTGTTTTGAGGCCCAGTATGGGCCAGGGACAAGGTACTACACTAGTATGGTGTGTAGGGAAGTAAGGACCATATAACTGCATCACTAGGTGATAGATAAAGTGCCGGGAAGTGCCTAAAACTCACTTTAAGTGCAGAATTCTGCATTTTTCAGCAAAATTCAGCTTTTTAACAAACTAGTTTTATGCAGAAAATTGACTAAATGGTCCTGAATGCTTTCCTAAGTGTTGGGAATTAAAAGTGTTACAAAAGGTAACATAAAGATCATTAAACGGAATAGCTTGACACTTTAACGAACCGGTATCTAACCGAACAATCGGACATTACCCGGAACACCAAAATTTTGCCGTTTAATTATTTCTTGGCTAGTTGTGATCCCCGAACACCCTAACACATTATATAATGTGCCATACACATAAAACACTAGACTTTACACTCAACACCCTAACTATTTACCTACTTATCATTCAAAATTACAATTAACCATGATTTACGGTCACCATGGACCCACACCCCACTCAAGAATTTGTTGATTATTTTAATGGGATCTTGCTTGATATCTTGGACAAAATATTGAAGGGTAATCTTTATAAGTATGGTGTGGATCTCACTAGATCATTTCATTTCATTCCAACACAACTTCACCCATCCCTCATACTCTCTCTGTCCCTCTCGGCCCTAGAAGGTGCCGCCATCACCACCACCTTGCCACCACCATATTCATCCATCAACCATCCCATTTCAAGCTCATTTCAAGTGTTAGAAGGTGTTACATGGAGCTTGGTGCTTGAAGAACTTGAAGAACCTTCATCCATCGCCTTTATCATCCATTTTCATCATCTTTTTCTCTAGTGATCTTCCCTAGCCTTTGAGCTAGTTGTAAGCTTCTTGTTAGTAGTTTTTACTTCTCATTTTGTTGGTTAAAAGTTGTAGTATATTGTTAATCACAAGAACACTAAAAGAACATAAACAAGAATCATAAACATAAGCTTACATATGATGATTTATGGATGAAATAATGTTGTTTAAATACATGCATGACACTTGATTGTTATTTACTTGAAATAATGATGTTGATCATCATAAGGAGCTTGCTAGATTGTGATTAAACACATGATTTAGCAAGTTAGAGGATGATTATATATTAAACCAAGAAGATCATCCTCTCTTACAAATATGAACTTGAAAATAAAACGATTTCTTGAAAAATAGTAAATAAAGTAAGCTAGTAAACTTATAGATTCAAGATTCATGTATGATTTTTCAAGAAAACCAAGTTCAAAATATGATTTTTAGTAGAACTTGATTCTTACTTAAATGTACACTATTTTTGGTGATAAAATAAGTGTAAGAGCACTTTTATTTACAAGAAGAGTTCAAGAGAATATTTTTTGTAGAATATGTTTACAAGTTGTAAACATCTAAAATTTTCAAGAATGAAGTTTATTAAGAAATAAACACACTTTAAGGGGTAACCAAGTCTATTAAACATGCTACCAAGTTACTACGAGTTTTTGTGAAAGTTCAAAGTTCATGTTGTTACATACATTGTATAATTTTTGCGCTTGGGAAGTGTAGTTTGATTATTGATTGATGGGATGATTTTTGAAAAGAAAATGATATGCTTATATGGCATGGATACCTCCGTTTTTAGAGGAAACTATGGCAAAATTTTCTAAAAATATAAACCCTTAGAAAATATTTTCTAACAAGTTTTTACAAGTATATTTTGATCATAGTTCTTCCATATAAACTTTGCCATAATTTTTGTAACAAAAATACGAATTTTTGAGGTTGGGTTTTGTAAATAAAAATGGATAAATATATATTTAGAATATATATATATATATATATATATATTATATTTAAGACACTTGTGTGATTATTTGTATACTTGGTGAAATGGTTATATTATTTTAGGGTAAAATAATATCACTTAACAAAGTACCGTGAGATTTACCATCCAAAGCAATACCGTTACTTATATATTTTTGGTAAATATTATTTTGGATACAAGAAATGAAAATATGATTTTGTGAATATTACAAAATTGTATCATATTTTTGACAAGGTGAAAATATATTATTTTGGAATATATTTTCGTGTATATTTAGAAGATATATGATTTTTGGGAAAAAATATATATTTTCTGGACAATACATTATTTTTGGGACAAATTGAGTTACAAATATATTTTCTAAAGTAAGACTTAGAAGTATATTATTTCGGAAACTACAAATACAATAATACAAATACATGTATAAGACACCCCATCCTTAGGAAGGAAATACAAAGTTAAATACTTGAGAAGTATTAATACATAAATATTGTTTAAACAATTATTCCAAAACTAAATATAATTTAAGTTGAAATACCAATTATTTTGACAAATAATTATAACTTGGAATAATATAAGAAACGTAACTCAAAACGCAAATACTAAGCAAAGGCACGGCCCGTGTGTCTAATAGACATTAGTACACTGTAGGTAGTCGTGGTTGCTGACAGAGTTTGAGTTACGAGCTGAGGACGCAATACAGTGAGTTCATGTCCCCCTTTTCTCTTAACTGTTTTCAGTTTTATACTTCGGGGGGTGAAATACATGTTACAATTATTACAGACATTTTATACATGGTATGATTAGCTTAAGGAGGGTTTACTACTAGATCATGTGAAGGGTGGGTACAACACTTAAGGCCATTAATCCTCGTCGTAGGACCGAGGGACATGAGTGATAGATCTATTTGGGTGTAGCGAGCCCACACCCATGAGGCCAGGGTGGCCCATAGTGGTGACTATGTCTTCCAGCCGGAAGCCCGGTACAAATTTTCTAGGTTTGAGTTTTCCTACACCATTTCATACATACCATTGGCTTTGCAACCCATTGGTGATCTCTTTTTCCTTATTGCTACATACCAGGGACATTTATACATACAAGACATACTTCAAAAGTTTATACATACTCACATACACATGAACTCGCTCAACTTTTTGTTGATAATTTTAAACTACATGTATTTCAGGGAACTAGTGGATCTGGCATGGGTATGCATATGTTTTCAAGTTGCGCTTAAATAAAAGATGTTATCCATGGTTGTTGAGTTTAGGGGTGTATCCTATTCCTGGACGGGATACATGTTTCCAAACTCAGGTTTTATTCAAAGTCGTTTGTGGAGTCTTTATGAACTCACTTAGACAAGTCATGGTTTGTAACGTAATTTGGTATCGATGTTTTCAAGACAAGTTGTTGTGGTATTTTCTAAATGTAATTAATGGATGAATGTCTTTAGTTTTATCATTTAGCATTGTTATGATTGAATGCTATGGTATTAAGAAGTCACACCAAATAACCACGCATCCGCAAAAGTCAGGGTGTGACAGCTTGGTATCAGAGCTTCGGTCGTAGCGAACTAGGATTCTTCTCAAGTCTAGACTACGATCATTAGGGCTGTCGCGAAAACGTTTTCATTGCATACACAAAGTGTCCAGATCCAGGAAACAAACATTTTTACAAATAAAAGGCACAAAACACATTTCAAAGTTATGTTTATAATTCAGTCTTAGAGACTGGGGAGATTCAGTCTTAGAGGCTGGGGAGGTTCAGTCTTAGAGACTGAGGGAGTTCAGTCTTAGAGACTGTGGGAGTTGAGTCTTAGAGACTGGGGAGGTTTAGTCTTAGAGACTGGGAAAATTGAGTCTTAGAGACTGGATAGTGAGTTTGGGAAACTGGGAAGGTTTTTAGTCTGAGAGATTCGGTAGTCAGTCTGAGAGGCTGGGTGGGATAGTCTGGGAAGACTAGGATGATTACATGCTTACATGGTTATTACTTACATGCTTACTTAACAATTGTTGATATATGTGCATACTTGTGATTGATTTGTTACAGACACCATGTCCTCTTCAGAGAGCGGAGCATCCGACCCCATTGATCCCATGGCTATAGTTCCCGATGACGAGATGGCCAGTGATCCAGAGATACTTTCAGATGATACTGACGATTTTCAGCCTTTCGCCTTGCCAGATTTTGGAGACGACATACCGATAGCTGATGGTCTTCCGGGCGTGGATCTACCTCTTCTACAGATCCCTGCTCCTCTTCCACTTGCTGCAGTTCCTTTTGAGGAGCAGTCTCTTGACGCTATAGCCGACGATGACATTGATCATTTGATTGAGGGTCCCCCTGAGGATGCCGAGGATGGTGGGGCTCCAGTCGAGGATGCCGTTGTCATTCCACTTATCGAGGCTCCAGTCGATGACTCCGTTGTTGTTCCACATGAGGAGATTCCTATTGTCGAGGCTCCTTCTGATCATTAAGGTCCCGATTCATACGAGTAAGTGTCTTCCAGTACCCTACACGCTTTGGGTTTACAGCGATATCCCACGGATACCGATTCTGACACAGCCATGTCGGTTGCACCCGATATTCCACACGCTGATGATCATGATTTTGATTTTGATGATGAGATGGATCTTGTCTTTCCTCATGACTTTGACCCTGATCATGAGATTGAGGTTGTTCCTGATGAGCAGCCTTTTGAGCCACCGGTTGATCCGGATTTCGATCCTGAGCAGGAGATTGATTTTATTCCTGCCGAGCAGCCCATTGATGCACCCGTTATTCCTGACAAGCAGCTCCTTGATATACCTGCTAATCATGAGCTTGCTCCAGCTGACCCCGAGCCCTTGATTGCACCAGAGCCCATACTTGCTCTCGATCCTTTACCCGAGCATGACCTTGCACTTGCCGAGGCACCGGTTGTTCCACCTTTGCCTGACCCTGCTCATTTTGCAGCCCAGGTTGACCCCCGTTATGCATTCACCCACAATGGGTAGATCGAGGATGATGAAGACTTTCCTCCATTTGTTAGACCTATCACTCCCCCTGCTACACCTGTACATGCACCCGTTGACTTTGCTCCAGTTCACCCACACATATCAGATGTTCATCGCGCAGATTTACCCATCACATTTCTTCAGGATATCCCTCCTCCCCATCCCAGGGAAGGACCGTCGAGTCAGCCTTCTGGTCACATACCTCCTATGTCATCAGCCGATCATTTCAGGCCACAGTTTGCACACACTGCTCCATTTGTTTCTGCACCCACGGGCGAGCCAACGATTTGGTCTCCGCCCTACACGATGCCCGTTACGGATCCATACCATCCCTTCCACGTTGGATATACAAGGGATTATATACTTTTGTCACTACAGTTACAGCAGGATATGTTGAGTCGTCGAATCACTGAGCTAGAGAGGATCCCGCGTCCTCCACCTGGTACTGATCCATCACAGTTTGCTGCTCCACTATTTCCTTATCCGGATTTCGGTATTCGATTCCTTATGATGGAGCAGCAGATCAGCTGTTTGTTGTAGCTCGTTCATACTCTAGAGGAGGAGTTAGCGCGTATGCGCCGTTTGCTTTTCATTCCTCCGCCTCCTCCTCCTCCACCATCAGCTTAGAGGTTTTTGGTCTCCTGCAGATAGGCTACTTTTGGTGAGAATACAGCTATTGAGCCATGATTGTGAAGACTTTTGAAGACCACACTTTTGACTTTTGATTACTGTAGTTGTTAGACAGTTTGGATAGGGGAGATGTGACCCTTAGTCCCATTTTGATGTATGATACAATTGTAAAACTGTACTTGTGGTCTTGATATATGAAAAGCTCAATCGCAGCCTTCTCATTACATGCATTGTTGATTTACTTGTTTGTGTTATGACATGAGATGTTATGTATTTACTTTTGTTAATGGATGTTATTACATACGCGTACTACATACTTATATGCATACGACCTGACCTATACAATCTTCTTATAGAAGATGCCTCCACGAAGGGAAACCCGATTACCCACTACTGAGGCCGAACTCCAGGAAAGGATCTCCCGAGCAATAGCAGAGCACGAGGCCTCACACGCCGAAACTAGCGGAGGTTCCTCAAGGAACAACCCACCCCATGGTAATGTTTAAGTCGCTTGAGACACATTAGTTACAATTGGATATTCCATGTGCGGTTGCTAATGCTTTCTGTGAATGACGTTACTTGTACAGGCTGTACCTTTAAGCAGTTTTTAGACTGTAAACAGCTGAACTTTGACGGCACCGGGGGTGCTGTGGGTTTTGTTCGATGGGCAGAGAAGACCGATTCGTTGTTAAGGATGAGCAAATGCACACCAGATCAGCAAGTTACCTACATCTCTGGACTATTCGTAGACGGAGCGCTTTCGTGGTGGAATCTCTAAGTCCAAACTCTGGGAGAGGCAGCAGCATATGCTTTGACTTGGAATGAGTTAAAGGAACTCATGCGTAAAAAGTATTGCTCCAGAGCCGAAATTCAGAAATTGGAAACAGAATTTTGGAACCTTAAGATGGACGGCCCAAAGATGGTCGAATATGTGCAAAGATTCCACGATCTATCTCATGTGGTACCATACATGGTTACACCGGAATTTAAGCGCGTTGAGCGTTTCATCAGGGGGTTGGCACCTCAGATTATGAGCATGGTAACAACGTCAAAGCCGCCAACCATTACCGAAGCTATCGATCTGAGCGTGTCGTTGACTGAAGAAGCCATCCGGTTAAACAAGTTTTCAATCTTTGACCCAAAAAAGAAGGAGACACACGTTGAATCATCGAGTGAGAACAAGAGGAAGTTCTCAAACTTCATAAAGGGTACCAACAGTGTCAGTAAGAAAGAAGAGGGAAACGCACCAGCCAGGGCCAAAACTGGTGCCGAAAACAAAGGAAGAGGATACATGGGAGCTCTGCCCAAATGTGATGTATGCCAATATCATCACCCTGGCCAGTGCAGATTCAGGAAATGTGAGTCTTGTGGGAAGGTTGGCCACTCAAAGGAAACATGTTGGGCTGGTACTGGCCGTGGTGGTCAAAGGGGTTTTGGAAACAACAACCGAGGAGGGAGTGGATACGGAAACCTCCCTCAAGGAGGGAAATGGCGGTAACGGAAACCGTGGTAACTTTACGAATCAAGCTGGGAGCGGAAACCGCAACCAAAACAACACTCAAGGTGGTAACGTGAATGGTAATGGCTGAGGACCAGGATGTTTTAATTGTGGAGACATGGGGCATTTCAAGAGGGAGTGCCCAAAGCTCAATCAGGCGCATGGAAGAGTCTTTAACATCGGTGCGAGGGAAGCTCGCCAAGATCCAAATGTAGTTACTGGTACGTTCCCTATCAATCAACGCTTTGCATCTGTATTATTTGATACCGGAGCCGATTATAGTTTTGTATCGCTAGAATTTAAGAATATACTTGGGTTGGTAACCAGTAAGTTAGACATTCCATATTCGATAGAACTAGCTAACGGGAAGCTAGTAGAAACAAATGAGGTTATCAGAGGTTGCGTGATAGAGTTGGGAGAGCACGAGTTTACACTTGATCTACTGCCAGTCGAGTTAGGAAGCTTCAACGTGGTAGTGGGGATGGATTGGTTGTCAAGCAACCGAACATAGATTGTATGTCACGAAAAGGTCATTCGCATTCCGATGGCGAATGGAGAAACGATTGTAGTGCATGGAGAGAAGCGCGATACGCCCCTAAGAATCATCAGTTGCTTGAAGGCTTGAAAGTGTTTGCAGAAAGGATGTATCGCCTTCTTAGCACACATTGTGGATAAAGAGGCCGCTAAGCCAAAGATAGAAGACATTCCAGTCGTGAAGGAATATCCTGAAGTCTTTCCCGAAGACTTGTCAGGATTGCCGCCACAGCGACAAGTCGAGTTCCACATTGACTTAGTTCCAGGTGCTGCGCCTGTGGCTAAGGCACCTTATCGACTTGCGCCCTTCGAGATGCAAGAACTGTCAACACAACTTTAGGAGCTATTGGATAAAGGATTTATCAGGCGAAGCTTCTCGCCTTGGGGAGCTCCAGTGCTGTTTATCAAGAAGAAGGATGGTAGTTTTCGCATGTGCATCGACTACCATGAGCTGAACAAGTTGACTATCAAGAATAGATATCCTTTGCCAAGGATAGATGACCTGTTCGATCAACTACAAGGTTCGAGTTGTTACTCTAAGATCGATCTTCGATCAGGTTATCACCAGTTGCGTATACAAGAGGAGAGTATTCCGAAGACTGCCTTTAGAACTCGATATGGACATTACGAGTTCCTGGTTATGCCGTTTGGTCTGACATATGCGCCAGCAGTATTCATGGATTTGATGACCAGAGTGTGTAAGCCGTATCTTGATAAGTTTGTGATCGTGTTTATTGATGATATTCTGATCTACTCAAAGACGAAGGAAGAACATGAGCAACACCTAAGAGCTATCTTAGAACTGCTCAAGAAAGAGAAGTTGTACGCGAAGTTCTCAAAGTGCGAATTCTGGTTACGCGAAGTTTAGTTCCTTGGTCATGTAGTAAATGGAAATGGAATCCATGTGGATCCCACAAAGATCGAGGCAATCAAGAATTAGGAGACCCCAAAGACGCCAACCGAGATTCGACAATTCCTAGGTTTGGCAGGATACTACCACAGATTCATTGAGGATTTCTCGAAAATCGCTCAACCTTTGACCTCTCTTACATAGAAAGACAAGAAGTACGAATGGGGAGACAAGCAAGAAGAAGCATTTCAGTTGTTGAAGAACAAGCTTTGCGACGCACCCATCTTATCCCTACCCGAAGGTACTGACGACTTCGTGGTATATTGCGACGCCTCGCGTCAAGGTTTAGGTTGCATGCTGATGCAGCGACAGAAAGTTATAGCCTATGCTTCACGCCAGCTGAAGGTTCACAAGAAGAACTACACCACGCATGACTTAGAGTTAGGCGCAGTGGTGTTTGCATTAAAAATCTGGCGACATTACTTGTACGGCACGCGATGCACCATGTTTACCGATCACAAGAGCCTGCAGCATATATTTGATCAGAAAGAGCTTAACGTGAGACAGAGACGATGGGTAGAGTTGTTGAACGACTATGGTTGTGAAATCAAGTATCACCCAGGGAAGGAGAATGTAGTCGCCGATGCCTTGAGTCGGAAGGAAAGAATCAAGCTCATAAGGGTTAGGGCTTTGGAAATGATTGTTCAGACAGACCTCACGTTGCGCATTCGTGCTGCGCAGAGGGAAGCTCTTAAAAGAGAGAATCTTGAGAATGAATATCTCTGGGGGATGGAGAAGCAATTGGTACCAAAGGAGGATGGAACATTGTGTTTCTTGGGAGGAATTTGGGTTCCTTTCTTTGGTGGTCTGAGAGACGTTATTTTTTATGAGGCTCACAAGTCACGGTACTCGATCCATCCAGGATCAGATAAAATGTACCAGGATTTAAAGGATTTCTATTGGTGGCCGAGATTGAAGGGTGATGTTGCGACATATGTTGGCAAATGTTTGACTTGCGCCAAGGTAAAGGCCGAATATCAGAAGCCTTCAGGTCTCCTGCAACAACCTGAAATACCCATGTGGAAATGGGAGCAGATTTCAATGGACTTCATAACGAAATTGCCAAGAACACCTAGAGGTCACGATACGATTTGGGTAATCGTGGACCGTCTGACCAAGTCTGCACACTTTTTGCCGATCAGAGAAAAAGATATCACGAGCAAGCTTGCTGAGCTGTACCTGAGAGAGATTGTTGCACGACATGGAGTGCCTCTCTCGATCATTTCTGATAGAGATGGATTTGTGTCAAGGATTTGGCAATCCTTCCAAGAAGCTTTTGGTTCTCAGTTGAATCTGAGTACTGCATTCCATCCGCAGACAGATGGCCAGAGCGAGCGAACGATTCAAACGTTGGAAGATATGTTACGAGCTTGCGTAATGGATTTGGGTAGTAGTTGGGACGCTCACTTACCCTTGGTAGAATTCTCATACAACAACAGCTACCATGCGAGTATCCAAGCTGCACCGTTTGAGGCTCTTTATGGACAAAGAAGGAAACCTCTGGAATTTGAGGTAGGAGATATGGTTTTGTTAAAGGTTTCACCCTGGAAGGGTGTAGCACGCTTTGGGAAGCGTGGGAAGTTGAACCCGCGATACGTTGGACCATTCAGAATCCTGGAAAGGATTGGTCTTGTAGCTTACAAGTTGGATTTACCCGCATAACTAAATGGTGTTCATGATACATTTCATGTATCTAACCTGAAAAAGAGTCCAACTCAAGAAACAGTTGTCATACCTGCCGACGAAGTCCACATTGACAACACACTCCACTTTACTGAAGAACCTGTTGAGGTTACGGATTGGAAGGTTAACAAGACACAACGGAGTAGTGTTAAACTCGTCAAGGTTCATTGGAACGCGCAACACGGCCTAGAATTCACTTGGGAGCGTGAGGATCGCATGAAGGAAAAATACCCACATTTGTTCCATAAGACCCCTGCATCTAGTAGCAGAACTTAAATTTCGAGACAAAATTTTCTTAATGGGGGGAGAATGTGACAACCCTCATTAAACCAGGTATCCGTACAATTAATTAATTATAATTAAGCGCTTAATGACTGTACTGAATTACTTAATTGCTTTCTGATTACTGCGTCATACTTAGATGTGCATCACATATTACATAATGTCACATTATTATCACATACAGACTTTATTGACATACCTGATGCACAAAGCACAGTTAGCACAGTTAACGGATAGAACATGAATATGCTGACAGGGTTCAGTACATAGACAAACAGTGTTTTGAGGCCCAGTATGGGCCAGGGACAAGGTACTACACTAGTATGGTGTGTAGGGAAGTAAGGACCATATAACTGCATCACTAGGTGATAGATAAAGTGCCGGGAAGTGCCTAAAACTCACTTTAAGTGCAGAATTCTGTATTTTTCAGCAAAATTCAGCTTTTTAACATACTAGTTTTATGCAGAAAATTAACTAAATCGTATAGCTTGACACTTTAACAAACCGGTATCTAACCGAACAACCGGACATTACCCGGAACACCAAAATTTTGCCATACACATAAAACACTAGACTTTACACTCAACACCCTAACTATTTACCTACTTATAATTCAAAATTACAATTAATCCCCCCCCCCCCCTCATGATTTACGGTCACCATGGACCCACACCCCACTCAAGAATTTGTTGATTATTTTAATGGGATCTTGCTTGATAAGTTGGACAAAATATTGAAGGGTAATCTTTATAAGTATGGTGTGGATCTCACTAGATCATTTCATTTCATTCCAACACAACTTCACCCATCCCTCATACTCTCACTCTCCCTCTCGGCCCTAGAAGGTGCCGCCACCACCACCACCATATTCATCCATCAACCATCCCATTTCAATCTCATTTCAAGTGTTAGAAGGTGTTACATGGAGCTTGGTGCTTTAAGAACTTGAAGAACCTTCATCCATCGCTTTTATCATCCATTTTCATCATCTTTTTCTCTAGTGATCTTCCCTAGCCTTTGACCTAGTTGTAAGCTTCTTGTTACTAGTTTTTACTTCTCATTTTGTTGGTTAAAAGTTGTAGTATATTGTTAATCACAAGAACACTAAAAGAACATAAACAATAATCATAAACATAAGCTTACATATGATGATTTATGGATGAAATAATGTTGTTTAAATACATGCATGACACTTGATTGTTATTTACTTGAAATTATGATGTTGATCATCATAAGGAGCTTGCTAGATTGTGATTAAACACATGATTTAGCAAGTTAGAGGATGATTATATATTAACCCAAGAAGATCATCCTCTCTTACAAACTTGAACTTGAAAATAAAGCTATTTCTTGAAAAATAGTAAATAAAGTAAGCTAGTAAACTTATAGATTCAATATTCATGTATGATTTTTCAAGAAAACCAAGTTCAAAATATGATTTTTAGTAGAACTTGATTCTTACTTAAATGTACACTATTTTTGGTGATAAAATAAGTGTAAGAGCACTTTTATTTACAAGAAGAGTTTAAGAGAATAATTTTTGTAGAATATGTTTACAAGTTGTAAACATCTAAAGTTTTCAAGAATCAAGTTTATTAAGAAATAAACACACTATAAGGGGTAACCAAGTCTATTAAACATGCTACCAAGTTACTACGAGTTTTTGTGAAAGTTCAAAGTTCATGTTGTTGCATACATTGTATAATTTTTGCACTTGGGAAGTGTAGTTTGATTATTGATTGATGGGATGATTTTTGAAAAGAAAATGATATGCTTATATGGCATGGACACCTCCGTTTTTAGGGGAAACTATGGCAAAATTTTGTAAAAATATAAACACTTAGAAAATATTTTCTAACAAGTCTTTACAAGTATATTTTGATCATAAGTCTTCCATATAACTTTGCCATAATTTTTGTAACAAAAATACGAATTTTTGAGGTTGGGTTTTGTAAATAAAAATGGATAAATATATATTTAGAATATATATATACACTTTATATTTAAGACACTTGTGTGATTATTTTTATACTCGGTGAAATGGTTATATTATTTTAGGGTAAAATAATATCACTTAACAAAGTACCGTGAGATTTACCATCCAAGGCAATACCGTTACTTATATATTTTTGGTAAATATTATTTTGGATACAAGAAATGAAAATATGATTTTGTGAATATTACAAAGTTGTATCATATTTTTGACAAGGTGAAAATATATTATTTTGGAATATATTTTTGTGTATATTTAGAAGATATATGATTTTTGGGAAAAATATATATTTTCTGGACAATACATTATTTTTGGGACAAATTGAGTTACAAATATATTTTCTAAAGTAAGACTTAGAAATATATTATTTCGGAAATTACAATTACAATAATACAAATACATGTATAAGACACCCCATCCTTGGGAAGGAAATACAAAGTTAAATACTTGAGAAGTATTAATACAGAAATATTGTTTAAATAATTATTCCAAAACTAAATATAATTTAAGTTGAAATATCAATTATTTTGACAAATAATTAAAACTCGGAATAATATAAGAAACGTAACTCAAAACGCAAATACTAAGCAAAGGCACGGCCCGTATGTCTAATAGACATTAGTACACTGTAGGTAGTCGTGGTTGCTGACAGAGTTTGAGTTACGAGCTGAGGACGCAATAAAGTGAGTTCATGTCCCCCTTTTGTCTTAACTGTTTTCAGTTTTATACTTCGGGGGGTGAAATACATGTTACAATTATTACAGACATTTTATACATGGTATGATTAGCTTAAGGAGGGTTTACTACTAGATCATGTGAAGGGTGGGTACAACACTTAAGGCCATTAATCCTCGTCGTAGGACCGAGGGACATGAGTGATAGATCTATTTGGGTGTAGCGAGCCCACACCCATGAGGCCAGGGTGGCCCATAGTGGTGACTATGTCTTCCAGCCGGAAGCCCGGTACAAATTTGCTAGGTTTGAGTTTTCCTGCATCATTTCACACATACCATTGGCTTTGCAACCCATTGGTGATCTCTTTTTCCTTATTGCTACATACCAGGGACATTTATACATACAAGATATACTTCAAAGGTTTATACATACTCACATATACATGAACTCGCTCAACTTTTTGTTGATAATTTTAAACTACATGTATTTCAGGGAACTAGTGGATCTGGCAAGGGTATGCATATGTTTTCAAGCTGCGCTTAAATAAAAGATGTTATCTATGGTTGTTGAGTTTAGGGGTGTATCCTATTCCTGGACGGGATACATGTTTCCAAACTCGAGTTTTATTCAAAGTCGTTTGTGGAGTCTTTACGAACTCAGTTAGACAAGTCATGGTTTGTAACGTAATTTGGTATCGATGTTTTCAAGACAAGTTGTTGTGGTATTTTCTAAATGTAATTAATGGATGAATGTCTTTAGTTTTATCATTTAGCATTGTTATGATTAAATGCTATGGTATTAAGAAGTCACACCAAATAACCACGCTTCCGCAAAAGTCAGGGTGTGATAGTACACGCGAATAAGTTTACGTCATTAAAACAGTTATCTCGTATCTCGAAACAGTTGAACTTTGTGTGAAAATTTAAGTGGATCAGTATACTGACAATCTAAGTGAATCGTTTAGAACTTAAAGTGTTTTTAAATCTCAACGGTGCTAGTGATTTGTCTCAAAAACTGATATGATCCTCTTACACAAACTCACAAGAATATTGTCTGTAAATATTTCGTTACTGTTTTTCATTAGTGTGTTTTAGCATAAATTTTTGAAAAATCAAAAATATTTTATTTCATTTTATTTTCGACAACTGATGTTGAAAAACTGTTTTTCAAAATTCCAAGTGCTAAACATGATGAACAATAGTGGGTTGGGAGAGTATGTTTGAAATGAAAAGTGAAATTAAAGTTTGAGATAATGATTACTGTTAGTTAATCAAGGTCATTAATTTGAACTTGATATAACTATTGTTGATGATTGAACAACATCTACAAGAGGATTCTAAATTTGTTAAATCTTAACTATTGTGAAACTTATGTTTTGGGTAGAGATGTGTGCAGATCCCCGTGTCTGATCCTGTTGCTACGGAGAGTCAGGAATCGTTCCTGAACCTGTGAAAGCTATGTCAGATTACAATCACAGAACAATTTAAGGGGGAGTCTGTTAGCAAAGATGAGTTTGAAAGAGCCAGACTCAGATTCTGGAAAAAGATAGAGATTGAAGAATGCTTACAGTCTCAGATACTTTGGAAAGAGCGTGAAGACTGATCAAGACTGAAGACTCAACGTACTGAAGACTCGTACTAAAGACTCGTCAACATCCAAGGGGGAGTTTGTTGGTGCATATGTCTGTCGACTTCGTCTTTTATCGAGTCTTTTTTTAGATTGGATAGAATGGAGCTCGGTAGTCAAGAAAATAGGTTTTTAGGGTTGTAGGACCAGTTCGCACGAACTGGATGATCCAGTTCACACAAAGTGCCAGTTCACATGAACAGGTGATGTTTGGTTCGTGGGGACTGGCTTGCATATAAATATGAGAGCTCATGTCTTCATTTGTAAGGTTGGTGATTCCGGTAGCGAAGCTCTGCCGAAGTGTCGAACAAGTTGTAATCGGTTTCAAATCAATCTAATCGACATTTAAAGTGATTCCTAGTGTTAATTAAGCTGCAATGAAGATCGAATCATTGAATTCCGCCTTTGATTTGGTCTATAACTCTTCTGATCGACTCATTTGATCGATTCAACGATCCTACAGAAAGTCACAAAAGTAGACTTTTGCTTTGACTTTCAGTTCCGACCCGGTTTAGCTTGTTTTAGATATGCCTTAGGGTTCCTTTAGGACCATATTACATGTTAGTAAAACCCTCTGAGGTTATACTACATGCTTCCTTATTAATCCGATTCATTTGCATGTTTCCGTTAAATGCTTAAATGTTGACCATAATGCCCTTTTGATATTAAAACGAGATTTTTGAAAATGTGAGAGGACAAAAACCTTTATTACTGATATTTAAACATGTCCTCAAAATTTGACATCAGTTCATGGTCTAAAATGAGAGTTATGCACAATATCGTAAATGAAAGCCTCTTTATTAATTAAACGGGATATTTAATATAAATCATATTTAAACTCAAATTTTGACACCAAACCTTTTACCTACTGATATAATATAATATTTTGGGAATTTTGGAAATTTTTATTAAATTTTAAACTGATCATAACATAGAGTTCTCGCATAGGCTCGGTAATTGACGATAATGCCCTTTTTACTAATAAAATGAGTTTTACACATCTTTTACATATCAAACCTTTTTCTATTGATTTTATATAATAAATAAGTTATTTTAAACTGTAAAGGCTGGTCAAAATCTCATATTTCATTAATCAACCCGAATATCGTCAAATACCGACTTTTATGCGATTTAGGCGCATAGTATGGTTTAAAACCATACTTGGCACCTAAAGCTTGTTACCTACTGATTTTATGAATAAATTTTTATACTTTAACAGTAAATAAAAGTTTTGAACTCAGATTTCCAAATTTAACCCTCAAAGCATATGTGAAATGACCAAAATGCCCCTACGGTGCATAGTTTGGCCATAAATGATAAATTTCACATATGTGAGATATCATACTGATATAACTTATTAAAATAAATATTTTTACTAATTATTTTGAACCAGAAACTCAGATTACTAATTAACCTCTTTTATAATCTTTAAAATGACCAAAATACCCCTACGGGGTTTAAATTGATTTTAAATTCGTTTTGGGAATAATGGAAGGTATCCTACTAATATCACAACATATTTAAGGCATATTAACTTGTGAAACCTGTTCATGACTCATTTGGTTACCCGTTATGCATTTTTCGCGTTCGGTGCGGTTTATGTGACTAGCTTGCATAAATTAACCGAAACGGGTCAAACCTTATCATTTTTACCTCAAAATCCAGAATGTGTTTAGTTTACCCATATTATACAAGTCTTCATACTTGTCGGTTCTAAACCACATTCTAATCCGGTCTTCGCTTAATCTTGCGTTTTGAACCGTATACCTTTCTTTAAAACTAACCGGTCTAAGTATAGCATAAATAAGACCCGTTAGGAATCTAATAGGTTATTAAAACCTTTGTTGGGATTGAACCCTACCAGAGGAACAGATAATTAAAGCCAAAACCGGATCACAACAGTGGATTCACAATAAGCAGTTGTTTATATTAGACTTTCCCCTTGAAAGTGATAATAACAACTGATGGTCATCTATCCACTGTCCGTATACTACTGCTGCTACCCTTTAAACTGCTGATATAGCCCTGAAGAAGTAAACACTACTGGTTCAATCTACTAATGACAAAGCACTGCCCACTCAAGGACTGATCAACTTTGAGGAAAGCACTGATAGAAAAAGATAGCAGTAGTTTAGTGTATTACTTGTCTTATGTAGAATCAGTGGTTAAGATTAGCAGTTTTTGTATAGGAATAGTGGTTACAGGTTGTTAGGATGTTAGATGTCGCTTTCATGGTGACGTCAGCTGAGATGCCTCAGTGGTTTGGTTTTCCTATAAATGGAGCAGTACTCTGTACTGTTACATTTGATTGACTGAGCGAGTTCTTCTCCTCTAGTCCAATCCTTTCATCTTGTGTGCAATCAACCATGGAGAATCAGGCTGAGGGGGAGTTTAGTTTGTAAGCTTACTTTGTAATCTTTTGATTTGCTTTGTAACCTTTCGATTGATGGAGAGCATGTGTTTATCAAAACTATTTTCCTCTTTGATTGTGTTTACAAAGTTTGTGTTCATTTCCGCTGCATAACTCATTGAATCATGTTTATTAATTGTTCATTTATTACAAACAAACACAATCATGAGAGCCTCCGATCCTAACAATTGGTATCAGAGCCTGGACAGTCAAATTCGATCTAACAGTCAATTTGACATAACAGTTCAGCTCAAAAATCATTGATACTAAGGTTGATTGTATTTAGTTGAAAAACAGAGTAACGAGAAATCATGTTCAAAGTGACTACTCAAAAGCTCTGTAAAACAACCAAGATGTCATAGGACACACAAACTTCATATAACAAGTGATGTCATACATAAACCACCTATAGTTTTCAGACCTGAAAATATGTCTGGTAACTATGGTAATATTATTTACAAAAATTGATTTTAATTGTTGTTATGAAGTTTTTGTTGTTTCCATCATGGTTGTTACTAAGGTGTGAACCTCAGGTCAACAAAAACCTATGTTCATAAAAACATTAGTGTTTTGTTTACATAAAAAGAGGGAAAGTAAAACTTTAGTCATTCAGATCTTATGTATTGAAAAACAGATTGAGAATCCTTCAAAAGGACCAAAATCAATTATGTTAAGAATACATTAAGAAAATCAGTAGTAAAAGATGTCCAGATCATGGGTAATGTGAAAATTTGGCATAAGCATGTGCAGAAATGACCAAATCTCTCAAAACGTTGCTGCAAAACGATTCTGGAATATGTATTCCTTAAATAAATACCTCCCATTGAGTATATAAGTGCTTATGAATAGGAAGGGTAAAAAGGGAAGAAGAAAAATTACAAAAACTCAAAAGTGTGTTTATCTCAAAACTTTTGAAGTAAAGAGTATAAGTATAAAGCACTTAAGAGTACAAAAATAGGGTGGACAATGGTCATCAAGCAACTGTGTGCATTCATTGGTACAGGAAAATTCAGGTAAAAATTGTATCACCAGTGGTTAAACTTAAAAGAGGACAAAACAAGTTTTTCTACATCATCACATGGTAAAGTCTATGTCAGGACTCTCAAAACCTATGTGTACATGTCTCCTCATTTTTGCAATCAATTGACAAGGAAATGGTCCCAAACAGTGGTTATTACAATGTATTCCAAATCATTGACCATATTCTTAGAACTTGAGAATGATGTGACTATGAGTTTTAATTGGAAAATATACCAGATCCTTTTTTATGTTGTTTTCAGAATAACCTTTAATTATTTTTGTTTCCTTGAAAAGGTTTTTCTCAATAAAACAGGATATATTATTCTTTATTTTTCTTTTGAATGATATTTTTTTGTACTCTTACTTGTTTTTGATAGTAAAAGTTTCAATCTCCTGTCAGGATATAAAACCTTTATTTTTGTTGGTTATATTATCCTTAAAAAACAGATCAAAAGGAAATGGTACAAGTGTCAAGGTTATGTCAAACTCAAGTTTGTTTTAACACTGATTAAAAGATTGATTGCCAACAGACCCTAAAATACTTGGGTACTCATGTTCTAATTAAAATATTATGACACAAAATGAGTAGCCTTAGTAAAAGGGTTTTAATCATCTGGGATACTAAACCACTGTCAGGAATCTATAAAAGCTTCAAAACCTGTAATTGACATGTGGCAGAACTTTGGATGAAAATTTCTGTAAAAACTGCTGACATATTAAACTTGGCAATTTGCATCTAAAATGTATTTTGTTGAGAATAACAGTCTTGCAGATATTTCAGAATCACCATCAACAGATGTTAGACTTGATATTGTGGTTTCACAAGATAAAATCATTTCTTTCATCAGAACAGCAGATGCTCAAAATATTCGTCAAGAGCTTATCCACTGGTGCACTAACAGTTGCTGATATACTAGTCTTTCAAATCTTTACCAATACCCCTAACCACTGTTTGGCTCAAACATCTGTTTCCTAAATACTGTCCACTGCTGAAAGTCAACCCCTGATCCTTCATTTTCTTGGCAAGCACTGATGATCAAAATCAGTGTCTTATCCACTGATATGCTATCCACTGATAGTAAAAATCACCCACTGCTCTCATATTGTTACCGTTGCAACCACTGATATTTGCTTCATCAGTGGTTCTCCAAAACAACTGTTCTCCATTATTCATCTTTTCATCAGAGGTTGGCACGTGGTCAGCTTTTAGCCATTAGATCTTTGTAACCGCTGTCACATCAGCATTCACTTTCTCCCTAAATAAAACCCTGACCAAAACCCCAAATAGGTTTTTACACTGTCAAATTGAATTCCAAAAATTCTCGTCTCAAAGCAGTTTCCAGCCTTCCTTTTCAAATCATTCTTCGTATTTCTTCATCAAAATGACGAAATCAAAATCAAAGTCAAAATCATCATCATCTTCCAAAGAGGTCGCTCAAACGGCCGCTGAACCCATTGAAATCCCTTACAAATCCCCTCACAACTACTTGGGTCTACTGACAAAACCCACCAACAACCACACCTTCGATTCCATCATCGACATCATTACTGCATCAAAGTACAAAACTTTGCTAACAGCAGATGCTCCAATCTACCAACAAACCCAGAGAGAGTTTTGGAAAAATGCTACGCTTGAAAAACAAGACGATAAAGTCATAGCCATCAACTCTTCCATACAGGGTAAAGCGATTAAAATTACTCCACAATCCATTTCAGAAGTCTTTAAACTCGATGATCAGCAAGGTAAAACTTCTTTTCTTAAAAACGAGTTGAAAACTGATTTTCTGAAAAGGGGGTATGCAGAACAAACAAAAAGAGATACCTTACAAAAAGGTTTCTTTCCTTCTGCACCTAGGTTTTTATTCCACACACTTTTGATGTGTGTTTCAAATAAAACAACTTATTTTAACGAAATACCATTGAAGATCCAATGTCTGGGTTATGCTATTTTAAATAATGAAAATTATAACTATTCCCAGGAGATCTTTGATGATTTGGTGAAAAATGTTGATAGCAAAGCATTTCTACTTTTTCCAAGGTTTCTAAGCTACTATTTTAAACAAAAATTTGGAAAAGAAAATAAAAATTTGCTCGAACAAGGTGTTTATTTTCAAATAAAAGGTTTAACACCTGAAACATTCACTAGAATGTTAACACCTTTAAAAACAAAAGCAGAGGTGCCTGAGCAGAATTTAGCAGCTACCACTGCTCCTCAGGTATCAGCTGCTGAGCCCACTGCTCCAGATGATCATAGCAGCACAACCATTGCTTTGAAACCCACACCTGCCATTACCAAAAAGACCAAAAAGAAATCATACAAAAAACCCATCAAACCTAAAACAAAGGCAACTCTGGAAGATGAGATCCCAGAGCCACTGCCAGTGACAACACAAATGTCACTTACAACCACTGTTGTTACTACCTCACAGCAGATGGAAGAAAGATCTCCACCATTGCCTCAAACTCCTCTTGCATCCTCACAAAAGGATCAGGTTGTAAGCACAGGGACCCCACATTATTAAGCTCTGGACCCAATTGGATTCATCTTCCTCAGTCCTGATCCCAAGGACATGTCTCTTTCATCACCTATATCTTCACCCCTCACATTACCACAATCCATAATACCCTTGTTGCATGCAGTTGCTATAGCTCAGACACAAACCAGTTCCTCTCTATCACCTATCACTGAGAGTACACTCCAACAAGTGACTGGGTCTGATGCTTATACCTCTGCTATCCCAGCAACAACTGAGGAGGTTACACTGCAGGAGTTACAAGTAATTCCTGACAGTAATTCACGTGGAGCAGCAACTATAAATGTTGGATCAACAGATTTACATTTGGCTAGTTGTTTCATTAATCAGACTCCCTTGAAGGCAATTTCTTCCATAGCACCACTGATAACCACTAGTGAGGCTATTTTGACCACTGGTACCATCAAAAGGTTATCAAGTGCTGAAGAAAGAAGTCCCCAGTACCAAGAACAAGGGGCATCAATGGATGATTTTTGGGCTTCGTTTCCTAAGTCACACATTGATACAACCACTGCTGGTGGAGAATCAGATGATCCCATTAATTTGGGTGATGATTTAAAATATCAGGAATTGACGGACAGAGTTGAAAATCTTGAAACATCAGTTGCTGAAATAAAGGATATGGTGCAACAGTTGTTAAAAGCTCAAAAAGCACAATCCACTGCTGTTCCAGCTCAAGCACCTGCACAACCTGCACCTGCTGCAAATGAGCTATGGAATGTATTTCAACCCCTGCTTAAAAAACAAAAACAAATGGCTGATCAGCAGCATGCAATACATGTACAAATGCTGACAAACATGGTGGAGTCAAGATTTAAAGATACTCAAGCAGACATCAAAGCTATCAAGGCTCATATACAAAGCACCACTGGAAAAGTTCCTCCCACTATTCTCTTCATGAATAACCCCTTCCCAGATAATGCCAAAAAGGGGGAGAAAATCAAGTGGAAGAAGAAGGGAATTGAGGATGGTGTTTATATTGAACCGGAAAAAGATAGCCAGACTAAAGCTGCCATATCAACACATACTACTTCACCACACACCACCACAACCACTGCCCTACCACCATCATCATCTATAATCACAGCACCACCACCAAAACCAAACTCACTACCATTAACTCCTGCCATAAAGCAGAAGACAACAGATGTTACAACATCTGTTGTAACGACAACAGTGGTTGAAACACCAGTTGTTTCAACACCTGTTAGTCAGACACTTTCCACCACTCAAACCACCACCACTGATCCACCCAAGACACCATCAGCCTCTCCTACAATAAAAAGGAGAAGGATTTTCATTCCTGATGATGATTCTCCATCACCACCATCAAAAACAACTTCACCACCTTCAACCCCTGCTCAAAAGCAGAAGACATCTACTAACACATCAGTAGTTGTAATGACAACAGAGGTTGAAACACCAGTTGTTTCAACAACTGTTTTTCAGCCACTATCCACCACTACCTTCACTTCACTTCAAGCCATCTTCACTACAATCAACAAATCACCCAAAAGCACTCCTTCACTGGAGAAAATTTACTCCAGAAAAAGAAAAACAACTCAGGCAGGTGATGACAAATATGATCCTATGGCTGCAAAATATCCACTGGAACCTGAAGCTGTAAAAAATGAGATGAGACAATTCTACACTGAGGATGATCCTTCAAAAAGAAGATTTCCTTCTCTCATAGGCTTCATAATCCTAGAAAATATGGATGAATATCTCAAGCTCAAAGCAAGGCAGGCTAAGATAAGAGCCAAACTTGAATGTGAAGGTCAAAGTGACAAAGCCATTTCTGAAAGAATGGAATTTTTGCTCACCAAAGTCAAACAGATGGAAGACTATGCAAGAGATCTGAGCAAAGAAATGGAAAATTTACCACCCAAAACAGATCTACGAAAAGAAATGAGAAAAGAATATCTTGCATACATCATGAAAGAAAAATTCTATCCAGCTGAAGAAAAAAAATTCGAAGAATGGCCAATAGTTGCATTAAAGCATGAGGCGAACAGAATTGAAAGAATAAAAAATGATCCAAGCAAGAAGAGGAAAGCTCCAAACTGGAGTAAGAACAAAAAGCTCATTGCTGATCTTACTTCAGAGTACAAAAGGAAGAAACAAGAGCTGGTGGATGCAAAGGTTGAACATTCCAATGTCATAGCAAAGTGGACTAGACAGTATACAGATGAGGCTTATGTAAGGCTGAAAAGAAGAAAAATGACAAGTCCTGTTTCACCAAAGAAGCCTGAACACAAAGAGCCAAAACAGGTCATTGATCCTAAACCACTGTTCACATCAGCAGATACCTCTATCATTGTGATAAACCAAGGAAAGAGGAAACATCTGACTGTTGCAGAAGAAAAGGAAAAGGAAGCTGAATACTTTGAAGAAGCCATCAAGAAAATGGCTTTAGATAAAGACAGATCAGCAAAGCTTCAAGACCTTGCCAAAAAGGTTTTAAACAAACCATCATCACCAAACACATCAGCAGAAATATCAGACATTGAGCTGGATCAACAAAAGAGACAAGAGCAGAATGACAAAGAAGTTGAAGAAGATATAGCTGCAGCAAATAATGTCATAAAAATGGCTTTCCAACAAATGTCTGAAAATTCTGAGCTAGCAAAAGCTTAGGAACTACTTCACAAATATTTACAAGGCCAAAAACTCCCAACTCATCAGTAAATAAACCTCTCCCAAAAAACCCATTGGGTTCAAAAATACTAAAATGGATGTTTGATCAAAAGACCCATGTATTGACCCTGTTCAGATCCAATGGAGAAGTGAAGTACATATCAAGGAAACAAGCACTAAGCCTTGGTGTTGAAGATCTACAAGATCTCCTTGACTTACACTGTGCAGGGATAAGGATGACTCAAGTTCCAAGGACTTTGAAGCAGAATTTAAAAGACAAGCTAAGGAACTTCTGATAAGAAAATAAAGATCCAGAATAATGAAGGGTTTTGGCATTATCTGTTCCAGGGGGAGATTGTTGGGATTGAACCCTACCAGAGGAACATATAATTAAAGCCAAAACCGGATCACAACAGTGGATTCACAATAAGCAGCTGTTTACATTAGACTTTCCCCTTGAAAGTGATTATAACAACTGATGGTCCTCTATCCACTGTCCGTATACTACTGCTGCTACCCTTTAAACTGCTGATATAGCCCTGAAGAAGTAAACACTGCTGGTTCAATCTACTGATGACAAAGCACTGCCCACTCAAGGACTGATCAACTTTGAGGAAAGCACTGATAGAAGAAGATAGCAGTAGTTTAGTGTATTACTTGTCTTATGTAGAATCAGTGGTTAAGATTAGCAGTGTTTTGTATAGGAACAGTGGTTACAGGTTGTTAGGCTGTTAGACGTCGCTTTCATGGTGACGTCAGCTGAGATGCCTCAGTGGTTTGGTTTGCCTATAAATGGAGCAGTACTCTGTACTATTACATTTGATTGACTGAGCGAGTTCTTCTCCTCTAGTCCAATCCTTTCAACTTGTGTGCAATCAACCATGGAGTATCAGGCTGAGGGGGGGGTTTAGTTTGTAAGCTTGCTTTGTAATCTTTTGATTTGCTTTGTAACCTTTCGATTGATGGAGAGCATGTGTTTATCAAAACTATTTTCCTCTTTGATTGTGTTTACAAAATTTGTGTTCATTTCTGCTGCATAACTCATTGAATCATGTTTATTAATTGTTCATTTATTACAAACAAACACAATCATGAGAGCCTCCGATCCTAACAACCTTCCTTCTAGATTAGGAGCCCGGTAAAAGGTGTCTGTACTTGCTTGATTAATTTATGGCTGGGATTAAATTTATATTTTTGCTCAGGTAAATACTTTTAACTTATTTTCCCTTATACGGGCTTGGGGTACGGTATTTAATAATACCGCTTCATCGGGTATTGAATCTTTAATCGAATAATGGTTAAAACATTAAGATAACTCGTTTAATCTGTTTTGTTTGTTTTAAGCCTTTGGGGGGTTAATGACCGTGTCTTGGATATCCTCGGCTCATTCATGGAAATGGCCATGACTTAAGCACGGGGTGTAAGCATACACCTACCGGTGCGTATGTAAAGAAGATATAACCACTTGTTGAGAATAACTCGTTGTGGGACTATATCATGTGGTGGTCTATTACTCTTTAACCCGGTACTTCTAACCCGGGCTACTGAAAGTATGACAAACATATAATTCTTTTACAAGATTATTTTTAAAATAATTATCCCAAGTTAATAAAGAATATTTATGCTTAGTGCATTTAAATCATTTTTTTATAAACACTTTTCAAAAGAGACAGTTAATTGTATTTACCAGTGTAAACTGACATATTTTCAAAAGGTTAAAGTGCAGGTGCTACTCGTAATCGGCTGGCTACTCCTAGTATCAAATAAAAAGTCTTGCAAGCTCGTGATGCTTAATTCTGTTGAACAATATTTTCTTATATTTTAGATCCGCCTGTGGATCCCCTTACAATCCGTTTGTAATATTTTATGTTACTTTGAATCGGTTTGTAATAATATTACTTTTAGACTTCCGATGTGCATTTAAACTGTGATTATTGACCATGATGATATTACTACGTCATGATACTCCCCACCGGGCCCACCGGTAATACGTGGAAATATCGGGGTGTGACAGGTTGGTATCTGTCACATCCCCAAAATCCACCATGCGGAGTATCACCGCTTGGAGGCGTGACATGACCAGGATCGAGCCACCAATCATATTGAACAACATATTTAGGTAAATAAAACCAACCACAATACTATTGGTGACCAAAAGGAAGTTAACCAAGTTCAATTTAATCAGCGGAAGCATAAGACGTTAAACCAAAACACAAATTCGTGGTTCATAAGTTTAAAGACCCAAACATAAGTTTCATATGTTCATAAAGTTTATTTATTAAGTACGGGACATATCAGTTCGCATCCCACAACGACCACTTCCATGTGCAAGCTCCATAGCATCTAGCGACCTGCAAAGCATGTAGCAACGAGTCAACAACAAAGTTGAGTGAGTTCACGGTTGGTTGTCCATTTTAGGGTTGTTTCCAAAAATGTAGTTTAATCTCATTCAGCTATCCAGCCGTGGGGGTTACCCCATAGTTCGAAAACGTTTATTAGTTAACCATCCCATGTCCACCTTCCCTGACTCTCCAGCCCGGCACTCCGGCCGTGGGGGCTACCCCATTATTTAGACTACCAGACTCGTTTATCATATTGACTACTAACGAAAATTAATTGTGCCCTAGAGTCGGTTTCTATCATCACCGACATGCCATAGTCCATTAGTACACACCCGTCCAACTGGCACGGTGTGCGGTTTGTTAAACCTAATAGCGCTATTAACTAATGACCCGCTCGCCATAGCCTCGGCGATTAAGTCGATACAAAAAGGGAGGGACTTCGCTGATAGAGTTCTAGTCCAGTAAGTCTAATCCGTCCTAACAGGACAAGGAATTTACATTCCTGAACACGTCCCAAAGGACGAGGAATCCCTATTCCTGAACCCATTCCCATTCCCACCGGGAATTACCATGCTTTGTAGAAAAGTGTGAACTCACCTCGGTTTGCTCGGTTAGATTCTCAAATATAGTTAACAGTCAAGGTCGGTCAATCACGTCCTAATAAGGTACGGATAACAATCAGTTTCTCATGCATAACACGTATCCTACGTACGGTTTATTTACACATCACTTCTACCACATAACATGTACACACTTTAATAGTTCACGCTCATATAAACATTCCACCTATAGCTACCCAAGAACAAGCATACGATATTGCACATGTTACTTTCATTGACATAGAACATGTTAGATCATCCTCAGATAACATACTCGACATTTAGACACCCAATTTACGACTTATGTCATTTCAGCTTTTATATTCAAAACTGGGCTGTTTTCGGGGATTTTAATAAAATAGTTAACTTGTTCCAAAAATTCCCAACTTTTTGCAGAAGGTCTTAAACGATCTAAATATTATTGTGTAAAAATATTGGGATCCAATTCATCCCCAATATTTTATAAAAATTCATTTTCCGGATAGAACTCAGATTTATCTTTTTCTGACTACAGTCCACGGAATAATTTATTTAAAATTCATCGAGAGTCCGATTTATGAAATTCCAGTGAGAGAATTACAAATACATCGGTGGTCATCTACAGTACAAATTTCATGATCTAACTCTACACAGAATTCAAGTTATGACAGAAAACAAAACGCATATTTTTAGCAGTAAAAATGCAGCTCTAGCTGCTGTTACAAAACGACACTTTAAAAATAGTAAACGAAGTCCAAAAATTATGATTCCAGTGTCATTAGAACCGTATTTCATAATACATAAATCTAGACTTTAGAAAATACATTTTTCGTTTTATTAAGGTCCTATTAGAGCCAACTGAAGTTGGCTGTAATCACCAAACAGCCTTCTGTTTTCAGTCTTTAACACTCTAAAGCGCGCTCGATTGATTCCGTTAACATGTTTAGCGATAAACAACGATACTTACAGCATATTATAAGTCCTTCATATCAGCACATAATCATCATACACCAAACAACATCATTCTAACATCATTTCTTCATGTATCATCTTGTTTAAACTTATGTTCAAGTTTTAAGTGCAAGATCTTATGGTGTTCATATGTTTTCTTTATAATGCATCTATTAACCACTAAAACAACATGTAAAATGCAAGGATCTAAGTTCTTACCACTAGCTCAAGGCTAGGGGAGTTCAAGTGTGGAAAAGTGGTGGATAAAAGAAGATGGGAGAGGTCATTGAGCTTCCGAACACACCGAGCTTCGTTATTCGCCTTTGTGCACCTTGTAGTAACCTTGGATTGCTTGGAGTTTGAAGTAAAAATGGTGTGGGTGTGAGACTAGTTTCAGCCGAGATTTAGAGGAGAGGAGAGAGTGAGAATGTTGGTGAAGAAGATGATTAATACAAGTATTCTTATAAATCCACAAATCCTATTATCCATTGGTTCCATGGTCCCCTCAAGTACATACCATAATCCAATCAATATCTTGCTAGTTCCAAGAAGGAGATTTCTTAGAGATTTAAAAATATTTGAAAAGGTCTTGGGTGTGTGGGCCATAGGGACGGTTACACAAGGGGGGGGGGGGGGTAAATGAAAGTTCAATGGTAAATAAATCAATTAGTGGGAGGTTAAAGTGTAAGGTCTAATATTTAGTGTGTACCATGTCTTATGTAGTGTGTTTAAGTGTTCAGGGACCATGACTAGCTCAGAATAAGTGAAACAATGTTTCTGATAATATTTTAGTGTTCCGGGTAATGTCCGGTTGTTCGGTTGGATACCGTTCCGTTAAGGTGCTTAATTAATCCGTAAAGTGTCCTATATATATATTTTTGTAACACTTTTAATTCTCAACACTTAGGAAAGCACACAGGACTATTTAGTAACTTTTCTGTACACTACTAGTATGTTAACAAGCACATTTAAGTATAACACAGAAATCAAAAAGCAGTTAAGTAATTCCACACAGTCATCAAGCACTTTAATTACCATTAATAAATTGTACGGATACATGGAATTATGAGGGTTGTCACATTCTCCCCCTGTTAAGAAAATTTCGTCCCGAAATTTAGCACGTGGTTACTGAGGAAGCTAGTTAAGTTGTGTTGGTTTCCTGGTTTTCCTGGGGTGTCACATCATCCCCCTGTTGGTTTGGAATTTCGTCCCGAAATTCTGCAGTAGCTTCAGCCTCAATAGTGGTTGCACTCTTCTTAAACAACTGGGGATACTTGAATTTCATTTGGTCTTCTCGTTCCCAGGTATACTCTGGGCCACGACGGGAATCCCAACGAACTCGGACGAGAGGTATCCTGGTGCGCTTGATAAATTTAACATCTCGATCCGTAATCTCTAATGGTTCTTCGACGAATCGCAGCAGGTCGTCGATAGTGAGCTCCTTTAAGGGAACTATGAGGGTCTCATCTGACAGACTCTTCTTCAGATTTGATACGTGGAATACGTTGTGAACTCCGCTGAGTTTTGTCGGTAGATTCAGCCTGTAGGCCACCTTGCCAATCTTCTCAATGATTTCAAAGGGTCCAACGTATCGCGGGTTAAGTTTGCCTCGTTTGCCAAAACGAACTGCACCTTTCCAAGGTGAGACTTTGAGTAGCACCCGATCCCCAACCTGGAACTCGAGTGGCTTTCTTCGCTTATCAGCATAGCTTTTCTGACGGTCACGAGCTTCCGCCATTCGCTGTCGTATCTGAGTAATCCTCTCAGTCGTGTCTACTACAAGTTCTGGGCCTATGATTTGGCTGTCGCCAACTTCTGCCCAACAAAGGGGTGATCGGCATTTCCGTCCGTATAATGCCTCAAACAGAGCGACCTGAATACTGGTGTGGTAGCTGTTATTGTATGAAAATTCCACCAAAGGGAGATGCTTTTCCCAACCATTGCCAAAATCAATCACACATGCCCTAAGCATGTCTTCAAGGGTTTGGATGGTGCGTTCAGATTGCCCATCCGTCTGTGGATGATATGTTGTGCTCATATCTAATCGAGAACCAAAGGACTTGTGCATAGCTTGCCATAATTCAGATGTAAAACGTGAGTCTCGATCAGAAATGATGGAGGTTGGCACTCCGTGCCTTGATACTACTTCCTTTAGGTAGATGTCTGCTAGAGTAGAAAACTTATCGGTTTCCTTGATAGCCAAGAAGTGTGCAGACTTAGTCAATCGATCCACGATCACCCAAATGGTATCATTTCCGCGTTGAGATCTGGGCAGGCCAGTAACGAAATCCATGGAAATTTGCTCCCATTTCCATTTCGGGATCTCAGGTTGTTGAAGTAGGCCTGATGGTTTCTGATATTCAGTCTTGACTCTAGCACAAGTCAAGCATTTACTGACGTAGGTTGCTATGTGGGCTTTCATGCCAGGCCACCAATACGTAGTCTTGAGGTCGTGGTACATTTTATCTGAACCAGGATGTACCGAATAACGAGACTTATGTGCTTCATTCATCACAAGCTCGCGTAAACTACCATAGAGTGGAACCCAAATACGCCATGTTACATAGTAGGCGTCGTCTTCCTTTTGTTCTAGCCGCTGCCTTGATCCTCGTATGGACTCAGCCCTGATGTTCTCTGCTTTCAATGCTTCAACCTGAGCATCTCGTATCTGGGCGGGAAGACTAGAGTGAATGGTAAGATGTAATGCACGTACACGCTTAGGTATAGTATCCTTTCGAGTGAGGGCGTCGGCCACAACATTTTCCTTGCCCGGATGGTATTTGATAGCGCATTCATAATCGTTCAAGAGCTCAACTCATCGGCGTTGACGCATGTTTAACTCCTTTTGCTTGAAGATATGCTCGAGACTCCTGTGATCGGTGTAAATGATGCACTTGGTACCGTACAGGTAATGTCTCCTATCTTTAGCGCAAAAACAACTGCTCCCAATTCCAAGTCGTGCGTAGTGTAGTTCCTTTCGTGAACTTTAAGTTGCCGCGATGCATAGACAATGACCTTATCACGTTTCATTAACACGCAACCAAGTCCTTGGATGGAAGCGTCGCAGTAAACCACAAAATCTCCTGTGCCTTTAGGAAATGAGAGGATGGGCGCGCTACAAAGCCTATATTTCAAATGCTGAAATGCGGACTCCTGTGCATCACCCCAATGATAGGTGACACCCTTCTGAGTCAGTGAAGTGAGAGGATGCGCAATCTTCGAGAAATCCTTGATGAATCTTCTGTAGTATCCTGCCAAACCCAAGAATTGGCGGATTTCTGTTGGTGTACGGGGTGCAGGCCAGTTCTTGATCGAGTCTACCTTGGATGGGTCAACATGAATTCCATCCTTGTTTACCACATGGCCTAGAAAGTGGACTTCGCGAAGCCAGAAGTCACATTTCGAAAACTTGGCATACAACTGCTCTGCTCGAAGAAGTTCCAGCATAAGTCGTAGATGCTGCTCTTGTTCCTCCTGACTCTTCGAATAGATCAGGATATCGTCGATGAATACAATGACAAACTTATCCAGGTAAGGCTTGCACACTCGGTTCATGAGATCCATGAAGACCGCAGGTGCATTTGTCAATCCGAAAGGCATAACCAGAAACTCGTAATGGCCGTAACGAGTTCTGAATGTTGTTTTGGAGACGTCCTCCTCTCGGACTCTCAGCTGATGGTATCCCGATCTCAAATCAATCTTAGAGTAATAGCTCGACCCTTGCAGCTGGTCGAACAAGTCGTCAATATGTGGAAGAGGATAACGATTCTTCATGGTTACCTTGTTAAGTTCGCAGTAGTCAATACACATTCTGAAAGTACCGTCTTTCTTCTTTACGAATAACACTGGAGCTCCCCAGGGAGAAGAGCTAGGACGTATGAAACCCTTTTCCAAGAGTTCTTGTAGCTGCGTGGACAGTTCCTCAAGTTCCGATGGAGCTAGACGATAAGGTGCTCGAGCTATGGGCGCTGCTCTAGGAGCTAGCTCGATTTGAAACTCAACTTGACGATGAGGCGGAAGACCAGGTAATTCCTCAGGAAATACCTCAGGAAAATCGCGCACAATAGGAATGTCTTTAATTCTCTTCTCTTCCGTTGATGTGTCAGTAACGAGTGCTAGAATGGCAGTGTGGCCCTTTTGCAAACACTTCTGGGCCTTAAGGAAAGAGATAATGCCTACGAAAGCACCACTCTTGTCGCCATGAATCATGAGGGGTTCTTCACCAGGATGAGGGATGCGGACACTCTTCTCGTTGCAAAGAATTTCCGCTTGTTGATGAGATAGCCAATCCATCCCAATAACGACGTCGAAACTACCAAGTGTGATAGGAATAAGATCGATAGGGAAAGTCTGACCAGCTAAGACGAGGTTACAACCTTTAACTATGTGTGTGGCTTCAAGACTTTTACCGTTGGCTAGTTCTACCGTGTGTTTGGTGTTCAAAAGTGTTGGAGTGCGCTAAAGCATTTGGCTAGCTTTTAAGGACAGATAACTAGTATCGGCACCCGAATCAAATAAACAGTAACAAAGAAATCATCCAGAAGAAACTTACCCATCACAATGTTGGGATCATTCCTTGCATCACCCTGACCAATCACGAACACATGACCCCTTGCCCCATTACCATTGTTGTTTCCCCCATTGCCGTTTCCATTCCCCTGATTGTTGTTGTTCTGGTTCTGATTTAGCTGGGGGCAGTCTTTCTTAAAATGGCCCTCAGCACCACATTGAAAACACCCTTTGTTGTTACCTTGTTGTTGCTGCTGTTGGCGTTGATTTGGTGGGGTTTGCTGTTGTTGTCGGTTCTGATTCGCCGGACGCTGACTCCTACAATCCCTGACAATGTGACCAGGCTTGTTGTATCGATGACAGTTGCCTTTATTACATGGCCCGTTGTGGTGCAAGTTACAGCTATTAAATTTGGGGTGATTTCCCTTGTATCCACCCTGACCTTGATTCCCAGAAGATTGCTGACCGGGGCTCCTGTATTCACCTGTCTTTCGCTGCTGGGACTGAGCTGAAGTAGAACCTCTACCAGAATTCCCATCCCATTTTCGCTTGCTATCATTGGGAGCGTCAGTAGTAGTAGCACTAATACGCTTAGGCAGTCTGCTTTGTTCCACTGCCTGGTCGGTGAGACGGTGAGCCAACTTGATGATTAGTTGAATGGTACCCAGGTTAGCTGAAGTTACGTGACTCTGAATCTCTGGTACAAGACCCTTGAGGTAAAGCTCAATACGTTTGATGGGAGGGTCCACCATAGTAGGGCACAAGATGGCCAGCTCGTTTGACCTTTTCGTATACGCCTCAATCTCAGACCCCGTCATCTTCAGATTGAAAAATTCTACCTCTAGCTTGTGGATGTCATCACGACTGTAGTATTCTTCTTTGATTAGTTCTTTGAAATCATTCCATGAGGTGGCATTAGCAACCGCCAACCCAAGCAGTTGAACCTGCGCTTTCCACCAGGTTAACGCAGCACCTTCAAGTGTTTCGGTAGCATATTTCACCCTACGGTCTTCAGGGCATTCGCATATCTCAAAAACAGACTCAAGCTTCTCAAACCAGTGGAGAAGGCCTACCGCTCCTTCTGCGCCGCTGAAGGTACTGGGTCGGCAATCCATGAAGGTTTTGAACGTGCACACAGGAGGTTGAGCATGTTGACCTCCTGCAGGGATAGCTGCGAGTGCCTCAGCAACTCGTTCATTGTTCAAAGCCGTCAACTGGGCTTGAGTTAGGTTGATACGTCCTCCGCGTCTGTTCATGATCTTCACAATGAAGCAACGTAAGTGAGAAAGTGTCACGAAAGTGCGTAAGTGTGGGACGATAGTAGAGAGTAAGCACACAAGGTTCAAATAGCAGTTATCACATTAACTAGTGCACAGTGTGAATTATCTAACCGACAATATAACATAAATCATATCACCTATTGTTTCGAGTCTTGCACGTGGAGTGAAGCGTCGTTGTGGATCGTTGAGCACTATACAGGTTATAGTCTGGTTTTATCAAAAGCTTTTCCCTTTTTTTAAAAACCAAGTTCGCTATAACCAATGGCTCTGATACCAATCTGTCACACCCCAAAAATCCACCATGCAGAGTATCACCGCTTAGAGGCGTGACATGACCAGGATCGAGCTACCAATCATATTGAACAACATATTTAGGTAAATAAAACCAACCACAATACGATTGGTGACCAAAAGGAAGTTAACCAAGTTCAATTTAATCAGCGGAAGCATAAGACGTTAAACCAAAACACAAATTCATGGTTCATAAGTTTAAAGACCCAAACATAAGTTTCATAAGTTCATAAAGTTTATTTATTAAGTACGGGACATATCGGTTCGCGTCCCACAACGACCACCTCCATGTGCAAGCTCCATAGCATCTAGCGACCTGCAAAGCATGTAGCAACGAGTCAACAACAAAGTTGAGTGAGTTCACGGTTGGTTGTCCATTTTAGGGTTGTTTCCAAAAACGTAGTTTAATCTCATTCAGCTATCCAGCCATGGGGGTTACCCCATAGTTCGAAAACGTTTATTAGTTAACCATCCCATGTCCACCTTCCCTGGCTCTCCAGCCCGGCACTCCGCTTGTGGGGGCTACCCCATTATTTAGACTACCAGACTCGTTTATCATATCAACTACTAACGAAAATTAATTGTGCCCTAGCGTCGGTGTCTATCATTGCCGACGTGCCATAGTCCATTAGTACACACCCGTCCAACTAGCACGGTGTGCGGTTTGTTAAACCTAATAGCGCTATTAACTAATGACCCGCTCGCCATAGCCTCGGCGATTAAGTTGATACAAAAAGGGAGGGACTTCGCTGATAGAGTTCTAGTCCAGTAAGTCTAATCCGTCCCAACAGGACGAGGAATTTACATTCCTGAACACGTCCCAAAGGACGAGGAATCCCTATTCCTGAACCCATTCCCATTCCCACCGGGAATTACCATGCTTTTGTAGAAAAGTGTGAACTCACCTCGGTTTGCTCGGTTAGATTCTCAAATATAGTTAACAGTCAAGGTCGGTCAATCACGTCCTAATAAGGTACGGATAACAATCAGTTTCTCATGCATAACACGTATCCTACGTACGGTTTATTTACACATCACTTCTACCACATAACATGTACACACTTTAATAGTTCACGCTCATATAAACATTCCACCTATAGCTACCCAAGAACAAGCATACGATATTGCACATGTTACTTTCATTGACATATAACATGTTAGATCATCCTCAGATAACATACTCGACATTTAGACACGCAATTTACGACTTATGTCATTTCAACTTTTATATTCAAAACTAGGTTGTTTTCGGGGATTTTAATAAAATAGTTAACTTGTTCCAAAAATTCCCAACTTTTTACAAAAGATCTTAAACGATCCAAATATTATTGTGTAAAAATATCGGGATCCAATTCATCACCAATATTTTATAAAAAATCATTTTCCGGACTGAACTCAGATTTATCTTTTTTGACTGCAGTCCACGGAATAATTTATTTAAAATTCATCGAAAGACCGATTTACGAAATTACAGTGAGAGAATTACAAATACATCGGTGGTCATCTACAGTACAAATTTCATGATCTAACTCTACACAGAATTCAAGTTATGACAAAAAATAGAACGCATATTTTCAGCAGTAAAAATGCAGCTCTAGCTGCTGTTAGAAAACGACACTTTAAAAATAGTAAACGAAGTCCAAAAATTATGATTCCAGTGCCATTAGAACCGTATTTCATAATACATAAATCTAGACTTCAGAAAATACATTTTTCGTTTTATTAAGGTCCTGTTACAGCCAACTGAAGTTGGCTGTAATCACCAAACAGCCTTTTGTTTTCAGTCTTTAACACTCTAAAGCACGCTCGAATGATTCCGTTAACATGTTTAGCGATAAACAACGATACTTACAGCAGATTATAAGTCCTTCATATCAGCACATAATCATCATATACCAAGCAACATCATTCTAACATCATTTCTTCATGTATCATCTTGTTTAAACTTATGTTCAAGTTTTAAGTGCAAGATCTTATGGTGTTCATATGTTTTCTTCATAATACATCTATTAACCACTAAAACAACATGTAAAATGCAAGGATCTAAGTTCTTACCACTAGCTTAAGGCTAGGGGAGTTCAAGTGTGGAAAACTGGTGGATAAAAGAAGATGAGAGAGGTCCTTGAGCTTCCGAACACACCGAGCTTCGTTATTCGCCTTTGTGCACCTTGTAGTAACCTTGGATTGCTTGGAGTTTCGCGCTCGATTGATTCCGTTAACATGTTTAGCGATAAACAACGATACTTACAGCAGATTATAAGTCCTTCATATCAGCACATAATCATTATATACCAAACAACATCATTCTAACATCATTTCTTCATGTATCATCTTGTTTAAACTTATGTTCAAGTTTTAAGTGCAAGATCTTATGGTGTTCATATGTTTTCTTCATAATGCATCTATTAACCACTAAAACAACATGTAAAATGAAAGGATCTAAGTTCTTACCACTAGCTCAAGGCTAGGGGAGTTCAAGTGTGGAAAAGTGGTGGATAAAAGAAGATGAGAGAGGTCCTTGAGCTTCCGAACACACCGAGCTTCGTTATTCGCCTTTGTGCACCTTGTAGTAACCTTGGATTGCTTGGAGTTTGAAGTAAAAATGGTGTGGGTGTGAGACTAGTTTCATGTCACACCCCAACCGATGGCGGAATCATCGGGGCATGGCACTGAGCGAAACAGATTGTCCAGAAGTTTCCATAACAGTTATCAATACCATTCAATTCAAATAATACGTCCCATACCGTATCTCAAATAGTAAAACAATTATTACAGACAAAATCTAGGCAAATATTCTGTTCCGACAACTCAGATTTCAAAATAGAGCAATTGTTTATCTGCTTCTAAAAACCCTTAGTTTGACCACTACAGACAACTATTTGTTGGGCTCTAAAGCTTTATTCTAGCTTCAAATTCCTACCATGTATGCGTCCTAAGCACCTGTCACATACGTTAAAATAAAGTCAATACATATAATGTAAAGGTGAGCATACAAGTTTGATAATAGCATATAGAGTTCGAATTCGTTTACGCATAACCAGCACGTACACATAGTGAAATGAAGCATGTTAGTTATCGACATAGATCCATCGATACCAATGACTGCGGGTTGACTGCCCGAGGCAGTTCGCAATACATTATTACCACCGTAATCCATGCAAGTATATGATCCTTAACAACCCCCGTGTGAACGGGTGCTGAGTCCAAACTATAGTACTACCGTTGCTAAGGCAGGTAGACAGCATTCCATGTGTAAACATAACAAACAAGCATTCATAAGCCACGTATAACATGCATTTATGGTTAGCGTTCAAATAGTATTGAGTAGTGTGTTTGATGTGATTTGAATAGTTGTAACGTATGTAACACCCAAAAGTGCTGAAAGCAAAAAGGGATCGAGTATACTCACAACGATTGATGGATTGACGGGAGCGCTTAGCGAGTAAGATTAGCCTGGGTAGATTAGATGGTATAACGATAAGCGATGCGTAAAACGTCACAAGTATGAATGGGTCGGATAGTGGTTCGATCGGATGGTAATCCGATCGGACAGCAATCCGTGCGAATAACAATCCGTTTGGGTGGTCATCCGGTCGGACAGTGGTCCGGTCGGATGGCGATTCGAGTGGATTGTTTCTTCCTATCAGAAGGATGTGTTTGTGTACGATGGTTTGACTTTTGAAGTTTTCGTGTAGTATTTTGAAAACGCGAAAGTATCTCTATTCATCGAGTCGGTCGATCGGATGACTGGTCGTGCGGATAACAATCCGTTCGGATGGTCATCCGGTCGGACAGTGGTCCGGTCGGACGGCGACTTAGTGATGAGTTTACTTACTGAAGGCAAGTTCATGACAGAAGTGTCATTCGATCGGATGGCAATCCGATCGGATGGAAACTTTGTCATTGAACATGTTGAAAATTGTTTAAGTCTTTAAAGTCTTAGTATCTCATGATCCGAAGAGTAATCCAGTCAGATGGTCGTCCGATCGGATTGCAATTCGTTCGATACTCAAACTTCAGTTAAGATTGTTTTAAAAGTGGGACCCAAGTGTGATCCGTTCGGATGACCTATCCGATCGGACAGCAATCCGTTCTGGTTGTCCTGTTCGTCCTACACTTGGTCGTTTTGAAGGTTTGTCGTTATGTCGAGAGACTTTGACAACGTGTTAGCCAACAGAACCCCTAGCTCGACCCAGATGACCAACCCCGACCAGGAATCACCCTAGTCCGGTCGGTTACCGGCTCGAGACGGTTGTTCCTGACTAATCCGAAATCGGTAGTCTCGTGGGTAGAATCCGAATCTTGAGCTAGTATGACACTACAAACGAGTAGAAGACTAAATCAGAACCCGTTTCTACCGGTTTTGAGTGTTTTGAGTGTAAACGAGTTGAAAGAAAGTTAGACACCATCTTTCAATCTTTGTACATCATTCTTGTGTCGAGATCTTTACAAGATCTTTGTATGTTTGCATGGAAATTGGTTAGATCTCGGTTGTGCTTGGTGGATTGAAGTCAAAACATGAAGTTCTTGAAGAACACATGATGACGTCACCCTAGAACACCCGAAATCTAGTGATTTCACGGTTAAAAGTTAAGATTTAAAAGATAGAAAGGTGTAGGAGTGCGTATAGATCAAGAAAGTACAAGATTTAGGGCGAGATCTTACCTGGATTGAGAGAAATCGAAGAAAAGGTGAGGAGCACGAATGGTTCGGACAGAGGGTTTCCAGAAATGGAAAAGATGACAATGACAGGGGTATTTATAGGATTCCAAAAGAGGAAAGGGTTATCCGATCGGATGACACACCGCTCGGATGGCTTATCCGATCGGATGACATCCTGGTCGGATGACTCCTGTTTTGTAGTGCAGTGCTATCCGGCCAGATGGCACTTGGCTTGATTGTTTGACGCGACGATTTTTGATGTTTCGATTTATATTGCGAGCGACTCGTTGCGATAGGGTTTCCTAGTCAATTTACTTTCAGTCCCAACTACTAATTATCATAGTTCGATTTCGATTCGGATTCGAGTTCGATTGCGTTTCGAGTTTCGATTGAGTTCGATTGATTTCCACAACATATATTTATATATAACACGCACAAGTAACACATAAGGCACACACACACGTATAATAACCAAATTAAATCAAGTTGCGGTTCGTATCACGGTTCGATGTCGGGTAGCATTGCTTGATTATTGATTAGTTAACTTTATCGCATTGTTACTTCCTATAATTTACAGTCGTAAGTCGATTAGATAGCGATCAACACGCATCGATTTTAGCAATTAACAACCCTTACTCCACATAATATAATTAAAATAAGGAAATTACTATAAGTCAAGTTCGTACAATCGGTCGTTGAGTCTGACCTTGACTTTGACTTTGACTTCCGAAAACACGGGGTGTTACAGCCTCCCCTTGTTTAGGGAATTTCATCCCGAAATTAAGCTGAAAGCTGTACAACTCCGTGAATCACGTTTGAGAACTTTTTGTTCGGACCGGTTTTGAATCCGAAACGATTGCGAATTGAACGTGTGACGTGCGGAATTCGTACATGAATGTGACCAAACACATGAGACGTAATATAATCGGTGATTCTATTGATTGATATGAAATTGTACAAAGCAATAGAATCACAATGCCACTTTCTCTCTCTAGCTTCTCTATCTAAACAACTGCGGGTACTTCGCCTTCATTTCGCTTTCGAGTTCCCAAGTGAACTCTGCGCCTCGTTTGCCTTCCCATCGGACTTTCACAATAGGAATGCGAGAACGTCTGAGCTACTTGGTTTGGCGATCCATGATTTCGACAGGCTTCTCCACGAAGTGTAATGTTTCGTTCGCTTGTAGGTCATCGAGAGAGACATGTAAGTCGTGGTTGGCTAGACACTTTCGGAGGTTTGACACATGGAAAGTTGGGTGGACGTTACTCAGTTCCTCCGGTAGTTCGAGTCTGTAGGCGACTTTTCCGATCCTTTCCAGAATCTTGAAAGGTCCAACATATCGAGGCGCGAGTTTTCCCTTTTTGCCGAATCGGACTACACCCTTCCAAGGCGATACCTTTAGGAGTACGTAGTCACCAACGTCAAATTCACGGGGCTTGCGTTTCTTATCGGCGTAACTTTTCTGTCGATCCCGAGCTTTCACCAGATTGTCTCGAATTTGGAAAATTTTGTCCGTCGTTTCTTGTAATAGCTCAGGACCGGTTAATTGCGAATGACCGATCTCGTGCCACACAATGGGCGATCGACATCTTCTTCCGTATAATGCCTCGAATGGTGCCATTTGGATGCTAGAATGATAGCTGTTGTTGTACGAGAATTCGACTAGCGGCAGGTATTTATCCCAATTACCACCGAAGTCTAAGACACACGAACGGAGCATGTCCTCAAGAGTACTAATCGTTATTTCAGTCTGACCGTCGGTTTGAGGGTGGAAAGCGGTTCTTAGATTAAGCAATGTACCGAGTGAGGTAAACCGAGCATCACGATTAGAGATGATGTCACGAGGCGTCCCATGATTACAAATGATCTCATCGGTGTAGATTCGGGCTAATCGTTCTACCTTGTAGTCTTCTCGTATCGGCAGAAAGTGAGCTGATTTAGTCAAACGGTCAACAAGGACCCATATGCTGTCGTGACCTGATGACGTGTGCGGTAGCTTGGTTATGAAATCCATAGCTATACTTTCCCACATCCACATAGGGATTGGTGGCTGTTCGAGTAAGCCAGAGGGTCTTTGGTGTTCAGCCTTGACTCTTGCACAGGTTAGGCATTTTCCAACGTAAAGGGCAATATCCCTTTTCATACCGGGCCACCAGTACTTGTAGCGAAGATCCTGTTACATTTTGTCAGCACCGGGATGAATAGAATACCGGGATTTGTGGGCTTCGTCCATCAAGATCTGTCGCAAATTGGTCCGCTTAGGGATCCAGATTCGGTCCAGAAAGTGGAATATCCTATTGGACTTGCTCACAAGCTGGGCTCCATCGTGGTAGATTCGTTCCCTCTTCAGCGTGCGTTCATTAAAACACGCATGCTGGGCTTCACGAATAAGGGTTTCGAGATCGTGTTGGGCTTGAACATTACGAGTGCTAAGCAGATAACTCTGTCTGCTGAGTGCGTCGGCAACAACATTCGCCTTGCCTGGGTGATAACGGATCTCACAGTCGTAATCATTGAGAAGTTCTACCCATCGGCGTTGACGCATATTAAGTTCCTTCTGATTAAAGATGTGTTGTAGGCTCCTATGATCGGTGAAGATCGTACACTTGGTACCATACAGGTAGTGTCGCCAAATCTTTAATGCAAAAGCAACCGCGCCTAGCTCGAGATCATGGGTTGTATAGTTCTTCTCATGGATTTTGAGCTGACGAGATGCGTAATCTATGACCTTGTCCCATTGCATGAGAACACAACCAAGACCAAGGTTGGAAGCATCATAGTAGACATTGAAATCGTCGGTTCCGTCCGGCAATGTGAGAACAGGAGCATTGCAAAGCTTATGCTTGAGGGTTTGAAAGGCAATCTCTTGTTTGGTTCCCCAAACAAAAGGCTTGTCTTTATGCGTAAGAGAGGTAAGCGGCACAGCAATCTTCGAGAATCCTTCGATAAATCGTCGATAATAGCCCGCTAGTCCAAGAAAAGAACGGACTTCGGACAGATTCTTAGGCGTAACCCAACTCTTAACAGTTTCAATCTTCGCAGGATCGACGTGGATGCCTTAACTATTAACAATGTGACCCAGAAATTGAACTTCCTCCAACCAGAATTCACACTTGGAGAACTTGGCATAGAGTTGGTTCCCCTGGAGTAACTCGAGAACCAAACGTAGATGTTGCGCTTGTTCGGCTTTCGATTGAGAATAGATCAAGACTTCATCGATGAAGACGATGACGAAACGGTCGAGATATGGTTTACACACGCGATTCATAAGATCCATGAAAACCGCTAGTGCGTTGGTTAAGCCAAAAGGCATAACGACGAATTCGTAATGGCCGTATCGGGTGCGAAACACGGTTTTGGGTATATCTTCCTCTTGTATGCTTAGCTGGTGATAGCCTGAACGTAGATCGATCTTTGAGAAACACGTAGCACCTTGTAGTTGATTAAACAAGTCGTCAATACGGGGTAAGGGATAGCGATTCTTGATAGTTAACTTATTCAATTCCCGATAGTCGATGCACATCCGGAACGACCCATCCTTCTTTTTGACGAAAAGGACTGGAGCGCCCCATGGAGAGGTGCTCGGGCGAATGAAGCCTTTCTCAAGTAATTCCTGGAGTTGGTTTGAGAGTTCACGCATTTCGGATGGCGCTAGTCGATAGGGAGCTTTGGCAATAGGGTTGGCTCCAGGAATGAGGTCGATACGAAAGTCGATATCACGACTTGAAGGTAAACCTGGAAGATCATCAAGGAACACATGAGGAAATTCACGAACCACAGGAACGTCCTTCACTTCCTTCTTCTCTTTCTTTTCCTTCTCCGCTACTACAATGTTTGCCAAAAAAGCTCTGTATTCCTTACGGAGACTGATGTGTGCAAAATGCAACATATAAATTACATCAATTGTGGCATAAAACAAACCCTTTTTTAGTACTAATGTTGGAAAAAGTGTGCTTTTGTCTTCCTTTTGTATTTTCAGGATTAAATGAGCTCAAATTAACAAAAGAAGCAAAAAGACAGCAAAATCTAACATAAATACAAGAAAAGGAACAAACGTGACATGCCCGACCCCACGACAGCATCTTCCCAAGCAAAACAAGAAGACAGAAGACTGAACACGCCCCGTGCTGAGCCAGCACGGGGGCGTGCCCAAGTGTCAGCAGAAAAGACAAAGTGGTAGAAGCTTCTATTGCCCACCACGGGGTCGTGCTCAGCGGACACAGGGCCGTGGTCAACTATAAGATTCGCACAATCCAGGCAAATCTTTATAGTACAAAGATTCTTCTGCATACGGGGTCGTGCTCAGCGGATACGAGGGCTGGGTCAACTAATAAGACAAGCTGCATTAAATGAAGAAAGAGAAGGATGTGGACACGGGGCCGTGCCCACTGGACACGGGGCCGTGCCCGAGCTTCTGTTCAGCCTATAAATAGGAGTGCTTGGCTCAAGCTCTAACCATCCCTTGGCACACCACCTCTCTCACACTTCACCCACCACCCACCACCATCATAATACCATCATCCACCACCATCATCCATTGTCCATCATAGAGTGTGTGAGTCGTCTCGGGATCCAAGATTGATCGTAAGAGTTCTTGACAATCAAGGCCATGTTTGCCTAAGTCTCTTACATCACTTGGTGAAGACAAGTGTCTAGTGTAATACTTTTTATTTCTAATCTTTTCGCACTTTTTACTTGGTTTTGTATTAATGACTTTAATAACTAGTTTCTTATGTTGAAGGTGATTCTTCCTTATCGTTTGTCCGTGGTGTCTTGACATTATTTTACTGTCTATATAAAATAAAAGATTTTCACCATTCATATCTCCACGGTCTATATGGAGGTATGTTGGCTACCTGGTCGGGGGTTATGGGAACGGTTTGGTAAGAGTCTTGCCATTGTTCAGCGTTTAGAGGTCCTGCAATGGACCTGGGTCAAATTTAGTAGGACCTCCTTCAATACTTAACGGTATTGGATGGCGGGGGTCCAAACTCTTTGATCCCCTCATAAGTTAACTACTATTAATACTATAACCCGGCTATTTAGGACTGTATCCCTGCTGACTCAGACTACTTAGTCGAGGGTAACGTTACCTCCAAAAGAGGGGCCTACCATAATTTGCATTAATAACTTAATTCATTATCTTTCAATAATCGGACCCTTTAAGATTGTATCCTTGCTGACTCAAACTACTGGGTTGAGGGTAACGTCACCTTCAAAAGAGGGGTCTACTACAATAACCAAGATAATCTCTTAAATAAGTGCAAAAGTGCGGAAATAATCAAAGGTTACACTATACACGAGTCGGAACCAAGTGATTCATCTTGTCTATCTGTTTTTTCTTTTATTTTTATTTTTCAGCATTTTAGTTAGTTTTTATTTTTCTTAGCTTAAACCATTTTTCTAAACTTTTTGATTTGATTAGACGTTGAGGATAAACCGGTACTAAAAGCTCTTGTGTCCTTGGACGACCTCGGTATCTTACCAACACTATACTACGCTCACGATGGGTGCACTTGCCCATATGTGTGTTTAGTGTTAGTAAATATCGTGTTTTATAAATTTAAAACTTGGCTAAAGAAAGTGTAAAAGGGCTTAAAATATACTTAAACTTATATACACACTTCACACGCATCAAGTTTTTGGCGCCGTTGCCGGGGACACAGGGATTTTAAGAAAGTTAGGAATCGATGGCCTAATCAGTTTTTCATAACCTTTTTCAAAACGCGCGCACATTTTTCTGCATTTTAGTTTAGTTTTGCATTTACAGTAACCTGAACACGGGCCGTGCTCGCTGAACACGGGGCCGTGCTGCACATTTTCATAAAAACACCCAGTAACAGTAGCTTGAACACGGGCCGTGCTCACTGAACACGCCCCGTGCTCAACGAAATCAGTGAATTTAATTAAAACGCCCAAATACAGATTCTGTATACGGGGCCGTGTCCACTGAACACGGGGCCATGTCCAGCCTCTGTTTCCGTTTTTATTTTTGTTTTCTGATCTCGAGACTTGGTTGTGGTCTGCTGAGTGATTCTTATGGATCAATACTCAGGAGGTTACAACTACACCTATGAGGAGGATGATTATAGGAGTAACTATTGCACCAGTTGTAGTAATCCGCACTCGGTTCAATATAATCACTCATATCAACCATCCACTTCATACGCCTACTATGAGGAACCCAGGTACGAGCCATCGACTTCATACACATCCTATGAAGACCAAAGGTATGAACCTCCTCCCTCATACTCATATTTTGATGAACCAAGGTATGAGCCTTCATACTCATACTTTGAGGAACCAAGATATGAGCCACCACCTTCGTATGCTTATTATGAGGAACCATTGCGTGAACAACCCACCTCATATGAGTATTATGAAGAACAAAATTTCGACCCTTATCCATCATATGCTTACAATGAAGAACAATGGTGTGAACCATCTACCTCATATGAGTATTATGAGGAACAAAGGATCGAACAACCGGATTCAAGCTTTGAAAATCCTGATCCTTTCTCTATAACCGAAGTGACCGAGAGGATATTAGAACACCTTAGAGTTATCGATCGTTACATAAAAGAATCTCGCGCAAGGGAAGAGGAGTCCCGCGCAAGAGAACAATTAAATAAAGAAGAGATAACCGAAAGTGTAAAAATGGAAGAACAAATAAGTGAAGAACCAACACATGAGTTAAACAACAAAAAAGGTGAGTCCGACAACGTTAAAATTCAAGAAGAGTCTAATTTTGAAGAAATTAATCTCTTGTCACCTTATTTTGAAAATTATTGTTTAGTTCACTCATGCTAAGTTTTTAAAAGAGTTAAACACTAACACTAAAATTGACGAAACTGTAAGTGTTAAGTTAACTACTGATCAAACCTCACTAATAAAAGAAGACCCGTTTGAAATCAACATTACACCGATTCCATGTTTTTTTCAAAATTCGTTTATAAGTAATGTCACAATTGATAAAGATCTTTATGTTAACATAATGCCCAACTACATTTTTGAAAAATTAAGTATTAGTGATTTTTCTCCACTTCAAATACCCATTTTTCTATCCAATCGGAAAGTAATAAAATCAATCGGTATAGTTGAGGATGTCTTGGTTCAAACAAATCAAATGGTAGTCCCCACCGACTTTGTCATCCTCGATGACGCTCCTCTAGTGTTGGGACGACCATTTGTAAAAACTCACGAAGCTTTGAAAAACCGGAAGTACAACAACCTACCTCTTCAATTAGGGGCATTTAAAAAGAGTGTCGATCTTGAGCGGTCAATGAAATATCCATTCGGCAATAATGACCCCCTAATTGAAGATGAGCCAGAACCACCCGATAAGGTGGGTCTAGCCAAGGACCCTTATAAACGTGGTGCACCACGGAGGCATTCCGCGGAACTATCCTTAGTTTAATTTAGATTAACTTTTATATTTTCTAGTTTAGTTTTAATTTCCAGGAATAAAACACACTCGGGATGGTGAAGGATACTAAGGGAAGCTTGAACCAACAACCCATGCACAAAAACAGAGCCTCCCGACAATTTTTCTTCATTACAGCAAGTTCAGCACGGGGCCGTGCTCACCCCAACACGCCCCGTGCCCGAGGTTCTGTAGAAAATTCCCAGTTCAGGTACCTGGACACGGGGCCGTGCTCACTGAACACGCCCCCGTGCCCAGCCTTCTGTTTACTTTTGGTACTGGCACTCTGGACACTGGGTCGTGCTCAGCCAACACCACCCCGTTTTCAGCTACCCAGTAACATAAAATCTTGTTTTTAACCCACTTTTACACATTTTAATCAACCGAAAAACTTATTTTTGGGACACATTGAGGACAATGTGTAATTTAAGTGTGGGGGGGATGCTAAAACCTTGAATCTTGCAAGTCCTAATTACAAGCCTTACACAAAACTCTATTGGAACCGCCAATGTTGTAGAAGGCGCTAGGCGCTAGTCGGGCGGTGAGGTACAGCCTAGGGATTAATCGGGATTAACCGGGATTAATCGGGATTAATCGGAATGGGATTTTTATATGTATTTTTTCAAAATTATATATATATACCCAATAATATAAAAATAATACTTCAAAATTCACATAAATACTTCAAGTTTCAGATAGTATGGTTCGATTTTGACCGATTTTGACCAATTCTGACCGACTAGGACCGCCTAGGACCGCCTAGGACCGATTTTGTCCGATTTTGTCCGATTAATGTAGTCCGATTAATCCGATTAATTGACCGACTAGGACCGACTATGACCGACTAGGACCGCCTAGGACCGCCTACGACCGACTTTGACCGATTACCGATTAATTGACCGACTAGCTTATAATTAATCAGTTGGTGACCGCCTAGCGCCTAGGCGGCGATTAATCGGCCGCCTAGGCCGATTTCTGCAACAGTGGGAACCGCCAATCACCCCAAATTTTTTTCAAAAATTTTTCATTTTTTTTACTTATCTAGGTTTAACTTGGGAATTTCAAGTTCTAAAAAGGTTATATTTTTACAAATTTGCAACCGATAGCGTCGTGATAAAAAGAACCAACATAAGAAAATTATGAAAAGGCATGGCAAACTTAGTTAAAATTTGATTATATATACTTGATCGCATAAAAACCCATTCCCACAAAAGTGAGTTTTGAGCCTTTATTGAGCATACAAATACATATCATTAAACTAAATGCTCATTTTTCGTTTCTTGTGTGAATAGCCGCTTGGTTCTTACAACTCTAGAACTTGCCACGACGATACATTCACGGTCCTTACCAACTTAAACCCAAGTAAGTAAATGACGGAGGCATTAGGACTAACCCTTTTTATTTCTACACCATTATTTTTCTTTTTTTTTTACCACCTACCCAAAATCCCCCTAGTTAGCCCCTTTGAGCCTAAACCTTTTTCATTTCATAACCCAAACCAAACACCCTTTTACCCACCAAAACCTTTTTCATTTTTAACCCTTTGTTTTAGTAACTAGCTCGGCTTTTCGTATGACCTTTCAAAAAAAAATATTGTTGATGATGAAGCCAAAACAAATAAACAAACAAGTTTATCAAAAATGACTTTGTTTGAATAATAGCTTCATCAAAATAAAAGTTGCAAAAATAAAGTCTTACGAAAAACCGACGCTTGTTACGCTTTTCGCCCTTTTTTTCTACAAACCACTAACTCAACCACCTACCTTTAACCCAATCCTAACCCTTCACCCAAAAAGTCCTCTTGATATTTACAAAGGTACATAGTTAAAAAGGAGGAGGATTGATTGCTTGGCAAGCATATGGTAGGAGTAAGTTCCATGCCGCTCTCGAGTGATCCACAAAAATACTTTTTCGGCCGAGTGTTGAGTGATCCCCGTGAGGTATGTGAACTTGTATATAAATAGAATTTTAAAGAGGCATGTTATGCCCTAATAAGTAATTTATCTTATGAAAAGTTTTAAATAAATCATGACGAATAGGATTGTAAATAAATAAAAATAAAACTTAATAAAGAATCTTGGAAATCCCAACACTCTATGACAAGCCCAAAAACCTTCTTCTCTACCCATTCCATTTGGGAGTGTAAAGCCACATTATAAAGAGTATTGCTTGAGGACAAGCAAAGATTCAAGTGTGGGGGTATTTGATCTGTGCAAAATGCAACATATAAATTACATCAATTGTGGCATAAAACTAACCATTTTTTAGTACTAATGTTGGAAAAAGTGTGCTTTTGTCTTCCTTTTGTCTTTTCAGGATTAAATGAGCTCAAATTAACAAAAGAAGCAAAAAGACAGCAAAATCTAACATAAATACAAGAAAAGGAACAAACGTGACATGCCCGACCCCACGACAGCATCTTCCCAAGCAAAACAAGAAGACAGAAGACTGAACATGCCCCGTGCTCAGCCAGCACGAGGGCGTGCCCAAGTGTCAGCAGAAAAGACAAAGTGGTAGAAGCTTCTATTGCCTACCACGGGGCCGTGCTCAGCGGACACGGGGCCGTGGTCAACTATAAGATTCGCACAATCCAGGAAAATCTTTATAGTACAAAGCTTCTTCTGCACACGGGGTCGTGCTCAGCGGACACGGGGGCGTGGTCAACTAATAAGACAAGCTGCATTAAATGAAGAAAGAGAAGGATGTGGACACAGGGTCGTGCCCACTGGACACGGGGCCGTGCCCGAGCTTCTGTTCAGCCTATAAATAGGAGTGCTTGGCTCAAGCTCAAACCATCCCTTGGCACACCACCTCTCTCACACTTCACCCACCACCCACCACCATCATAACACCATCATCCACCACCATCATCCATTGTCCATCATAGAGTGTGTGAGTCGTCTCGGGATCCAAGATTGATCGTAAGAGTTCTTGACAATCAAGGCCATGTTTGCCTAAGTCTCTTACATCACTTGGTGAAGACAAGTGTCTAGTGTAATACTTTTTATTTCTAATCTTTTCGCACTTTTTACTTGGTTTTGTATTAATGACTTTAATAACTAGTTTCTTATGTTGAAGGTGATTCTTCCTTATCGTTTGTCCGTGGTGTCTTGACATTATTTTACTGTCTATATAAAATAAAAGATTTTCACCATTCATATCTCCACGGTCTATATGGAGGTATGTTGGCTACCTGGTCGGGGGTTAAGGGAACGATTTGGTAAGAGTCTTGCCATTGTTCAGCGTTTAGAGGTCCTGCAATGGACCTGGGTCAAATTTAGTAGGACCTCCTTCAATACTTAACGGTATTGGATGGCGGGGGTCCAAACTCTTTGATCCCCTCATAAGTTAACTACTATTAATACTATAACCCGGCTATTTAGGACTGTATCCCTGCTGACTCAGACTACATAGTCGAGGGTAACGTTACCTCCAAAAGAGGGGCCTACCATAATTTGCATTAATAACTTAATTCATTATCTTTCAATAATCGGACCCTTTAAGATTGTATCCTTGCTGACTCAAACTACTGGGTTGAGGGTAACGTCACCTTCAAAAGAGGGGTCTACTACAATAACCAAGATAATCTCTTAAATAAGTGCAAAAGTGCGGAAATAATCAAAGGTTACACTATACACGAGTCGGAACCAAGTGATTCATCTTGTCTATCTGTTTTTTCTTTTATTTTTATTTTTCAGCATTTTAGTTAGTTTTTATTTTTCTTAGCTTAAACCATTTTTCTAAACTTTTTGATTTGATTAGACGTTGAGGATAAACTGGTACTAAAAGCTCTTGTGTCCTTAGACGGCCTCGGTATCTTACCAACACTATACTATGCTCACGATGGGTGCACTTGCCCATATGTGTGTTTAGTGTTAGTAAATATCGTGTTTTATAAATTTAAAACTTGGCTAAAGAAAGTGTAAAAGGGCTTAAAATATACTTAAACTTATATACACACTTCACACGCATCAGAGACACTTGCTAGCTTGGACACATGACATGAGCTTGAGCCCTTTCGAGGCAGTTTCACCGTATACACACAATAAATCACCATTCGCGAGTGAGAATCAAATCATCTTATCGTAACACACAACTTCAGCGTGGTTTTCGCATAGAAAGTCCATGCCTACTATAACGTCAAAACTTCCGAGTTACATCGGAATAAGGTCGATTGGAAAGATGTGATTGTTGAGCTCAAGAGTACAATCACGGATAACGGAATTTACGGTGACAGTTCTTCCAGTAGCGACTTCAACATCAAATGTCGAAGAGAGTTTAGAGCGTTTACGATTAAGGAGCTTCTCAAATTCGAACTACATAAAGCAGTTATCGGCTCCAGTATCAAACAAACATGATGCATAAATACCATTCACAAGGAACGTACCATTAACCACGTTGTTGTCGGCTTGGGCTTGGCGCACGTTGATGTTGAAAGTTCTGGCGCGTGCGGCCTGTTGTTGCTGTTGCTGGTGTTGTTGTTGTTGCTGCTGCTGTTGAGGCTGTTGCTGCTGGGGCTCTTGTTTCACAACCCTGTTTGGGCACATGTTGGCGAAATGGTTAGGATCGCCACATGCGAAGCAGGCTCTGGCTTTGACTGCGGGTGCCGGAGGAGATTGTTGACCCTGTGGGGCAGTGAGTAGAGCTTGATGAGCAGGAGCTTGTCGAATACAGCAGATGGCAGTAAAATGTCCTTACACATTGCAATGAGCACAGAAACGGCAAGGAATTGCAGTTGGGTGATGGTATGTACAAGTAGGGCAGAGCGGATGTGGCCCTGTGTATGCACGCTTAGCAAGAGGTGCATTAATCACAGGCGCTGCCACTTGGCGCTGCTGAGCTGGTACGGATTCAACTGGTGCAGCCATGATCGCACAGTTCTTGTTGGTGGAGCTGTTCTTTCTCTTGTTCTTCCTCTTGTTGCTCGGTGAGGTGGGTTCAGCAGTTGGTGCGGTAGCGGTAGCTTGATGCAGATGCTTCGAAGTCTTATCCCAGACCCCAGCCTTAACCCGTTTGTCGTTGATTTCAGCGGCCAGTAGATAAGTTTCCTCAATCGTCGTAGTCTTAGCCGCTTGCACGAAATCCGCAACGCAGTCGGGCAGGGCCTGGATGTACTTCTTGATCGCCATATCTGGGGTTTTGACTTGATCGGGACAGATAATGTTGAGCTGCTTGAAACGAGCAGTGAGACCAACATTGTCTCCATCCTTTTGCTGTATGTGCCAAAATTCATCTTCTAGCTTTTGACGCTCGTGAGGAGGGCATAATTCCTCTAGCATAACTTCCTTGAGCTCGTCCCACGACAGACCGTAGGCTGCATCGTTCCCTCACTTGTTTCTCTCAGCCGTCCACCAGTCTAGTGCACCGGACTGGAAAACGCCGGTAGCATTCAGAGTACGGAGGTCATCAGGGAAACCACTCTGTCGCAGAGTAACCTCAATGGAATCAAACCAGTGGAATAAAGCAGTAGGACCTCATTCGCCAGTGAATTCCTTTGGCCCACCCGACTTGAATTGCTTGAAGTTGAAGGTCTTTGCGGTAGCTTTAGGAGCTTCAGTTCTTGATTCCTCAGACGATTTGCTGGCGTTCTCATAAACATCACTCACGGCCTTTACCACACTCTTAGCAATGATGGCAGCGAGGCGTCTGTCTCTCTTTTCTTGACGAGAAAGTGAGGGATGACGGGATCCAGACGACATTGTCTGCAACCGACATCGTCACAGGACTCAACACAAAATATTCAAATCACACCTCACACGTCTACTACTACTAAAGCTCAGTAACACGTACAACATAGACATATAACCACGTAGAACACAAAATCACATAAACATATAGCACGTAGAGCACAGAATCATATTAACACATAAGCACGGAAATCATAGAAACATTTTTAACACAAGAGGCAGTCAGAATACAGAAACCTATCATTCAAAGTCTGCGATCGTTCGAGAGTAGCGTAGTATAAGGTCGTCCAAAATTCAGTGATTTGTTAGCGATTTGAGATAGAAATGTAGTGCGAGTCGTACGTGTCGATCGAAGTGAAAGCAAAAATCGGGTAAGTTCCAAAAATTTAAACACATGAACTGGTAAACACACATATAACTCATAAAATTAACGAATGAAACACGCAAAAATCGAGAGATAGACTGTCTGCGGCTAGTAGACTTCGACTAACCAAAGTGATTCAACTATTCACAAGGATCCGTTGTGCACATTTAACCTTCAGGGTTGTGCCTTGGCCTCGATTCTTGGGCGTGTGGCTCACATCCCGTTAGTCATATTGTGACTTCAGGTCATTGGAGTCCGTCGAGACTTTGGTGAGAGTTTGTAAAATGAGCGGAATAAGTAGTAAAGGTTAGGGTTTCACCCCTAGCTTAACGACTTTTGCTCCTGAGCTTTAATAAAATAGAGGAGATTATTCATCAAAATACGGATTTCACTCCTGATTTGGCATAATTCTCCTTAGGTAAAATGCGGGTTGATTAAGCAACCTTAGTCGAGAGTTTGCGGTTTTCACACCTATTCTCAACTTTATTGCCCATTCATATTGAGGAATTCGAGTGCAGTGATAGTGTAAAATAAGCGAGCATAGTGAGGAATAAGCTCGCACATAGCCCTTACTGGATATGTGCAAATCAGTCTGTTGGTTCCTAACTATAGACTAGGTTTCTAAGACATCAGCCCGGACTAGGTCGAGTCTTGCCTAATTCCCTATAGTTATGGCTCTGATACCAATCTGTCACACCCCAACCGATGGCAGAATCATCGGGGCATGGCACTGAGCGAAACAGATTGTCCAGAAGTTTCCATAACAGTTATCAATACCATTCAATTCAAATAATACGTCCCATACCGTATCTCAAACAGTAAAACAATTATTACAGACAAAATCTAGGCAAATATTCTGTTCCGACAACTCAGATTTCAAAATAGAGCAATTGTTTATCTGCTTCTAGAGACCCTTAGTTTGACCACTACAGACAACTATTTGTTGGGCTCTAAAGCTTTATTCTAGCTTCAAATTCCTACCAAGTATGCGTCCTAAGCACCTGTCACATACGTTAAAATAAAGTCAATACATATAATGTAAAGGTGAGCATACAAGTTTGATAATAGCATATAGAGTTCGAATTCGTTTACACATAACCAGCACGTACACATAGTGAAATGAAGCACGTTAGTTATCGACATAGATCCATCGATACCAATGACTGCGGGTTGACTGCCCGAGGCAGTTCGCAATACATGATTACCACCGTAATCCATGCAAGTATATGATCCTTAACAACCCCCGTGTGAACGGGTGCTGAGTCCAAACTATAGTACTACCGTTGCTAAGGCAGGTAGACAACATTCCATGTGTAAACATAACAAACAAGCATTCATAAGCCACGTATAACATGCATTTATGGTTAGCGTTCAAATAGTATTGAGTAATGTGTTTGATGTGATTTGAATAGTTGTAACGTATGTAACACCCAAAAGTGCTGAAAGCAAAAAGGGATCGAGTATACTCACAGCGATTGATGGATTGAAGGGAGCACTTAGCGAGTAAGATTAGCCTGGGTAGATTAGATGGTATAACGATAAGCGATGCGTAAAACGTCACAAGTATGAATGGGTCAGATAGTGGTTCGATCAGATGGTAATCCGATCGGACAGCAATCCGTGCGAATAACAATCCTTTCGGGTGGTCATCCGGTCGGACAGTGGTCCGGTCGGATGGCGATTCGAGTGGATTGTTTCTTCCTATCAGAAGGATGTGTTTGTGTACGATGGTTTGACTTTTGAAGTTTTCGTTGTAGTATTTTGAAAAAGCGAAAGTATCTCTATTCATCGAGTCGGTCGATCGGATGACTGGTCGTGCGGATGACAATCCGTTCGGATGGTCATCCGGTCGGACGGCGACTTAGTGATAAGTTTACTTACTGAAGGCAAGTTCATGACAGAAGTGTCATTCGATCGGATGGCAATCCGATCGGATGGCAACTTTGTCATTGAACATGTTGAAAATTGTTTAAGTCTTTAAAGTCTTAGTATCTCATGATCCGAAGAGTAATCCAGTCAGATGGTCATCCGATCGGATTGCAATTCGTTCGATACTCAAACTTCAGTTAAGATTGTTTTAAAAGTGGGACCCAAGTGTGATCCGTTCGGATGACAATCCGTTCGGATGACCTATCCGATCAGACAACAATCCGTTCGAACAGCAATCCGTTCTGGTTGTCCTGTTCGTCCTACACTTGGTCGTTTTGAAGGTTTGTCGTTATGTCGAGACACTTTGACAACGTGTTAGCCAACAGAACCCCTAGTTCGACCCAGATGACCAACCCCGACCAGGAATCACCCTAGTCCGGCCGGTTACCGGCTCGAGACGGTTGTTCCTGACTAATCCGAAATCGGTAGTCTCGTGGGTAGAATCCAGATCTTGAGCTAGTATGACACCACAAACGAGTAGAAGACTAAATCAGGACCCGTTTCTACCGGTTTTGAGTGTTTTGAGTGTAAAGGAGTTGAAAGAAAGTTAGACACCATCTTTCAATCCTTGTACATCATTCTTGTGTCGAGATCTTTACAAGATCTTTGTATGTTTGCATGGAAATCGGTTAGATCTCGGTTGTGCTTGGTGGATTGAAGTCAAAACATGAAGTTCTTGAAGAACACATGATGACGTCACCCTAGAACACCCGAAATCTAGTGATTTCACGGTTAAAAGTTAAGATTTAAAAGATAGAAAGGTGTAGGAGTGCGTATAGATCAAGAAAGTACAAGATTTAGGGCGAGATCTTACCTGGATTGAGAGAAATCGAAGAAAAGGTGAGCAGCACGAATGGTTCGGACAGAGGGTTTCCAGAAATGGAAAAGATGACAATGACAGGGGTATTTATAGGATTCCAAAAGAGGAAAGGGTTATCCGATCGGATGACACACCGCTCGGATGGCTTATCCGATCGGATGACATCCTGGTCGGATGACTCCTGTTTTGTAGCGCAGTGCTATCCGGTCGGATGGCTATCCGGCCGGATGGCACTTGGCTTGATTGTTTGACGCGACGATTTTTGATGTTTCGATTTCGATTGCGAGCGACTCGTTGCGATAGGGTTTCCTAGTCAAATTACTTTCAGTCCCAACTACTAATTATCATAGTTCGATTTCGATTCGGATTCGAGTTCGATTGCGTTTTGAGTTTCGATTGAGTTCGATTGATTTCCACAACATATATTTATATATAACACGCACAAGTAACACATAAGGCACACACACACACGTATAATAACCAAATTAAATCGAGTTTGTTGTTCGTATCACGGTACGATGTCGGGTAGCATAGCTTGATTATTGATTAGTTAACTTTATCGCATTGTTACTTCCTATAATTTACAGTCGTAAGTCGATTAGATAGCGATCAACACACATCGATTTTAGCAATTAACAACACTTACTCCACATAATATAATTAAAATAAGGAAATTACTATAAGTCAAGTTCGTACAATCGTCGTTGACTCTGACCTTGACTTTGACTTTGACTTCCGAAAACACGGGGTGTTACATTTCAGCCGAGATTCAGAGGAGAGGAGAGTGTGAGAATGTTGGTGAAGAAGATGATTAATACAAGTATTCTTATAAATCCACAAATCCTATTATCCATTGGTTCCATGGTCCCCTCAAGTACACACCATAATCCAATCAATATCTTGCTAGTTCCAAGAAGGAGATTTCTTAGAGATTTATAAAGATTTGAAAAGTTCTTGGGTGTGTGGGCCATAGGGACGGTTACACAAGGGGGGGGGGGGGGGGTAAATGAAAGTTCAATGGTAAATAAATCAATTAGTGGGAGGTTAAAGTGTAAGGTCTAATATTTAGTGTGTACCATGTCTTATGTGGTGTGTTTAAGTATTCGGGGACCATGACTAGCTCAGAATAAGTGAAACAATGTTTCTGATAATATTTTAGTGTTCCGGGTAATGTCCGGTTGTTCGGTTGGATACCGTTCCGTTAAGGTGCTTAATTAATCCGTAAAGTGTCCTATATATATATATTTTTGTAACACTTTTAATTCTCAACACTTAGGAAAGCACACTGGACTATTTAGTAACTTTTCTGTACACTACTAGTATGTTAACAAGCATATTTAAGTATAACACAGAAATCAGAAAGCAGTTAAGTAATTCCACACAGTCATCAAGCACTTTAATTACCTAATAAATTGTACGGATACATGGAATTATGAGGGTTGTCACAGTATCAGAGCCAACATTGAGTGAATTAAACACTAGCCTTTTGTGTTTAATCTCAATGACACAGTTTGCACATTCCTTGACCTCCGAGTATAGTCTAACAACATAGGACTAATCCTAATCTTATTGTTTTCTATTGCTTGTTCCTTTTGTTTGTTTTGGTAGAAACGAAGGATGCCTCCACGATTTCGAGGAAGAGGTGGACGAGGCAAGGCCCCGATGCTAGGAAGAAATGACCATGAGGTTGGGCCATCACACCGGTGAACTCCTTCTGCAACAATGAGCTTAAGTCCTCAAGTTCAATGGAGGACCTATTTGGAACCCGTGAGGTGTTTTGTCTCGCTTAGCTCTTCACCTTCTTACCACCACTCCTTTGGGCCACACTCAGAAAATGAGCCCAATGATTCTCATCACTCCTTCATCCCGCTGCAGCGGTCAAGTTCACATCGGGCTTTTCAGGACCCGACTCCTTACTTCCAGAGCCGGTTTAACCCGGCAAATCAGATTGAAGAGCTAATGGGCCATAACCCGTTGGGCCCCAAAGACCATTTTCCTGAAGCTTAGGACATGGATATGGACGAGGATCCGATCCAAGGATGCCACCATCTGGGACGCCCACGCATCCCATAGAGATTTCAGACGGGTCATCTTTTCATGGCTCGCCACACAGAGGCCCAAATAGTTTTGCCGAAAGGTGGGCCACATACCATTGGGAGTACACTCCCCCTTTCAACCCACCTCAGCAGCAGAAACAGGATCCCTCTGAGGACCCACATTTTGTAGCGGTTACGCCACCGCCACCACCACTGCTAGAGCAGCAACTGCCTCCGGAGCCACCGAGGCGAAGAAGATCAGGTGCACGAATGTCCGTGCGAAGAGGGGATTTTCACTTCAGCACCCCTCAACACTCCAGTGGTAGTCACTATCCGCCACTGTATGAAGACCCGTAGGTGGGTGGGCCTTCAAACCCAGTTTCAGAAGTCGACTCAGCTCCAGTCGCACCACCACCACCACACATGGGTTATGATAACCCAATTCCTTCATACGCCGGTGCAGCGGCGTATAACCCTTTTGAGCAGCCAGCTTACCCTGGCTACAACTACTACAATGCTCCTGTCATCGACCCGTACCTCGAGGCGGCCAACTACAATGCTCTTCACCCTGAAGGACCTTATGCAGCCTCGTACCAGTCTGGGTACCAAGCATATGGGTATCAATACCCGCCACCTCCTCAACCTCCGCATCAGCAGCCGCCACAGATCCAACCACCGCAGCAGGAGGAGATCCTACAGAGGTTGAACTGGGTGGAACGAGAGGTTCAAGAGGAGCGTAGAAGCCACCGGGGATTTCTTAAGGGTTTGGCAGATTTAATCAAGGGGAAGAAGAAGAGGGATTATTAAAATCCTTATTTATTTGTATTGTTGTTTATTTCAATTAAGTCCCTGTTTGGACAATTTTTTTTATTTATGTAATAGGTCCCTGCGAGGACTAGTATTTCTCATTTAGTCCCTACGTGGACAATGTTATTTCTTTCAAGTCCCGTTTAGGGCAATTATGTACTTCATTTAAATTTAGTGGAATGTTTTATTTAAATTTCAATTGTCATCATATGTATGAATATAATATATGAAATAAATCAAAAATATCATTCATTTTTGTAATTGATCTGCCTTAAATATTTAAAAGAATCTTAAAAGGGTATAACCTAGCCTGTATGTCATTATAGACCTGGCCAAAATGGTAAAACCTGTTTAAAGAGATTCAAATCCTTGTTAACATCTGAAAACATGTTAGCACTCCTAGCAGATGTGATTCGGTAAAATCACACATGTCATCCTTATATTGGATTCTTCCAGATTCCTTATTTAGCCTAATGATCTGTAAATCATGGGCTCAAATCATCAATTAAGATGATCATATGTGAGACATCCATTAGTGATGAACTGCCTACGGACCATAATAATTGTCAAATAAGACAAAAGACAGTTGTAGTCTACGACTCCCTGTCGATAAAAGGTAATGAACTACGTTCAAACCTTAATGCCTCGATTCTCTGAAATCATGGCTTAAAACTGTCCTTGTGACTAGGCCTTATGTGCCATTAATAATACCCTTAATATTTATAACTAGGATAAATTATAATGAAAATCCTAAATAAAAATGATTAACAAATTAACCGATATGGTTTATATTGCCATGGTTAATAAATCATCAAAAGTAATGATTCCATAATAACCTCTGAATAAAATATGGTCAACTATTTTGTAGCAATCAAGCTACGTGGCTGAATCGGAGGAGGTTAACAGTCACCCAAGAGAAAATAATGATACCACCAGGATTAATGTAGCTGGTGAAGATCTTCAGGCATTGATAGACAATGCAGTTACTAGAGCACTTGATAGACAGTTCAAGGAATCAAGTGGCACACGCTCTAAGACTCATTCTGAGGCTCATAGTAAGCCCCCTTCTAAAATAAACGAGTCAAAGAAGGACGATGCTCGTCACTCGTCAAATCAGCAGAGTGTTCCATCTAAGAAGATTGTGCTCAATCAAGAGCCCCGTGTTAAGACCTGCTCATATAAGTATTTTGTCTCCTGCAAGCCAAGAGATTTCACAGGGGAGAAAGGAGCCATCGATTGTATGACTTGGCTCGATGAGATGGACACTGTGGTTGATATTAGTGGATGTGCTGAACAAGACATTGTGAAGTTTATGTCGCAGTCGTTTAAAGGAGAAGCGTTAGCTTGGTGGAGGTCCCTAATCCAAGCTACAGGAAAGATCCACTTATATAGCATGTCTTGGGATCAGTTCGTTGCTTTAATCAAGGAAAATTTATGTCCTCAACATGAAGTTGAGAAAATTGAGACTGACTTCTTGACCTTGGTCATGAAGAACTTAGACTGTCAAGCGTATCTTACGAGCTTTAATACCATGTCTCGATTGGTTCCATACTTAGTGTGATAACTTTGACTTGATAAACCATTTATTTTGGGACACCAATTATATTGTGTGGTTGAACTTTTAATTACTCTACTACATTGTTCAATATGATTGGTGGCTTGATCCTGGTAAGTCACGCCTCCATGCGGTGATACTCCGCTTGTGGATTTTGGGGGTATGACAGATTGGTATCAGAGCCATTGGTTATAGTGAACTCGGTTTTAAAAAAGGGAAAAGCTTTTTGACAAAACCAGACTATAACCTGTACAGTGCTCAACGATCCACAACGACACTTCGCTCCACGTGCAAGACTCAACACAATAGGTGATATGGTTTGTAATTGTATTGTTTGTTTGTTAGTTTAAGTAGTGCATTGATCATGAGATACTTTGTTAGTGTAACAATGGTTGCTTGAACCTTGCGTGCTTGCTCTCTTCTGTCACTCCACACTTACGCATTTTCGCGACACCTTTCTTACTTGTGTTTCCTTCGATGTGAAGATCATGAGTGGACGTCTGAACTTGACTCAAGCCCAGCTGACGGCTCTGATCAATGAACGAGTTGCTGAGGCACTCGCAGCTGTCCCTGCAGGAGGTATAACATGCCATTTCGACCTATCCTAGGATGTTTAGATCCTACTCTCACGAACCAACCTTCGTGCTTAATCTTGTCTTTTCTTTCTCGCGCTACAGGTCAGCCTGCTCAGCCTCCCGCGTGTATGTTCAAGACCTTTATGGAATGCAGACCTAGTACCTTCAGTGGTACAGAAAGAGCAGTAGGTCTCCTCCACTGGTTCGAGAAGCTCGAATCCGTCTTCGAGATGTGTGAATGCCCTGAGGATCGTAGGGTAAAGTTTGCTACTGGAACACTCGAAGGTGCTGCGTTAACCTGGTGGAAGGCACAGGTTCAACTGTTAGGGCTGGCGGTTGCTAATGCCACCCCATGGAATGACTTCAAGGAGTTGATCAAAGAGGAGTACTGTAGTCGGGATGACATCCACAAGCTAGAGGTAGAGTTTTTCAATTTGAAGATGACGGGGTCTGAAATTGAGGCATACACAAAGAGATCGAATGAATTAGCTATCTTTTGTCCTACTATGGTGGATCCTCCCATCAAGCGTATCGAACTGTATCTCAAGGGTCTAGTGCCAGAAATTCAAAGCCATGTGACTGCGGCTAACCTTGGTACTATTCAGCAAGTCATACGACTAGCTCATCATCTCATAGATCAGGCAGTTGAGCAAAACAAGCTGCCCAAGCGTATCAGTACTACAGGTACTTCAGAGGCTCCTAGCGACAACAAGCGCAAGTGGGATGGAAATTCAAGCAAGGGTTCAACTTCTGTTCAGTCTCAGTCACAGCAGTGAAGGACTGAGGACTATAGGAGCCCCAGTCAGCAGTCTTCTGGGAGTCAAGGGCATGGTGGATACAAGGGGAATCACCCCAAATGCAATCGCTGTAACCTGCACCACAGCGGACCATGTAGTAGAGGCAACTGTCATCGGTGCAACAAGCCTGGTCACATTGCAAAGGATTGTAGGAGTCAGCATCCCGTGAATCAGAGTCGGCAACAACAGCAAGCCCCACCAAACCAACGCCAGCAGCAGCAGCAACAACAAGGTAACAACAAAGGGTGCTTTCAATGTGGTGCTGAAGGCCACTTCAAGAAAGACTGTCCCCAGCTGAACCAGAATCAGAACAACAACAATCAAGGAAATGGAAACAATGGGGGTAACAATGAAGGCAATGGTGCTAGGGGACGTGTTTTCGTGATTAGTCAGGGTGAAGCGAGGAACGATCCCAACATCGTAACGGGTAAGTTCCTACTGGACGACTTCTATGTTTCTGTTTTATTTGATTCGGGTGCCGATACTAGTTACGTGTCCTTAAAAGTTAGTCAGATGTTTAAGCGTACCCCAACACTTTTGAACACCAATCACATTGTAGAACTAGCGAATGGTAAAAGTCTTGAAGCCACACACATAGTTAAGGGTTGTAATATTGTTCTTGTTGGTCAGACTTTCTCTGTCGATCTTGTCCCCATCGTTCTTGGTAGCTTCGACATTGTTATTGGGATGGATTGGTTATCCGAACATCAAGCGAAGATTCTTTGCAAGGAGAAAATCGTCCGTATTCCTCGTTCTGGTGAGGAACCTCTCGTTATTCGTGGTGACAAGAGTGGTGCTGTCGTGGGCATCATCTCCTTTCTTAAGGCTCGGAAGTGTTTGCGAAAGGGCCACACTGCTATTATGGCTCTCGTTACTGATACCTCGACAAATGAGAAGAAGATAGAAGATATTCCTATTGTACGCGACTATCCTGAGGTATTTCCTGAGGAACTACCTGGTCTTCCGCCTCATCACCAGGTCGAGTTTCAAATCGAGCTAGCTCCTGGAGCAACGCCAATAGCTCGTGCACCTTATCGCTTAGCCCCATCAGAACTAGAAGAGCTGTCTACGCAACTACAAGAGCTTTTGGACAAGGGTTTCATTCATCCTAACTCTTAGCCCTGGGGAGCTCCAGTCTTGTTTGTGAGGAAGAAGGATGGTACCTTCCGTATGTGTATCGACTATCGCGAGCTCAACAAGGTGACCGTGAAGAATCGCTATCCTCTTCCACGTATTGATGACCTGTTCAACCAGCTACAAGGGTCGAGCTTCTACTCGAAGATTGATCTGAGATCGGGATATCACCAGCTGAGAGTCCGAGATGAGGACGTCTCCAAAACAGCATTTAGAACTTGTTATGGGCACTATGAGTTTTTGGTCATGCCATTCGGATTAACAAACGCACCTGCGGTCTTCATGGACCTTATGAACCGAGTGTGCAAACCTTACCTGGATAAGTTCGTCATTGTTTTCATCGACGACATCCTGATCTATTCTAAGAGTCAGGAGGAACACGAGCGTCATCTGCGACTCATCCTAGAACTCCTTCGGGCAGAACCGCTTTATGCTAAGTTTTCGAAATGTGACTTCTGGCTTCGCGAAGTCCATTTCCTAGGCCACGTGGTAAACAAGGATGGGATTCATGTTGATCCATCCAAGGTCGACTCGATCAAGAACTGGCCTGCACCCCGTACACCAACAGAAATCCGCCAATTCTTGGGTTTAGCGGGCTACTACAGAAGGTTCATCAAGGATTTCTCCAAGATTGCGCAACCTATCACCTCACTAACTCAGAAAGGTGTCACCTATCGTTGGGGTGATGCACAGGAATCGGCATTTCAGCACTTAAAGGATAGACTTTGTAGCGTGCCTATCCTCTCATTGCCTGAAGGCACAGATGATTTTGTGGTTTATTGCGACGCTTCCATCCATGGACTTGGGTGCGTGTTGATGCAACGTGACAAGGTCATTGCTTATGCATCACGACAACTTAAGGTTCAAGAAAGGAACTACACTACGCATGACTTGGAGTTGGGAGTAGTGGTTTTTGCTCTTAGGATATGGAGACATTACCTGTACGGTACCAAGTGCCCCATTTACACCGATCACAGGAGTCTCGAGCATATCTTTAAGCAAAAGGAGTTAAACATGCGACAGCGTCGATGGGTCGAGCTTTTGAATGATTACAAATGCGCGATCAAGTATCATCCGGGCAAAGCCAATGTTGTGGCCGACGCTCTCAGTCGAAAGGATACTACACCTAAGCGCGTGCGAGCGTTACAACTTACCATCCAATCTAGTCTTCCTGCTCAGATACGAGATGCTCAGGTTGAAGCATTGAAATCAGAGAACATCCAGGCTGAGTCCCTGCGAGGATCAAAGAAACGGTTAGAACAAAAGGAAGATGGCGCCTACTACGTAACAGGGCGTATCTGGGTCCCACTTTATGGAAACTTACGCGAGCTTGTGATGGATGAAGCACATAAGTCTCATTACTCAGTACATCCTGGTTCGGATAAGATGTACCATGACTTAAAGACTACATATTGGTGGCCTAGCATGAAAGATAACATAGCAACTTACGTTAGTAAATGTTTGACTTGTGCGAGAGTCAAGATTGAATATCAGAAACCATCAGGCCTACTCCAACAACCAGAGATCCCGACATGGAAATGGGAGCAAATTTCCATGGATTTTGTTACAGGCCTGCCCAGATCTCAACGCGGAAATGACACTATTTGGGTGATAGTGGATAGGTTGACTAAGTCTGCACACCTTTTGGCTATCAAAGAAACAGACAAGTTCTCTACTTTAGCATACGTTTACTTAAAGGAAGTGGTTTCGAGGCACGGGGTGCCAACCTCTATCATATCTGATCGTGATGCGCGTTTTGCCTCTGAATTGTGGCAAGCGATGCACAAGTCCTTTGGCTCTCGACTAGACATGAGCACGGCGTATCATCCGCAAACGGATGGGCAGTCTGAACGCACCATCCAAACCCTTGAAGACATGCTTCGAGCATGCGAAATCGACTTTGGTAACGGCTGGGAAAAGCACCTCCCATTAGTAGAGTTTTCGTATAACAACAGCTACCACACCAGCATCCAGGCTGCTCCGTTTGAGGCATTGTACGGACGTAAATGCCGATCACCCCTTTGCTGGGAAGAAATTGGTGACAGCCAAATCACTGGCCCAGAACTCGTGATAGGTACTACAGAAAAGATTGCCCAGATATGGCAACGGATGGCGGCAGCTCTTGACCGTCAGAAAAGCTACGCCGATAAGCGCAGCAAACCACTCGAGTTCCAGGTTGGGGATCGAGTGCTACTCAAAGTCTCACCTTGGAAATGTGTAGTTCATTTTGGCAACGAGGCAAACTCAACCTGTGATACGTCGGACCTTTTGAAATCATAGAGAAAATAGGCAAAGTGGCCTACAAATTGAACCTACCAGCAGAACTCAGCGGAGTTCACAACGTATTTCACGTGTCGAATCTGAAGAAGTGTCTGTCAGATGAGACCCTCGTAGTTCCTCTGTAGGATCGTTGTGCGACCTGAATGAGTCGTTTAGAAGAGTTTTGGATCCGAATCAAAGGCGGAATCAATGAAATGGACGCTCGATACAATTATAATGTCTCTTGTATTTATCTAATAGTCTTACAGCACCTGGTGACAATTCGGCAGCACTTCGTTACCAAATCACAAGATCTAATTCCGTTCCAAATGACACGGCATGCTCCTCTATATATAGTTGTGATTTCGCTTGAAATGGTCAAAGCCACTTTCAAGCGGAATTAACTTTGTTAATTTCGTTTGAACTTGCCCTTGGCTGTTTCAAGCGAAATTACTAACAAACACCCAAATCTCAGTTTCTAGCAACCCGAGCACTGGTTATCCTATCCTATTACATGACTCGATACAAGACGAAGTCCACAGACATAGTGCACTAACAGACTCCCCCTTGGATGTTGATGAAGTCTTCAGTGTCGAGTCTTTATCATGACACATCTTCAGTCTTGATCAGTCTTCATGCTCTTTCCAAATTGTCTAACACTGTAAGCATCCTTCAATCTTTATCTTCTTTGATCAGCTTCTATCTTGAATGTTGTACCAGGATCTGACTCTGGCTCTAACATTGACAGCTTCTACAGACTCCCCCTTTCATCAAGCTTCTGTGCTTTAGGGATCGACACCTTGCTTTCTGGTTACAAGCTCCACCTTGCTTTGAGCTTGTCTTCAGACTCCCCCTTAGACTCAGCTATCGGGATCGTAGTCTGGAATCTTATCTGCAAATCAATCATACATTTATAAGTAACAGCATTTCAAGCTTTCAAATATCCAGGAATTATGACCTGGCTCTTTCAAACTTTCTAAACTAACACTTTTTAACAAAATTTCAGAATCAGAAACTGTCTCTATTTCAAAGATTTTAACAATATAAGCATCCAAATCTCTCACAGTTAATCATCCAAGTCCAAATTAATGACCTTGGAGATATCACAAACTGTTTTTTATTTTTGTTTAAAAACTTCAAGATTCAAATTAATGAACTTGTTTTATTTTCAGAAACACAATCAGCTTACTTAGATTTTGAAACTCAGCACTCACACATCGGTTGTCGAAAATAAAGCAGAATCAAAAATCTTTTTGTATTTTCTGAAACAAAACACAGTAACGAAATATTTACAAACATATTTACATACAATATTTTTGTTTGAGTTTGTGTCAGAGGATCATATCAGTTTCTGACAAGTCACAAGTATCGTTGAGCTTAGTTACACATTAAGAATTAAACAATTCACTTAGATTGTCGATATACTGATCCACTTAAATTTTCACACAAATTTCAACTGATTCAGGATACGAATTAGATGTATTAAGAACTTAAACTCATTCATGTGTCCCACCTCTTGAATATACTCCCGTATCCAGATCCCAATATTCAATCTTACAGGTGAGTATACCTAGATGATATCTGTAAGGGGATAAATTGCGAAGAACCGTGAGAGCTCAGGTCAGAACTTCCGTTCAGCAAAGAGATAACGGCTTCGACTTTTGGTGTGTCCCCTTTAGAGGATCTTTTCTTCAACATCACATGATTAGCATTTTTCAATGTTTCATCATTTTTTATGCTGAGGGCGATGCTATGTTTCAAGCAAGCAGAAAGTATTATACGGGGACTAGGCCATTGCTTCCGCAAAATCAGAAGTCCTGGGATAATACCCCAGATATCACTAAGCATAAAGACCTAGTATCTCAGAAAGAGGGGTCCTTCAAACGAAATTTCAGCGGTTACCTATATATCCAAGTAGTGTTCCCCACAAATTAAGCAAGTTTGAATTTAAGTTTATATCCCGAAAAAGTTTACTAAATGTATAAAAACCTATCGGCATATCATCAGTGAGACAGTTTAATGCTATTTAATCATTACATTTCTTTAGCATACTGTAACTGTCTACTGATGTACTATCATTTCCTCTTTTTACACAAAAACTCAATTTTTGAATTTTATCATGTTTTTTACTTTTTCAAATTTTCAAATTTTTTGTATTTTCTAACAACAATACTCCCCCTAAAATACAAAACCATTTTAAAGAAAATTTGGCAACCTGATACTGATAGCTTTGTCTCGCCATCCATTTTCTGCTAATTTGTACTCATTTACAGAAAATCTAACATACCCCCATGATTTACAACACACTGATATTTTACAGTTTGAAAACCATTTTTCAATTGTGTGAAAGTAATCATGTTTGTTCAGCCGTGAGGGTTTCGGCGTATTCAATCAACATATTTTTGATTTTTCAAAATTTTGACAAAACAAAAACATATTTTTGGTTTTTAAAATTTTCAATTTTTAGGGTTTTTGAAATATTGTTTATTTATGTACAGAAAACAAACAAACTCCCTGTTTCAACCAACACAGGATCCAGTAGCCTCTTCCTCTTCCCGTGTCAGGCTACTCCGATTTCCATTCTCACAATCTTCAATTTTCTTGAGCACCTGCACATACAACTATTCAATCACTTGAACAATTTAGCCCAGGTCTGTTGAACCTTAGGCATTTCAACACAATATGTATCATGCAGTTTCGGAAATTTTTTGTCATCAAAGACTTTTTCAACTTTGACTTCAACTTTCTCATCTTTTATCGAAGTTACTTGTTTCTTAGCACTCCATGTTTGACCTTTCGGAGTACCTCTTTTGTAAAAATGTGACTCTTTTTGAACATTTTGATTTTGAACAACAACTTTAGGTTTCCAAAACTCGCTTGGTTTTGTTGCATCGACAGTTGTTTTCCAACTCTGTGTTGTTCTAAATCTGGATGTGTGAGAATTCCAGGTCTGTCTTGAATCAAACTTATTCGGGTTTGATTTCCAAGTTTGGTTCGAAACAAACTTGTTTGTGTTGTACCTCCAAGTTTGTTTTGAATCAAATCTGGTTGACCTGTGTTTCACATCCTCAGATTTCTGTTTCTCAACATCCTCAGATTTCTGTTTCTCAACATCCTCAGATTTCTGTTTCTCAACATCCACAGGTTTCAGATTTGGACACTTACGTGCAAGATGTCCTGTTTGATCACATTTAAAACATGTTCTTTTTTAAACATCTTTGACCTGTGGTTGTTGCTTTTTCTTTTGAACATAGAACTCTTCATTAGACTGTCGTCTAAATTTGAGTTCTTTCTCTTCCTCTGAACTTGTTCCATGAACAAAATTCATCTTTGTCTGAAAATTTTGAGTTTCATTTTTATTTCGATTTTGTTTCTTCTTATAACCCAACCCAGCCTTCATGTTTTTCTTCTTGTAACCAGGTTTGTTATAACAAGCTTTCTGACCTTTTTCCAGTAAACTTTGGAATCTCAGACTTTTCAATCTCAACCATTTTGAAAACTTTGTCAATCTTTTCTGAAATCACATTCTGAATCGACAATACAACATCTAAGAATAATTTGCCCGATCCAATCATGGTATAAACCAATCCTTTTGAATCATCATCTAGATTTTTCTCAGATTTTGAGTTTTTCAGATATCCATCATGAAAATTACCTTCATTTTCATCCTGTGGTTCAGATTTACCTGTATCAACTGACTCTTCTTTTAACACACTTTCAACGACCTTACCTACCACCTCTGAATCACTAGAATCATCAGATTTGGAATAGGTTACGTCAATGTTATCTTGCAATTGATCTACCATGTTGAAAGCTTTTTCGACCTTTTCATCATCATAAAATGCAAACTTTTCCGGTGGTGGAACTTGATGAAACTCTGAGCCAATACCTTTCTTATTTTGCTCAGAATCTTTTCCATCCAGTTTTATGTTGAAAATTCTTTCAAGCACATATGACGACGCGTGATAACTTTTTAACTTGTTATTATCCTGTTCTAAATCAGCAATCTGACGCTTTAGTTTAGCAACATCCACAATGTAGGAATTAACAACTTGTTGCTTTATTTCATAACTTCGCTTATACTCCTTAGTTGTTTTAGAACAGTAATTCAATCTTGATTGAACAAATTTCATTTCACTTTTCACTTTTTCATATGATTCTTTTGTAATATGATATGCCAATTTTATTGAATCATATCCCTTTTTCATTTCTTGACAAACATTTTCTTTTTGATCACATTCTTCTGTCTTTTTCAAAACATTTTCTTTCAAAACTTCATTTTCTTTTTCTAACTTTTTACATTTTTCTAAAAGTTTTTCATCATCATCTTTTAAAACTTTTTCGTTTTCTAACATTTCTTTGTATTTATTTTTGAAAACTTCTTCTATTTTTGTGAATTCAAGATCACTTGTTATGAACTTTTCGTCTTTTTCAGTACAAGCACTGCACGTTTCCATGCATTTCTTGCACTGTTTAACGATTTTGATTTGAGTTTCAGAATCAGAATTTACCTCAATGATTGGCACTTCGGTGTATCCTGCAGTCTCTGTCTGCTCTGTATCTTTCTGCTTTCCTTCAACACCAACCTCATCACCAGCATCACTAGCAACCTCCAAAATCTCATTCTTTACTTCAGCCAAACTTTCAATTTTCTTCTTATTCTACAACCTGCTGTTCTTCAACCTCTTTATTCTCCTCAACTTTTTCTTCAATCTTTTCTTTCTAAGTAACCTTCACAACTTCCTCTTTAACAACTTAGACTTTAACTTCCTCAGCTACCTTTTTCAATTCTTCAACCATACACTCAACATTCTTCTTCATTCTTTCTTCATCCCTCTTCCTCAAACTTGAAGTCATAACATCTCTTATGATTTTTCCAAGCTTTTTCTCATATGATTTATCTTTCACAGCATTTGAATAATATTCTCCGGCTCGAGGAATTACTAGAAGAACATCATCATAAATTATGTCCTTCTTGGGAACAACAGGTTCACCATATCTGTTGACATAACACTCTTGCTTCTTATCCCATCTTTTGTAGTTGACAGCATCTCCATATTCTTCTTGCATTTCATTCATTCTGTTCCAAGCCATGTTTTTTTCTCTGTATGTTTTCTCATTCAGAATCTCTTCTGTCACACCCCCAAAATCCACACGCGGAGTATCACCGCTTGGAGGCGTGACTGACCAAGATCAAGCCACCAATCATATTGAATAAGCATATAAGTAAACATAATTTAACCAAATAATATGAAAGGTGTTCAAAAACCCAAAGCATAGTTAGTGTTAGCGGAAGCATAATTTGTAAAACCCATAGCAAGTATTAAGTATGAAATAAAGAATGTTCAAAGCATGGCACACATTGCCATGTCCCACAATGACCGTTCCTCCCTGTGCAAGCTCCATGAGTACCTAATGACCTGCAAGGCATGTAGCAACGAATCAACAACAAAGTTGAGCAAGTTCACAGTTGGTTGTTTGGTTATAGTATTCATTTCATAAATCGTATGTTCGTTTTGTAAACCATGTATCGTATTAATCCTTATCGCGGCCTATCCAGGCATGTGTGCGATGATTAGTGGGGGCTTCCCATGTGTTACAAGACCACGCGTATCGACTGCTATGAAAATGTAAGAGGTGCCCTAAGTCAATGTCTATCAGCATTGACCCTTTGCCCATAGTCCATTAGTACACTCCCGTCCGACTGGCACGGTGTGAGGTTTGTTAAACCTAATAGCGCTATTAACTAAAGACCCGCTCGCCCTAGGCCTCGGCGATTAACTCGATAATTGAGGGACTTCCTTTGATAGAGTTGATGGTCTTAAGATCGTGTACGTAGGCTTTACGTACGTGCCCTTCAATCCGAGGAAAGTAGTAAGTATAACTGTACATAGGTTTTACGTACGTGCCCTTCAATCCGAGGACAGTAATAAGTAGTTTTAATAGTAATGGTTGTACGAGTAGTTATCCAATCCCATTCCCAACCCCTGGGAATCCCATGCCTTGGCTAGTGTGAACTCACCTTGGTTTGCTCGGCAGATACACAGAAAGGTCAAGTCTAGCAGCTAGTGGTCAACCACGTCCTAACATGGTTACCATACAAGTCAGGTTTTGGTTTTAAGTAGTGCACACAAGTATCACATAGATAGCGTATAAGAAACACATACGGATCATGGCAAACATGCAACATCACGTTCAACAGTTATCTCGTATTCCGTATTGGGCTCGCACAAGCTTAGTGGCCTTGTGCGAGTCATCCGTTGGAGCCCAAAACTACCCGGCCCAATGTCAAGAAACCCAACAAAACCATAACATGAATACAGCCCTAGTAACATGTCTTGTGCGATTCAGTACTACACCCGGCCCATCATACAACATAACAGTCCTAACATGTATCGGCCCAAATAGACAACACAAGTCTTGTGCGGTCCGAATAGACTTGTGCGATATGCTTGGGTTGTGCGACTGGGTTTGGGCTTTGAGGCCCAACAGTTAAACACACATCATTACTTGTGCGACTATGGGTGCCTTGTGCGACTGATGACACCTTGTGCGACTAGGAGTCTTGTGCGAATGGACTCCTTGTGCGTGTGGACCTCTTGTGCGATCAAGAGGTCTTGTGCGACTGTTTTAATTTCCGTTTTTCATGCATAACAGTTACCAACATTTAGTGGTTTCCAATTTCACAATTTATTAATAAATGCTAACAACTTCCAAATCAAACAAAAATAGATCAAATCATTGTTTTTAACAACTAATTTACATAAACCCTAAAATCACAAATATGAATAACAACCTAACAAATCCTACTGTTTGATCCGATTTCTGAATATACAATCGATTACAATGCATCTGAATCAAGATTATCATCACATAAACATCAATTCAAATCTCGGTTTAATCACCCTACACAAGTGATTCGATCCACATAAACAACCCCTAGTGATTAGCAATCATAAGCAATCATTTAACATTCTCCAAATCATTCATCAACAATCCGCAAACAGGTCATGATGATCAATTAACATCTATTCGGTTCTTAATTATAACATCTGATCCACTTAAGCATAATCACATAAACATCATTGTTCATCATATAAGCAACACTTAATCATTACATAAAATCATGGAATCATAACATCATGAACACTAACCGATTTGAGAGGAGGATGGAATAGATGATTGATCCGAACAAGAAAAGATCTTCGATGATGAGGGAATGTGTATGGCTGCCTTCGAGTTCGTGAGAGAGAGAGAGAAAGAGCACTAGGGTTTGTAGATTTGTTTGTTTTGGTAAAGTGTGAGATGGGTACTAGCACCCCATGTGTTAATCGACTAAAGGGGATGGGCCGAACCCGCACTTGGGCTGCCCTTGATCCGAATACAAGTTGTGGCCCGAATGGGCTTGTGCGATCGGGTGAGTGTTGTGCATTTTGGTCGTTTATATACATACATACATTACACAAAGCACGTATCAACATAACAATCATATAATCATTCACTTCATAAAATCACATATCGTACACATTCGTTACTTCAAAGTACAAAGATAGGTTCAGAAATACGAGTTATCACATTATCCCCAAGTTGAAAGAAATTTCGTCCCGAAATTTGGTACGTACTCACTGAGGAAGCTAGTTAAGTTGTATGGTTTTCCTGGTTTTTCTGGGGTGTCACATCTTCTCTGGTTTTCTCTTTGATTTCAGCTATAACTTTTTCTTATTGGTTTTCCTCTTTAATTTCAGCAACGAAAACACAATGATTGCTCTTTGATGGTTTTCTACCATGAGCTGTACTTCGATTATCAACACGATCTTCTTCTGGAAGAATCTGGCTCCAATCAAATCCTTCATCATGATGGATTACAGCACAAGCTCTAGATTTCTCTCTGGGTTTATCTTCGATCATTTTCGGCTCTTCTTTGCTTCGGTGGTAGATTGCCTTTCGGTAATAATCTTCATTGAACGGATGTTCATTTCCACCAACTGCAGAATTGTTGCATTCTCTCTTGAAATGACATTTTTGCTTACATTTGAAGCAGGTCACTTTGGACTTATCAAATCCAAGCTTTGTTGATGCACCGCCTAATGATTGTTTCCCAGTAATCTCCATGTATCTCTGAGCTCTTCTGATGCAACTTGCTAAACACCATTGAATGTCTATAAGTTCCATTTCTTCTGCATTAATCTGGTCGTAGTCTTCTTTGGTCAACTCTGAGTTACCAATTCTACCTGCAACAAGACCTTTATATGATTCCAGAACAGATGCAAGGAAGCTCATTTGCTGCTTAGCTGCATTTATGCTCATTGCAGGAGAATTTTTCAACTTGAGAGCAATGTTGCACATTATCTCCTCTGATTCTTCAGAATTAGCTTTTGATGAATATGAATGATAACCCGGATCGTAACTTGATGAGCTTTTCTGTGGCTCTTTTGTCCTCTCACCACTGAATGCTGTCTTTGGTGATTCTCCAACTTTCACCGAAGGTAGATTACCTTTGTAATAAAGACTGACATTCTGTTGATGTGAAGAACTTCTCATCTTGCTTTGTGTCTTCAATTCAAGCTCATGACTTTCTATCTTTTCTATCAAGACATCAAGAGAAATTGTATCATATAAAGCATCATTTTTCAATATGAATACAAACGTTTGCCACTGATCAGCTCGTGGTAACGCTTCTATGATCTTATCAATTATTTCTTCTCGAGTTTTAACAATGCCAAAACGATCAAGTTCAATTTTTAGATAACCAAATCTCTCTATCATTTGTCTAACCGATTCATCTTTCAAACTATCAAACAAATCAAATTCTTTCTTTAATAATGCAATTTTATTTTTCTTGATTTGTTTACCCCCTCAGCTTTTACCCGCAAAGCTTCCCAGATAGATTTCGATGCTCCGTCATGTTGCAGTAAAGCAAACATGTCATTCCTGATTGAAGATTGAATCAAAGCAATCATTCTCTGTTCTGCTGAGAATTCTGCTTTGTCTTCTTTGGGTAAGTTCTTGAGTGGAAGCTCTTCTCCTTTATCATTAGTTGGCCTTTTATATCCAAATTCCAAACAAAACCAGCTTTCATGAGCATAAGCTTTTGCCCAGTTGATGAACCGATCTTTCCACCAAGTGTAATCTTCAATGCTTTCCAGAGTTGGTGGTTTTGAATGTGTGCCGTAAAAATTATCATGTTTAATGTTCTCATTTATTGCTTTTGTAATAGTTTTTGGTGTGACAGTTGAGATTTCGAAAGACTCGGATGTAAACGCGTTGTAGAACGTATTGTAGAACTCTTCAGCCATGATGTGAATTTCTTGAATTACCTGGAGACAAAAACAATCAAACAAACACAATCAGTTTAAACAATATCAAACAACTTGACACAAACTGACACTCGGTTGACGTGAAATGATCTTGACGCGAAATGTCCACTTTCAAACGGAATAGTGATTTTCAACCGGAATTAGGTTTTAAACGGAATCACTTTGGTGTGGAATCACTTGTTCAAACGGAATCACTTGGATGACACTTCAAACGAAATCAGAACTTGAAGTGAAATCAGAACTTCAAACGGAATAAGAACTTTCAAACGAAATCAATTGTTTCAAACGAAATCTTCAAGTGGAATTAGAATTTGATGCGGAATAACTGATTCCGTGTGAACCTTTTCAAACGGAATTACCCTTTTCAAGCGAAATCAACTGTAACTCAAACGAAATAGGTAATTTCATGTGAAATTGTTTCAATTTTTCAAGCGAAATCAGTATGCTCGCTCAAATGGAATTACAATTTTGGTCCATTTTTGTCACTTTAAAGCCGAATTTAGGTCTGATTCTCTCAAGGCTTTGTTAAAACATTGTTTCTCATGTAATGTGTGAAATTCAGCCCATTTTGTCCGTAAAATCTTGTGAATTTTGAAAAAGAAGGTGTAGAAGTTAGAAAACTGATGAAATCAAGCTAGACTCTTCCTCCTGAGCTCTGATACCACTTGTAGGATCATTGTGCGACCTGAATGAGTCGTTCAGAAGAGTTTTGGATCCGAATCAAAGGCGGAATCAATGAAATGGACACTTGATAGAATTATAATGTCTCTTGTATTGATATAATAGTCTTACAGCACCTGGAGACAATTCGGCAGCACTTCGTTACCAAATCATTAGATCTAATTCCGTTCCAAATGACACGACATGCTCCTTTATATATAGTTGTTGTGATTTCGCTTGAAATGGTCAAAGCCACTTTCAAGCAGAATTAACTTTGTTAATTTCGTTTGAACTTGCCCTTGGCTGTTTCAAGCGAAATTACTAACAAACACCAAAATCTCAGTTTCTAGCAACCCGAGCACTGGTTATCCTATCCTATTACATGACTCGATACAAGACGAAGTCCACAGACATAGTGCACTAACATCCTCTGAAGGAGCTCACTATCGACGATCAGCTGCGATTCGTCGAGGAACCAGTAGAGATTACTGACCGAGAAGTTAAGGTTCTCAAACGTACCAGAATACCTCTTGTTCAAGTTTGTTGGAACTCCCGTCGTGGCCCAGAGTTTACATGGGAACGCGAAGATCAAATGAAACACAAGTATCCCCAGTTGTTCGTGAACAGTGAAACCACTACTGAGACTGAAGCTGCTACGGAATTTCGGGACGAAATTCCAAACCAACGGGGGAAGGATGTGACACCCTAGGAAAACCAGGAAACCATGCAACTTAACTAGCTTTCTCAGTGAGTACGTGCTAAATTTCGGGACGAAATTTCTTTCAACTTGGGGATAATGTGATAACTTTGACTTGTTAAACCATTTATTTTGGGACACCAATTATATTGTGTGGTTGAACTTTTAATTACTCTACTACATTGTTCAATGATTGGTGGCTTGATCCTGGTCAGTCACGCCTCCATGCGGTGATACTCCGCTTGTGGATTTTGGGGGTGTGACACTTAGTCACACCTGGACCAAAGCGTATAGCTCGTTTTATTGGAGGTTTAGCTCCGGAGATTAAGGCAAGTGTGAAAGCATCAAGACCTACTACCTTTAGGTCAGTGGCTGATCTGTCGTTATCCCTTACCCTCGATGCGGTCAGGCAGAGATCGCTCAAGAATTCTGAGGAGGGGAAGAGGAAACGTGAGGATGAGAACTCACGTAGTTCTGATAAGAAGTATAAGGGGAACTCTGATCACAAGAAGAGTTCCGGGTTTAAAAGGATAGTAAGAAGTCGGGTGAAAACCCCAAGTGTAAAACTTGCAAGAAGCGTCATCTAGGGAAGTGCAGGTTCGAATCAAAATCCCAATCGCAGCCTAGAGCTTGTGGGATTTGCAAATCAAGTGAGCATAAAACGTTGGATTGTAAGAAGATAAAGGATGCGACTTGTTACAACTGTAACGAGAAGGGGCATATCAAGTCCAACTGCCCAAAGTATGCGAAGAAGCCTGGGGAGGCTAAAAAGACCAATGCTCGGGTCTTTCAGATGAATGCTCAGGAGGCCATTCAGAATGATAACGTGATAACAGGTACCTTTCTCATCAATGACGTATATGCTAGAGTATTGTTTGATTCGGGTGTAGACAAGTCTTTTGTAGACAATAAGTTTTGTAAATTGTTAAATCTGCTTGTTAAAACTCTAAGCATAAAATATGAAGTAGAATTGTCCGATGGTACCATAGAAACTACCTCAACAATTCTAGATGGATGTTTTATATCCATTAGGAATCATTCTTTTCCGCTTTCTTTGCTTCCATTAAAACTAGCTGGATTCGACATAGTGATAGGCATGGATTGGTTATCTCATAACCAAGCCCAAATCGTATGTGATAAGAAGCAAGTGATTATCAAGACTCCTTATGGTGAGCCTTTGATAATTCAAGGAGATACTCAGTATGGATTGCCTAAGCAAGTGTCTATGCTTAAGGCATCAAGGTGTACGAAGAAAGGTTGTGTCATTTACATGTCACAGGTAACCATTGATGAACCAAAGCCCAAGATTGAAGATATTCCTGTTATTTCTGAGTACCCAGAAGTATTCCCTGAAGAACTACCTGGTTTACCCCCAGATAGGAAAGTAGAGTTCAGAATCGATATCATTCCTGGAGCTGCACCAATTACAAGAGCACCTTACCAGTTGGCACCAACTGAGATGAAAGAATTAAGGACTCAGCTGGATGATTTGTTGGCAAAGGGTTTTATTAGACCTAGCTCGTCCCCTTAGGGAGCACCGATTTTGTTTGTGAAGAAGAAGGATGGATCGATGCGTTTATGCATCGATTATCGTGAGTTATCGTGAGTTAAACAAGGTTACAATCAAGAATAGATATCTGTTACCCAGGTTCGATGATTTGCTCGATCAGCTGCAAGGAGCAAGTTATTTCTCCAAGATTGATTTAAGGTCAGGATACCATCAACTGAAGGTCAAAGATGAAGATGTACATAAGACTGCATTCAGAACTCGTTATGGTCACTATGAGTTCTTAGTGATGCCTTTCGGGCTCACTAATGCACCTGCAGCGTTCATGGATCTCATGAATCGCGTTTGCAAGCCATACTTGGACAAGTTTGTCATTATCTTCATTGATGACATTCTTATTTACTCGAAGAATCAAGCCGATCATGAAAGACATCTTCGGTGTATCCTTAAACTTCTGGAGCAAGAGAAGCTCTACGCCAAATTTTCAAAGTGTGAGTTTTGGGTTCGTGAAGTCCAATTTCTTGGACATGTAGTAAGTGAGCATGGTATTCAAGTGGATCCCGCTAAGGTCGAAGCGGTTATGAATTGGCAAGAACCCAAGACTCCAACAGAGATTCGCAGCTTCTTGGATCTAGCAGGATACTATCGACGTTTCATTGAGAACTTTTCAAGGATTACTGCACCTCTAACTTCATTGACCCGCAAGAATGTCAAGTTTGACTGGGGTCCCAAGCAGCAAGAATCCTTTGATATTCTTAAACAAAAGTTAAGCAATGCTCCTGTGTTGACATTGCCAGAGGGTATTGAAGAATTTGTTGTGTATTGTGACGCATCGCACACTGGCATGGGTTGTGTGCTTATGCAGAAAGGCAAGGTTATAGCCTATGCCTCACGTCAGTTAAAGGTGCACGAAAAGAACTACACCACCCATGACTTAGAGTTGGGTGTCGTTGTGTTTGCACTAAAGCTTTGGAGGCATTATCTTTATGGAACTAAGTATGTGATCTATTCTGATCACAAGAGCCTTCAACATTTGTTTAATCAGGAGGATCTTAACATGAGACAGCGCCGATGGATGGAGACACTGAATGATTATAATTGTGAAATCCGATATCATCCAGGCAAAGCGAATGTAGTCGCTGATGCCTTGAACAGGAAGGAAAGGGTTAAGCCCATTAGAATCAATGCCAAGAGCATTGAATTGAAGAACAGCCTGAATGAGAGGTTGTTAGCCACTCAGAAGGAAGCTGTGTTAGAAGCTAACTATCCGAATGAGAAGTTAGGAGTAACTGCTGAACAGTTATCATATGACAAGGATGGAATCCTAAGATTGAATGGACAATTATGGGTTCCAATTTATGGAGGACTTAGAGATGTGATTCTCCAAGAAGCCCATAGTTCCAAATATTCAGTTCATCCTGGCAGTGATAAGATGTACCAGGACTTAAAGGCAAATTATTGGTGGATAGGCTTGAAGAAGTCTATAGGCACTTATGTGGCTAAATGTTTGACGTGCGCACAAGTTAAAGCAGAGCACCAAAAGCCGTCAGGTTTGCTGCAACAGGCTGAACTTCCCACTTGGAAATGGGAAATGGTAACCATGGATTTTATTACTAAGTTACCAAAGACAAAGCATGGGAATGATACTATTTGGGTTATAGTTGACAGATTGACCAAGTCAGCCCACTTCTTACCGATTAAAGAAACCCACAGCTCCGATAAGTCAGCTCAGCTGTACGTGGATGAGATTGTATCTCTTCATGGAGTGCCAGTGTCTATTATCTCTTATAGGGACACAAGATACACTTCTCACTTTTGGAAAAGCTTTCAGCAATCCTTAGGCACTCGTCTAAACTTCAGCACTGCTTATCATCCTCAGACGGATGGGCAAAGCGAGCGTACAATTCAAACGCTTGAGGATATGCTCCGAGCATTGTGTTATTGATTTAGGTAGAAGTTGGGATGATCATCTTCCGTTGATTGAATTTTCATATAATAATAGCTATCATTCGAGTATTCAAGTTACACCTTTCGAAGCTTTGTACGGAAGGAAATGTAGGACGCCAGTTTGTTGAGCGGAAGTTGGAGATGTCCAACTAACAGGACCTGATATATTCCTAGAGACGACAGATAAGATCGTGTAGATACGTGATCATCTCAAAGCTGTCAGGGATAGGCAGAAAAGCTACGCAGATAAATGGCGTAAACCTATGAAATTCGAGGTAGGTGACAAAGTGTTACTTAAGGTATCACCCTGGAAAAGGGGTAATGCGTTTTGGCAAGAAGGGAAAGTTGAGCCCAAGATACATAGGACCATTCGAGATCATTGAATGTGTCGGAACCGTAGCTTACAAGCTAAATCTACCTGAAGAGCTCAGTGGAATCCATAATGTGTTCCTGATGTGCGTAAGTGTGTACAGTTTTTAATGTATATTTTAAGCCCTTTTACACTTTTTAGCCAAGTTTTAAATTTATAAAACACGATATTTACTAACACTAAACACACATATCGGCAAGTGCACCCATCATGAGCGTAGTATAGTGTTGGTAAGATACCGAGGTCGTCCAAGGACACAAGAGCTTTTAATACCGGTTTATCCTCAACGTCTAATCAAATCAAAAGTTTAGAAAAAGGTTTTAAACTAGAAAAATAAAAACTAACTAAAATGCTGCAAAAATAAAATAAAGTAAAAAACAGATAGACAAGATGAATCACTTGGATCCGACTCGTGTTTAGTGTAACCTTTGATTATTTCCGCACTTTTGCACTTTTTAAGAGATTATCTTAGTTATTGTAGTAGGCCCCTCTTTTGAAGGTGACGTTACCCTCAACCCAGTAGTTTGAGTCAGCAAGGATACAATCCTAAAGGGTTGGATTATTGAAAGATAATTAATTAAGTTATTAATGCATAATGTGGTAGGCCCCTCTTTTGAATGTGACGTTACCCTCGGCTAAGTAGTCTGAGTCAGCAGGGATACAGTCCTAAGTAGCCGGGTTAAAGTTTTAATAGTAGCTTACATATGAGGGGATCAAAGAGTTTGGACCCCCGCCATCCAATATTGGTGGGTATTGAAGGAGGTCCTACTAAATTTGACCCAGGTCCTTGCAGGATCTATACATTGAACAAGGCAAGACTGTTACCAAACTGTTCCCTTAACCCCCGACCAGGTAGCCAACATATCTCCATATAGACCGTGGAGATATGAATGGTGAAAATCTTTTATTTTATATAGACAGTAAAATAATGCCAAGACACCACGGACAAACGATAAGGAAGAATCACCTTCAACATAAGAAACTAGTTATTAAAGTCATTAATACATAACCAAATAAAAAGTGCGAAAAGATTAAAAATAAAAAGTATTACACTAGACACTTGTCTTCACCAAGTGATGTAAGAGACTTAGGCAAACATGGCCTTTGATTGTCAAGAACTCTTACGATCAATCTTGGATCCCAAGACGACTCACACACTCTATGATGGATGATGGATGATGGTGGTGGATGATGGTGTTGTGATGGTGGTGGGTGAAGTGTGAGAGAGGTGGTGTGCCAAGGGATGGTTTGCAAATGAGCCAAGCACCCCTATTTATAGCCTGAACAGATGCTCGGGCACGGCCCCGTGTCCACCTTCCTTCTCTTTCTTCATTAATTGCAGCTTGTCTGCATTAATTGACCACGCCCCCGTGTCCGTTGGCACGACCCCGTGTGCAGAAGCGAATCTGTACTATCAAGATTTCTCCAGATTCTATGAATCTTAGAGTTGACCATGGCCCCGTTTCCGGTGGGCACGCCCCCGTGGTGGGTGATAGAAGCTTCTACAACTTTGTCTTTTCTGCAGACACTTGGGCACGCCCCCGTGTTCACTGAGCACGGGGAGTGTTCAGCCTTCTGTTCTCTTGTTTTTGCTTGGGAAGATGCTGTCGGGGGGTCGGGCATGCCACGTTTGATTCCTTTCTTGTATTTATGTTAGATTTAGCTGCCTTTTTGCTTCTTTTGTTCATTTGAGCTCATTTAATCTTGAAAATACAAAAGGAAGACAAAAACATACTTTTTCCAACATTAATACTAAAAAAGGGTTAGTTTTATGCCACATTTGATGTAATTTATATGTTGCATTTTGCGCACATCAAATACCCCCACACTTGAATCTTTGCTTGTCCTCAAGCAAAACTCTTTATAATGTGGCTTTACACTCCCAAATGGAATGGGTAGAAGAGAAGGTTTTTGGGCTTGTCATAGAGTGTCGGGATTTCCAAGATTCTTTATTAAGTTTTATTTTTATTTATTTACAATCCTCTTCGTCATGATTTATTTAAAACATTACATAAGATAAATTACTTATTAGGGCATAACATGCCTTTTTAAAATTCCACTTATATACAAGTTCACATATCTCACAGGGATCACTCAACACTCGGCCGAAGATGCTTTTTTAGTGAATCACTCGAGAGCGGCATGGAACTTACTCCTACCATAGGCTTGCCAAGCAATCAATCCTCCTCCTTTTTAACTATACACCTTTGTAAATATCAAGAGGACTTTTTTGGGTGAAGGGTTAGGCTTGGGTTAAAGGTAGGTGGTTGGGTTAGTGGTTAGTAGAAAAGGGCGAAAGGCGTAAAAAGCTTCGGTTTTCGTGAGACTTTTTTATTTTTCATAACTTTTATTTTGATGAAGCAATTCTTCAAACAAATTTGTTTTTGATAAACTTATTTGTTTTATTTTTGGCTTCATCATCAGAAATACATTTTTTTTATAAGGGAGTCATAAGAAAAACCGAGCTTATTACTAAAACAAAGGGTTTAAAAATAAAAAGGGTTTTGGTGGGTAAAGGGGTGTTTGTTTTGGGTTAAGAAATGAAAAGGTTTAGGCTCAAAGGGGTTAACTAGGGGGATTTTGGGTAGGTGGTAAAAAAAATAATGGTGTAGAAATAAAAAGGGTTAGTCCTAATGCCTCCGTCATTTACTTACTCTGGTTTAAGTTGGTAAGGACCGGGAATGTATCGTCGTGGCAAGTTCTAGAGTCGTAAGAACCAAGCGGCTATTCACACAAGAAACGAAAAATGAGCATTTAGTTTAAAGATATGTATTGTATGCTCAATAAAGGCTCAAAACTCACTTTTTGTGGGAATGGGTTTTTATGTGATCAATTATATATAATCAAATTTTAATTTAAACTTGTCATGCCGTTTCATAATTTTCTTATGTTGGTTCTTTTTATCACGACGCTATCGGTTGTAAATTTATAAAAAAATATAACCTTTTTAGAACTTGAAGCTCCCAAGTTAAACCAAGACAAGTAAAAAAATGAAATTTTTTGAGAAAAAAAAATTTGGGGTGATTAGCGGTTCCAATAGAGTTTTGTGTAAGGCTTGTAATTAGGACATGCAAGATTAAATGTTTTAGCATCCCCCCGCACTTAAAATATACATTGTCCTCAATGTGTCCCAAAAATAAGTTTTTAGGTTGATTGAATGTGTAAAAAGGTGTGAAAAAGCAAAAATTTGTGTTACTGGGCGTTTGGACACGACCCCGTGGTCAGAGTGCCAGTAACAATTACCTACAGAAGGAGGACACGGGAGCGTGTCGGCTGGATATGACCCCGTGTCTGGCAATAATCTACAGAATTAAACAAACAGCAGGTCTGGGGTAGTGGGCACGGGGGCGTGTCGGCTGGACACGACCCCGTGTAGACAATCTGCAAAGGTGAAAAACAGGTTTCTGGCTTCGGTTTTCCTGTCCCGGCTTTAGTAGCACTAGTATTTAGTGCTCTAAGCCTCGTATGTACCTGTTTTACCAATAAATACTACACCAAACCATAACAAGCGGCAGATGTGTATGTCCACTTGATGTGTGCAAAATGCAACATATAAATTACATCAAACAAGGCATAAAACTAACCCTTTTTAAGTACTAATATTGGAAAAAGAGTGTTTTTGTCTTCCTTTTGTATTTTCAGGATTAAATGAGCTCAAAAACGCAAAAGAAGCAAAAAGACAGCTAATTCCAACATAAATACAAGAAAAGGAACATTAGTGGACTGCCCGACCCCTCAACGGCACCTTCCAAAGCAAAATAGAGAAGGCAGAAGTCTGAACACGCCTCGTGCTCAGCCAGCACGGGGGCGTGCCCAAGAAGCAGCTGAAAAGACAAATCTATAGAAGCTTATATTGCTCACCACGGGGCGTGCCCAGCGGACACGGGGGCGTGTCGAAAGTACTGCAGTCGCATTAATTGTAATTGCGAATTACAATTAATGAAGAGAGAGAGTGTCAGACGGGCACGGGGCCGTGCCCAGCGGACACGGGGCCGTGCCCAGCTCTCTGTTCAGCCTATAAATAGGAGTGCTTGGATTCATTTCATCTCATCCCTTGGCACACCACCTCTCTCACACTTCATCCACCACCCACCACCACCATAACACCATCATCCACCACCATCATCCATTGTCCATCGTAGAGTGTGTGAGTCGTCTCGGGATCTGTTGATGCATATTTTGTGGACACGACTCGGCTCGGTTCAACTCAGCTCAGTTCGACTTGGTTTCGACTTGAAGACACGAAGATCAAGACAAAGCTACTTGTGTCTGTACTTTGTCTGTAATTTGTCATGATACAAAACAATGTCTCGTGTTAGTCTGAGTTATGTCTTAGGTTTGTTATGTGCGTTTGATGTAAGTTTGACCAAGTCAACCATCCTCCGGTTTGACTTGGCCAAACAGTTAGCACATTGTTTGAAACATGCTTGTGTCGAAGGATGTCATCGAAGGATGGTTTGTATCCTTCGATGACCTCGAAAGATAATACCTTCGATAGATACAGATGGACCTCGAAGGATATAATCCTTCGAGGTATGTATGGATCTTTCGGTAGAATTCTGGTCGATAGATGATCCTTCGACCAGATTTCCTTATCCTTCGACCATAGCTGCTGTGTCGGGTATAAATACCCATGTGTTGTGTTCATTTCAGTTCAGCACTAGAAAGGGAGAACACTTAGAGAGCATTCTGCTGAAAACACACACACACGAGAGAGAGAGTTTATAGAGTACATCTGTAAACATTGAGCTTGTAACTGGACCTTTCATACGCATTAATACAAGTGGTGTTAATCGTTGAACCTTATGTGTTTTGTGTTTATGCTTGTCTCAATCTCGGTTTGCATGCTAGCTTGGATTCCGCACTCGCTAGTGTGTTAATATAACAAGGATAAGGTTTGACCTCATCCGAAGAGGGACCTACAAGTGGTATCAGAGCCTTGGCTCTTCTCCTTGTTAAAACCGAGTGTTTTCGGGTGTGTTTCGGTTTTTTGAAGTTCATATTTTTCTGAAAAATCTGTTTAAGACTTCGAAATTTCTGTTGTTTTGCTTGAAGTTTTTATAAAAACCTTGTTGTTTATCATTTTCACATTGTTAAAAGTTGGTTTTTATTGAAGTTTCGGCCAAAACTCGTGTTCGGCAGATTGTCGGTTTAACAGAAAATTCAAATTTTCTGGGTTTGTTCTTGATATCTTCAACATATATTCAAGTGTTCTTCAAGTGTTACATATTTTGATCTTGTTTTATTGCTTTTGAAAGTTGTTTGTGCATTGGGAAGGGTTGACTGATTAAAATATTCAAACCAAATCTGTTTTGGCAGAAAGTAAGGCCTGCACATACCTTCTGCCGAAAGTTTCTACCAACTTGTCACCTTTCTCACCAACCTGTCAACATTTGTCAACTGTGTCAGTGCTCATCGAAAGATATCCTTCGGAGTCGAAAGATCATCTTTCGATCAAGGAGGTTCGACAGATACCCATCCTTCGAGCATCTTTCGAAGTCAGTGAGTTATCTTTCGAGCCAAGGAATCTTTTCGAAGGATATATTGTTCGAGCTACTGTTACATTTCGAAAGATAAGGATCCTTCGTCTTGGAGAATCTTTCGAAGTCATCGTTCGAAACTCAACAGTGATCTTTCGAACACTGTTGATCCTTCGAACAAGTGTCTGTCTTTCGAACAAGTGTTGATCTTTCGATCCTAATCTGTTTAAGTTTAACAGTTTGTGTTTTTCAGGTCTTTCGATCAGGGATCCTTCGGCTGGTTGTTATCATTCGAAATTAACATAGTTTGTGAAAATTAATTTTTTTTAAATCAATTTTCACTTAATATATTAATTTTTATAAAATGGGAACCATTCATTGGCATATGGTCTTGGTACCGAAATTTCGTTTGAGAGATTGCCGAGGTTCTGAGATATTCGGTCTTTATGCTGCTTATCATCTGGGTATCATGGTTGTTTCTTTTACCGAAAAATAACGGGGACGCAAGTCTAGATCTTCCATGATACTATACATACGTGTACATATTGCATTCGACCTCAATAAGTGATCAACAATCACATGTCCCTCTAAATAAGTGATATAATATCACATTTATCCGGGAGTCAAGTTCGTCTCTCTGCTGTACGAAAGTACTGACCTGTTCACGGACTTGCTCCTGTGCCCTCATGCATCGAAAATCAAGTTCCTCATCAATAAGTGATTCTATCACATAGGGCTTGTTTTCAATCAAAATAAGTGAGAATCTCACATCATATACGGTCAAACAGATGATAATCGGTATACTCACCGGTAAGATGAACTCTCGTGCATACCTTGATACGGGAATGTGTCGTGATGTGGATGAACACCGGTCGGTAAGTATTAATCATACCTTAACGTATCCCCTCGCCATGATTACAAATGATAAGTTGAGCTTATGTGGACAACAATACCGATAATCGTTATAGGATGCTTATCTTAATGTTAACTAATTGAACAAAAAGAGCGTTTTGGCTTGACCGTACACTGATATGATTCTCTTACCCTCGAAACTCGCAAAAAGAATGTCTGTAGATATTTATTTACTGTTTTCAGTTTATGAATCTTGTATCTATTTATTTATTGTTTTTCCGTCTTTACGTTTGAAAAATGAAAAATTCCAAAAAGATTTTAGGTGTGTTTTAGTATAAACTTTATAAAATCCAAAAAGATTTTGTTTCTAGTTTAGTTTTGATTGACTGATGTTGGAACTCGAGTCTATCCTACCCAAAATCCTGATCGTAAGCCGGAAAACAATTGCATCTTCATAAACTGTCGAAGTTAACCATTTTGAAAGTTAAAGGATTAAAATTGTACATTTTCTAAACTTTCAAACTGTTGTCGGATGGTGTTTGATTGAGATTTGATCTCATATGTGTCGTTTGTTTAAATGTTAACTATATTCCAAGCGGTTGTTCTCATTATGCGTTTAGCTTTCTTGCATGTGCAGATGCTAAAGGCGAGGAGAACATGTTCGATGATAAGCTTTGGAATGAAGACACGAAGTGGAGGCACTCAAAGGATAAAGTGATCGAGTTGCCACTGACCCTTCATCAACACCATAAGGATCTGAAGAATTGCTAAGTCAAAAGATTCACGAGCATGACTCAATGGAGAGTTCAATCTAAGGGGGAGTTTATTGACACACTTCCTAAATAAAAAGGGGAGTTTGTTGATACACTTTCTACTTACGACACGTGAAGACTTTGAAGATCCTCCGACGTGGAAGACATCGAAGTTGAATCTCACGAATAGCGTTGAACCTCACGAGTAGCGTCCAAGGGGGAGTTTGTTGATGCATATTTTGTGGACACGACTCGGCTCGGTTCAACTCAGCTCAGTTCGACTTGGTCTCGACTTGAAGACACGAAGATCAAGACAAAGCTACTTGTGTCTGTACTTTGTCTGTATTTTGTCATGATACCAAACGATGTCTTATGTTAGTTTTGTTTATATGTGCGTTTGATGTAAGTTTGACCAAGTCAACCATCCTCCGGTTTGACTTGGCCAAACAGTTAGCACATTGTTTGAAACATGCTTGTGTCGAAGGATGTCATCGAAGGATGGTTTGTATCCTTCGATGACCTCGAAAGATAATACCTTCGATAGATACAGATGGACCTCGAAGGATATAATCCTTCGAGGTATGTATGGATCTTTCGGTAGAATTCTGGTCGATAGATGATCCTTCGACCAGATTTCCTTATCCTTCGACCATAGCTGCTGTGTCGGGTATAAATACCCATGTGTTGTGTTCATTTCAGTTCAGCACTTAAGAGGAGAGGTGGGGAGACTTCATTGTGAGGAGAGAACACTTAGAGCATTCTGCTGAAAACACACACACACATTTGAGAGAGTTTATAGAGTACATCTGTAAACATTGAGCTTGTAACTGGACCCTTCATTCGTATTAATACAAGTGGTGTTAATCGGTGAACTTTGTGTGTCGTGCTTTTGTGTGTTCTATCTCGGTTTGCATGCTAGCTTGGATTCCGCACTCGCTAGTGTGTTCGTATACAAGGATTGGGCGACTAGATCCTCCCCTAGCTGGACCTACAAGTGGTATCAGAGATTGTCAACCCAAATCTGATTTTGGCAGAAAGTAAGGTCTGAACATACCTTCTGCCGAAAGTTGCGCACCAACCCGTCACCTTTCTCACCAACCTGTCAACTTTGTGTCAGTGTGTCAGTGCTCATCGAAAGATATCCTTCGAAGTCGAAAGATCATCTTTCGATCAAGGAGGTTCGACAGATACACATCCTTCGAACATCTTTCGAAGTCAGTGAGTTATCTTTCGAGCCAAGGAATCTTTTCGAAGGATATATTGTTCGAGCTACTGTTACATTTCGAAAGATAAGGATCCTTCGTCTAGGAGAATCTTTCGAAGTCTTTGTTCGGAATTCAACAGTGATCTTTCGAACACTGTTGATCCTTCGAATAAGTGTCTATCTTTCGAACAAGTGTTGATCTTTCGATCCTAATCTGTTTAAGTTTAACAGTTTGTGTTTTGCAGGTCTTTCGATCCTTGATCTTTCGGCTGTTTGTTTCTCTTCAACATTTTAATATAGTTTGTGAAAATTTTTTTTTTTTTTTTAATCAATTTTCACTTAATATATTAATTTTTATAAAATGAGAACAAACGGTGAGTGGTGGACTCAATTAACTTCGACTCCACAATCATCAGCCACACAACCTGAGCCAGATTTCGACAAAACTGCATTCTTGCGAGCTATTGCCCCAACTCAAGCTGCAATGATAACTGCAAATCAATGGGCATTGGTCACAAATCAAAGCAGCAGCATTCAATCTATGATGCGGAACGACAGTGAAACTGGTACAAGCACAAAACCACCGAAGTTAAATCACATCAATGATTGGGGATGGTGGAAAGAAAGGTTGAGAACTTATGTTCAGGGGCAAGGTCAAGATCTATGGATGTGCTTCTTCACCGCATTTAACAATGAGTTGGAAGTTGCAGGATCTAATCCACAAACTTACAGCACTCTATCTGAAGAAGATAAGAAGAAAATTGAGTTAGAAAAGAAAGCATTCATGATTCTCACACAAGCTCTTCACAAAGACATTTACCACCAGTTTGTTTACTGCACGACTACTAAAAGCTTGTGGGATATGCTCACGTTACGATGTGAAGGAAATGCTCAATCTAGAAAGATCAAGCAAGATTTACTGAAGAAAGAGTTTGAAGGATTCACGTGTATGGAGAATGAGACTTTGGCAGAGTTATCTACAAGGTTCCATCACTTGATGAGCGAGATGTTTGCTTTTAAAGTCACTGCCACTCCACAAGAAATAGTGAAGAGATTTGCTGATAGCTTACCAGCAAAGTGGAGCAGTTATCTTGAAATTCTCAAAGAAACTGGTGTTTTAGACACAATCACCATTTATGATTTAATTCAAAAATTAGAGAACAAGGATGTGGAAGAAAAGCTTAAGGCAAAAAGAACACTAACTCCTCAAAGTCCAGAGATGTACTTTGGGATTGCAGGAGGCATCAGTGGAGAAAAACCAGCTTCTCAACACGCAAAGCTTCAAACAGCTTTCATCTCAAACACTGGACCATCAACAACAGATCAGTTTGATCCTTCAGCATACTTGATGTATCCAAGACCAGATGTGAAACCGACAGCTCAGCAGCAACAACCGCAACAGCAAGGCTTTTATGGAAACTCTTCAAACTTTCAAGCCACTTCCAATCCGAACACAGTCAGATTAGACACTTCCAACTTTTCCAAAGTCAGTGTCGAAATAGCCAAGGAGCATATGGAGATGTTGAATACCTTGGTTAGTGCTTATTGTGGATTGATCGCAGGTCAGATTGGGAATATCAATCTAACCAATGAAGATTATCAGCAAGTGGATAGAGATGAGTTTGAAATGATGGATATTAAATGGGCTCTTGCTAGTGCAATTCGAAGAGCAAAGGAGTTTATGGAAAGGACCGGGAGAAACAACTTGGAAAGCAAGAAAGACACCAAGTACGGTTTCGACAAGCAAGCTGTAACGTGCTTTAACTGTGGTGAACGAGGTCATTTCAAAAGGGAATGCACAAGACCAGCTCAGCATGGAAACCAAAATCCCTTCAGAAATCAAGGCAATCAGCAGAACCAGAACAGGAACAATGTTCGTACGTTGATACCTGTCAACAACCAAAGCCAACCAGGGTCATCAAATGCCAACCGGGGACTCGTGGTTCAAGTGGATGAAGGTTGTGATTGGTCGCTTCAGTTGGGAAATGATGCTCCAGGTGGAACAGCATGTTATGCTAAAGTGACTGAGAAGGTTGTAGAACCCGTGTCTGCTGGTGAATCTTCAGAAGATGAAGATAGCTCGGGTTATAGTGGGAGCATGGATGGGGAATCACTTGATGCTGGTGATTTATCAAGTGATGCTTTAGATTTGAAGGTTGATGAACTTTTGGCTGAAGCTGAAGTGTTATGCAAGAGGAGATCTATTCTATGCCAGAAATCTGCTGGAACTTCCGAGAAGCTTGCTAAGTTCTTCTCTGAAGATGGATCTTTTTCTTTCCATTCAGCCTTTATGGCTAATGTCGACTGTTCATCAAGTCAGGTAAGTGTCGATGGACCAACTGTAGTTAGCTGTGAAAATTGTGATAATTTAAAGGTTAAATATGCTGAACAGGAAAAGCAGTTTGAAATCACAAACAAACACAATCAAGAATTGATTGTTGATCTTTCTAAAGCAACTGAAGCTAACTTGTTTTTAACCAGAAATGAAAAGGAATTTAAAGCAACAATTGCGTCATTAAAACATGATGTTTCTGAATTGCAAAAGGCTGTTTTGAGAAAACAACATGCTAACAATGATTTAATTGACACAATTGAAAAGCAAATGGTAGAGTTAGCAACAGCTCGATGTGAATGTGAGACAATTAAGCAGAAATTGGAAAGCTATTCCAATTCCCGCTATGTTTTGGATCACATTATTGATGTTCAAAAGAAAAAGGGGGATAGGAAGTGTAATGGATTCAAATCATGTCCTCCCCCAATGAATCACAATTACTCCAAATTGCCTGATGACGAGGATATGCCCCGTTTTGAACCTACTGTGCCACTCAATCTAGATGATTTTGCAGCAGGCCTCGGGTTCACAACTGGTACATCATCCTCAGGTCAATCAGAATCTGAGAATGAGACAGATTCATCGTGTGTTAAGGAACAGAGTCCTATCATTGTTGAGGATACTGATTCTTCGGACGATGAATCTGAAGAAATTGTGAATCAACAGTCTAACTCGGTTACAACAGATATTCCAATCGAGAATCACATCTTGTGTGATCCACCAGTGGAACCGAGTAAGACTGAAGTGTCAAAAGTAGTGGAGTCCCTTGTTTCTAGCAGTGAAGGGAATAACTTGTTGTACACGCTCAAAGGAGATGACAAAATCTACTCTAACAAAGATTTTCCAATTAAAAATGTAAATCAAGATTTAATTGAGCAAATTTTTGAAGGTTGTATTGATAAGTTTTTGGGAAACAAAAGTGGCAAAGTTACCGTCACTCAATGTGATCCAATTCCATGTGAACAAATTAGAAAACAATACGGAAACCAAAAACAACCAATTGAGCGAAAACAACAAGTCAACTCCGGAAAGGGTAAGGTACAGGGAAAGAAGGCTCAGAACAAGAATGTTCAAGCACCTAAAGTTCAGCAGCAAAAGGTGCAAAACAAAAGAGCTCCTGTTAAGAAACGAGAACCGAAAGTGAACTTTGTTGGATCCACGGGTACAGATAAACTTGAAACATTTCAGGATAAATCTAACATTGATTTTATAAAACAAGTTAGAATTTTAAAACGAAATGATCAGAATAATTACACCCAACACACAAAAGGATGTGGTTTAGGTCCAAGTACATCTAGATCACAAAGTTCATTGTCTGGTTCTCCATCTGGTCATCAACATGTTTCTCCGAGGTTTGTAGAGCGGAGAATGTGTTTTGAGTGTGGCACAATTGGGCATATTGTAAGATACTGCCCATACCTGCAAAAGTTGAAGGCCAAAGCGAGTGCTCCCCAAGAAACCAATTACCAAAAACGACCTGTTTCCCCGAAACAAGACCCACGTGTCTTGAAAGAAAGGGAAAAGAAGTTAAAACAAAAGAATCAAAAGGTAATTGAAAAGGCCTTAAAATCAGAGGTCAAAGAAGAAAAACCTGTTCAAGCAAAATCTACAACAGTAAAACCAGTAAATGCAAAAACAATTAATACAAATACTGGTAAAGGACAAACAGCTTGGAAACCAAAGCAGGTAATTCAGTCAGGGGGAGCACCTGAGGTTCTGTTTCCTAATCATCAAGTGATTGAAATCACTTTTATTGATGATCAAGGACGACCCAAGTCCACAAAGGCTTGGGTCCCCCTCTCCGTCTAATCTTTGAATAAGTGTGTAGGATATTCCAGGAGGAACTTTCGATAGTCGTAAGATTGTTGATAGTGGAGTGTCCATGCACAAGATAGGCGACAGAAGAAATTGTTGCCTTTGATGGAGAGAAAATGGAAAGAGAACAGAAATGTCTGTTGAAAGAGTTTGAAAAGCTTCGACAAATTGAAAATCATTTCAAAAGTGATTGTTAAAGGCTTTGATCGGGTCCCCAGGGTAGATTCAAATCAAAATGTACGCACCTGCAGCACGTTTGAAGTTCAAAATCAACAAGATGAACGTGCAGTGTACATTTCTTCGTGGTGTGATTGAAGAAAAGTGTTTGTTGAACAAACCAACTGGGTGTGCGGATGCCTTGGCATGGGTTGAACAACCGCACACTACTTCTGAAAGAGAAAGACAAAGACCTTCGCTGGTGCAATGTGGAAGACCAGCCTGACCCAAAGGTTTCTGATCTTGTTGCTGTCAAGAGACGTCTCAGTAGCTACAAAGAATCGACTTTGAAATCCACACCGGGTGGATATCCAGTTTGGGAGAGCACTCAGATTCCTTGCAATGCACGAAGCAGTTGCAGGATACGGTTTTAAATTTCTAATTTCTCCTTTACTTGTCGATATTTAAGCTGCTTTATGAATTTGTATTATCTCGTACAGCACTCTTTGGCCAGACAATGTTGTCATGGCCCGCACCGCAAACCGACATGCCAACTGATTTTTCCAAAATTCGATAAATCTTTTCAGATTAAAAAAAAAAATTAATTTTGGTAAACGGCATTGAGGTAAAACAAGAGTTAACCAACATCGGAAAGTAATTTTTGTAAATACCTTTGTGTTTTTAAATTTTATCTTAGTTTGTTGATTTTAGGGGGAGTAAATCCTAAATTTGAAAAACCAAAAACATCGAAAAATTTCAAAAGCACAAAAACAATAGAAAAACAAAAATGAGTTTCCTGGCGAGAAAAAGAGAATATGATAGTACATCAGTGGTCTGTCTGAACCTCTTTAAACCTTAAATGAAAAACGATAAGCAGCTCTATATAAGATGTATCGGTAGGCTCACAATCATTCTAAAGTGTGCAGGGTGATATAAACTTAAATCGACTGAAGACTGGGTGGGAACCATTCATTGGCATATGGTCTTGGTACCGAAATTTCGTTTGAGAGATTGCCGAGGTTCTGAGATATTCGGTCTTTATGCTGCTTATCATCTGGGTATCATGGTTGTATCTTTTACCGAAAAATAACGGGGACGCAAGTCTAGATCTTCCATGATACTATACATACGTGTACATACTGCATACTGCTTCGACCTCAATAAGTGATCAACAATCACATGTCCAAACAAATAAGTGATAATATATCACATTTATCCGGGAGTCAAGTTCGTCTCTCTGCTGTACGAAAGTACTGACCTGTTCACGGACTTGCTCCTGTGCCTTCATGCATCTGAAAATCAAGTTCCTCATCAATAAGTGATTCTATCACATAGGGCTTGTTTTCAATCAAAATAAGTGAGAATCTCACATCATATACGGTCAAACAGATGATAATCGGTATACTCACCGGTAAGATGAACCCTCGTGCATACCTTGATACGGGAATGTGTCGTGATGTGGATGAACACCGGTCGGTAAGTATAAATCATACCTTAACGTATCCCCTCGCCATGATTACAAATGATAAGTTGAGTTTATGTGGACAACAATACCGATAATCGTTATAGGATGCTTATCTAAATGTTAACTAATTGAACAAAGAGAGCGTTTTGGCATGACCGTACACTGATATGATTCTCTTACCCTCGAAACTCACAAAAAGAATGTCTGTAGATTTTTATTTACTGTGTTCAGTTTATGCATCTTTGTATATGTTTATTTATTGTTTTCCGTCTTTACGTTTGAAAAATGAAAAATTCCAAAAAGATTTTAGGTGTGTTTTAATATAAACTTTATAAAATCCAAAAAGATTTTGCTTCTAGTTTATTTTTGATTGACTGATGTTGGAACTTGAGTCTATCCTATCCAAAATCCTGATCGTAAGCCGGAAAACAATTGCATCTTCATAAACTGTCGAAGTTAACACATTTTGAAAGTTAAAGGATTAAAATTGTACATTTTCTAAACTTTCAAACTGTTGTCGGATGGTGTTTGATTGAGATTTGATCTCATATGTGTCTTTTGTTTAAATGTTAACTATATTCCAAGCGGTTGTTCTCATTATGTGTTTAGCTTTCTTGCATGTGCAGATGCTAAAGGCGAGGAGAACATGGTCGATGACAAGCTTCGGAATGAAGACACGAAGTGGAGGCACTCAAAGGATAAAGTGATCGAGTTGTCGCTGACACTTCATCAACACCACAAGGATCTGAAGAATTGACAAGTCAAAAGATTCACGAACATGACTCAATGGAGAGTTCAATCTAAGGGGGAGTTTATTGACACACTTCCTAAATGAAAAGGGGAGTTTGTTGATACACTTTCTACTTACGACACGTGAAGACTTTGAAGATCCTCCGACGTGGAAGACATCGAAGTTGAATCTCACGAATAGCGTTGAACCTCACGAGTAGCGTCCAAGGGGGAGTTTGTTGATGCATATTTTGTGGACACGACTCGGCTCGGTTCAACTCAGCTCAGTTCGACTTGGTTTCGACTTGAAGACACGAAGATCAAGACAAAGCTACTTGTGTCTGTACTTTGTCTGTAATTTGTCATGATACAAAACAATGTCTCGTGTTAGTCTGAGTTATGTCTTAGGTTTGTTATGTGCGTTTGATGTAAGTTTGACCAAGTCAACCATCCTCCGGTTTGACTTGGCCAAACAGTTAGCACATTGTTTGAAACATGCTTGTGTCGAAGGATGTCATCGAAGGATGGTTTGTATCCTTCGATGACCTCGAAAGATAATACCTTCGATAGATACAGATGGACCTCGAAGGATATAATCCTTCGAGGTATGTATGGATCTTTCGGTAGAATTCTGGTCGATAGATGATCCTTCGACCAGATTTCCTTATCCTTCGACCATAGCTGCTGTGTCGGGTATAAATACCCATGTGTTGTGTTCATTTCAGTTCAGCACTAGAAAGGGAGAACACTTAGAGAGCATTCTGCTGAAAACACACACACACGAGAGAGAGAGTTTATAGAGTACATCTGTAAACATTGAGCTTGTAACTGGACCTTTCATATGCATTAATACAAGTGGTGTTAATCGTTGAACCTTGTGTGTTTTGTGTTTATGCTTGTCTCAATCTCGGTTTGCATGCTAGCTTGGATTCCGCACTCGCTAGTGTGTTAATATAACAAGGATAAGGTTTGACCTCATCCGAAGAGGGACCTACAGGATCCAAGATTGATCGTAAGAGTTCTTGACAATCAAGGCCATGTTTGCCTAAGTCTCTTACATCACTTGGTGAAGACAAAGTGTCTAGTTTAATACTTTTTATTTCTAATTTTTTGCACTTTTTATTTGGTTTTGTATTAATGACTTTAATAACTAGTTACTTATGTTGAAGGTGATCTTTCCTTATCGTTTGTCCGTGGTGTCTTGGCATTATTTTACTGTCTATATAAAATAAAGGATTTTCACCATTCATATCTCCACGGTCTATATGGAGGTATGTTGGCTACCTGGTCGGGGGTTAAGGGAACGGTTTGGTAAAGGTCTTGCCATTGTTCAGCGTTTAGAGGTCCTGCAATGGACCTGGGTCAAATTTAGTAGGACCTCCTTCAATGCTTCACGGTATTGGATGGCGGGGGTCCAAACTCTTTGACCCCCTCATAAGTTAACTACTATTAATACTATAACCCGGCTATTTAGGACTGTATCCCTGCTGACTCAGACTACTTAGCCGAGGGTAATGTCACCGCCAAAAGCGGGGCCTACCACAATACTGAATTAATAACTTAATTCATTATCTTCCAATAATCCACCCTTTTAGGATTGTATCCTTGCTGACTCAAACTACTGGGGTGAGGGTAACGTCACCTTCAAAAGAGGGGCCTACTACAATAACTAAGATAATCTCTTAATTATGTGCAAAAGTGCGGAAATAATCAAAGGTTATACTAGATACGAGTCGGAACCAAGTGATTCATCTTGCCTATCTGTTTTTATTTTATTTTTATTTTCAGCATTTTAGTTAGTTTTTATTTTTCTTAGCTTAAAACATTTTTCTAAACTTTTTTATTTTGATTAGACGTTGAGGATAAACCGGTACTAAAAGCTCTTGTGTCCTTGGACGACCTCGGTATCTTACCAACACTATACTACACTCAACGATGGGTGCACTTGCCCATATGTGTGTTTAGTGTTAGTGAAATATCGTGTTTTATAAATTTAAAACTTGGCTAAAATAAGTGTTAAAAAGGGCTTAAAATATACACCTAATAATAGTAACACTTCACACGCATCACCACTCTTCCCGACCATGGGCTCTTTTGGAAAGACCTGGGCATGTTCACGAAATGCTTGAAGAGACGGTATATCCACCCCCCGAAGAAGATAGGGGTTGGTGGAGTAGCAAGCCGGTTCCAATGCATGTTTCGGAGCAGGAGGTACGGAACATCTAGGTTTATGCGGTTATGAATGCAATGAAGGACCACCAGATCTCTCAACCCAACAACGCCACTGCTGTCATGCCTTTGGCTAAGAGAGTAAGTGAGAACCATATGGATGTAACGATAAAGAGGGTCCCTCAGCTTAGTGCTCTTAGTGCTGCTTGGGTTGAAGATTCCATCTTCTATTTGAGCCCAAGCGGCTTGGCGTTCGTTTTCTGATAGTTCACGTAACCCTCCGGTGTTCTCTTCATTACCCGCATCTTCCTTCGCATACAACCCAACTATCGACCCAAACTGTGCCATCGAAATCGAGTACCTAGTCCCCCCACATCGGAACTCTACCCCATCATTGTCAAATGGGTCGCACCTTGAATTGAACACGAATGTGCTATAGAATTCCAAATCATACTCGTGGACTGAACGAAGTCGAGTGGTTAAGGCAGCTCTTAGTGGGCCGGTGACTATGTTGTTAAACCGGTCAAGTTGGTTCACCATTGCTAAAAGATCCATGCACACTTTTCTTGGGTATTCTTCCGGTCTGGTTCGAAGCACATCGTATCTTGCCTTAGCATCCAGCTCATTTGCATTGAACCGTGTGAATTTCTTCGACATCTGAAAGGATACACCAAACAATTAGCATGAAATAGTGAAATATTCGGATAAAACTAAAAACAATCGGATGAACACGACCCCATGTTCAGTGGACACGCCCCATGTTGGGTCAGAAAATAGCTGGACACGCCCCCGTGCTCAGCGAGCACGGCCCGGTGTCCAGACGTCTGTTTCCCAAAAATCCCATTTTTCGACCCGGTCCCGAAAACTTGAAAATTTTTGGTCCAGTAGGGGCGGTTTTCCCCGAAAATGAAACCCCAAGTGCCGTTTTTTTTCCAAAACAAACCGTTTACCCCTTCGATTTTATCTTTTTTACTTCAAAAACAAGGGTTTGGGGTTTTTGTGAGAAATCGGGCAAATCTATGAACAATACAAGTGGATTTACTTCTTATAACATGAATCTAAACTAATGCTAACAGATTTAAGCAAAAATTTGAGGTTTGATCCGGATGAAGTTCAAGAACACTAGATTTTTCCCCAAATTTTTGATGTTTTAACTACATGCAAATGCTTAATCTAACTACTAATGATGATAGAATCATACCTTGATGTTGTTAGAAGTAGAGGAGATGTTGAAATCTTGCAGAAAAATCGCCTGAACCAGAGCGTTTTCGGGGAAATGGGGCGTGTGGAAATGAAGAAACTGTGTTGAAAAGGGGTTTTATCACGACAGTTGCGCGGACACGGCCCCGTGCCGAGCAAAGTTTTAAATTTTTTTTTTTTAGTTATTAAAGTGCTCGTGTGAGTGCCCTTGTTTCCCAAAAACTTGGTTAGAAGACTTACCGATTTAGATGTCAACCCATTCGTTCGTAACTTACCCGGTATGATGTTGATGTTTTCATTCTTCGACCGTTTGAAGCGAGATATCTTCCTCTTCATCCTCAATGAATCCTTGATAGAGTTTCAGCCATTGGGAATTGACTTTGAATGGAATGTCATTCCGAGATTTAATTTCTACTGCACCGTGTGGGAAAATATGGGTGATGGAAAAAGGTCCTGACCACCTAGACTTTAATTTGCCAGGAAACAATCGAAGTCGTGAATTAAACTATAGAACTTGATCTCCTACTCGAAATTCATTAGGTTTAATGTGTTTGTCGTGCAAATTTTTCATTCTTTCCTTATAAATTTCAGAGTTTGAGTGTGCATAATTCCTTAATTCGTCTAATTCATTTAATTGACAAAATCGATTTCTACCAGCAAATTCTAAATCTAAGTTTACATTTTTAATTGCCCAGTAGGCCTTGTGAGCTATTTCTACTGGCAAATGACAACTTTTTCCATAGACGAGCTTATATGGGGTTGTACCTATTGTTGTTTTATAAGCAGTTCGAAAAGCCCATAAAGCATCATCTAATTTATCGGCCCATTCCTTTTTATTTAACCCTGCGGTTTTTTCGAGTATTTGTTTTAAACCTCTATTAGTCACTTCGGCTTGTCCGTTTGTTTGAGGGTGATATGCTTTTGAGACCCTGTGATAGACCCCATATCTTGTTAAAAAAAATTCGAGTTGATGGTTGCAAAAATGGGTACCTCTATCACTTATTAATGCTTTAGGTGTACCAAAACGAGAGAATAGTTTTTTCAGAAATCTTACCACGACTCTTCCATCATTTGTTGGAAGTGCCTCGGCCTCGGCCCATTTAGATAAGTAATCTACTGCCACAAATATATATTTGTTTCCTTTTGACGGTGGGAAAGGTCCCATAAAGTCGAGTCCCCACACATCAAAAATTTCACAAACAAGAATGCCATTTTGTGGCATTTCGTTTTTGGAAGAAATATTACATGTTCTTTGGCAAGCATCACATGTCTTGACAAGACTTTGGGCGTCTTTGTAAATGGTTGGCCAATAAAATCCTGAATCAAATACCTTTCGTGCGGTACTAGCAGCACCATGATGCCCTCCGTATGGACCTTCATGAGAATGGCGGAGAATTCTTCTTGCTTTGCTACCATGTACGCATCGTCGGATGAGTTGGTCAGCACACATTTTGAAAAGATAAGGATCTTCCCAAAAATAGTGTTTTACATCAGCAAAGAATTTCTTTCTTTGATGATGTGGCCAACCTTTTGCGACTATACCGCTAGCTAGGTAGTTAGCATAGTCGGCGTACCAAGGTTCTTCCCTGTATTCCACCATTTCTAGGGACTCCGTTGGAAATTTTTCGTTGATTTGCTCGTCCCTGGTTGCCTCCAAAGCTAGGTCTTCTAAGCGCGAAAGATGATCCGCTGCAGTGTTTTCTGCTCCTCTTTTGTCTTTGATTTCAATATCAAATTCTTGGAGGAGTAAAATTCACCGAATCAAACGTGGTTTAGCATCCTGCTTCTTGAAGAGATATCGAATGGTTGCATGATCTGTGTAGACTATTGTTTTAGAAAGAATAAGATAAGAACGAAATTTATCAAAAGAAAATACCACAGCTAGTAATTCTTTTTCAGTTGTTGTGTAATTTTCTTGTGCATCGTTAAGTGTTTTACTAGCATAATAGATTGGGTGAAAATGCTTTTCTTTTCTTTGTCCCAAGACGGCTCCAACTGCAAAGTCACTTGCATCACACATGATTTCGAAAGGTAATTTCCAATCAGGTGCTATCATGATAGGTGCATTGACTAGCATTTCCTTTAGCGTTAGAAATGCTTGATTGCAATCCTTGTCAAAGATGAAAGGGGCATCTTTTTCAAGTAATTTTGTTAGAGGCCTTGAGATTTTAGAAAAGTCTTTGATAAACCGCCTATAAAATCCGGCATTCCCTAGGAAACTTCTGATTGCTCTAACGGATGATGGGGGTGGTAATCGAGAAATAGTGTCTATTTTGGCTCGATCAACCTCCATTCATTCGCTTGAGATTTTGTGATCGAGTACTATTCCCTCCGTTACCATGAAATGGCATTTTTCCCAGTTAAGGGCGAGGTTAGTTTCCTCACATCGGGATAGCATTCGTTCAAGGTTATCGAGGCATTGGTCGTATGAATCCCCAAAGATAGAAAAGTCATCCATGAAGACTTCCATTGTCTTTTCTATCATGTCATAGAAGATGGCTACCATGCAACGTTGGAAGGTTGCGGGCGCATTACATAGACCAAATGGCATGCGTCGATAAGTAAAAGTTCCATAGGGACATGTGAAGGTTGTCCTTTCTTGGTCTTCGGGTGCTATCGGGATTTGAAAGTAACCTGTAAAACCATCCAAGAAATAGTAAAATTTATGACCGGATAATCTTTCTAACATTTGATCAATGAAGGGCAAAGGAAAGTGATCTTTCCTCGTTGCTTCATTTAATCGTCTATAATCTATACATACCCTCCATCCTGTGACGGTTCTTGTTGGTATTAATTCATTCTTTTCGTTAGTAATTACCGTCATACCTCCTTTCTTTGGAACTACTTGTACAGGACTTACCCAAGGACTATCGGAGATAGGATAAATAAGTCCGGCGTCAAGTAATTTGATGACTTCGTTTTTAACCACTTCTTGAACATTTGGATTTACTCGACGTTGTGGTTGTATTACCGATTTGTAGTCATCGTTCATTAAAATTTTGTGTGTGCACATGGAAGGACTTATTCCTTTAATATCTACAAGCTTCCAAGCGATCGCATTTTTGTGTTTTTTCAAAAGTTTAATTAATTTTTCTTTTTCTAAACTACCTAATTTAGACGAAATAATTACAGGTGATTTACCATCATTGTCTAGAAAAGCATATTCCAAACCTTTTGGAAGTTCTTTGAGCTCAAGAGGTGGGTCTTTAGAAGACTCCTTATTTGCTTGCTCATTTTGATCAAGAACTTTAAAAGTTTGTTCTATGGCGACCTCTTCTTCAACAAAGTGGTCAACCTTTTCACTTGTATCGGGTGGTTCATCTTCATCTTCAATTAGGGGGTCATTATTGTCTAATGGATATTTCATTGATCGCTCAAGATCGACACACTTTTTAAATGCCCCTAATTGAATAGATAGATTGTTGTACTTCCGGTTTTTCAAAGCTTCATGGGTTTTTACAAAGGGTCATCCCAACACTAGAGGAGCGTCATCGAGGATGACAAAGTCGGTTGGGATTACCATTTGATTTGTTTGAATCAAGAAATCCTTAACTACGCCGATTGATTTTATTACTTTCAGATTGGATAGAAAAATGGGTATTTGAAGTGGAGAAAAATCACTAATACTTAATTTTTCGAAAATGTAGTTGGGCATTATGTTAACACAAAGATCTTTATGAATTGTGACATTACTAATAAATGAATTTTGAAAAAAACATGGAACCATTGTAATGTTGATTTCAAATGGGTCTTCTTTTATTAGCGAGGTTTGATCATTAGTTAACTTAATGCTTATCGTTTCGTCAATTTGTGTGTTAGTGTTTAACTCTTTTAAAAACTTAGCATGAGTGGGAACTAAACAATGATTTTCAAAAGAAGGCGACAAGAGATTAATTTCTTCAAAATTAGACTCTTCTTGAATTTTAACGTTAACGGACTCACCTTTTTCGTTGTTTAACTCATGTGTCGGTTTTTCACTTATTTGTTCTTCCATTTTTACATTTTCAACTATCTCCTCTTTATTTAATTCTTCTCTTGCGCGGGACTCCTCTTCCCTTGCGCGAGATTCTTTTATATAGCGCTCGATAGTTTTAAGGTGTTCTAATATCCTATATGTCACGTCGGCGATAGAGTAAGGATCGGGATTTTCAAAGCTTGAATCCGGATGTTCGATCCTTTGTTCCTCATAATACTCATAGGAAGTAGATGGTTCACACCATTGTTCTTCATTGTAAGTACATGATGGATAAGGGTCGTAATTTTGTTCTTCATAAAACTCATATGAGGTGGGTTGTTCACGCCATGGTTCCTCATAATAAGTATACGAAGGTGGTGGCGTATATCTTGGTTCCTCAAAGTAGGAGTATGAAGGCTCATACCTTGGTTCATTAAAATATGAGTATGAGGGAGAAGGTTCATACCTTTGGTCTTCATAGGATGTGTATGAAGTTGATGGCTCGTACCTGGGCTCCTCATAATAGGTGTATGAAGTGGATGGTTGAAATAAGTCACAATATTGTACAGAGTGAGTGTTACCGCAGTTGGTGCAATAATTTTCCCTATAATCATCCTCCTCATAGGTGTAGTTGTAACCTCCTGAGTATTGATCCATAAGAATCACTCAGCAGACCACAACAAAGTCTCGAGACCAGAAAACAAAAATAAAAATGGAAACAAAGGCTGGACACGGCCCCGTGTACAGAATCTGTATCTGGGTGTTTTAATTATAGTTACTGGTTTCGTTGAGCACGGGGCGTGTTCAGTGAGCACGGCCCCGTGTTCAGGTCACTGTAAATGCAAATCTATTCTAAAATGCAGAAAAAAATGTGCACGTTTTAAAAAGGTTTTGAAAAACTGATTAGGCCGTCTATTTTAAGCTTTCTTAAAATCCTTGTGTCCCCGGCAACGGCGCCAAAAACTTGATGTGCGTAAGTGTGTATAGTTTTTAATGTATATTTTAAGCCCTTTTACACTTTTTAGCCAAGTTTTAAATTTATAAAACACGATATTTACTAACACTAAACACACATATGGGCAAGTGCACCCATCGTGAGCGTAGTATAGTGTTGGTAAGATACCGAGGTCGTCCAAGGACACAAGAGCTTTTAATACCGGTTTATCCTGAACGTCTAATCAAATCAGAAGTTTAGAAAAAGGTTTTAAACTAGAAAAATAAAAACTAACTAAAATGCTGAAAAATAAAACAAAGTAAAAAACAGATAGACAAGATGAATCACTTGGATCCGACTCGTGTTTAGTGTAACCTTTGATTATTTCCGCACTTTTTCACTTTTTAAGAGATTATCTTAGTTATTGTAGTAGACCCCTCTTTTTAAGGTGACGTTACCCTCAACCCAGTAGTTTGAGTCAGCAAGGATACAATCCTAGAGGGTTGGATTATTGAAAGATAATTAATTAAGTTATTAATGCATAATGTGGTAGGCCCCTCTTTTGAAGGTGACGTTACCCTCGGCTAAGTAGTCTGAGTCAGCAGGGATACAGTCCTAAGTAGCCGGGTTAAAGTTTTAATAGTAGCTTACATATGAGGGGATCAAAGAGTTTGGACCCCCGCCATCCAATACCGGTGGGTATTGAAGGAGGTCCTACTAAATTTGACCCAGGTCCTTGCAGGATCTATACACTGAATAAGGCAAGACTCTTACCAAACCGTTCCCTTAACCCCCGACCAGGTAGCCAACATATCTCCATATAGACCGTGGAGATATGAATGGTGAAAATCTTTTATTTTATATAGACAGTAAAATAATGCCAAGACACCACGGACAAACGATAAGGAAGAATCACCTTCAACATAAGAAACTAGTTATTAAAGTCATTAATACATAACCAAATAAAAAGTGCGAAAATATTAAAAATAAAAAGTATTACACTAGAAACTTGTCTTCACCAAGTGGTGTAAGAGACTTAGGCAAACATGGCCTTTGATTGTCAAGAACTCTTACGATCAATCTTGGATCCCGAGACGACTCACACACTCTATGATGGATGATGGATGATGGTGGTGGATGATGGTGTTGTGGTGGTGGTGGGTGGTGGGTGAAGTGTGAGAGAGGTGGTGTGCCAAGGGATAGTTTGCAAATGAGCCAAGCACCCCTATTTATAGCCTGAACAGACGCTCGGGCACGGCCCCGTGTCCACCTTCCTTCTCTTTCTTCATTAATTGCAGCTTGTCTGCATTAGTTGACCACGCCCCCGTGTCCGCTGGGCACGACCCCGTGTGCAGAAGCGTATCTGTACTATCAAGATTTCCCCAGATTCTGCGAATCTTAGAGTTGACCACGGCCCTGTGTCCGGTGGGCACGCCCCCGTGGTGGGTGATAGAAGCTTCTACAACTTTGTCTTTTCTACAGACACTTGGGCACGCCCCCGTGTTCACTGAGCACGGGGCGTGTTCAGCCTTCTGTTCTCTTGTTTTTGCTTGGGAAGATGCTGTCGGGGGGTCGGGCATGCCACGTTTGATCCCTTTCTTGTATTTATGTTAGATTTAGCTGCCTTTTTGCTTCTTTTGTTCATTTAAGCTCATTTAATCCTGAAAATACAAAAGGAAGACAAAAACATACTTTTTCCAACATTAGTACTAAAAAATGGTTAGTTTTATGCCACATTTGATGTACTTTATATGTTGCATTTTGCGCACATCAGTTCCACATCTGCAATTTGAAGAAATGTCTAGCTGATGAATCGCTAGCAATGTCGCACAAAGACCTGCAGAAAGATGAGAGCTTAAAGTTTGTTGAAAAACCTTGGTCGATCGAGGATCGACAGGTTATGAAGCTTCTAAAGAAGTATGTACCGATTGTCAAGGTAAAATGGGATGCCCGAAGAGGCCCAGAATACACGTGGGAGGTTGAATCCACAATGAAACAGAAGTACCCTCATTTATTTCAATAAATATCAAGGTCGAGATTTCTTTTAAGGGGGTGAGGATGTAACACCTCGTAAAATCGCGACCAATATAATAAAGACACATGTCATGGACTTTAAACGTGTAAGGAATTGTTTCCGAGGGACTAAGTTGTCAAACAATGTAAATATGTTAGTAAAAGGATCCAAAGTGTCAACATGCCATTCTTGTGCCTCTGATAGACCTCCTACGACGTTCGTATTCGTTAATGAATAATTTGTCGAACATTGGAAGTCATTTGTGCTTAAAATAAGGATCTTATGAAACATAGGGGTTAAAAGTGTTAACATGTTAGAAGATACCTCTGAATAACCTTTTAACGAACCCAAAAACATTGTAATAATTATATATTTTGTTCTCAAGAATATTGGATATTTATTTTGGGGAGTTTCGAAGAAATCAAGACTTTTCGGGTGATCGTACAACTAACCGGGAGCTTAACAGAGTTAGTTTATGACCCAAGGTCCTTAAAAGTTAACTATGGGGGTCCTAAATGCAATAAATGAAAGTTATTTTAATTAAAATTGGACCAGGGACCAAAACTGCAATATTTGAAACATGTTTTCCGGTCACAAGGAACGACGCGGCCCGCGTAAGACTCTTAAGGAGTCTACGCGGCCCGCGAGGAAGTGTCAGAAGCAGAAAACTTGACAGCTGCATATACAGCCAGTTCCACCGCCTTTGCAAGCCTGAATTCGATACCAGAGACTGTGCCAACAGATTTTCATGCACTAGGGACACTTGTTAACATCTTGGATCAGTATAGGGTCATGTGGAATGATCTTGTGAAGTGAAAAGTCCTATATAAAGGCTCTTGTTCAAAGAATTCATTTGCACACTCTCAAATTTCTCATTCAAACTCTTGCTCTAGAGCTTCCTGGAATTCAGTCAAGTTTTCCTCAGTTCTATTTTCGTGCTAAGAGTCCTTGTAAGCATTCTTAGCCTCCTAAGTTTAAGTTTTATTAGTTTAATGACCAAAAGTCAAAGTTATGGTAATTAAGCTTTGACTTAGTGATTAATCACTAATGGTCCAGCCATTATTCAAATTGAAAGTGGCTATGAGTTGGTAATTATGTAGGTATTAAACCCTTAAGAGGGCACCTACTGATTATCACTCTAACTTGGTCAATTGTCGGGTCAAACTTATTATTAAAAAGTCAACAGAATCCATTTTTGCAAATAAATTCATAACTGAAAATGTAGAAGTTATGGAACATTTTTAAACACTAAAACAACTTGGTAAATAATATAAGAACATGTCTAAACATGTTCAACCCGACAATTCTGAGTTTAGGCTCGGTTCGCAACTGAAAGTCGCAAAAGTAGACTTTTGCTTTGACTTTCAGTTCCGACCCGGTTTAGCTTATTTTAGATATGCCTTAGGGTTCCTTTAGTACCATATTACATGTTAGTAAAACCCTCTGAGGTTATACTACATGGTTCCTTATTAATCCGATTCATTTGCATGTTTCCGTTAAATGCTTAAATGTTGACCATAATGCCCTTTTGATATTAAAACGAGATTTTTGAAAATGTGAGAGGACAAAAACCTTTATTACTGATATTTAAACATGTCCTCAAAATTTGACATCAGTTCATGGTCTAAAATGAGAGTTATGCACAATATCGTAAATGAAAGCCTTTTTATTAATTAAACGGCATATTTGATATAAATCCTATTTAAACTCAAATTTGACACCAAACCTTTTACCTACTGATGTAATATAATATTTTGGAAATTTTTATTAAATTTTAAACTGATCATAACATAGAGTTCTCGCATAGGCTCGGTAATTGACGATAATGCCTTTTTTACTAATAAAATGAGTTTTACACATCCTTTACATATCAAACCTTTTTCTACTGATTTTATATAATAAATAAGTTATTTTAAACTGTAAAGGCTGGTCAAAATCTCAGATTTCATTAATAAACCCGAATATCGTCAAATACCGACTTTTATGCGATTTAGGCGCATAGTATGGTTTAAAACCATACTTGGCACCTAAAGCTTGTTACCTACTAATGTTATGAATAAATTTTTATACCTTCACAGTAAATATAAGTTTTGAACTTAGATTTCCAAATTTAACCCTCAAAACATATGTGAAATGACCAAAATGCCCCTACGGTGCATAGTTTGGTCATAAATGATAAATTTCACATATATCAGATATCTTACTGATATAACTTATTAAAATAAATATTTTTACTGATTATTTTGAACCAGAAATTCAGATTACTAATTAACCTCTTTTATAATCTTTAAAATGACCAAAATACCCCTACGGGGCTTAAATTGATTTTAAATTCGTTTTGGGCATAATGGAAGGTATCCTAATGATATCACAACATATTTAAGGCATATTAACTTGTGAAAGCTGTTCATGACTCATTTGGTTACCCGTTATGCATTTTTCGTGTTCGGTGCGGTTTATGTGACTAGTTTGCATAAATTAACCGAAACGGGTCAAACCTTATCATTTTTACCTCAAAATCCAGAATGTGTTTAGTTTACCCATATTATACAAGTCTTCATACTTGTCGGGTCTAAACCACATTCTAATCCGGTCATCGCTTAATCTTGCATTTTGAACCGTATACATTTCTTTAAAACTAACCGGTCTAAGTTATAGCATAAATAAGACGCGTTAGGAATATAATAGGTTATTAAAACCTTTGTTCCAGATTCGGAGCCCGGTAAAAGCTATCTGTACATGTTTGATTGATTTACGGCTGGGAATAAATTTATATTTTTGCTCAGGTAAATACTTTTAACATATTTTCCCTTATACGGGTTTGGGGTACGGTATTTAATAATACCGCTTGGTCGGGTATTGAATCTTTAATCGAATAATGATTAAAACATTGAGATAACCCGTTTAATCTGTTTTGTTTGTTTTAAGCCTTTGGGGGGTTAATGACCGTGTCCTGGATATCCTCGGCTCATTCATTGAAATGGCCATGACTTAAGCACGAGGTGTAGGCATACACCTGCCGGTGCGTATTTAAAAAGATATAACCACTTGTTGAGAATAACTCGCTGTGGGACTATATCATGTGGTGGTCTATTAATCTTTAACCCGGGCTACTGAAAGTATGACAAGCATATAATTCTTTTACAAGATTATTTTTAAAATAATTATCCCAAGTTAATAAAGAATATTTATGCTTAGTGCATTTACATCAAATTTTTATAAACACTTTTCAAAAGAGTCAGTTAATTGTATTTACCAGTGTAAACTGACGTATTTTCTAAAGGTTAAAGTGCAGGTGCTACTCGTAATCGGCTGGCTACTCCTAGTATCAAATAAAGAGTCTTGCAAGCTCGTTATGCTTAATTCTGTTGAACAATATTTTCTTATATTTTAGATCCGCCTGTGGATCCATTACAATCCGTTTGTAATATTTTATGTTACTTTGAATCGGTTTGTAAAAATATTACTTTTAGACTTCCGTTGTGCATTTAAACTGTGATTATTGACCATGATGATATCAACTACATCATGATACTCCCCACTGGGCCCACCGGTAATACATGGAAATATCGGGGTGTGACAGTTCTGTAGGTGGTCGCTTACTACCATTATTACTTTTATTATTTTCCGCTTCTTTAACAGTTTGGATGATATATGGCATAGCATTTCTAATTCCTTGTGTTACTATGTGTTGGATGGCACTATTATTTATTTGTTATCATTATTCTGGCTTTCCGGATTTTCTTTGTTGTCCATCTGGATTTACAAACAATTATCAGGTATTAATATCACAGAATAAGATTTAATGCCAACAATTACACAAACAAACACATTGATCAAAACCGTCGAGCATTGCGACATTTAGTCTATTTTATATATATGCATCTATTACAAGCTGTAACTGGAATTTAAAACATACTACTAGTTATGCATCAGAAGGTATTAGGTTATCTATTTTAGTAGTTGATATATATATATATATAGGGTCAGGATTTAGAGAGAACGGTGAAAAGTGTGAGAACGGTAAGAACGATTTTGGTGGTGACATGTGGCATTGATGTTAAAGTACACTAAGGGGTAATATTGTCAAAAAAAACTCACTCACATGAACTGGGTGTTCAAATAAAACGCCATAAAAACACCCAATTTAGAAAAACGCCAAACACTCAAAAGCTATTTTTTAAACTATAATTTACAACAGCTCAAAAAAAACCATTTTTTTAACGCCATAAAACACTCACAAGCTATTTTTTGAGCTATAATTTACAATAGCTCAAAAAACCCATTTTTTTGAGCCAGCTCCTAGTTAAAACACCATAACAAAAAAAAACTATATTTTCAGGGTCCAAAGTGTAACTTATAGTGTGAACACAAGTATTTAATTAGTTTCATCATACACGCAGCTTTGGGAGAATGTGATTGGAAATAAAAGAATTCATACTAGTTAAAACGCCATAACAAAAAAAAGCTATATTTTCAGGGTCCAAAGTGTAACTTATAGTGTGAACAAGTGTAAACAAGTGTGAACACAAGTATTTAATTAGTTTCATCATACACGCAGCTTTGGGGGGATGTGATTGGAAATAAAAGAATTCATACTCCAATGAAGACACACAGAGCTCCCAGTTAAAACGCCATAACAAAAAAAAACTATTTTTTTAGCTATAATTTACAACAGCTCAAAAAACCCATTTTTTTGAGCCATCCGCCTAAATTAATATTTTTTGAGCTCAGAAAAATCATAATTTGTACTGTAAAAACACCGTAAAACACGCAGTTCAAAAAACGCCATGAAAAACTCAGTTGAAAACGCCATAAAACACTCAGTTCAGAAAAACGCCATGAAAATACCTAGTTAAAACGCCATAAAAACACCTAGTTCAGAAAAACGCCATGAAAATACCTAGTCTAAAACGCCATAAAACACCCAGTTCAGAAAAACGCCATAAAACCAAGTTAATTTTTTTTCGAAAAGTATATCAATAGTATACTCATTGGAAAGATAAAAAAACGCTGAGTTTTATGGTGTAATTTTTTTCGAAAAATAATCACGTATAAAAAAGTTATTGTCGTTTAAATATGATGGGGGAAAATGGCATGTGATTAGCATGTGCACATTTGATTGGATCTTCCTATTTTACCCCTCCTGGTAGTTCCAAGACCCCTATTATTTACAAAAATGTCACCGCATCAATCTCAGCCACAAACCACTAAGATCTTGTGGCTGAGAATCATTCTCACCGTTCTCACACTTTGAGGCGTTCTCTCCTGATAGTGTTCCTATATATATATATATATATATATATATATATATATATATATATATATATATATATATATATATATTACGGGTTAAACTGCATTTCCCGCTCGTTGTATTTCGACACGAGCTTTTCTCCTATCTCCTTTATCCTCTCTCCTTCATCTATTAACTCCTCACCATACAGGCGGAGTTCCTGAACGTTCTCATCACTCATGGGTGGTTGTGGTGCGGGTACTGGGTCAGGGTACATAGGTAAGGGTTCTCCATATGGGTATGGGTTTTCTAGTATTTCCCGAACATATTGATCGTCATCCCAATACGGATCTAGAGGGTCAAGATTGGGGTATGGTGCTATAGGTTTTGGTATGGGTTCCTCTTGTGGTTAGAGTTCTCGATAATCCCTATGGTCGTCATTCCATGGATCATATGCTAAGGGATTGGGTGCTGGAACTCTAGGTATCTCATCAGGGTTAACAGCTGGTATGGGAACTAGTTCTTCTTGGTTGGGTTCTATTTCCATAGATTGAGTTGGGAATAGTGGTAGTGGCTGTGGTGCAATGATTTGTTCTAGGTTTGGGTCTGCGGCAGTGGTAGTTTATATGTGAAAGTTGGCCAATCGCCTATTGATTATGTCTTGGGTCTGGGCATTCATCTCCCTATTTGCTGCTGCTAAAGCCCTTTGCTGATGTAACTTTCTCATTCTTTTCGTACGCTCATGTGCTCCCCGACTGAACCATCCTCTCTTTTTGTTAGGGAATGGTTCTTCGGATTGCGCATTAAATACGAAAATCCCCTCTTCTGTGTCAGCTGAATACCCCGAAGGAGTAGGTTGGGAAGAAGTTCCTTCATCTCTAGGAGAATTAGAGTGGTGACGATAGGTGTCAGATGGTCCTTGGTCAGTCATACTTTAAACTAACAGAATGTCAAATAACACAAAACAATAATATACAGATATGCACATAGTCACATAGATTATTTCCTATCATAATTGACAATTTTTTATGTCCGCAGAACACTTCTGTGGCTCAAATCAGTGGCTGTAGCTTTGATACCACCTTCTGTCGCAACCCCCGACCCCTGCCCCGATAGACGGGCGGCCTCGAGCTTGCATATTCGGTGGTATCAATGTTTATTTAATTTTGGCAGCGGAATTTACATCAGGACCGTAGTTAGGAAATATTTTATCAGAGTAAAACACCTCATTTTATAAATAATAAACACATGGGTAAAACCCAAGTTTTCATTCATAATATGTTTGTAGGGATAAACCCTAATTTATTGAAATAAAACTGATTCTTTATTTAGGTAACTTTTGTAGCAACTTTTCCAAGATTTAGTGCTCTCCAGCTGTCTTCTATTTGGCTTTCACATTTTGTTACCTAAAACGCATTTAAAACAATTTTGTCAGTGGGAAATACTGGTGAGTGAATCCCAGTTTAATCAAAACAAGTTTTATCATTGTACAGCATTGAGGGCAATCCAGCAATTACATTTGTTTACATCTACTTTAATTACCACCCACGGTACTATCAACCCTGACTTGTGGTCATGCTACTACTCACAGTGTAATAACAAGTAATGTATACAAAACCCCAACATACCGATGATAATTGTAGAATTACAAATACTCAATCACTGTTAATTATAGTGTAAAACAATTGAGATTTTGCAAAAACAGTTTACAAAAATAATTTACAAAAAAGTGGATTAACTCACATTGCTAATTTAGGTACTTCCTTGTGACTTCCTGGTTATAATCTACTAATTTAAACAATGCACACGTGTTAGTATAATAACCCAAATTTACATTAGCTATACCCTCCCCGAGACAGAACTCCAACGACTGAGTCGGGCAGAGCCTCGACATGCGTTACGCAGCACTAGATCAATCAGGCAGCGTATCTAATACGTAACTGGGGGTTATAATACTAACACTGAGTCAGAGCTTCGCTATTTAGGGGTATAATACCTGAGAGTTTTAGCTTTAATATTAGAGGGAAAGAAAGAAAATTGTGAGCGACTGAAACTAAGGCCGAAGCCCCCCTTATATAGGGTTGTTCGGGTGGCGGCTCGCGCCCCGCGACACCCCACTCTTCCTCTTTCGCAGCCCGCGAGCTAGGCCGGCTAGGGCCTAGCCTTGGTCAGTCACAAACTAGCTTTGACACGATGCTGACACGTGGCGGCCTAGGATGCGGCCTGGTGTCAAGGGAGTCACGGCCCGCGACAGCTCTTGCTGTTTTCGTCGCGCCCCGCGAGTGAGTAGGGATTTTTGTTTTTATTTAATTTTTATGAAATAAAGGTATTTCGAGCCCACTTTTCGTATACGGGTTGTATTTTAAAACATATAGGACATTTTTTAAGAATGTAAGGGTGTCGGGAATATTTTAGGAGAGTTGTTATAAATACATAAATAACAAAAGAAAGATCTTTAAACTTGTTTCTCTCTCACACACTTGTGCATGTGTTCTTGGTGTCAATATGAACAAGATGAAGATTGTATTTTCTCTCTAAAAAAGTTAGCTTTTTCTCTCTAAAAACGGAAACAAAGATATGATAAGAGCAACACCTTACTACTTTTCTTTGAGAGCTTCGATGGTGGCTTTGATATTCAGATCTGGTGGCTTCAAAAGAAAGGGATGAGTACATGAACACATTGTGGCTTCGATCTTCAGATCTGGTGGCTTCGATCTTCGATCTTCAGATCTTGTGGCTTCGATGGTGGCTTTGATGAAAGGGTGATGTTTCTCACTCTAAAACATCAGTTCTCTTTCTAATATCTAATAAATTATTTTCAAAATGGTTGGATGAAAAGAGATATATGAGAGAGAGAAAGAGAGATGTGACATAAAGAAAATGATGGGATGGGGAAGGGTGAGGTGATAGGTTGAACATAATGACCAAATTGCCCTTTATACATATGTTTTAAATAGATGATGTGGATGAATCTTGTCCACACTGTCCAGATTTTCCAAGTTTTCTCAATTATAGGGGTTTTCTTAATATACTTACATTATATGTGTGTGTGTGTGTGTGTGTGTGTGTGTGTGTGTGTGTATAGGATGATGATCCGTTAGAATCTACCCTTTATTGCGAGAACCGCGAGAACCAATAAGAATAGAACCAAAACTACTTAAAAAAAGCTTAAAAACACACAATTTTTTTTAATTTTTCATTAAAAATTGCAACATTTTATTTATAGAAAAAGTTAACAATTTTTTAAATCTGAATCACAACTACTGATGCACATGTGCATATTTCATATATCTTGACAATATCTATAAAATTTCTCTTCCATATACACTACCATCCATAATACATTATCAGTATTATATAATTTCACTTTCGTTTACACTACCATTCGTAATACATTGCCAATATATATAACATTTCAAACTATGCACATGTGCATCACCAACCTTGATACCATATCAAACAATATATTGTATCATAAACAGACAAGTATAACCAAACTATCAACCACCAAATAAAATTAATCAAAATGCATATGTGCATAGAAATGACAACATCATTTATAAAGTGATGCACATGTGCATATCTTCCCAACTACATCATTAACTAACAAACAACTTTTTTTAGCTGTTTGATTAACCATTACGTCATCATCCTCCATAGTGTCAGACATTTTTTGTACCCTTTATTCATCAATTTCAGAACAAAAGTTACCTTCTTCACTTTTTTTCCATTTACTGATATACAATAATAAACAACACATAAGATAACCAAACATACAAACTTAATGCATATTTGCATAAACATTAATTCTCTCATTACTGTATAAACTATGCGCATGTGCATCAATATGAATAACCTTAGTGATTTTATTAAAAAAATTGTAAGAGTTTTAATTTTATAAATTGTAGTGTATACGAAAGATAACTTGTATAATATTGGTAATATATTACAGATGGTAGTGATTGTTATTCGGATTAAAAAAAATCAAATTTTTTTTTAAATAAACTGTGGCGATTTTTAATGAAGAGTTTAAAAAAATTGTGTGTTTCTTAAGCTTTTTTAAATAGTTTTGGTTATGTTCACACTGGTTATCTTTGTTGTCGCGATAAAGATGGTTCACACATGAACCCTACCATATATATATAGGGGATGTTCATTTGAAAAGAAATTTTAATTGAGAAGAAAAAGAACAAAGGGTAATTTTGTAAAACATTAAATAGTTTTTTCACTTAACTCATTTATTATCATTTTTTACTAATTAATTAGTCATAAAGACTAGTATCCTCCACACTAACTTTTTTTGCCTACACACATCAAAAGTTATCTTACATATTTCGAAATTCATCCTACACGTTGAAATATATCCTACACAACTCGTAATTTATCTTACACAACTCGTAATTTATCATACACTTTAAATTATTTTATTTAATTTTAAAAAAAAAATATGTATCTTGAAGATAAGTTACAAAAAATTTAATATAGTTGGCTATTAAAGAGGAAGACTACAAATTAATGACCTAAGTAAATTTACCAATGTACCCTTATAGTAATATTAAATACTTATATTAAATGAAGTAAAATGGAGCATGATGGAGAGTGTGAAACCCGAGTGTAAAGTGTTTAAATTGCGTGTCTTATTGTGTTTTAAGCGGTTATTTATTGCGAATGTGATAACTACGAAAGTTTGTGGTTTTACAGGTAAAGCGTGTAATACGGCGAAGTTAGAGAGCGTAGCCTACAGTAGTTATATGGCAGCCGTCAAAGACATGACTTCGAGATTGAGGGGAGGCCATTATTGTTTGAATAGAAAAAAAAAATCTAAGTCACATCATAAAAACATCTTGGCATCAACATTAAAGAATCAACACGTGAAGGCTTTTGGAGGAATTCTTAAGGGTCATGCTATTCGCACACGCAGAAAATTATTTTCACACGCCGAAGCGCCGCGTTATGGCCATAGCGGGGCGCTTAGGTCGACAAAAGGTGAGTTGATGGTTTGACTGACATAAGTTGCAGAGACATAAAGGTGATACGAGGTTGCAGTGTCCCGTGAACCCTAAGCGCCGCGCTATGGCCAAAGCGCGGCGCTTCGACCCCAAATTTTCATTATTTAAACCTGCATAGAGAGAACATTTAGCATTCGAGGGTATTCGAGTGTTTTGTTGTTTGTTGATTTCTTTGATGTATTAGTTACGTGTCTTGAAAAAAAGATGTCGTGGTTAAGCAACTATCTTTTCGGTCAAAATTCTAACGAGTCAGTTGTTCCTGATTCTTACGAGGGGACCGCTATTTCTGACTCGTATGAGAAACCGGTCTCGTCCAACTTGAGGGAGGCAGAGGTTGTATCTTGCATTCGTTATCGTGATAACACGGTGAAGCTGGATTTGAATACCCCTGTGGAGGACCCTTACGCATAACAAGGTTATTCGAATTTCGGTTACGGTAGCGAGTACAGCTTTGTACAGCAGGAGTGTTATCCAAACGACAGTTACGGTTGTCAACAGAGCTTACAAGGTTATTCGAATTTCGGTTATGGTGGCGAGCAAAGCTTTGTACAGCAGGAGTGTTATCCAAACCACAGTTACGGTTGTGAACAGAGCTTTGAACATCAAGTCTATTCGAACCTCGGTGACGATGGTGAGCCGGAGGATGTGTCTGTTGACGAGGAAGGCTGTTACCCGGTTACATTTTCGTTTGATACAACGCAGACCTTTTCGTCACGTAAAGAGTTGGTGCGTTGGGTACAAGACACGGCAAAAGACAATGGTTACCTCATTGTGATTAAGAGGTCGAATAAAAGAGGAGAGAATTACAAGATTTGGTTTCAATGTACTTTTAGTGGGGAGCATAAGAGTATAGCTACACAGAGGAAAACGGGTAGCAAGAAAATAGGCTGCCCGTTCAAGATGATCGAGTTTACGGAATCATCCGGAAGTGTTTGGAGGATCGAGGTGACGAAGGCGAAGCATAACCACACTCCTATTGAAAACTTAGAGGGTCACGCGTATGCGAGAAGGCTTTCTTCGGAGGATAAAAAACTGGTTAAGGAGCTGGCAGAGCAAGATATTCCCAACCAAAGTATCTGGCGAACGCTGACAAAAAACAATCCGGCTAGAAAGCTTATTCCGAAAGATATACACAACGCTGTTCAGAAGATCAACGCCGAAAAAAATGTCGGTAAGTCTCCGATGCAAAAACTTGAAAACATTCTTCTCGAAAAAGATTACACTTATTACATGCGCACGAATGAGATATCGAACGAAGTTGAAGATGTCTTCTTTGTTCACGAAAAATCATTCACTATGTGGTGTGCCTTCCCGCATGTGCTAATGATTGACGCCACCTACAAAACGAAAATGTACAACCTGCCATTTGTTCAGGTCGTAGGCATGACGTCGACAAACAAATCGTTTACGGCTGCTTGTGCGGTAATTTCCGCTGAGAAGTCAGAGAACTACCTATGGATGTTGCAGAGGATCAAGTCTATGCTGGTAGGATGTATGGAACCGCGCGTGATTTTAACAGACAGGGATTTTGCGCTAATGAACGCGTGTGAACAAGTTTTTCCAAAAGCGCATAAGTATCTTTGTCGGTTCCATATTCAACAAAATATTAATAAGAACAGCAAGAAGAAATTCTCTGACAAGGAGTGGAAAGAATTCGTACGTAGATTTTGGTTATTGTGCGAGTCTACGACCGAGGAAATATACAGGTATAACTTGGAAAACCTTGAAGCACAGCTGAAAGAAGATGACCGTGAACGTGGGTATTTCTTACATAATTATGTTCAAATTTTATATAATAACAAAAACTGACTATTTACGTTTTTTAATTTTAGAGGTTTTTGATTATTTGAAGAAATCCTGGTTGGATCCGTACCGTGAAAAGTTTGTATCTTGCTGGATTAACAAAACTATCAACTTTCACCAAACTACGACCAACAGGGTTGAGGGCATGCATGCAACGCTAAAAAGTCACTTTCCAAGTCATCGCAACACACTGGATAAACTTGTACTGTATGTTGATCATGTTTTTTATAGACAATACGCCGAGATTAGTAGTAGCTTTGAAACAAGCCTCCGAAAAGTGATGACGCACCACAAGAATCAGCCCATGCTTGCATATATTCTCAGAAAGGTTTCAATATATGCGATTGAGCTTTTGAGTAGGGAACTAAAACGTAAGGAAGACGGGTTGAGAGCCTACGGTGCAAGCTGTGGTTGCCAACTTTTTACCAGCTGTGGTTTGCCATGTGCCTGTCGTTTGGAAAAGTTGGAAAATAACGGTAATTAATATCTTTGACCTTTCTCGTTATGATTTTGCCACCTAATTTGTTTTCATCCACAGGTCAGCAACTCCGGATCACACATATAGACGTGTTCTGGAAGAAGCTTGACTTCAAGCCTGCAAAGAAAAACATAGAGGATATCGATGTAGACGCAGAATTTGAAAAATTGAAACAACAGATCGATCCAACACCCCCTCAAGTGAAAAGGAGCTTCTTTGAAAAGTTTCAGCAAATCCTCAATCCAGGGAACAATAACAAAAAACCTCCTACTGTTCTGAAGAAAACTCGTGGTCGCCCAACATTGAAAACGCAGGAAGAAAGAAAGGTTGAAGCCGCTAGAAAAAACTCGTACATTCCGTCGGAAGAAACTTGGGTCGAGGCCTCAGACGATCTTCCCCGTCACAGCTCGTACATATCACCCGAAGATTCTAGAAGACAAAAGAATACCAAACCGATCAACCTACACCCTGATTTCCCGATGATCAAGCTCGGTCCTAAGACGGATATAGCGATCCGCAACTACGCATCTCAGATTCCCAAAGTGATCCATCCATACATCATGAGAATAAAGGACGTGAAACCAGATGGTCATTGTGGGTTTCGATCGGTGGCTGTTGGGTTAGGAGTGAAACAAAATTCATATTTGATGATCCGGAAACAACTTATAATGGAGTTACGTACGAACGAATCGCTTTGGAGGCAGGTTTTCGATCCGGAAAACATAGGACATTATGATGCGCTGGTTAGACGGATCGATTTCAAGGGGGTGGGATGAGCAGATATCGAAAATTACATGACAATGCCTGAGACGAGGTTTCTTATTGCCCAACGATACGGTGTGATTGTTCACACCTTCGACATGCGTGGGAGCGATACAATTTTCCCTCTGCTGGGCGGGCCAAACGAAGCTGAGGAACCTCACCTGGTGGTTGCGGTTGTCTTCGTCGACCATGGGCATTTCATACATGTAGAGCTTGGAGGTTGTTATCCAATGCCTCCCCCAAACCTACTCTGGACAGCGAACAGAACAGAGCGCGCAGCAGCCTGGCATACATTATACAGGGATCAGATCAACGCGTACGAAATGCTTACGTATCGTGCCCCTGACCTTAATGTAACCCCATATGTTCACGATGTATGTTAAATGTGTTTAATAATAATCACGTTAATGTAACCCCATATGTTCAAGATGTATGTGAAATCTGTTTAATAATAATCACGTTAAAAACCGAATGTCACCAACACGACCCAATCAGATTCAATACGCACTTGTACGACCCAAAATGACAATATACATCATAATACTACAATTAATGAAAAAATACGTCATGTTCATGTACGGTAGGCGGCTGATACACATAACACTTCTCACAGGAGTACTTGTGCTTTCAAACCAAAATGATACGATATAACGGAATAAGACATCACACGTAACCAATTTGATCCAGAACTTGCAGTATAGTCCATATATATTAAAAATGATGTATAATGGAAAAAACGTAAAATTTAGACTATTATCGACGCGTTTGTGAATTAAAAACAATTTTTAAAAAAATAAAAAAGGGCCCAAAGCGCCCCGCTTAGGTCATAACGCAGCGCTTTGGACCTCAAAGCGCCGCGCTATGGCCATAGCGGGGCGCTTCGGTCCCTCGTTTAAGCCAAAGCGGGGCAGCTTCTCCCCCATTTCAACATAAACACAAAAACACACACAAAGGTGCGATTTCACACACTTGAGCCGGAGATCTTCGTTTTCAAGCTTTCAACCGCTAAAAGGTAAGATCGAACACCCTTAATCGTTTTCGTTTAATGTACATGTTGAAATTTGTGTTGATTGGGGCAGGTATTGATGATTTGCTGGGTTCTGTTCTTCAGAATGAAGAACCAAAGCGCCGCGCCGAGGCCAAAGCGGGGCGCTTTGGTTCATGTTTATTTTTTTTATTTATTATTTGTTTAATATTATTTGTTTAATATTATTTGTTTATTATTTAAATTGTTTAATAATATTATTTGTTTATTATTTAAATTGTTTAATAATATTATTTTTTTATTATTTTATATTTAATATTATTTGTTTATTATTTAAATTGTTTAATAATATTATTTATTATTTTATATTTAATATTATTTGTTTATTATTTTATATTTAATATTATTTGTTTATTATTTAAATTGTTTAATAATATTATTTGTTTATTGTTTTATATTTAATATTATTTGTTTATTATTTAAATTGTTTAAATAATATTATTTATTTATTATCTTTTCAACGTGCAGGGATGGATTCCTCCGATGACGAGATTGAGCATATGGAGGCTGAGGGAGAGGTGGGAGAGGAGGGAGAGCCGGCATGTCCGTACCTGCAGTGTCCGCAGGGGTCACGGGCGAGGGGGAGATGCGCTAGGTTGCGCACCATAGAGATTGGGGGGCATGTAAGGATAGACTGGGACCTGCTGGCTACCATGGGAGAGGCCGCGCGGGCGCGTGATATAGTTGGACTAGATACTCCTTGGTCGCGCCTATTTCAGACAGCGATGGAGGACTCGTACCCTGAGCTTACGGTCGAGTTTCTTTCTACGTTTACATATGCGCCGCATCCGGCGGATTACGTGGAGGACCTGGATTTTCCAGTCCACGAGGTTACATTCCGTCTCGCCGGTCAGCAGTTTCAGATGAGTGTGCGGGAGTTTGCTGTCCATACAGGTTTGTACACAGAGCCCGAGCTTGATACTGATTTATATACGCAGGCGGTTACGGTGATGGACAGGCAGACGCTTATCAGTTTCTGGAGGGCCATTTCCAGGGTTCCCTTTGGGAAATCCTGGCAAAAGGCCACCACCATTAGAGACCCCTTGTACCGATACCTGAACTATGTTATCGCGTCATCTATCGTGCCGCGGGGGTACCAGCAGGGAGAAGGTCAACCTCAGTGACCTTTTCTTTCTATACTGCCTACTTCGCCGCCAGCCCTGCGATCTAGCAGCCTGCCTGGCAGATTACTTTGCCACAGCATACCATCGGCAGCTCCGCGGGTACCTGCACACTGGCTCATACATCACCGCCATTGCACGCTCGCTAGGGATCGTGCCCGAGGGTGATCCGGAGCTGTCCGACCCGATCCCGTCGACTACGTTGGGCCGCGCGTCAGTATCTGCCATGCAGATCACCCGTACCTTTGATGTTGGTCTGAGGTTTAAGGGCCGTGACGGGCTGATTTGGCATCCGGAGGTGGTGCCGGAGGTCATCCCGGTTGTTATTGAGTTGAGGCCTGGAGTGTTAGCCCCTCCTGATGTTCAGGAGGCCGCTCGGCAGGCTCAGCTACAGGCTCTGGGCCTCGATCAGTACCCGGGCCAGCCTCAGGATCAGGATCAGGCTCAGCCTCAGCCTGTATTCGAGGATCCGGCTCAGGAGGAGCATGTCGAGGAGATCCCGGTACCACCAGTTCAGCCAGCTCCTGAGCCGCCATAGTACCCGCAGCACGTTTACGCTGACCTGCCTCCGGTAGGGCGTGAGGTGGCTCGGGACTTCGACCGGCGCCTCAGACGCCAGGGCGCACGCATTGACTGGATCGTCGAGACGCTTGTTTCTCTACGAGAGCTCGCTGGGTTGCCTCCACTTCCCCTCCCACCATCCTCACCGCACGAGGATTAGTACCTTAGTTTGTTTGTATAGTGTTTTGTTATGTATTATGTACTCAGTTCTACCTTTTTGTTTTGTATGTACAAACTGATATATATATATATATATATATATTGAAGTTAATCTTCTATTTACATCACGTTGGTTTTGGATTGTTTACGTTTAATTCTTATGGCTTTCTGTACATTTTATTTAACGTGTTCGTTTAATTTAACAAAATAAACTAGGTTAACAGTTTATAAAGACGAACTTATATTATATACGTTCTATAAAAATAATGACGTAAAAAAACGTAATTATAAAACAAGTATGAATTATATGTAACTAATATTTTATAATAATAATAAAACTCAAATACAATTTTTTCCTCCAAAAAACACTACCAAACTAACCCACATCCCACCTATTTCAAAAAAAAAACAACACAAACTCCTGCCCACGCTCTTTGTCTTTTTGCACACTCAAAGCGCCCCGCTATGTCTGTTGACCTTGGCCAAAGCGCCCCGCTATGGCCAAAGCGGGGCGTTTTGAGTGTGCAAAAAGACAAAGAGCGTGTGCGAATAGACCAAGCCATTCTTAATTATCATTATTCCAACATATAAAGTCAACAATACATCATCTCTTTGACAACACATGAATTAGAAGAGGGTTTTGACTTTGATCAACAAAACATCATGATGACAATATTGGCAGCTCTCATTCACGTGACTTTTGGGCCGACAACATCACGTGACTATTGAATCCATACATACACATGTGGGCTTGTGGATGCGTGGACTTCTTGGAGTGGGCCGCATATAGGATTGGCAGCCACCATCCACGATTTTGGGCCCATGATCCCAATTTCATCCGTTACCTACGAAATATTGGCAGCCATTTACAACATTCTTGACTCACGATTTTTTTGGGAGCCATTGGATGATGATTATTATTCACTTCTAAAAAGGATCAAGATCACCTATCATTATAATCGAGGAGGAGCAGCCTTCTTTGTTTTTTTGCACGCAGACCAAGAAAAAGAAAAGAGGATTTTGGGTTGACAATTTTGAACGCAATGCGCGGCTAATCTCCTAGCGTTTCGCCCCGGTGTAGACATTGTAAGAATTCTAGGGTTTCGACATTTTGTATTTGATTTGATTGCGTGACAATTTGTGTTTGACTATTTTGAAGTTTATGATAATTGTCTTACGTTTGTATTGAATTCACGAATTGTCGAGTGAGTAATGAAATTTGACTTCGTGAAACGAATATGCGTAATTATGCCTTATCATAGATAGGATTTATATGTTCTTGGTAAAGAAGTGCACTGCAGTCCGTTGTCTTTGACGTTGATAGCTTTTGGCACCTAAGCCACGTGACACTAAATGCGTTAATTATCAAATCAATTGAATCAAGTTAAAACATGTAGGAACCCTAGGTCTTGCAATTGTCGAACCAGGTGTGATCCGTATTCTCATTTCTTGTTTCAACCTTCTAGTTAGTATTTTACTTGCAATTTTAGTTCATCACAAGTGTTTTAGATAATACCCATTGTCGGTTCACTCCGATTTATTTTCAAATCAATTGAACAAATAAAATTAACAAACTTCATAATCACGTTGTAGACTCTTTGTAAATAGTCTAACTAGTCGAACAGGTCGTGCGATACTGACCACATGCTCTTCGTGGATTCGATACCCAACTTACCCTAGCTACCTATGTTTAATTGGGTTTTTGACTGATCGGGACGACACGGTCAAGTCAGAGCATTCTTATTGGTTGAAATTTCTTCTTTTTTGTTCTTACAAAAAATTTCTTCTCATTTGAACTCTCCACTATATATATATATAGGACAAAGATCCGTTAGGAACCACCCTTTATTGCGAGAACCGCGAGAACCAATGTGAACACAACCAAAAATGCCTAAAAATAGCTAAAAAACACACAAATTTTTTTTTTATATTTTTTATAAAAAAATGCTACTTTCTGAAGCCAAAAAATAAAAAAAGTTTTTTTTAATTTTTTTTTTTTGCTACTAAAAGTAGCGAGCTATTTTAGGTTGTGTTCACATTGGTTCTCGCGGTTCTCGCATGAACCTTACCCTATATATATATATAGGGTAGGGATATGGTAAAAAGTGTCTAAAATGTAAGAAGGGTAAGAAGTGTTTTAAACCATTGGATATTTGATCTAATGGTTGAGATTAATAGGGTATAAAAATGTAAATTGTGTTTTAATTAGAGGGACCTTATGTAAAATTGAAGGGCAATAGTGTCTTTTTAAATGTTTGAAATATGGTAACCGTAACCTACACAACTAAAAACTCCTACATTCACTCCTTTTTCCTTAAATATCGGAATTAATGATTCACCTTAATTGTAGGATGTCTTTGGTTGCATATTCTTCATACGTTATCATAAAGAGATCTATAATCAGATTCATGGCGTGGTGTTTTAAAACAACTGAATAAATTGACTATAATTCAAGTCATGGTGTTTTATCTGGAGACATTGTTCATGGCGTGGTGTTTTATCAATACAAAACATTCCCAGATTTTAAAACACCATGACTATGATTCAAGTCATGGTGTTTTATCAGGAGACATTGTTCATGGCGTGGTGTTTTATCAATACAAAAACATTCCCAAATTTTAAAACATCATGACTATGATTCAAGTATATTACATGATAAAACACTATAGAAAGATATAACACTATCTGTTTCCTGTAAGACACTATACAGAATAAACAATATTGATGGGGATAAAACACTATGAAAAGGAGATTAAAAGATACCTGTACATAATATAACACTATTGACTGGGGAATATAACACTACAACAAGAACTTACCGTAAACAATTAAATGTATAGAACAAATCGAATTCGAATCACATCCCTAATATATCGCCTGATATTTTTGGCAGTTATCTTTGGAAATCAATTAATTGATAAGAATGGACAATTACTAATATACCCTTTTGAATTAATTAAGATAAGGGACACTTGTCATTCCCAAATTATTTCTCACACTTCTTACAAAAGTTGGACTTTTTACATGATCCTCTACCTATATATATATATATAAGTCCAACTTTTGTAAGAAGTGTGAGAAATAAAGCAACTAACTATCAAACAGTGTTGAGTGAAATTTTAGTTTTTAACCTGACTTTCAACACCGAAAGTATCACTTGCAGAGGGATGACTGTTGTGTTCTGCAAATATCTCTAAAACAATATACTTGGAAAATTCAGCAATAAACCAACCAAACAAAAAAGATGTTCAAGACATTTGACAACAAAGACATCATTTTGAAACCCGACTTTCTATCAAAGATATAATATATCAAATCGGTAGTATAACATTCCACTCTTTTGACAACTTCAAAAGATTCTGTGTTTGTCAAAACAACGTACTTCCTCACGAACCGATTAACCCTAACTTATAACGCACAAGTTTCCACAAGATGTGGACCCAAGTGTTTGGGACACACGATAGGCACCAATACATGTAGTCCTGACCCGAAACGGCCACGGCATCCTTCTTTCCCAACCAAGTGGCAGGATGGGTGTCTGCTCTGAACTCGCTAAGATGAGTCAGGTCAAGTAGTTCAATATTCTTTCCTTGCAGTGCCTCAACAATATTCAGCTCATTTATTACGCTTGCTTCTTTGTTCACTCCATTGTTGCTGGGGTCAAACCACAAGTCAAGTTGTTCAAATATCATCACCATGTTAATATATCACCATTCGTACAATTAGAAACCCATAAAATGTTAGGATGTAATGTAAAAACATGAGCTGTTGTTCTACACCTGCTACTGGCGACATATATAACACTCCATAAAATTGCAACTATGACGACGGTCAACTGTATATAACAAGAGGGGTATTTTAACTTTCAAGCTCCAACACAAAAATTATTATGAATTCGAGTGTTCAGAAAAGCTGGTCTAAATTAGGATTAAGGGAGAGAATGTTGAAGTTAGTCCTAATTTAGTTAAAGTGGCCGAATAATGATGAGTTGGTTAGGATTAGTTTATATCTAGCATAAATCGAGGGTTCTGTATTCAGCTTTATTTGTCGAGTTCATTAATAAAGATCAAAGTCCATGTATATTACTTCAAATCTGCGTGTTTTCATACAAAACGAGCATCAAAACTAACAGAACTAGGCTTCATACCTCGGAATTCTCAAGGGGTTTGTCGAATAAGCAACTTCCATTTTAGTTTCAATCACCACCATGGAAGTGCCTAGGTGATTGCAGCCCCCAAAAGTTAAGTGTCTTCAGGAATTCGTTATGTATGTAAGCAGCCATGTTTTGTAGTACAATCTGAAGCCCCTCCAACATGTCAAGAGCAAGAACTATTGGCTTCCCCCCTTCAAAGAAAGAAAGAGGCGACACTTTTGGAAACTTATCATAGCTCCACCTATGATTGAAATAACATGTAATGAAAAATACAGTGTGTTTTGAAAGAATAAAAATTCAGTTCATGTTTTGAGGATTTAAAGTGCTCTGTAATTGCCAGTGTCCAGTATTTAAAACAAGAATATCATAGAAACCTCAAACCACCAATATCACCCCACACTTTTGCAGGAATATCCACATCTGCACGATGCACGCCATCTCCCTCAGACTGTTTTGGCTTCCACCTTTATTTAATCAGTAACCACAAGTAAGAAGACCTCTCAAACATGCAAGCATCATTTTACTAATGGGTGCATCATGGGAACTCATCACACGATGCTATCTCATCACTGCATCGTGTGATGCGCAGATTATTCTCCACTGATGCACGTATTTGAAAACCAAGCATGCAAGTTCCATAATATACAAAGTTTAATCAATTCTTATGTGAAAAGCCAATGAGGTGGTGGTGGAGTGGTAAAGAAGAGTCTTTGTGTTCTAAGGGACCCAAGTTCGATTCCTGCCCTCCCCATTATTTTCTGCGGCACCTGGTGATGATGGGAGACTAAGCGAATAGGTGGAGATCGCTAGTTCGATCCTTGAACTGAGCGGGTTTTACCTCACCACACTGTCGTGCCTTCGGGCGAGTGTTCACGGGCTTCGGCCCTCCGATGTGGTGAATTTCGCCAGTAGCCCGTTTGGAGGATTCGTTGGCCATTCAAAAAAAATTCTTATGGGAAAAAGTTTTCAAAAGACTTGGGAGCACCAAGATACCAATGTTTATATTTATCATCTCAATAAATTCCATAGCATGTTGTATAAACTGAAATGCTGATATAATAAATGACCAGAAAAATTTACTAATATTTTGCTAGCAATACCGCACGATGATATGCAACAGTGACATTGAATAAAGCGAAAATAAGCCCCTCTCCAAGCCCATTTTCTCTTCCATTTCTTAGCACCTATATCAGCAACCCGAAGTATACATAACAAACTTACCAAAAAATTCTCATTCAAAGAAATCCCCAACAAACCCAATTCTCTTGTCCCTCATCACGCCCATGAACTCAACCGGATCAATCTCATTCAGCTCGCAATCTTTTGGTACCCATTTCCATGCATTAATCACCTCCATATTATCTCTGTGGTTTCTAACACAATTCCACGCGTTTCTGTGAAAAGGGCAGGTTTCGTCATAGATGGGCCGTCAACGGTTGGGCTCAAACACCCTTTTTCCAGTCAATAGATTACAGGGCACTAGGGGTGAACATTTTGAGTATGGGAGAAGTTTTGAATATGAAACCGTACGACTTTATTATTGCTAATATTTCAACTTAAATTACCAAATGCTGGTTTGATTTTGTTTCTCTCATGGACTTTAGATGTAAGTATGTAGTTATTGGTGTTGTTTACTTCCATGAATTGCTGTCAATTTAAGTTCAAATAGCTTAATTTGTTGGTTTACTTTCATGCCCACCAAGTGTTTGTTGTTTTGCCTAACCATAATTTGAAATATTAACTTAGATTACTAGATGGTAGTTAGATAATTTTTGTTGCTTTCATGAATTTTGGATGTTAGTATATTCGAATGTAATAAGATAAATGAACACAACCTGTAAATAAGGGCTAACTTTATTATTACTTTCTAAACTAGAAGGAGATAATAAAAAGAGGAAATTATAGAAGAGGATAGGTAAGAAGATATTCCTTCACAATTTCAATCTACCCTCTCACACTCCTTTCATGCTCTTATTATAGACTCTGTCAAGTTAGTTATTCCCTTATGCTAAGCTATCATGATCTAATCCCGTAATTTAGCTGGGGTTTTCCTCATTCTATTGCTCTTTCTTTGCTCAATTGGGCCCACCACAACTGTGTCCTTCTTTTGTAATTCTGGACCTTTTTCTATCATAACATTTCCATCCCCTTTAAGAGCTACCTTGTCCTCAAGGTGGAAGTCTGGAAAGTTTTGGCGCACATGGTTGGTGTCTTCCCAAGTAGCTTCAGCCAATGGTAAACCTTGTCACTGGACGAGACATTGTTTGATCGACTGGCCGCCTCGGTTCATAGTACGAGTGTCCTGAATAGTAATCGGTTGTAATACAAGTGTACCATCAGAGTTAACATGCTCAATTGGTGTGATCTGATGTTCGGCTTTGCCCAAACATTTGCTCAATACGGATACATGGAATACATTGTGTATTTTGGCAGTATCCAGCAGAGATAATTTGTAAGCTACAAGGACAACTTTAGCGAGGATTTGATAGGGACCGAAGTAACGGTGAACCAATTTGTAGTGGCGTTGCAGCCAAACCGAGCCTTAACGAAAATGTTGAAGCTTTACATAGACCCAATCCCCAATTTTGAATCGAACGCCACGACGGTGTTTATCAGTCGCCAATGTAATACGTTCTTAGGCTTTAAGTAAGTTAGTCTTGAGTAAGCGGAGAGTAGCATCTCGCTCCACCAATTGTTCTTCAACGATAGAATGTCTAGTAGCGTGTGGAACATAACGGGTTACAGTCGGAGGTTTACGCCACACATAATTTCGAAGGGGATCATTTTGGCGGCTGTTTGGTAGGACGTGTTGTACCAGAATTCTGCCCATGGTAAGAATCGAAACCATTCTTTGGGTTGATTGATGACAAAGCAACGAATATACATCTCAAGGCATTTGTTGAGAGCCTCCGTTTAACCATCTGTTTGCGGATGGTAGGCTATACTAAAAGACAGTGTGGTACCCTGCAGATTGTGTAATTCTCTCAAGAAGTCCGACATAAAGCGAGGATCACGGTGCGATATAATATTTAGGGGTACGTCGTTTAACCGCACAATTTCATAAACAAAGACAGCAGAGACAGTGTAACTGGTAAACAAAGCGGGTAAGGCTACAAAGTGACCATATTTGGATAGACGATCTACAACGACCATGATGACTATTTTGTTGTGGGATGGAGGAAGAGAGGTGATAAAGTCCATTGCCAAACTCTCAAAAACTAACCCGAGAATCGGCAGTGGTTGTAAAAGCCTACTTGGGACGCAAGAGCTCTTCATTTGTTGACAATTTTGATAGTGGGTAACGAAAGTATGAACATCCTGACGCATACCTTTCCAATAAAAATTTGCAGCTACCGGTGAAAGGCGCGAGTAATTCCCGAGTCCCCCCCCCCCCCCCCGATTGGTGTCGCATGGAATTCGGGGAGTAGTTGTTGGTGAATGGACGGGTTAGCAGGGATGACTAACCGCTGTTGAAATAACAAAAAGACCATTTTTGTACGTATAAATAGGGGAAATAGCAGGGGACAAAGACAACTGCTGAATAAGCGACCGTGAATAAGCATCAGTGGCTATAGCAACTTTTAATTTAGAGAGAAACTTTAATTCTTAACTGTAAAACGCCAAGCATCATGGGGAATGAACCCTGGAAATGGGATCAGCAGCTTCGTTATGCTTGCCAGGTCGATACATAATATAAAAATCATAACCAACTAGTTTACCTAGCCATTTGTGTTGGTCAAGTGTTTGAATCACCTGGTCTCGAAGATTTCTTTACGATTGCTGATCGGTGATAACTTGGAATTTGCAGCCAAGCCGGTATTGGCAGCATTTCGCAACTGCTTGTGTAACGACAAACATTTCCCATTGGTATGCCGAAGCTTGTTGCATACGCGGGCTGAGTTTCTAGCTGAAGTAATGTCGTGGTGTTGCTAAGACTTGGTAAAGAATGAATCTGTTTGCTTGACCCATCGGCGCCGATACCGAAACCTGAGGCATCGGTTTCGATAGTGAATGGTTTAGTAAAATCCGGTAGCTGAAGAACCGGAGTAGTGCTAAGCAAGTTTTAAGCTGACAAAAAACGATCTCAGCCAGTATGGTCCACACCAATGCATCTTTCTTCAGTAAATTATTTAATGGGCCTGCGATAGATGTATAATTGCGAATAAAATTCCTGTTGTAGCATGTAACGCCCAAAAAACTATGGACCTGTTTCACAATGTTGGGTCGGGGCCATTGCTTGATGGTATCAATTTTGGAAGGGTCAACTTCGACACTGCTGCAAGAGATAAAATGGCCCAGATAAGCAATTTTGTCACGCCAAACGAGCTTTTGGAATGTTTTGCCACCAGAGAATGTCGGCGCAAAGTGTGAAGAACCAAGCGAAGGTGATCCAAATGAGCAGCCCAGGAAGTATTATAAATCAATATATCATGGAAGAAAACCAGTACGAATTTTCTAAGAAACGGACAAAGACATCGTTCATTAAACGTTGAAATGTGGACGGTACATTAGTAAAGCCGAAAGGCATCACCAAAAATTCGTAGTGTCTCATGTGGGTATGGAAAGCCGACTTAGCAATATCATCAGGTTTGAGGCGGATTTGAGGATAACCGGAGAGAAGACCTAACTTAGAAAAATATATCGCCCCATGGAGTTCATCAAAAAGTTCGTCTATAGATGGAATGGGGAAACGATCACAGATAGTAATTGCATTTACGCCCGATAATCGATGCAGAATCGCCACGTGCCATCCTTCTTCCGGACAAGAGGACCAGAGAAGAAAATAGACTACTACTAGGTTGTATGATCCCTTGTTGTAACATTTCAGCGATGAGTCGTTCTACTTTATTTTTTTGAAAGTGGGGACAATGATATGGTCGGACCAAAATTGGGGAACTATGGAAGAAGTTGCTTTGAACGTTTTTGGCTTTTGATTGATTTGCTTTATTACATCCTGAGTTACGGTATGTGACTATGAGTGATGCATCTGAGTATCGTCAAGAAGACCTGGTCAAAACTGCTGTCATGTCAGCTGCAGCTTTTCGGGCTAAATTTGGGGCATTAGAACGATCACATGACGGGTTAGATCATCATGTTGGGTTGAAGCGGGATATATGAAAAGAGTTGGTGGCATTGGATACTAATAGGGATAGATTTGACATGTAAAATGTATCAAAAACTCCTGATTTTGAGTAAAGTTTTCTTGCAATTATTAATATTTATGAGGTTGTCAACTTTTTAGCCTTCGACTATTATGCCAGTCAAGAGTTTTGTGATGAAGTCAAAGTCTCTCTTGATCTATTGTATTCGCATCATATCTTAGGTAAAAGTGGTGTTTGTTAGGGTTAGAGAGATTGGACCCATGTAAAGTCTTGTTTTAAGGATTGACATTTAATATCTCATCTTTGTACAATATATAAGTTCTTTTGAAGTTCAATCATTTTCTTTTTGTTAGTCATTTAACCTTTAAGAAGTCAAACTATCACCAAGAGTGCCTCACAAATATGGTGTTAAGCAGTGGGACTAGGTGGTCTTCAAGTGTTAGGAGATGAAATAGTAGAAATTGCATTCGAACATGGAACTTATGCTAAAGAGGAATACAACGCTTAGCACTATGTCAGCCAGTACATGCTAACTTTTTTTTCGGGTAAAGAGAACCGTACCTTGGAATTATAATGAATTTTAACAAATACAAATAGCTTAGTGATTCTCCTAGGATTTATGCATGAAAACTCAGTAACCAATATGAAATCCATCATTGGTAAATATACCCGTGAAAAAGTTTTCCTATAACTCATTTGGCCCACAAATGGCACAAATGAGTTGATAAACCACATCACCATTACCACATTTGACCCAAGTAATACGCCTATCGTTCTATTAATCTATACATCATAGTTCTATGCTTATTAAAATCACAGTGGTTGAAAACAATACAAACCAACGGAATGCATGAACACATGATTGCCATAACTCTTCACACTCCAATCAACAAAAAATAGGTTATATGTTTTTTCAATATAATGTAAATTGATTGTAATAACTATTTGTTTTTTTAATATAATGTAAACAAATATAATAAATTATATAAAACTAGTTGTCCAGTAATCAACCAAAAATAGGTTATCGTATTTTTACCCCCGTTTAACCAAAATTAATCGAACCGAATTGAACCATTCATATTTTGATATATTTCTAGCTTTTATACATTCTGTTCATGTATTTTGTATCAATCGAACCAAACCGAACCATTTCATGTATTTATACCTTAATTTCATGTATTTCTAAGCAAAAGACTTATGACTTTGGTTTCGTCGTCGGTTGAGGATAATAATCGAACCGACTGAACCATGCACATCCTATATATTACTACAAAGACTTAATACTCTTATTTGAGGTTGAATTTTATTATTTTCATTAAATGGGTATAATTTTTATCCCATTCGATATAAAAATATTTAGCCTATGCCAAATAGGGATGAGATCGGAACGATACTGGTATCGATATCGTAAATATCAATACCGAAATTGAGGAAATGTGGATCCGATTACCGTACCGTATTAATAGATTCGGTACCGGTATCGATACCGGTATTTCGGCACTTTACCACATTGGTACCGCTTTGGTGTTGTCACACCCCAACCGATGGCGGAAACATCGGGGCATGACACTGAGCGAAACAGATTGTCCAGGAGAATCCATAACGACTATAATTACCAGATATTTATCGTTACGTCCCATACCATAACATATCAAGCAAAGTAGTTACTACAGACATAGTTTCTCACAGACAATTAAATTGTTCTGACTACTCAGATTTAAATGTGACGTTTCTAGACCTCCTAACTTGATTCCATACCAGCAAGCATAGCATAGCATCCTAAACACCCGTCACATACGTTAAAATAAAAGTCAATACACATAGTGTAAAGGTGAGCATACAAGTTTAATAGCATATAGTATAGCGAAAACGATTTACGCATAACCAGCATGTAACACGTAGAAATGTGAAGCAGGTACGTTATCAACAATGAAATATGCACAGACGTGACTGCGAGTTGTAGAATGCGCAACACATATCACCACTGTGACACGTGAAGAAAAGCCCTTAACAACCCCTGTCCACGACAGGTGCTGAGTCCAAATTATAGTACTATCGTTGCTAAGGTGTCAGGCAACAATCACTGTGTAAACATAACATACAAGCATTCACCGAATAACACGTATAACATGCGAGAGCGGTTAGCGTTTAAAAAGTGTTTGCGTTATGTGATCGATGTGATTTGATATAGGTAACGTATGTAACACCTAAAAGTGCATTAAGCAAAAAGGGATCGAGTATACTCACAGAGCGTGTTTAATAACTAAACACAGTCTTGGATTGAAGGGAGCGCTTGAGAGGTTAGCCTGATCAGAGAACGATAGTGTAAGCGTTGAACATCGTGTTAAACAGTGCATCGAGTGGAACGAGTGTCGAACTGTGATCCGGTCGGACGACCGTCCGGACGGATGACCATTCGGTCGGAGGGTTGTCCATTTGGGAAGGATGTGTTTGTGTAATGTTTTAACTTTGAAGTTTTCATTGTAGTATTTAAAAAATGGTGAAGTGTTCCTAATTATCAGGTCACCCGGCAGGATGGTTATCTGGACGGATAACCGTTCGGTCGAATGGCCCTTCGCTTGAAACACTGACATCCTTTGAAGTTTTGCAAAATTGATTAAGTGTGGAATTCACAAGGCAAGTCAGCTGGTCGAATAGTCGTTCTATCGGACGGTGGTCCGATCGAACGGCTATCCGATTGAGTAACCAGTTTCGTTTGAAGAACTTGCAAAATCTGTTGAGTTAAAAGTTTTGCGGTTTAAACGAGACGGCATGACAACGTGTTTAAACAACGGAAACCATATCAAGTCCAACTCATCCGATCGGACGGGAATCACCCTGTTCGACCAGACTCAGCCGTTCTAGACGGTGTTTTATGTTCAACCCGTGAATCGGTCGTCTCTCCGATAGAAATCCATTCTTAGCTCGGTTCCCTACTGGAGAATGAGTAGAACACCCGAGTGAGTCCAGATTCTAACGGTTTTGAGTGAAAAGTGAAGAATGTTTGAAGAAAGTTTGAAACACTTTGATTATGCTTAGATTCAGTTGAAATTAGTGTAAAAATGTGTGGGGGTCCTTTAGATCCGAACTGTTATTGACGAGATGAGGTCACACTTCAATGTTCATAAGAACTCCATGATGACATCACCCTAGAACAGCCCAAATCCGAAGATTTCACGGTTAAAAGTTGTGATTCGATGGTGAAATTGATGAGAAAGTGTGTAAAGATCAAGGAAGTACAAGATTTGAGATGAAATCTTACAAGAATCGCGAGGAATCGAGAGAAAATAGCCTCAGAATGCGCTAGGTCGGAGGGATCTTTCACATCAAGTGAACAGTGATGTGACAAGAGGGGTATTTATAGTGAGAGGTGAGAAATGCGGTGCAAAGGGAATGGATCGGATGTCCCTTCGATCGGATAGCCATCCGTTCGGATGGTCATCCAGTCGGATGACCATTCGAACGAACGGTTGTTCGATCGGACGGCGCGTGTAGGTTAGTTTCCGACTTCCGTTTCGTGTGTTGAGCGTTGCGATGCGATAGTATTTCACATTAGTTACACAAATAACATAACTACTAACTAACATAAAAGTAGAACTTATTCTTCGAGTCCGCGATGAGATTGCGTTGCGATAGAGTTGCGATTGCGTTTACGAATAATCACCTCAAAACATATTTAAATCACACACACAAGTAACACACATAATAACATACACACGTAAAGCAATATCCATAACCTGCGATTCGAATTGCGATGCGATAACGATTTGATAGCGTTTACTAGTATAGCGTTTAATTACGTTTAAGGCATTATTACTTCACATATTAACAAATCGTAATTCAAAGAGCGTTAAGCAAAGTATCGATTATCGAGTCAAAGAGTACAAGTAGTAATTAAGTTAGAAATGACAGATCTGAATAGCAATCTTTTCTTCCTTTGACTTTGACTTTAAAAAGTCGGGTTGTTACAGCCTCCCCTACTTTAGGAAATTTCGTCCAGAAATTTAAGGTGCAGGCGTAACAAATAGTTTAGGATATTTAGCCTTCATATCACTCTCGAGTTCCCAGGTGAACTCGGCGCCGCCTTTGCCTTCCCAGCGAACCTTCACTATGGGAATGCGTGAGCGTCGGAGTTTCTTGGTCTCTCGGTCCATGATCTCGACTGGCTTTTCCACGAAGTGTAATGTTTCGTCCACTTGTAAATCCTCAAGCGGGACACGTAAATTCTGGTCGGCTAGACACTTTTTCAGGTTCAGAACCTGGAAAGTCGGATGTACGTTGATGAGTTCCTCCAGTAATTCGAGTCTGTAGGCCACTTTTCCAATTCTTTCCAGAATCTTAAAGAGTCCAACGTATCGAGGCGCTAGCTTTCCTTTGTTGCCGAATCGAACCACCCCCTTCCATGGTGCAACCTTTAGGAGTACGTGATCACCAACGTCAAATTCAAGGGGCTTGCGACGTTTATTGGTGTAACTCTTTTGACGACTCCGAGCTTTCAAGAGATTGTCTCGTATTTGGAGGATCTTGTCAATCGTTTCTTGCAGTAACTCAGGACTGGTAATTTGCGCATCCCCGATCTCGTGCCATACAATAGGCTATCGACATTTTCTTCCATATAATGCCTCAAATGGTGCCATTTTAATGCTAGAATGATAACTGTTATTGTACGAGAATTCGACTAAAGGTAAATGCGAATCCCAATTACCACCAAAATCTATAACACAGGAGCAAAGCATGTCTTCAAGGGTGCGAATCGTGCGTTCAGTCTGACCGTCGGTCTGGGGATGGAAAGCGGTACTTAGGTTAAGAGTAGTACCAAGAGCAGATTGAAAAGTTTCCGAGAGGCGCGAAGTGAATCGACCATCGCGGTCAGAGATGATGTCACGAGGTGTCCCGTGTCGATAAATGACTTCGTCGGTATAGATTCTTGCTAATCGTTCGACCTTATAGTCTTCCCGTATGGGCAGAAAGTGAGCGGATTTAGTGAGACGATCAACGATAACCCAAATGCTATCGTGACCTGATGGCGTGCGGGGGCAGTTTCGTAATGAAATCCATGGCTATACTCTCCCATTTCCACATAGGGATCTCGGGTTATATGAGTAAGCCAGAGGGTCGTTGTTGCTCAGCCTTGACCTTCGAGCAGGTTAGGCACTTCGAAACATATAGAGCGATATCCTTCTTCATTCCAGGCCACCAATACTTGGAACACAAGTCCTGGTACATCTTGTCGGCACTGAGATGAATGGAATATCGAGACTTGTGGGCTTCAGTCAGCAATATCTCCCGAAGGTTATTGCGACTAGGGATCCAGATGCGATCGAGATAGTAGTAGATACCGTTCGATTTGGTGACAAGTTGGGTTTCAGCACCACATTTATTCATTTCCTCTCGCAAGGTATTCTCAATGAAGCATGCGTGCTGATCGTCGTGAACTAGGGCTTCGAGGTTGTGTTGGGCTTGAGTATTACGAACGCTATGCAAATACCTTCCTCGGCTTAGAGCATCGGCAACGACATTTGCTTTGCCGGAATGGTAGCGAATCTCACACTCGTAATCGTTGAGGAGTTCAACCCATCGGCGTTGGCGCAAATTCAGTTCCTTCTGGTTCAAGATGTGTTGTAGACTCTTATGGTCGGTGAAGACCGTACACTTGGTACCATAAAGGTAGTGTCGCCAAATCTTAAACACAAAAAACAACTGCACCAAGCTCGAGATCGTGGGTTGTATAGTTCTTCTCGTGGATCTTGAGCTGTCGAGAAGCGTACGTGATAACCTTGTCCCGTTGCATAAGAACACAACCGAGACCGAGGGTTGAGGCATCGCAATAGACTACAAAGTCGTCGTTTCCAACGGGTAATGCGAGCACAGGAGCGTTGCAGAGCATAAGCTTGAGGGTTTGAAAGGCTTCCGCTTGTTCGGTTCCCCAAACAAAATGTTTATCCTTGTGCGTTAGAGAGGTGAGAGGAACGGCTATTTTTGAGAAATCTACGATGAATCGGCGATAATAACACGCCAATCCGAGAAAAGAACGAACTTCGGACGGGATCTTTGGTGTAATCCAGCTCTTAACTGTTTCGATCTTCACGGGGTCGACATGAATACCTTGACTATTGACAATATGACCGAGAAATTGAACCTCCTCAAGCCAAAATTCACAATTGGAGAACTTGGCATAGTGGTGTGACAACCGGTGATTTACGGCTCTTAATTACGTGATTAACAGGTGATTAACGCAATAATAAGTAGTGTTTACAGCGCAAATTAACTTAATTAGGCCCTTGGAGAGCCCAGGAATGTTTATTTGATTTATACAGTGCGCGTGTGGTGATTTACGGGAATCTACTGAATATTGCGCGACAACGAACTGATACCGTACAAAATACTGACAATGCCGACAAGTATGAATGTTGCACGAATATTTTATGTCTATGAAATAAATTTTGTGAATTTATTGGGCTTCCGTGCGACACAAATGCAAACGTGGACTAAAAACGCGATGTTAGGAAACGCATCGGCAACGAAACGGAAGCGACGGAGACGCCTGTCACCTTCAGAACTTACATTTTACATTATATTTAGCTCCGTAATAAAATTTTGGTAACTACAGTCGAAACCGGATCGAAAAATGGATTAAAGACGGCAACGATGTAATTTCTCACGATTATTACCGATATCGACGCGCGAACGCGACTACGACGAATACCAACAATATTTTTACACATTTTTATCCCTGAAATATTATTTTACTAGGCTACGGTGAGTTCGGGTTTTGACAACGGGTTTGTGGGAGCAAACGGGCCACTTGTGAGGCGAGAAGTGGGCTTGTGGGCCTTGGGCCCAAGCCCACTAACCAAACCTTAGTATATATAACTAGTAACACTACACAAACCCTCATTCCACTTTCAAAATTATCAGCAACATATTGTTTTTTTTCCCCTCTTATCCTCTCCATAACCTTATCTTCAAGAAAAAAATACAAAACACAGACAAACACCTCATTCCCTCTCTGCTTTCCCTCCTTCTCGATTTCAACCTACACACAAAAAAATATAACTCAGCTCTCTCTCTCGATTTCTTTTCACTGACAACACATAAGATCAAAATCAGACCCCCCCTTCCTCTCGTTCTTTCCGATCGGCGGCCACAGGTAGAGCCGGCGCAGGTTAGTCGGCCGGCGAGACACCTCCGACGTCACACAGTCACAACACCATCCGTATACCCCCCCTTCCTGATGACGTCCCGACGATGGAGAACCGTCGCCGTACGGCGGCGGCGCGGCGGTGAAATAAGAAGAGACGAAGAGAGAGAGAGAGTCGATGAGAGAGAGTCAGAGGAGAGAGAGAGAGATGGAGGAAATCTCCGGCGGTCGGAGACTCGGTCCGGCGGTCGGCGTCTCGGTCCGACGGTCGGAGTCAAGGACCGGCGGTCCTTGCCATTGTCCGACGAATTACCGTGGTTTCCGACAAAACTCCGGTTAGACACCCCCCTATTGTCTTCTTTTCTTTGAATGTTGATCTCCACAGTAGCCAGGCGATGATATTCAGATGTTAGCTCGGGAGTTCCGATCAGGTTCAGGTTGGTTTAGAGATTGGTTCAGTTTCGAAGCAGACACGGCTCGGTTCAGTCATGGTCCGTTCGGGTCAGGCATGGTCAACATAAGTCAACGCTGGTCAACAACTTGGGTCTTGGGTCTGCCGCGGTTCGGGTCTTTCGGGAGGCTCGGGTCAGATGCAAGATATGTTTGGTTCAAATCAACTCGGTCAACTCACCGAGTCAACTCATTCAACGACTCGGTCAACTCACCGAGTCAATTCAGTCAGTTGACTCGGTCAACTCAGTCAACGGTTCGACGCGAAGAGCTGTAAAGTTTTAACGGCGCGAATTATTACGTCATTTTTATAAATCTATTTACTTTCGTGATAACGAGCTTGAACCGGTCGATTAGAGTATATTTTATAATTTGACATATTTGGCGAAAGTTGATCTATTTTGACTGAATAATCATTGATTGAATTTTGAAAATTTTAACGACAACTTGTGTCGCCGGGGCCGTTCAAAAACAGAGGAAACTCGGCCCGTTTTTCGAGAAAACCCGTTAAACAAACGCGTTTTTTTATAAAACAAAAACTATCAAATTCAAACGACTATTATAAAAAAAAAAAAAAAAACACCAAGGTATATTACTTTTGACGACACGTTACAACCTACGAAAACAACGTTAACGCGAACTTTTCTTATAAAAACAAATATAATGAATTGTATTTGGTTCAAAAGTCAAAAACTCGGAAGCATGTTATAACATAAAGTATAATTACTTATGATTATTTCATACGTCAAGGTTCGGAAATTCTTTTACAAAATAAATGTATCTAGTTATACGTATTTCAAACAACAAATATTCGAACATCAAACAAACGACGATCTTTTTATAAACTTAAATATAGTTTATATGTTTATTCGAATATCGACCACACGAATTCGTTTATGCAAATACATATAGTTATGTATTCATTTTAAATATCAAACGACACCAACTCTTATAAAATAAATATAGTTTATATATTTATTTTTAACAATAAACGACTTGTATTCTTATATAAAAGTAAATATAGTTTGTATATTTATTTTTAAACACAAACGACCCGATGATACTTTTGTAAAATAAATATATCTTTTATATTTATTTGAAACGCCTAACGGCACATTATATATATATCATATATCAACGTACAAGTTTGTTATATGTTATATAAACTTTTACACATACGACTTCTCAAGACGACTAACGCAATGATAACAATATATTTATATATATATCTATATAAATATTTATTTATTTTTAAATCTCTCAAGGACTAAGTCTTTCCAAGTTTTATAACCGACAACAAACGAACTAACAAGTATAACTTCCTCGTTTACTTCAAAATAACGACTTATCGTCGAATCGTTCGGTTAACGATTCGGTAAAGCTCGATGACACGTAGTTTAGTTACTGCGTTTATTTAGAAACTTATAAGACATTCCGTGTTAGGAATATTGTAGAATGCACGCTAGCAAGTCAAGCCTTGGAAACGACATCACGAAGTCGTAATTAGCTAGCTTTGCACAAGACAATTCAGGTGAGTTCAGGACCCCACCTTTTTACGGTTTTACATTTTTATAAATGCTTTTGGGGTGGAAAGACATGCACGTTTTCAGAAACATACAAAGTTTTTGATGAACAAAGATTGCATATTTTTTACAAAGCACGTTTTGCAAGAACATACAAAGCTTTTGAATGAACGAAAACTCGTATTCCTAAATCATATTACGAATGGATTATACTAAATATACCGGTTTTTACAAAACAAAAGCATATTATCGAAATGTGAATGATTTTCATGACTAGGGATGGATCGTCTGGTGATAATATAGAGAGTCATGGGTAGTTGGCCTTAGAGGCTGGGGAGGTTCAGCCTTAGAGGCTGGGGAGGTTCAGCCTAAGAGGCTTGGGTAAAATATATGTTACAATTATTTCAGACACTTTTATACATGGTATGGTTAGCTTAAGGAGGGTATACTACTTAGATCATGTGAGTGGGTAGGTGGAACTTGAGGCCATTAATCCTCGTTGTAGGACCGAGGGTCATGAGTGATAGATCTATTTGGGTGTAGCGAGCCCCACTCCTGAGTCCGCTGAGTGGACCATGAGGTGACTATGAGCCCGACGCCAAAATCTGCTAGGTTTGAGTCTTCCTGCATCACTTCACACATGCCAGTGGCTTTGCAACCCATTGGTGATCTCTTTTCCTTATTGCTACATACCAGGGACATACATACTTTCAGAAATACTTGATTTTTACAAATTAAATATCATGTTTTATACAAATTCAAGGCATAGGATTATGCGGGCATGGAGTCAAAGTCAGGGTGGGCATTGACGGTTATACATACTTTACAAATACAAGAGTTTACGAATACTTGGTTTTACGAACATAAGGCGTTACAAATACAAGTTTACAAATACTTGGTTTTACGAACATAAGGCGTTACAAATACAAGTTTACAAATACTTGGTTTTACGAACATAAGGCGTTACAAATACAAGTTTACAAATACTTGGTTTTACGAACATAAGGCGTTACAAATACAAGTTTATAAATACTTGGTTTTACGAACATAACGCGTTACAAATACAAAGTTTCCATATAACTTGGCAAGAAAATGATTTCTAAATTCGTTTTCTCAATATTATTTCACAAACCGGTTATTCAAAAGATTTATTTCAAATGTTTTACAAACAAACTATGAACTCGCTCAACTTTATGTTGACTTTTTCGCATGTTTCTTTCTCATGTTACTTTTCAAATTATGGCACGGTTGGAATAGGAGAACCATTGAGGATTCGAGTACTTAGTGGGCGTTCATTTTATAGAAGTCGTAGCTTATTTGCTTCCGCTGTGCAATGAAGATACCAGTCCAGTCACGCCAGCTTTGATAATTTCGGGGTGTGACAGATTGGTATCAGAGCTATAGGTTACAGCGAATTAGGTTTCTGTTGTGATACCTAGGCTCTAACCTCACTTCCCTCTGGGAACTTTGAATATTAAAACCTGAATACATACAGCACGCCTAGTACTCGAATATGGTCTCCAACCGTTGCCAAAAACAAACAGTCAAGATTTTGTTTTCAAACGAACGTTATTGTGGTGTTTACACACGGTACACAAGACAGTCGCATACAGTGCACAAAACTCTGAGAGTTTAGGAAACATGCATTTAAGACCTTCGGAAATTTATGTCTAAGTTCATTAAAGGTCATCACGTAGGAACCGCGAATATTAACTCGGGCACACACTATTATCCCTATTGTCTATGATATTTTGACTTCCCGAGCAGGTAGCCTACGCAGAACGAAACACTAGTGCACAGGTATACGTGAAACTTAAGCTATACATCAACGAAGGTTGAAGTACGACACATACGACTATCGAGGTGAGGCCTTTGAAAAGACACGATGGCGCAATTCAACGACGACGCTAGATTCCTGTCAGCAGGAGAACTATCGACCAGGAAGCGGCGGCTTGGCACGCGATCCTGCAACGACACGAGTCATGCTAAGTAGAAGACGCATGCCTTCTTATTCCCCCTATCTTATTAACGACGAGTACGCTATGTTCGACATTCCATGGTAATGTCACCTAACAACTGGTCATCACATGAAACCCAGGTAAAGTCCCTAAATTTCTTTTATTGAAGTTTCGACTTTCACATTTACTGAGTAGATTTTCGTATCTCTACTCCTCTTAATGGACATTATATCACGATCATTTCTTTCAGTATAGCGAATATTCATTTGCTTCATTTCTTGAAAATTCATATGGTACGCATGCATCGTTTGTTAAGCATGTGGTTTCGTTTCGAATAAGCGTTTCATCAAAGTCCAAATATTGTTTCGCTAAACCTAATTATTGATTTGTGATTCGAATGACTCGCATTATTATTCATTGTTGGCCCCTTTGTTATCAAGTCAACACATTTTCTTGAAAATTCTCTTCTTTTCAAGTTACATACATGGTTTTTCGTCGTAACCATGCTGACATTTCTTTTTGAAACACGCATATTTATTGTCGGATTGCGCTAAAACCAAGTTCAATTGTTTGAACTTGTCCATTACACATATTCACTTCAGAGCATCATATGATGTATTGGGAGCATCATATTCAAAATTCGTTTTGACAAGTGTTTCATTTGTTCCGAGTCGAAGTAAACTTGTTTGGCATTCAACTCCATTAAATTGATTGTTGATTTCGACCCCTTGTGGTGGTATTTTCACTTATTTGAAGCTTGCGCTAAACTCGTTTACACATCTTATGCACGGATTTAATTAATTATTTATTGATTTGTTTTAAATCCGCTTTGAATTATCATATTAAAGAAGTCTTAACACAATCGTGTGTTAAGACAGTGGTACACAAATTTATTTCTATATTCCGGTGTACCTACTAACGGTTCTTTCAACATCGATAGAGTATTTTACGATATTTATTGTTTCTTCATCTTCGATCGAAAACATTAATTCTTTGATGTTCCATCCTCGTTTGAATCAAATTTTCAAATTTACTTCATTGCGCTTTCAATTGACTGCAAAACACAGGTGATACTTGTTCAATCACCCCTATTATTGAATTGTTTCATTTATTGCGACACCTTGTGGCGTCGGTATAACTTGCAGCTTGTGCTGATCACGATCGAGCGTTTCATGCAAACTATTATATTTGAGATTGTTGATTCTAAGTTCATCCAGTGGATGTTATTGCTTCTAGAACTCATTTACATGTTATAAACGTTCATATGGAATTCGATTGGTCGAAGTTCCTGTTCATTGTTGGATCCCTGTTGACTTAGTCACACTAGTGACTGTATCTATACGACTTGTTTCCTTTGACATCGATTTGCTAAAACACATTTATTGTAAACCATTGGGTTCTTATTGTTGAGGAATGTCATTAAATTCACATGATTCGAATAAGTCTTGTTTCGCTTACGCGGTCATTCACTTTGTTATTATTCGGACTTACCTGCGAACAACACAATTCTGAGGAGATAACATAGTCTAAATTTCGAGGACGAAATTTCTGTAACAGTGGGAGAATGTGACAACCGGTGATTTACGGCTCTTAATTACGTGATTAACAGGTGATTAACGCAATAATAAGTAGTGTTTACAACGCAAATTAACTTAATTAGGCCCTTGGAGAGCCCAGGAACGTTTATTTGATTTATACAGTGCGTGTGTGGTGATTTACGGGAATCTGCTGAATATTGCGCGACAACGAACTGATACCGTACAAAATACTGACAACGCCGACAAGTATGAATGTTACAAGAATATTTTATGTCTATGAAATAAATTTTGTGAATTTATTGGGCTTCCGTGCGACACAAATGCAAACGTGGACAAAAAACGCGATGTTAGGAAACGCATCGGCAACGAAACGGAAGCGACGGAGATGCCTGTCACCTTCAGAACTTACATTTTACGCTATATTTAGCTCCGTAATAAAATTTTGGTAACTACAGTCGAAACCGGATCGAAAAATGGATTAAAGACGGCAACGATGTAATTTCTCACGATTATTACCGATATCGACGCGCGAACGCGACTACGACGAATACTGACAATATTTTTACACATTTTTAACCCTGAAATATTATTTTACTAGGCTACGGTGAGTTCGGGTTTTGACAACAGGTTTGTAGGAGCAAACGGGCCACTTGTGAGGCGAGAAGTGGGCTTGTAGGCCTTGGGCCCAAGCCCACTAACCAAACCTTAGTATATATAACTAGTAACACTACACAAACCCTCATTTCAGTTTCAAAATTATCAGCAACATATTGTTTCTTTTCCCCTCTTATCCTCTCCTTAACCTTATCTTCAAGGAAAAAAATACCAAACACAGACAAACACCTCATTCTCTCTGCTTTCCCTCCTTCTCGATTTCAACCTACACACAAACAAAAATATAACTCAGCTCTCTCTCTCTCGATTTCTTTTCACTGACAACACATAAGATCAAAATCAGACCCCCCTTCCTCTCGTTCTTTCCGATCGGCGGCCACAGGTAGAGCCGGCGCCGGTTAGTCGGCCGGCGAGACACCTCCGACGTCACACAGTCACAACACCATCCGTATACCCCCCTTCCTGATGACGTCCCGACGACGGAGAACCGTCGCCGTACGGCGGCAGCGCGGCGGTGAAATAAGATGAGACGAAGAGAGAGAGAGTCGATGAGAGAGAGTCAGAGGAGAGAGAGAGATGGAGGAAATCTCAGGCGGTCGGAGACTCGGTCCAGCGGTCGGCGTCTCGGTCCGACGGTCGGAGTCAAGGACCAGCGGTCCTTGCCATTGTCCGACGAATTACCGTGGTTTCCGACAAAACTCCGGTTAGACACCCCCTATTGTCTTCTTTTCTTTGAATGTTGATCTCCACAGTAGCCGGGCGATGATATTCAGATGTTAGCTCGGGAGTTCCGATCAGGTTCAGGTTGGTTTAGAGATTGGTTCAGTTTCGAAGCAGACACGGCTCGGTTCAGTCATGGTCCGTTCGGGTCAGGCATGGTCAACATAAGTCAACGCTGGTCAACAACTTGGGTCTTGGGTCAGCCGCGGTTCGGGTCTTTCGGGAGGCTCGGGTCAGATGCAAGATATGTTCGGTTCAAATCAACTCGGTCAACTCACCGAGTCAATTCAGTCAGTTGACTCGGTCAACTCAGTCAACGGTTCGACGCGAAGAGCGGTAAAGTTTTAACGGCGCGAATTATTACGTCATTTTTATAAATCTATTTACTTTCGTGATAACGAGCTTGAACCGGTCGATTAGAGTATATTTTATAATTTGACATATTTGGCGAAAGTTGATCTATTTTGACTGAATAATCATTGATTGAATTTTGAAAATTTTAACGACAACTTGTGACTGAGTTAAACAAACGCGTTTTTTTATAAAACAAAAACTATCAAATTCAAACGACTATTATAAAAAAAACACCAAGGTATATTACTTTTGACGACACGTTACAACCTACGAAAACAACGTTAACGCGAACTTTTCTTATAAAAACAAATATAATGAATTGTATTTGGTTCGAAAGTCAAAAACTCGGAAGCATGTTATAACATAAAGTATAATTACTTATGATTATTTCATACGTCAAGGTTCGGAAATTCTTTTACAAAATAAATGTATCTAGTTATACATATTTCAAACAACAAATATTCAAACATCAAACAAACGACGATCTTTTTATAAACTTAAATATAGTTTATATGTTAATTCGAATATCAACGACACGAATTCGTTTATGCAAATACATATAGTTATGTATTCATTTTAAATATCAAACGACACCAACTCTTATAAAATAAATATAGTTTATATATTTATTTTTAACAATAAACGACTTGTATTCTTATATAAAAGTAAATATAGTTTGTATATTTATTTTTAAACTCAAACGACTCGATGATACTTTTGTAAAATAAATATACCTTTTATATTTATTTCAAACGCCTAACGGCACATTATATATATATCATATATCAATGTACAAGTTTGTTATATGTTATATAAACTTTTACACATACGACTTCTCAAGACGACTAACGCAATGATAACGATATATTTATATATATTTCTATATAAATATTTATTTATTTTTAAATCTCTCAAGGACTAAGTCTTTCCAAGATTTATAACCGACAACAAACGAACTAACAAGTATAACTTCCTCGTTTACTTCAAAATAACGACTTATCGTCGAATCATTCGGTTAACGATTCGGTAAAGCTCGATGACACGTAGTTTAGTTACTGCGTTTATTTAGAAACTTATAAGACATTCCGTGTTAGGAATATTGTAGAATGCACACTAGCAAGTCAAGCCTTGCAAACGACATCACGAAGTCGTAATTAGCTAGCTTTGCACAAGACAATTCAGGTGAGTTCATATTACAAATGGATTATACTAAATATACCGGTTTTTACAAAACAAAAGAATATTATCGAAATGTGAATGATTTTCATGACTAGGGATGGATCGTCTGGTGATAATATAGAGAGTCATGGGTAGTTGGCCTTAGAGGCTAGGGAGGTTCAGCCTTAGAGGCTGGGGTAAAATATATGTTACAATTATTTCAGACACTTTTATACATGGTATGGTTTGCTTAAGGAGGGTATACTACTTAGATCATGTGAGTGGGTAGGTGGAACTTGAGGCCATTAATCCTCGTTGTAGGACCGAGGGTCATGAGTGATAGATCTATTTGGGGGTGTAGTTAGCCCCACTCCTGAGTCCGCTGAGTGGACCATGAGGTGACTATGAGCCCGACGCCAAAATCTGCTAGGTTTGAGTCTTCCTGCATCACTTCACACATGCCAGTGGCTTTGCAACCCATTGGTGATCTCTTTTCCTTATTGCTACATACCAGGGACATACATACTTTCAGAAATACTTGATTTTTACAAATTAAATATCATGTTTTATACAAATTCAAGGCATAGGATTATGCGGGCATGGAGTCAAAGTCAGGGTGGGCATTGACGGTTATACATACTTTACAAATACAAGAGTTTACGAATACTTGGTTTTACGAACATAAGGCGTTACAAATACAAGTTTACAAATACTTGGTTTTACGAACATAAGGCGTTACAAATACAAGTTTACAAATACTTGGTTTTACGAACATAAGGCCTTACAAATACAAGTTTACAAATACTTGGTTTTACGAACATAATGCGTTACAAATACAAAGTTTCCATATAACTTGGCAAGAAAATGATTTCTAAATTCGTTTTCTCAATATTATTTCACAAACCGGTTATTCAAAAGATTTATTTCAAATGTTTTACAAACAAACTATGAACTCGCTCAACTTTATGTTGACTTTTTTGCATGTTTCTTTCTCAGGTTACTTTTCAAATTATGGCACGGTTGGAATAGGAGAACCATTGAGGATTCGAGTACTTAGTGGGCGTTCATTTTCTAGAAGTCGTAGCTTATTTGCCTCCGCTGTGCAATGAAGATACCAGTCCAGTCACGCCAGCTTTGATAATTTCGGGGTGTGACAAGTGGCAATTTCCTTAGGGTAGTTCAAGAACCAAACGGAGATGTTGCGCGTGTTCGGCTTTTGACTTAGAATAGATCAGGATATCATCGATAAACACGATGACGAAGCGGTTGAGGAAGGATTTGCACACGCGATTCATTAGATCCATAAAGACTGCGGGGATGTTAGTTAGACCAAAGGGCATAACAACAAACTCGTAGTGGCCGTATCGGGTTCGAAAAGCGGTTTTGGGAATATCTTCCTCCTGGATTTGTAGTTGATGATAGCCAGAGCGTAAATCGATCTTTGAAAAACACGTAGCACGTTGTAATTGATCAAACAAATCATCTATTCGAGGTAAAGGATAGCGATTCTTGATAGTCAGCTTATTGAGTTCCCTATAATCGATGCACATCCGGAACGATCCATCCTTCTTTTTGACAAAAAGAACGGGTGCGCCCCAAGGAGATGTGCTAGGGCGGATGAAGTCTTTATCAAGCAATTCATGGAGTTGACTCGAGAGTTCGCGCATTTCGAATGGAGCGAGACGATAAGGCGCTTTAGCGACAGGATTAGCTCCAGGAATGAGGTCAATTGGAAAATCGATATCACGAGACGGCAGTAAACTAGGTAAATCATCAGGAAATACGTTAGGAAAATCACGAACTACGAGCACCTTTTCCATTGCCTTCTCTTTCTTTTCCTTCTCTGCTACTACAATGTGTGCCAAGAAAGCCTTGTACTCCTCGCCGAGGTACTTGCTTGCCGGGACGCACGACATGAGTTTTAGTTCCTTCGAAGCGACTTCGCCATAGACACACAATTGGTCACCATTTGAAAGAGAGAAACGGATTATCTTTTCGAAGCAAACAATTTCAGCATGATTTTCACGAAGAAAATCCATGCATACTATGATGTCAAAACTACCAAGCTACATCGGGATAAGATTGATTGAGAAAACGTGAGTGTTAAGCTCAAAAGTACAATCACGTAGAACGGAACTAACAATGGCAATTCTTCCAGTGGCAATCTCTACGTCAAATGTCGATGGGAGGTTAACGCGTTTACGGTTTAGGAGCCTTTCAAATTCGAACGATACAAAACAGTTATCGGCTCCAGTATCAAACAAACACGAAGCATAAATACCATTTACGAGAAACGTACCATTAACCACGTTGTTGTCTGCCTGAGCCTGGCGAGCGTTGATGTTGAAAACTCGCCCACTGCTGGCTGCTGTTGCTGCTGCTGCTGCTGAGGCTGCTGCTGTTGATGTTGTTGCTGCGTTGGTTGCTGCACTGGTTGCTGCTGTGGCTCGTGCTTCACCACTCTGTTCGGGCAGACATTCGCGAAGTGGTTAGGATCACCACACGCATAGCAGGCTCTTGTGTGAGCAGCGGGTACAAGAGCTGCTTGTTGTCAATGAGGAGCGGGAAGTGGAGCTGGCAAAGCAGGAGGAGCTTGAACTTGAGCTTGACGGGGGCCAGTGCGGCAGTTGGCGGTAAAGTGTCCGTAAATGTTGCAGTGGACACAAAAGCGGCAAGCGATCCCCACTGGTTGATGGCAAGTACAAGTAGGGCACAGTGGGTGAGGACCAGTGTACGCACGTTTTGCAGGAGGTGCGTTGGTCACGGGTGTAGTGATTTATCGGTTCTGGTTCAGCTGTTGGACAGGAACAGCATTGAGAGGAGTGGTAGTAGCTGCACAATTCTTGTTGTTGTTATTCTTGCGCTTGCGGCATGATGATTTCAAAGCTTGATGAAGACTCTTGGCGGTGTTCTTGAAGTAACCAGCCCAAACTCGCTTGACATTAATCTCAGCAGCGAGCAGGAAGGTCTCCTCAATGGTAGTAGTCTTGGCTGCTTGGACAAAATCGGCAACACAATCAGGTAAAGTGCGAATGTATTTCTTGATTGTGATGTCGGGAGTTGAGACTTGGCCAGGGCAGATGATGCTAAGCTGTTTAAAGCGAGCAGTAAGACCAGCATTATCGCCACCCTCTTGCTTGATATTCCAGAACTCGTCTTCCAGCTTCTGGAGTTCATGTGGGAGGCATAACTCTTTCATCATGATTTCCTTCAATTCCTCCCAAGAAAGTCCATAGGCTGCGTCGTTCCCACGCTTGTTTCGGTCCGTTTTTCACCATTCCAGTGCCCTACACTGGAAGACACCAGTTACGTTAACAGTGCGGAGGTTGTCTAGACATCCGCTTTGGCGCAGAGTGACTTCAATCGAGTCAAACCATTGAAACATTGCGCTAGGCCCATCATCCCCAGTGAAGTCTTTAGGTCCACAAGCTTTAAACTGCTTGAAGCTAAAAGTAGCTTTTGGAGATTCAGTTCTAGATTCCTCAGAGGACTTGCTAGCAATTTCATTAATTTCGCTGACGGTTTACGGAATGACCTTAGCCATTTGCTTGGCGACTAGCGAGGCGATGCGTTTGTCAGCGTGATTGCGGCGAGCAGAGCGAGAAGTATGAGATCCGAATGACGACATTGTCTGCAATAGACATCGTTATAGGATTCAGATGAGATACCTAGATACTAGCTTAGCGTATCACCGAAAGCTACCTTATGTAAAGCACAGGAACACATCAATTACTTAGGCACGTAATCACATAGGCACATAATTTACGTAGGCACATAAGCACGTAAACACAGAAGCACATAAGCACATAGAGCACAAAGCACATAATCCACTATATTTTGCACATATTCACCTACATATTTTGCACGTATTCACCTATCTTTCAGAGTTGCGAAAAGCGATCGAGGGTTGCGTATGCGAGTAGTAAGAGGTGTGAGTCCGCGATTTGTTAGCGTGTTGAGATGTAAATAGCTGTGCGTGTTGTGCGCGTTTAATAAAGCGATGAGCAAAAAGCGTGAAATTTCCAAAATCAAAACACATAGACATTTAAAAATCACATAAAACACATAAAATCAACAACCCACAGAGTCAGCGGTTACGATCTCAGAATCGAAACATATAAAAGCGATAAAGCGTAAAATCAGCGATCGCAACTTGAAAATAGAATGTCTCGGGTGTGCTAGACTTTGATTACCCAAAGTGATCCGACTATTCTCAAGGACTTCGAGTACACGTGTTGGCTTAATAGACTGTGCTCTCGCCTCAATCCGGGCGAACGACACACATCCTGTCGGCCATTACGTGACCCTAGTCGTTGGAACCCATCGAGACTTTGGTGAGAGTTTTGTAAAACCAAGATATAGAGCGGAGTAAGTCATTAAGATGCGGGTTTTACCCCTAACTTAACAACTTCATTCATGTTTGTGTGATAAAATCACGGGATAGATAGGGAGAATCGCGTCGAGGTATGGTTTTCACACCTGACTCAGCGCAAATTCTCGCGTGTTATTAATAAAAATGCATGTCGAGTGATCGATTCCATCAAGAGTTTACGGTTTTCACACCTAATCTCGACCAAATCACTCGAATGTTCTCGAAAATTGTGTGTCGTCAGCTTTAGGAAAGGCTGAGTGTTTGCACGAAGCTGTAGTATGCGATGTTCGTGCAATGTTGCGAATTCAGCGAGTGTAATCGAGAGTATAAGGAGTAAGCTCGAGCAAAACCACTACCGGGTTTGCACAAGATGGTCTGTTGGTACTTAGACTATAAACTAGGTCAATTCTAAGACATCGACCGAACTAGGTCGAGTCTTGCCTAATTCCCTATAGTTATGGCTCTGATACCAATCTGTCACACCCCAACCGATGGCGGAAACATTGGGGTGCAACACTGAGCGAAACAGATTGTCCAGGAGAATCCATAACGACTATAATTACCAGATATTTATCGTTACGTCCCATACCATAACATATCAAGCAAAGTAGTTATTATAGACATAGTTTCTCACAGACAATTAAATTGTTCCGACTACTCATATTTAAATGTGACATTTCTAGACCTCCTAACTTGATTCCATAACAGCAAGCATAGCATAGTATCCTAAACACCTGTCACATACGTTAAAATAAAAGTCAATACACATAGTGTAAAGGTGAGCAGACAAGTTTAATAGCATATAGTATAGAGAAAGTGATTTACGCATAACCGGCATGTAACACGTAGAAATGTGAAGCAGGTAAGTTATCAACAATGAAATATGCACAGACGTGACTGCGAGTTGTAGAATGCGCAACACATATCACCCCTATGACACGTGAAGAAAATCCCTTAACAACCCCTGTCCACGACAGGTGTTGAGTCCAAACTATAGTACTATCATTGCTAAGGTGTCAGGCAACAATCACTGTGTAAACATAACATACAAGCATTCATCGAATAACACGTATAACATGCGAGAGCGGTTAGCGTTTAAAAAGTGTTTGCGTTGTGTGATTGATGTGATTTGATATAGGTAACGTATGTAACACCTAAAAGTGCATTAAGCAAAAAGGGATTGAGTATACTCACAGAGCGTGTTTAATAACTAAACACAGTCTTGGATTGAAGGGAGCGCTTGAGAGGTTAGCCTGATCAGAGAACGATAGTGTAAGCATTGAACAGCGTGTTAAATAGTGCGTCGAGTAGAACGAGTGCCGAATTATGATCCGGTCAGACGACCGTCCGGATGGATGGTCATCCGGACGGATGGTCATCCGGACGGATGACCATTCAGTCGGAAGGTTATCCGTTTGGGAAGGATGTGTTTGTTTAATGTTTGAACTTTGAAGTTTTCGTTGTAGCATTTTAAATATGGTGAAGTGTTCCTAATTATCAGGTCACCTGGCCGGATGGTCTTCCGGATGGATGACCGTTTGGTCGAATGGCCCTTCGCTTGAAACACTGGCATCCTTTAAAGTTTCGCAAAATTGATTAAGTGTGGGATTCACAAGGCAAGTAACCTGGTTGAATAGTCGTTCAATCGGATGGTGGTCCGATCGGACGGCTATCCAATTGAGTAACCTGTTTCGTTTGAAGAACTTGCAAAATCTGTTGAGTTAAAAGTTTTGCGGTTTAAGCGAGACGGCATGACAACGTGTTCAAAAAACGGAAACCACATCAAGTCCAACTTATCCGATCGGACGGGAATCACCCCGTTCGACCAGACTCGTTCTTGAATCGGTCGTCTCTCCAATAGAAATCCATTCTCAGCTAGGTTCCCTACTAGAGAATGAGTAGAACACCCGAGTGAGTCCAGATTCTAACAGTTTTGAGTGAAAAGTGAAGAATGTTTGATGAAAGTTTGAAACACTTTGATTATGCATAGATTCAATTGAAATTAGTGTAAAAATGTGTGGGGGTCCTTTAGATCTGAACTTTTATTGACGAGATGAGGTCACACTTCAATGTTCATAAGAACTCAATGATGACATCACCCTAGAATAGCCCAAATCCGAAGATTTCACGGTTAAAAGTTGTGATTCGATGGTGAAATTGATGAGAAAGTGTGTAAAGATCAAGGAAGTACAAGATTTGAGATGAAAACTTTCAAGAATCGCGAGGAATCGAGAGAAAATAGCCTGAGAATGCGCTAGGTCAGAGGGAGCTGTCACATCAAGTGAACAGTGATGTGACAGGAGGGGTATTTATAGTGAGAGGTGAGAAAGGCGGTGCAAAGGGAACGGATCGGATGGCCATCCGGTCGGATGACCATTCGATCGAACGGCTGTTCGATCGGACGGCGCGTGTGGGTTAGTTTCCGACTTCCGTTTCGTGCGTTGAGCGTTGCGTTGCGATGCGATAGTATTTCACATTAGTTACACAAATAACATAACTACTAACTAACATAAAAGTAGAACTTATTCTTCGAGTCCGCGATGAGATTACGTTGCGATAGAGTTGCAATTACGTTTACGAATAATCACCTCAAAACATATTTAAATCACACACACAAGTAACACACATAATAACATACATACGTAAAGCAATATCTAAAACCTGCGATTCGAATTGCGATGCGATAACGATGTGATAGCGTTTAGTAGTATAGTGTTTAATTACGTTTATCGCATTGTTACTTCAGATATTAACAAATCGTAATTCAAATAGCGTCAAGAAAAGTATCGATTATCGAGTCAAAGAGTACAAGCAGCAATTAAGTCAGAAATGACAGATCTGAATAACAATTTTTTCTTCCTATCACTTTGACTTGTACTTTGACTTTGACTTTGAAAAGTCGCGTTGTTACAGGTGTTATCCATTGTTTTACCTAAAAAAATATCATGTGCAACCCATCAATCTATTATTAACTGAACTAGAGTAATATATAGAGGAATGTAAACAAAAGGTAAACATATTAACTAGTAAAAAAATCAAAAGTAAACATCCATGTGTTCGACTTTTAACTTCCAAATTCCAACATGTCTAAAAAAGCATCATAATTGATTAAAATAACCAAACAAAAGAAATTTGATATTAGTTTAACCTCGCTAATCGCTTTACATTTCCCTTTTTCCTCTTTTGTTTTGCATATTTATCGCATCTTCAATCCAACCTAAAAACCCCTTGGAATTCATTATTAAATTCGGTATTAATACCGGTATTTACCGAAAATACTGGTACCGATACCGTTTTTTACCGATACCGAATTTCGAAAAATCAATTACCGATATCGGTACCGTTTATGATCGGTACGGTATGACATCGGTACGGTACTGGTATTTCGGTAAATAATCTCATCCCTAATGCCAAAGGTTTTGGTTTGACGGATAACTGAAAAAACCGAACCAAATGGTCACCAATGACGAAACCCAATGGTTTTTAAAAATCCCTTTAACCATAATTTTGGTTTTGGTGGCGGCGAAGACTCAAAACCCAACAAACCAAAAATTTTGTGTTTCCCGCCGCATCGCGCGGGCACCCGACTAGTAGTAAATTATACATGTTTTATTCATATTCATTCCCAACACTTAAGGAATAATCTTTAACAAACTATTACAAGGAAGTCCCATCTTAGAATTATATATCTTTCCAAGCATACTAAGATGAACATAATCTAGTAGGATGAACTTTAATTTTTGTATTGTTGTTGTATTTTGTTTCATGTTCCTTTGTTGTATTTGTTCCAAACAATGTACTTTGATTTAGCAATGAAATGAAATATCGTTATTTAAATACTTGTCACAAATGGTGTTATGAAGTCTCTTGCAATCTCATTTTCATCTCATTCTGATGATTCCGCCATCGGTTGGGGTGTGACAGTTTGCATTCATTTATGTTGGTGAGCTGTTTGTTTAGGTTTTAAACGAACAATCTTGAACAAGAACGGGCATTACCATCTAATCTAATCTAACTTATAATAAATGATTCAAATTAATGGCATATGACATTTTCTCCTCCAACCTCATAATTATTACTTATATATTATTTTAATTTATATTTTTTATTTTAATAACTAATACATAAATAGATATGAGATCATGTACGATAGAGGAATTTTGTATGAAGTGTAGGAGCGAATCATGACCACACATTTGTTTTGCTTAATTTAAGGAGGGTAGGGTATGATAGTCTTTTATCCTTTCAAATAGTTTCCTCCTTGAATTTCAAACCGCTATAATTTTTTTATACGTTAATATTTTCTTTAAATTACATCTTATTAACGAGAATTTCATTCTCTTTAATTCGAGCAACCTATTGCAATAGTGTTCTTAAAAATAATTTACAGGACTTTAAATACCCATTACGTGATTACGTGATTTTGAATACCAGTACCCATTACGTGATTTTGAATACTCACTACCTATTACGTGATTTTGAATACCTGGTACATGACTACGTGATTTTTAAATGCCCTTTATGTGATTATACACTCAACATAAATCATTACGCATTCAATGTAAATTCATTACGTAATTACACATTCAATATGATTTGTTATAATTAATGTTAGTACAATTATGCTTATTACGTGATTACACATTCAATAATAAGAACTTGATTGTTTATGCTTTATTACATGGTTAAATCTCTAATATACGACATTATGTTGTTATTATAGGTTGGTTTGGCTAATATTTTGTATATAATTTATCATTAATACGCGATTATACTTGAAATATTAGGTATTCCGTATGAAATATTATATATTACGTGTTTTGTTTTTACGTAATCACTCAGTAGGGTTTCACATAAATACTATAATGAAATCACGTAATCACGAAATGAGTATTTAAAATCATGTAGTCACGTAATAATATATAGTCAACTATTGTTACGTAATCACTAACTGGTGTTTCACATAAAATACTATAATGAAATCAAGTAATCACGTAATGGGTATTCAAAATACTGCAAAATTTCTAAAGAAAAATATAGCAAGATGCTGCTCGAATTAAAGAGAATAAAATGCTCGTTAATACGGTGTAATTTTTGTAAAAAAATATTAACATATGAAAAAGCTATAACCATTTGAAAATCAAGGAGAAGTGGTTTATGAGTCAACAATATTGGATTTTCCTATTTTATCCTTTTCCCCACTTGTTTCCCTTGTTTTTAGTTATGTGAATTATATATTTGGGGATCACTTAATCTCAACCATTGATCTTGCGTATGAAGGGCCAAACGTGTCTCCTACATTTCGTACAATTCTTTCCTCTTGTAGAATAACCTTTCCCTACATAGATATCACTTATCCAATGTATCCCCCACCCTAGCTCAGTTTGTCAGTTGGGCTGGTGTTCTCCTTGGAGACGCCGATTCGACTCCCGGCTGTAGCAAAAGGTGCAGGACGTCCCAATGATGGATCGTTTCCTACCAAGGCATGGTTCGATCCGGATGGCAAACCGGTTTTACCCAGCTGTTACCCCAGCGAGGTTCTCGTGTGGGGGCAGTATGGTTTCCGGGCGAAGGTCAGTTTGCGCGACGACCGGGGCCCGATAGAACATCACGTCCGTAGGCGGGGCTGACGAGGAATTGTTTTTTACAAGAACCCGATGACCACTAGGTCCTGTAAATAGAAAGTTACCCTTAAAAAAACTTATCCAATGTTTATTCTCATCTTTTTCAACTCTACATAGGTGTCACTTATCCTATATTTATTCTCATCTTTTTCAATTATTTATTATATACTTTCTGTATTTATTCTGATCTTTTTCAATTATTTATGATATGCTTTTTAAATTTCATTTACAATTGTAATAAAAAGATAATTACTTACTATCTATTAATAATAGAACGAAATGAATAGTGCCAAGGCTTCCTGGCACTATGTTATTGGACCACCAACTATTACCCGTATCCACCTGTTGGTGAGATACGGATTAGGGGAACACAAAGAGCAAGAGAAACAGGGAGAGAATCAGAAGAGATATTGCGAAGGAGAGGGTTTTGGAGGTAAAAGTGGTCTGCCACTCTTCCGGCTGCCTCCCTCGCCGGCATCATGATGAACGGTGGTTGTTGTACTCGACAAAGGACGGTGGCTGCACTTAGGGTTCCGCCTGTTGAACCCGGCACAACCGAGGGTTTCTCCGCAAACACGACCCCGGCGATTGTGTCACACCCCAACCAATGGTGGAAACATCGGGATGAGACGAAGTGTGAAGATTGCAAGAGACTTCATAACGCTATTTGTGACAATATTTAATAAACCGATTTCATTTCATAAAGTAAATTGTCAACATTACAAGAAATTCAAATACGACAAGTTCAAAGAAGTACATAACAACATAAGCAAAATTGATACACCATATTAAGCCTAAACGTCTATATGTGTATCTAGGCATCAACGCTACTTCATTTCATAGCATTGTCATCCTCAACCTGTAACATGTTTAAAATAAATTTCAATGCAAAAGCAACGGCGAGTATACAAGTTTGATACGTACATAGCAAAAGATAAGTTTAAACAATTCCTCATAGCAAGCATGTGATACAAGATAAGCAATAAATTCGGCACGTGTCTAACATACCAAACCAATGCTGAGACGCAATATGCTCATGACATAACCACAAGTCTACGGGCGGGGCGTTAATCCTATAGCGCTATATATGTCACGGATAGGCTCGTACGAAGTTAATGATAAGTCTAACACAAGATGTCCTCAACCCAAGTTTAAAGTATCAAGCAATCACGTTTACAAGCATGTTATAGGAATGTTTGTGCATTTAGGTAAAATGTTCATGTGTAAGTTTTTGATAAGTAAACATGTTACACCCAAAAAAGTGGTAAAAGTAAAGAGGGGAATTCGAGTATACTCACGGATTTGCAAGTCTTCTACTTGAATCCGCGAGTGAGTTGGTTGATTAGGAAGTTGGAACACCAAGTCCTTCTACACGAAGTAAACAAGGCGTAAGAGTTTGGGCAGTCAGAAGATTTAGGGATTTAGGAAGTTAAAACACAAGAATATATGTATTCGAAAGTAATCATCCTTAATCGTAAGTACTTGTTTTTGACACTATGGAACCTCAAGGGTTAGTGTTTTCATGAGTAATATACTCATTAGAATCCTAACAAGTCTTATATCTTAGATAATGTTATTCTAATATCTTGACGAATGAACACAAGTCCACCATCAAGGGTTCGAATGGTATATATATGTATAAGTATTATAGGTATTATTAAGTCCATTAGTCAAGCATGAGGTAGAAGATAAATCTTCGTTTAGGTACCTCTATTGTGTCATAGAATTCATGTAGGAGGTAGGAAGAATAAGCTTCCATTTAGGTACCTCTTTTGGTTCACCAGTACACTTGATGTAAGAACAATCACGGAGGGTCATGAACTAATATCAATACAAGAATAACAAACATCTACACTATGAGAAATCATCAAGGAATGTGGGGATTTTATGTTGGACAACCCAAGTTAGTCCACAATCACACCTTTATCAAGCTTGAAGCTTGAACACCACTTGTGGGTCAAAAACCCTAATTAAAACAGAAAGTATTTGAGGATTAACCTCTGATGTTGTATGTCTCAGCCCCCTTTTTAAGCTTAACTAACCATAGAAGTGGTTATAAGCATAAGGACATGGGTTTGAGTGAGTTAGACTCATGTTTAAGCAAAGATTAATGAAAACAAACTTGAACAGTGGACTTTGAAGCCTTTTGCCAGAGTTCCAGGGACTTGTTTGCTGTGAAACACCCCTAGAATCGAAGCTAAGGTCAAGCCAAGTGTTCTGTAAAAAGAAAGAGCTAAAACGGTTGAGAAACGAAGAAGTTTTGCATACTTTTGTGAAGAGATGTAAATATGCTCGAACTTCTACTTTGGCAGCTTGTTTATGGTGATTTGAGAGTGATTTAGAGTGATTTGATTGTGTTTGCAAAGTGAAATGAACTTGGAGAAGGGCTTGTATTTATAGGGAAGAGTTTAGATTAAGTTTAGGTGAGGTAATTAATGTTAACACATGTTTTAAACTAAAAAAAAAACACAAATTCGCGCTCAAACAGCAGCCTGATCCATTTACTGCGCGCTAGGCTAGCCTGGCAAACGAGTTCATAAATAAAAACTGGGCTGGGTTTCCTTCAATGTGAAGACCCAGCCCATCTGGTTATGCGCGTGTGTTTTGAGTGGGGCGACCCGGGTTTGAGTCCTGGCCAGCCCCTTTATTTTTGTTTTATTTTTTTAACTTTTAAAACTTACACAAATGGTCCCTGCAGGTTTAAACTTTCAGTTAATTGCTCTATCAGTCCCTGGACTTTAACTAAACCTTGTTTGTGTTATTTTTTTTTAAAAGGACTAGCCTTATAATTAAACTAACTAGATTATCTTACTAACTTAATATTTAACGAAACTAACTAGTTTATTATAAAAATTAAACCTTTAAGTAGTAAAATTTATTTAATTAATTAACTAAATAAATTATAATAGTTGAATAATCCTATTTGTGAACGAAATAATAGATAAGGAGAACCTTTAACGATTATTCCTTTCACGAAGCTTTTGAATCCCATTATTTTAAGATTTTTTACCAGTTTAACGAGTATCGCGTGTCGGTAAATAAAGAATCAAGAACCCTTGAATAATATTTCGTTCAAAAGGTGTACGAGTTCCACGTATTTGCAAGATTGGAACAAAGTTTCTAAGAATTACGAATATGCAACAAATGTTTCATGAAATTAAATGTATGAGCATGTAATAAGTATATTTAACACGAAATTAAAGAAATACGAGTTTTATTTATGAATCAAGTCTCCGATTTACAACGATTACAACGAAAGAACGATTACAAGAGACACAAGACTTCTAAAAATAGAAATACGAACAAGACTTGCTATAAATGGAAAGTACAAATAAGCAGGGCGTTACAGATTGTGGTTGTACTCAACACTCTGCTAGGGCTCCGACACAAACTGTTGTCGGATTCTCCCCTGAAAGCAACATACACTCCATTTCTCATCGTCTTTTCTCGAATTTGTTGTTAATTTGATTTTATTTGAGTGTTCATTTGCTGTGAGATTAAAAAATTGAGCCCTATTCGAAAATCTCTATTTAATATAAACTCATCAATCAATAAAATTTATGTGGATATAATTTAAATAGTTATTTTTAGCTAAATTTAGGAAATAATTTATTAATTAAAGGGAAATATACAGTTGACAAAATTAAGCATTAAATGCCATTAACAAAAAACAAAAACCAAAAAATAAGCTTAAATAAAGAATTTGGAGACTCCGAGATTAGAACCTGCGTCTCCTTGTTATTTAAGCAAGGCAGTAACCACCATAGTTATTAAAGGCGCTAGGCGAACTCAAGGCTCATAAGCCTCGCCTGGGCCTAGGCGCAAAGTGCAAAAAATGCGAGGGCCTGAAAAAAATAAAGTGCATAATGAAAAAAAATATATATCATGTAGTAGAAAAAGAATACTATTCTTAAAATAAAATAACCAAAATATATTATATAACACTTCATATCATGTATTTAGTACAAAAGGTTCTAAATTATTAGTGTAGAAAAGTAGTTTCCTTAGATAAAAAGAAGAAATTTGGCTAGAAACTTGTCGGAATTTAGAGAATTTGCCCGGAAACTCTCAAGCATCTAGGAATCTCGCCAGAATGTGCGTCTGAACCATCACCTGGAGAATCAAACCGCAATTTCCTCGACTTAAAGCGCAACTGACTCGTCTAGCCTGAAAAATGGGCCTAGACGCAAGATGCGATGGCTTTTAACAACTATGGTAACCACTAATACTATGGTTCATTTATGTTATTTCTCGATTCAGTGCGTATATATTCTATTTTATACAACGTAAATTCTATACAAAATTAAAAAGATTTGGGCCCTCGGAAGGATTGAGCCTTGTGCCGTCGCCCACCCCGCACCCCTTACGGGCCGGCCCTGTGTGATTATAAATACGTTGCGTTATTATCATTTAAGCTGCTTAATTGTTATAAATATGTCTTGCGTAACCAATTCAGGAGGAAACCCAATAAAATTGAGAAAAACTCCTTTGTGGGAATCGAACTCATAACCTAATAGTCATAAGTCTTATCCCACCACCAAGATGCCACTAGGCTATAATGCCATGGGCGCGTAATTATTAGTATAAGTTATATAATTACAAACGTCTTTTTTTCCTTTTCAAAAAAATTATCACATATTCAACCCGTGTGATCCACGAGATTATAACCTAGTTTTGTTAATAAACAAACATGAAAAAAAAATCAATTATAAGTTCCTGTTCGTATTTGATTAAATTTGTGAGTTGGTGTTAATTCGTTGACAAACCTAAAACCTTCACCTAGCAAGGGGCGTTGCCCTAGGGATATGCAAATGGGTAAGACATGACCAAACCCGGGGATACCGACCCGATACAACCTGACCCAACATATAAAATCAAGGACCGAGGAGTGGAAGTGAACATGTCGGTTTTCCAGCGTAGTTCGAGACCCATTCCAAAACTAATCTACTGGATTCCAAAACTAAGTTTCCTGATTCAATTTAACTACCCAGCTCCAAAGATGATGCAACACCAAGTGTTTGATAAAATGTCCATGTGGGATTCAAGGTAGTGTGTAGAGTTTTTTTTAGCTTGCATTTGTGTTGAATTTCAGTAAATTTATGCATTACCTAGTCATTTGAATTCTAGCTGCTCTTTATATGACATATTAACATTTAACTTGAAGGCTTCTATGAACTGAGTTGTAATTTGAGTTCTATGTGCTGGTATAGTCCTGTAAATTTATGCAATTTAAAGTTATTAATTACACTTACATGTTTTGGATGCTTACTTGCTCAAATGGTCCAGTTGAAGTTACTTTATGCATTACCCATGTTCTATTGCTACAAGTGCCTATGTTAAGATTATATAGATGAACTAGTAGGTCAGTATGTAGTTCAGTTTTGTTGTATTCTATAGATAGGCATTGATAATCAACAGTCTTAAGCATCCATGTCCATTGTCCAAAAGCTTTTCAGACTACTAAGTATAGCAACAACACTTAGACTAGAGGGTATGGAACTAACTAGTTTATTATAAAAATTAAACCTTTAAGTAGTAAAATTTATTTAATTAATTAACTAAATCTATATACTCTATTAAGAGAGCTTAGATGATGACATAGAAATGCCTACGTGTCAACTACTCAGCTATGCCACGAGCCCTCGCTGATGTCATAATTACCATTATCTATTATATATATATATCTATATTAAAATCTGAGTTTATTAGGAGGCAAATTTGAATTGCATTGGGAGTTGTATGGCCATTTAATGGACATCAGAACTAATCAAATCAACTCTCTCTTTCTTCTCTCTTCAAAGTTGCTTCTGCTCTCTTCTAAGTTCAGGCGATTTCTAGGGTTTGTGTTTCTTCACGATTCAAAAAGCTTCAATACGAATAATGTCATCGGCAAAGAAATCCGATGGTGAATCAGCATCTTTGTCAAGAAAGTTTCATAGATGATTTGATTCCTTCTCATTGAATCTTTCAGATATGGATCTGCTCTAACCTACTGATTATCATAAGTTCAGATCTGAATCTCCTCTTTTCACTTGCAGATCGAAGTTTGAAAAAGAAAGAAAAAAAGATTACAGGTTCGTTAGGGTTTACAGGTTTATTCTCAACTCTTTTGATTCTTTTTTTTGTGTGAACGTTGATGATATGTTGTTTACAGGTTCGTTAGGGTTTATGAATTTGTGTATATGATTCGATGTTAGATTTGTATTGATTTACGCGGTTTTTGTTAGTCGTGATTTTATTGAAGATGTACGTTTCACAAAGTTGAAATAGTTCTGAATTTGACTTGAATTTTGAAAGATTTGAGAAACTCGAAGCTAGCATGATATAACGATGTTGTGTTTTGTAATCATGTTGGATTTGAATATCGATTAACTTATTCGTTTTTTTCTTAGGGTTTTAAAAGCTGATATCATGTTGTTTGTTTATATGATTTTGATTTTCAGCTTCGGATAATGAACAGAAAAGGGTATGGCCTGCAGCTGAGATGATACGGACACGCTTACTGTGGTTTGATTACCCTTGTATCCTTCCTTCTTTGTTTCTTCTGTTCCCCCTTTTGCTATATTAGAGTTTTCGATAAGGCAATGATGAGTTCGAAGTTCTGATTAAATATTGTTGAATATGGCACCTTGGCTTTGCAGGGTTAAAGGATGGTAGATCTTCATCTGCAACCTCCCTTGCAGCCATGGTGCTTTCGTTTTTGTGTAAACTCTGAGCCTGACTGTAGCATCTTTCCGACGAGCGAAGGGAACTCCGATAGCCTTAGGTAACTCTACACACTTAGAAATCTTCTCTTGCACAATTACTTAGTTATGAGGTATCCATTGTCTTGCAGAGTCTTGTGGATCTTGCTGGCAGTGAGCGTGCATCTCAAATGTATCCTGCAGGTGCACGATTGAAGGAAGGCAGCCATATAAACAGAACCTACTCACATTGGTTGGTCGGATATTGGTGAGCTTTTCATGTTTTCTAGGGTTTGTATGTCTTAATATGTTAAAATTGGTGTTTCAACTTTTGATTTAGTTAAGTCTTTTGTTAAAGGTAGTGTTTGTTGCTAAATTCAGTTGATATGTTAATGTAATTAGTTAACTTTTAGTGTTTCTAGGGTTAGTAAGGTTTAATATCTAGAAATTGGTGTTTTAGTTTTTCATTTGTTAATTAGTGCTTTTGTTTAAGGGAGAGATGTTGCTAGAATCAAAGTGGACACCAATCAAAAGAAGGAACAATTTCTCTACACAATCTACCTCATGACCTCGTGGTGTATTTGGGTTCACATGAATAATAGACTTTTTAAAGGGAAGAACACTTCGTTTAGTATGGTGGTGCAAGAATCAAAACTGATACTTTTTGGTGGATGACTCGAAGGCGCAAGCGGACGGATATCAGCTTGGAGAACTGGTGCAGGTTTAGCGGCTTTAACTTTGATTAATTGTTGTTTCTGTGCTTTTTATTTTTGTTGTACCTGTACAAGGGCCTTTTAGCCTCAGATGCTAAAGGCTTTTTCTTTGTTTGGTTTGGTTTGATGAAGTCTCCTTTGGCCAGTAAAAAAAAACGTATTAATCCCAGCCATTTAGTGAAATAAGGTTATCTTACCAACAAATTAACAACATATGCCATGTTTCAACTTTTATGATTGAATTTATCTTTTCAATGTTTCTACTTCTATATCTTAATTAAATGCCAAAGTTATACAGTAACTCTATATTTTCAGCAATTTCATATTCTTTTTTTAAATAAAGCACAATTACATGGCAGTTTCTTAATGGGTACAGTTTCTTTAATTTTGTTGTATAAATAACATATTGACTTGATTTTCGTAGTAGGTTAGAAGTCAGTTTGGTTTTTAGTAGTTGAAATGTTCAGGTACACAGTGTTAGGTCAGAGTTATTAGGTTAGTGTAAATTGCAAGGTAGATGTTTGAAAGAATTATCTTTCTAGATTTGTTTTGTTTATTCAAGTTGCAAGCTATATTATTTTGGCAAGGATATTTGAAGGAAACTATTATGGAACTGTTAGGTTTATAAAGTAAATAAAACAACCAACGTACTTTTGATATAAATAAAAATTATACGGATTTGACTATTCGGACCAATGTTAACAAACGATCTCTCTTTTTTTAGGTTGTGGCTGCTCTTGGAACAGAGTATTTTGAGAACCTTCTTCCTGACATTATACGTAATTGCTCTCATCCCAATGCACCTGTGCGTGATGGTAAGTATCATTTTCTGTTGACATTTTGAGATAAAACACATCATAATGGACTCATTTATACGTGGGTCAAACTTGCTAATTATAATCCTTGCTAAGCATCATCTTCTGTTGACATTTTGAGACAAAACGCATCATAATGGACTTATTTGAAATGTTGTTACTAATAAGTTGAAGTCACTTGTTGAGGAATTTTGGTCCTCATTGAGGAATGGAGCACATTGTTCCACAGGTTTGTCTTATTATATGGAGCACATCGTTCCACAGGGAGCTTAGATGACGACATAGAAATGCCTACGTGTCAACTTCTCAGGTATGTCATGTAGTCCTCGCTGATGTCATAATTACGATTTATTTATATATATAAAAATCTATTTATATAATCTGATTTTATTTATTATGAAAAAAGTATTGTTTTTTAGATGATGACATAGAGATGCCTACGTGTCAACTTCTCAGGTATGCCATGTAGTCCTCGCTGATGTCATAATTACGATTTATTTATATATATAAAAATCTATTTATATAATCTGATTTTATTTATTATGAAAAAAGTATTGTTTTTTAGGAGCCAAATTTTGAAATGCATAGGGAGTTGTGGAATGGGCATTTTTAATGTTTGTTAGCTTGAGCTATGTGAGGATGATGAGTTTATTGTGCTGACATGTGATGGTATCTGGTAAGGGTTTATATGAAATGGCACTATAATTTATGCCATCCAATTTTTCTTTCTTAATCTTTTGGATCATTACTAAATTATTTTACTTTCATGTGTTTAGGGATTGTATGTCAAGCCAACAGTTAATGGATTTTATCCATGAGCAATTGATAATCGGTAAGTTTGAGATAACTCATGTTGCCCTTTAAATTACATCAGGTTAGAGGTGACGTTGTTTGAAATGTTGTTGCTAATAAGTTAAATCATTTAGTAAATAATGCATCAGTTTTGGTTTTGATTTGTGTCAAATCAATTAAATTGATCAAATTAAATTTTAAAGAAGTTAATTATTTAACGGTTTAAATTCAGGATTCTATTAAGGGAGATTAGAGGATGACCTCAATTTGCCTACGTGTCACGTTCTTAGCTATTAAGGAAGAGAGGAAGACAAAAAGGATGTGTCAAACACAGCTGAGATGATACAGGTTCAAGGTAATAAGAAGAAACCCTCTGTTGTAGAAGCAACCAGTGAGAGTGTTTTGGTGGAAAACGTGGAGGGGTCGGTGACGTTGTCGAGGGTTGTCAGGAAATGCTAAGTATAGGTTACTTTAGAGCGAAATCAGCAATCCAGTCCTTGTATTCCATACCGAAGTGCTGCCGGTGTGAGATTTGATTGTAAACAACTTCAGATTAATACAATCAGTGTTTAAAGTGAAGATTAGCTGTTTCTACCTTTGTTTCTTAGTTTCTGCCTCTGAAACGAAGTAAAACTCCTCTGAACGACTCGTTCGGGTTCGTACACGATCCTACAAAGGTCAAAAGGGCATAATGGTCAACATTTAAGCAATTAACGGAAACATGCAAATGAATCGGATAAATAAGGAACCATGTAGTATAACCTCAGATGGTTTTACTAACTTATAATATGGTCCTAAAAAAACCTTAAGGCATATCTAAAACAAGCTAAATCGGGTCAGAACTGAAAGTCAAAGCAAAAGTCTTCTTTTGCGACTTTCGATTCCGAACCGAGCCTAAACTCAGAATTGTCAGGTTGAACATGCTTAGACATGTTCTTACATTATTTACCAAGTTATTTTAGTGTTAAAACATGTTCCATAACCTCTACATTATCAGTTATGTGTTTATTTGCAAAAATAGCTTTCTGTTGACTTTTTAATATTAAGTTTGACCCGACAATTGACCAAGTTAGAGTGATAATCAGGGGGTGCCCTTTTAAGGACTTATTACCCACATAATTACCAACTCATAACCACTTTCAATTCGAATAATGGCTGGAGCATTAGTGATTAATTACGACGGCTTTGACTTTTGGTCATTAAACTAATAAATCTTGAACTAGAGAAGCTAAGAATGCTTACAAAGACTCTTAGCACGAAAATGGAACTGAGGGAAACTTGCTTGAAGTCCAGAGAGCTCCAGAGAGTGAGTTTGAATAATTTTTATGAATGTGCCATGAACTAGCAAACAAGGATTACTTATATAGAACTTCAAAACTCACAAGATCATTCCACACAAGCCTACAAATGATTCCTGATCATCGCAGGTGTCCCCTATGCATGAAATACCATTGGTTCAGTCCCTGAATTCGAAAACCAGTTTTCTAAGGCGGTGCAACTGGCTGTACATGCAGCTGTCTTTATTTTCTGCATCTGACAGGTCTACACGGCCCGCGTAGGATTCTTATGAAGCCTACGCGGGGCGACGTCCCTTTGTAACCGGAATTTAACTTTCAGCATTTGCAGTTTCGGTCCCTGGTCCATATTATGTTTATATAACTTTCGTTTATTACATTTTGGACCCCCATAGTTAACTTTTAAGGACCTTGAGTCACAAACTAACTCCGTTAAGCTCCCGGTTAGTTGTACGATCATCCGAAAAGTCTTGTTTTCTCAAAACTCCACAAAATTAATATCTAATATTCTTGTGAACGAAATATTAATTTATTTACAATGTTTTTGGGTTCGTTAAAGGTCACTCAGAGGTAACTTTAACATGTTGACACTTTTAACCCCTATGCTTTATAAGATCCTTATTTTTAACACAAACGACTTTTAATGTTCGATAAATTATTCATTAAAGAATACGAACGTCATGTGAGGTCAATCAGAGGCACAAGAATGGCATGTTGACACTTTGGATCCCTTTATTCACATATTTACATTGTTTGGCAACTTTAGTATAACAACCTTAAAGAAAACCGACACCCTCGAATTATTTTCGACACCCTAATATATTTTAAATTATCCCAATATGTATTAAAACACACCCCATACGCGAAAACGGACCCCGAATACCTTGAATATTATTAAAAATAATTAAAAATCAATTTTAGGGTTTGTCGCGGGCCGCTAGAGATAAAAAACACGGCGAAACCTTGTGCTGACACGTGTCCGACTCGTGTTGAACCTACTAGGTGACCCGGACCACCTACGCCGTTGACCTTCTTTGACGCGGGCCGCGTAGCCCCTTGGCTACACTTTACGCGGGCCGCATAAAAGTCAAAATCAAGCCCTATGTAAGAGGGCTTCGGGCCTTCAGTTTACGTCGCTCAAATTTCAACTTTCTCTCTCAATTTCTTAATAGTAGAAGTTATACTCGGGCATAATACCCCCCTAAATAACGAAGTTCTGCTCCATTGTAAGTATCATAACCCCTGGATACGTATTAGATACTCTGCCCGATTGATCTAGGGTTCCGTAACGGCTGTCGTGGTTCTGCCCGACGTAGTCGTTGGAACGCCGTCTCGGGGAGGGTATTACTAATGTTAAAATGGGTTATTATACTAACACGTGTGCATTTGTGTAAATTATAGATTGTCACCAGGAAACCCTAAAGGATAATCTAAGACAACAATGTGAGTAATCTCCTTTTTGCAAATTGTTTTTATAAAACCTCACACGATTAATTATATATTAAGCAGTTATTGAGTATTTGTAAGGATACAATTATCGTCGGTATGTTGGGGTTTTGTATACAAAGTTATGTTACTGCCTTGCGAGGGGTAACATTTCCACAAGTCGGGTTTGACAGTACTGTGGGTGTTAATTTATAATACCAGATACCACCGAAACTGGCTCGCGGCCACCCGTTCCCGTGTTTGAATAGGGGAACGGGGGCAGTGACAGAAGGTGGTATCAGAGCTAAGCCACTGATTCAGCCACAGAAGCGTTCTGCTTATATCAAAATTCAATCTGTTAGGAAATAAAATTATAGAAATACGTGTATAATTGTATTTTCTTGTTATGTGTTATTTGACTATTTGTTAGTTTACAGTATGAGCGACCAAGGACCATCTGACGCGTACCGTCAATTGTCTGGTTCGCCTAGAAGCGAATGTGCCTCTTCTCAGCCTGCCCTCTCAGGGTACTCTGCTGATACGGAAGAAGGAATATTCATGTTTAAGGCTCAGTCTGAAGAGCCATTCCCTCAGAAAAAGAGAGGATGGTTCAGTCGAGGGGCACATGAACGTAGGAAGCGTATGAAAAAGTTACAAGAACAGAGAACACTAGCCGCAGCTAAAAGAGAAACCGATGCCTATGCCCAGGATATGCTTAATAGGGGTATAGCCAATATCCACATCCTAGCAACCACTGCAGCTGACCCTAACCTGGAACAAATGATAGCACCCCAACCACAACCACCAATTCCTGACCAACCGATGGAGATAGAAAACCCTGAAAATCAAGTAGAAATGCATGATTTTAATCCAGAGGAAATACCTAGGGTACCTGCACCAAATCCCTTAGACCCAAATTACAACCCATGGTGGGATGACAATAGGGACTATGTGCAACGTTACCCGATACACGAAGACATACCCATACCAAACCTAGGAGCCTACCCAAGGTTGGACCCTCTAGATCCCTATTATGATAATGATGTATTCATTAGGGAGATTCTAGAAAATCCTTACCCATACCAGGCCCCTATACCTCCGTACCAGAATCCCGCACCCCAGATTCCGAACCCAGTCCTAGAACCTGCACCCCCAATGAGTGCAGACAATGTACAAGAACTTAGGACATTTGGTGAAGAAATTTTAGAGAGTAGTGAAAGAATGAGACAGGTGGGAGAGCGACTCGTCTGGAAGTACGACGAGCGCAATATGGATTTCTGGATGAATCCATATCCATGAATGTGATGGTGGAAACGGTAGTAATAATAATATTAATAATAAAATAATATGATATGTGTGTATGTGTATGAAAAAAAAACTACGGATGCCTATTATTAGTAGTGTAACTTTAAATTTCAGTCGGTATTGTAATTTTAATTTAAGTACTGGTGTGTAATAGATGCATATTATATGAATAGAGTAAAGTCGCAATGATCTACGCTTTTGACCAAAAATGCGTGTCATGTGATTGGCTATATTAAATATTATTTTGTGATATTAATACGTGGTAACTGTTTAAAATTTAGATGGCCGACGAAGGAAATCAAGAAAATCTGAATAACGATAACCAGAGTAACATTAACTTGGCTAATGAGAATCCGAACAACAATAACAATGGAAACCAAGTGGATAATAGTGCTATCCAACACATAGTGGCACAAGGAATCATAGATGCAATGCCATTTATTATCCAAACTGTTAAGGAAGCACATAATAAAAGTAAGCATAGCAGTAAGCAACCAACTGAACCAGAAAACAGCGTAAACAATGGACCCGTACTTCAAGTGCCCATTCCCAAAAGAAGAAGAACCGTGTCTTACGGTTATTCTTATAAAGAATTCTGGTCCTGTAAACCGATAGAATTCTCGGGCAATGAAGAACCCATTGCAGCTCTACGCTGGATAGAAAAAACTGAGGCTGTTTTAAAAATAAGCAAGTGTGTTGAAGAAGACAAGATAATGTTTGCTTCTAATTTGTTTAAGAACTCAGCTTTTGAATGGTGGAACACTATCCTCCAGTCAAGAGGAAGTGATAGGATTTACAACATGGAATGGGAGGAATTTAAAAATATGGTAGAAAGAAAATTCTGCCCTCCCAATGAAAAGGAACAGATAGCGAATAAGTTTCTAAACCTTAGGATGACTGGGGTAGATAGTAAGGGTTATACTACTACATTCTTTCAATATGCTAGAATAGTACCAACCCTTGCATCACCTGAACTGGAATTAATCTCCCGATACATGTTAATTGGAGAGATTAGACATGTAGTCAAGGCAGCTAGACCTCAAACTATAGAAGAAGCTGTAGAACTAGCAAATACTTTGACATATGAGTTAATCCGTACTAGAGAAGAAGACCAGAGGAGAAACCTAGCTCAAAGGCTTACCCAAGAATTCCGTTCTGGGAATTCCAACCGTAGGAATATAGGTTCTACCTCTGCACCATACTACAAGGTCTATAAGAAAAAGCATTCGGGAAAATGCTCCACTCATTGCAATTTCTGCAAGGCACCAGGACACAAGGAAGAAGATTGCAGAAGAAAATCCAGTAATGGACTGTGCTTCAACTGTGGGGAAAAAGGTCATATCAAGCCAAACGGTCCGAAATTGGCTCCAGCAGCGAACAATAACAAAAACACTAAAAATGCTAGAGCATTTGTTCTAACTGCAGATGAAGCCAAAATGATTCCGGACGTCATAGCCGGTACGTTTTTAGTTAATGATGTTTTTGCTAAAGTATTATTTGACTCTGGTGCAAACCAAAGTCTTATTAATACTTTATTTTGCAAACTTCTTAATCAACCATTAACTAAACTCTCACAAGAATGTCTAGTCGAGACAGCGAATGGAGAAACGGTTAGGATTTCTGAAATCTTGCAGGGAGCAAGAATAGAATTTTTAAACCAAAGGTATAATGCAAATCTGTACCCAATGAATCTGATAGGATTTGATATCGTATTAGGAATGGATTGGTTAATAGCCAATAAAGCTAATATTTTATGTGATCAAAAGTCAATTCAAGTAAATTCACCAAAGGGTGAAAAGATCACAATTAAAGGTGATAAACCATCTAGATCCACTAAATTCATCTCTGTGATGAAAACTACAAGTTATATAAGAAAAGGATCTATAGTGTATTTGATTTCCATAATCACTAACACTAAAGAAAAAGAATTAAAGGACATCCCAGTAGTGTCTCAGTTTTCAGATGTATTCCCAGAAGAATTACCAGGACTACCGCCGGACAGAGAAGTTGAATTCAGAATCCATCTACTGCCAGGAACAGCACCAATTGACAAAGCACCCTACCGTTTGGCACCCGCCGAAATGCAGGAACTGAAGAAAGAGTTAGATGAATTATTATAGAAGGGATTCATACAACCAAGCTCATCGTCGTGGGGAGCACCAATTTTATTCGTTAAAAAGAAGGACGGATCAATGCGTATGTGCATTGACTACCGTGAATTAAACAAGGTCACGATTAAGAACCGGTACACATTACCAAGAATCGATGATCTGTTCGATCAATTGCAAGGAGCTCGATTTTTCTCAAAAATCGATTTAAGATCAGGATATCATCAATTAAAGGTACAGGAAGAGGACATTCCTAAAACCGCATTTAGAACAAGGTATGGCCATTCTGAATTTACAGTCATGCCATTTGGTTTAACCAATGCCCCGGCTGCATTTATGGACATGATGAACCGAATATGTAAGCCATATTTGGATAAATTCATAATTGTTTTTATTGATGATATTCTCATATATTCTAAAAATAAAGAGGAACATGCAAAGCATTTGCACGCACTTTTAAGTCTACTAAGAAAGGAAAAGCTTTATGCAAAATTTTCAAAGTGCGAATTTTGGTTAGAACAGGTACAGTTTCTTGGACATTTAGTCAACCATGAAGGAATTCATGTGGATCCCACAAAAATCGAGGCGATTACCAAATGGAAAACCCCTGAATCACCAACCGATATTAGAAGTTTCTTAGGATTGGCCGGGTATTATAGGAGATTTATTCGAGATTTTTCTAGAATAGCCATTCCCTTAACTAAGCTAACCTGTAAATCCATTAAATTTGAATGGGGACCAAAACAAGAAGAAGCATTTAGAATTCTTAAGCAAAGATTAACCCATGCACCCATACTAGCGTTACCAGAGGGAACTGAAGACTTTGTAGTCTATTGTGACGCTTCTAAGTTAGGCTATGGATGTGTGTTGATGCAACGCCAAAAGGTTATAGCTTACGCATCTAGACAACTTAAGAATCATGAAGAGAATTATTCAACCCATGATCTAGAGTTAGGAGCTATAATTTTTGCCCTTAAAATTTGGAGACATTACCTTTATGGTAGTAAGTTTACCATATTCACTGATCATAAAAGTTTAAGGTATGTTTTCGGGCAAAAGGAGTTGAATATGAGACAAAGACGCTGGATGGAAATGCTTAGTGATTATGATTGTGATATCCAGTATCATGCAGGAAAAGCAAATATAGTTACTGATGCTCTAAGCCGAAAGTATCATGAAAAGCCAAAAAGGGTACGTTCCCTTAAATTAAATCTACAAGTAGATTTAAATGATCAAATTAGAAAAGCACAAGAATCAGTAATCCAGGATGATACTGAAAAATTAAAAGGAATAATTAAGGAATTAGAACAAGGAACAGATGGAATTTGGAGATTCCATAAAAAGAGAATGTGGATACCTAAGTTAGGAAACCTGCGCCATCGTATATTAGAAGAAGCCCATAAGTCTAAATATACGATGCACCCAGGAAATGATAAAATGTATCAGGATTTAAGAAAGAATTTCTGGTGGATAGGAATGAAAAAGGATATAGCAACCTATGTTTCTAAATGTTTAACTTGCTTACAAGTTAAAGCTGAACATCAGAAACCCTCAGGTTTGTTACAATAGTTAGAAATGCCAGTGTGAAAATGAGAATTGATAACAATGGATTTTGTTACTAAACTACCCAAAACAAGGAAAGGTGTAACACCTCGAAAATTCGTGTTCAATAAAATAACGACACGTGCCATACAAGACAAAAGTGTTAGAAACCCCGGATCTAGTCAAATATGTATGGTAGGATTTAAAGCGTCGACATGTTAATTAAATACCTCTGAACGACCTAGTTATAAATCCCAAGACCCTAATATATATTATAAACATCTGGTATACTCAAATCCGGTAAATGCTAGCAATGATTGATTCAAACTACACAAGAATGGGATCCTACGAGGATATGCACGACAACCTTCATTTGCGGCACTTTCAAAAGGATCCAAGAAAAACCTTATATCATATCAAGGTGGTGTGAACTGTTCATTACCCAAACATGAGGCCCCATACTGAAAATAACGGCCTAAAATCGTATTACACTAAGTTACCCATTCGAAGCTTGAAAGGGCAAGAATTTTTGCCCTCAGGAGAAGGCTTACGGACCGTAAGGGTCGACCCTTACGGTCCGTAAGGGTTGCCCAGATGCAGAAAATCGGGACAGTTGGCTGTTTGAGCTTGTAACCGAATTAAGAAGATATTTTAACATCCATGGGCGACCCCTAATAGTTCCTAGGCCATAGGGACACATGTTGATGATCAGGGAACAAGGGTAGCATGAATTGTCATGATCTTAATGGATCAAAATCACTATAAAAGGCCATTCATGTTGCAACTTTGTGATTATTCCTTCCATCTGCAATTGGGGAGCTTCCTGGAGCATAAGAGCAGACCCAAGCCATCCCTAATACTGCATTAGACTTTGGTAAGTACCCTTGACCTTCCTTAATTGAGTTTTACTTAGTTATTAGCTTAAAAGTCAAACCGTCGTAATTAACGGTTGACTTAGCGATTAATCATTAATGGTCCAGTGATTAGTCGAATTGAAGGTAGTTATAAGTTGGTAATTATGTGGGAAATAAACCCTTAAAAGGGCACCCACTGATTCCCGTTCTAACTAGGACTTTTGTCGGGTCAAAGTTGTCTATAAAAAGTCAACAGGATCCTAATTTTGCGATTTAAAACATAATTAACAATGTAGAAGCTTTGCAACCTGTTTTATTACTCTTATAACTCAGTAATTAATGTAAGCACATGTCTAAACATGTTTGATCCGACAATTTTCAGTTTAGGACCGGTTCGGAACCGAAAGTCGCAAAACTTTGACTTTTGCTTTGACTTCAGTTCTGACCCGATTTAGATAAGTTTGGAAATGCTTTAGAGCTTCCTTAGGACCAGGTTACATGATGGTATAACCCTCTGTGGTTGGATCGTTGATTGTCCGATTCGTTTACAAGTTTCCGTTAAATGCCTAATGTTGACCAATATGCCCTTTTGACCATAAAACGAGAATTTAAGAAATGTGAAAGGACAATAATCTTTATTACTGATTTATAATCATGTCCCTAAAATTTCACATCAGTTGGAGGTCTAGATTAGGAGTTATGCTCAATAGCGCACTTAAAAAGCTTTTTGTTAATTAAACGGCGCAATTAGCATAAAGCCTATCTAAACCCAAATTTTGACACCAAACCTTTTTACCCACTGATGTAATATAATATTTTGGGAGTTTTAATTATTTTTAACCTGCTCATAACCTAAGGTTAGGGCATTGATTCGGTAAATACCGATTATACCCTTTTTGTTTATAAAATGAGTTCTACATAGTATTTTGACACCAATCCAATTGCTACTGATTTTATATAATAAATAAAGTATTCTGAACTTTATAACCTGATCAGAAAACTCAGATTTCCTGTATAAACCGGAAATCGCTTAAAACGGCTTTTTACGCGTATTAAACGCCTAGTATGGGTTTAAAAACCATTTTTGTCATATAAGACCTATTACCAACTGATATGATTTAATAAAATAAGTTATTTTACTGATGTATTTGTACCCGAATCTCAGAATTTCAATTAACCTCTTTTATAATCTTTAAAATGACCAAAATACCCCTACGGGGCTTAAATTGAGATTAAACTCGTTTTGGTACATAATGGGAGGTATCCTACTGATATCACAACATATTTAAGGCATATTAACTTAGGAAACCTGTAATTGACTCTTTTGGTTACTCGTTACGCACTTGTCGCGTTCGGATCGGCTTATGTGACTAGTTTGCATATATTAGCCGAAACGAGTCAAACCATATCATTTTTGTCTCAAAATCCAGAATGTGTTTAAGTTACCCATATTAAACAAGCATACAAGCTTGTCGGGTCAAAACCACATTCTAATCCGGTCTTCGCTTTATCATGCGTTTGAACCGTAAACCTCTCCTTAAAACTAACCGATCTAAGTTACGACTTAAATAAGTCCCGTTAGGAATCTAATAGGTTAATAAAACCTTCGTTCCAGATTGAGAGCCCCAGTAGAAGTACTTGTGCTTGCTGATTAGAGTATACGGCTGAGTATAAATTGCATTTGCTAGCTCAGGTAAATACTCTTAACTTATTTTCCCTATACGGGCTTGGGATACGGTATTATAATAATACCGCTTGGTCGGGTATTGAATGTTTAGTCGTATTGTGATTAAATTATTGAGGTAACCCGCTTTAATCTGTATTAGGGATGGGCTTTTTTTCCCAAATACCCGTACTCGTACCCGTACCGTACCCGTACCGATTTTAGGTATTTGGTACATGTATCGGTACCCAGTTTTATTGATTTTGGTATTCGGTACTTTCGGTATTGGTACGGGTACGGGTACGGGTAAAAACGGGTACTGGTACCGAATTCTATGTATACCTTTAAAAGTTGTTTTGTATTATGTTTTATTTCATATTATGGTATTTATGGTGTACTCGTATTGATTTTACTTATATGGTACCCGTATCGTATTGGTACTCGTACCAATTTTACCTATTTGGTACTCGTACTATATTGGTACTCATGTCAATTTTTACCTATTTAGTACTCGTACAAGTGCTCAAAAAATAAATAAAAACAAAATGGTACCAAGCGGGTACTGTACCGAAAATACCCGTACCAGTACCCGTACTCGTACCCGTACCGTACCTATATATTTGGTACGGTATTTGGTACCTAGTTTTGTTCAAATTCGGTACCGGTATTTTCGGTACTGGTACAGGTATAGGTACGGGTACTGTACCAATCCCATCCCTAATCTGTATTGTTTGAAATAAAAGCCTTTAGGGGTTAATGACCATGTCCCGGATATCCTTGACATCATTGTATTATAAAATGGCCACGACTTACGCACGGGGTGTAGGCATACACCTGACAGTGCATAAGGGAAACGGTATCTCACTCTCTTATGGGCCTATACTGTGGTGTGTCTGTTAATCTTGACTCGGTTTCTTCATCGGGCCCTGAACGTACAATGAACATGTAAATCTGTATACAAGATTATAAATATAATTGTCCCAAGTTATAAAAGATATGTTGTGCCATGTGCATCCAAATCAATTTTATTAAACCTTTTCAAATGAGTCGGTTAATTGTATTTACCAGTGTAAACTGACGTATTTTCCAAAAAGGTTAAGTGACAGGTACTGAACGTAATTGGCTGGAAGCTCAGGGCGTTAATAAGGAATCTTGCAAGTTCTAGGCGTCTAAAGTCTGTTGAACAATGTTTAAGTTTAAGATCCGCCTGTGGATCCTTTACTTTCCGTTGTAATACTTGATATTACTTTATATTCGGATTGTAATATTTTTATCTTTTGCTTCCACTGTGCATTTATATATTGTGTTGTTTGACTATGATGATATCAACTACGTCACGATACTCCCCTACCGGGCCCACCGGTGAAACGTGGAAATATCGGGGTGTGACAGGTTGGTATCAGAGCCAACACTGAGTGAATTAAATGCTAGCCTTTTGTGTTTAATCTCAGTTACATAGTTGCACATTCTTGAGTCTAGACAAGAACATAGGACAAATCCTAATTCGTTTTATTTTGTCCTTATTTGGTTCCTTTGTTATTTTCCGATTAGCCCTTGCATGGGCAAGTCATTTTCTGTTAGAAGTCCCGTTTAGGGCAACCATATACTTGTTTAAATTTTAATGGAATGATTATATTTAAAATATCATTCCTATATTATAAGATCTACCATTATAATAAAATGGAAAAATTTAAAAAGGACAAGACCTAGCCATATGTCACCTTAAGACAGGGCCAAGATGGTAGTTCCCCAATTAGATTCAGATCCTTGTTAACATTTCAAATTAGGATTGTTCTGCGTTAAATATTAAAAGAATCGTAAAGGTAAAACCTAGCCTAAATGTCATTTTAGACATGGCCAAGACTGTAAAACTTATCCAAAAGATTCCAATCCCTGTTAACATCTGTAAGTATGTTAACATTTTTGGCAAACTGTGAATCATTAAAGTCACACAGGCCATCTTTAAAAAGGGGGGTTAATCTAAATTCCCTTATCTGAAATAATCATCCCTTAAGGATGAAGTGCCTACGGGCTATAATTAACGTCCTCTGAGACTAAAGACAGTAGTAGTCTTTGACTCTCTGTCCAGAAAAGGTAATGAAATATGTTCAAACCTTAATGCCTCGATTCTCTGAAATCATGGCTTGTAAATTTAAAAATGTCCTTGTGACTAGGCCCTTTGCGCCACCTTAATATCCTTAATGTTTTATAACTAGGATAAATTATAATGAAAATGCTAATTAAATATAACTAACAAATTAACCAATATGGTTTATATTACTATGGTTGATAAATCGTCAAAAGTGATGAATCCATAAAAACCTCTGAATGAATCATCGTCAATATTTATGTAGCAATCAAGCTACATGGCTGGATCGGATGAGGTCAACAGCCACCCGAGGGAAAATAAGGATGCTCCCAGAATTAATATAACTGGTGCGGAACTGCAGGCATTAATAGATAATGCCGTTACACGAGCTCTCGATAGACAGTATGATGAATCAAGTGATACACACTCTAAGACTCTATCTGTGGCTCGTAGTAAGCCCCCTTCTAAATCACATGAGTCAAAGGAAGACGATGTTCATAACTCGTCAAACCAGAGGAGTGATCCATCTAGACAGGTTGTGCTTCATCAAGAGGCACCAGTTAAGACCTGCTCATATAAATATTTTGTCTCCTGCTAGCCCGGAGGCTTTACAGGAGAAGAAGGAGCCATCGATTGCATGACATGGCTCGAGGAGATGGACACTGTTGTTGACATCAACGGTTGTGCGGAACAAGATGTTGTGAAATTTGTTTCACAATCTTTTAAAGGAGAAGCTCTAGCTTGGTGGAGGTCACTGATCCAAGCTACGGGGAAGATCCCTTTGTACAACATGACTTGGGATCAGTTCGTTGCTCTTATCAAAGAAAATTATTGTCCTCAACATGAAGTTGAGAAAATTGAGACTGAATTCTTGACATTAGTCATGGAGAACTTAGATTGTCAAGCATACCTTACAAGTTTCAACACCATGTCTCGATTGGTTCCTTACTTGATCACACCGGAACCAAAGCGAATACCTCGCTTTATTGGGGGTCTAGCCCCAGAAATAAAGGCAAGTGTGAAAGCATCGAGACCTACTACATTCAGGTCAGCGGCAAATCTGTCGCTATCTCTCACACTCGATGTGGTCAGAAACAAGGCTGCCAAAGCCTCTGAAGATGGAAAGCGTAAAAGGGAGGATGAGAATTCTCATCGCTTCGATAGGAAGACAAAGAGAAACTCTGAGGATAAGAAGAGTTCCGGGTTTAAGGAAGACAGCCAGCAGTCGGGTGAGAAGACCAGGTGCAAAACCTGTAGGAAATACCACCTCGGGAAATGCAGATTTGAATCTCAGCCTTTACCTTGTGGGATTTGCAAGTCTAAGGAACATAAAACCTTGGATTGCAAGAAGTTGAAGGACGCAACCTGTTATGGTTGCAACGAGAAGGGGCATATCAAGACCAACTACCCTAGGAATCAGAAGAATCCCGACGAGGCCAAGAAAATAAACGCATGAGTCTTCCAGATGAACGCCCCGGAGATGGTGCAGAATGATAACTATATAGCAGGTACCTTTCCTTATCAAGCAGTTTATACAGAAATCTATTTGATGCTGGCACATATGATTCTATAATCAGCAATAAATGCTGAGAACTGTTGTCTCCGCCTGAATTGGACTCCGGCCATTTAATGCAAGGTAGAAATTGGCCGATGATAATTTAGAAAATGCTCCAACAAATCTTAGATTGATATTTTATATCTATTAGAAATCACTCTTTTCTGATATCCTTATGACAAGCTTTCAAGCTATCCAAATTCATCAATATAATAAAGACAGATGTTACGTTTTGATCCCCTGTCAAAAAGGTGATGGACTAGGTCCAACCCTTAAATGCCATTGATGGTCTTTTGTGACCTAGGCTAAGTGATATTGATATATTTTTAAAAATAACGTTCATTAAGAATGTTAGTGTCATATTGGCCTGGACAGTTTAATGAAACCATGGTTAGTACATGTTAAGGCCATCAGGGTGATGAATAGCAGTTGTTGAATTGCAACTAAGTAAATGATTCAATTGGTAATAGGAACCAAATCTTGAGTATGACAAACTCGGATAAGACAACAGTCAATCGTGCCATTGATAATGCGACGCATGCTAATGATGCTACAATTGTAAACCTTAGAATTTCCAAAGATGTTCTTCAAACTATGATAGACGCAGCTGTTGGAAAAAGCTGTGAAGAAGGCCGTGAAAAAGTTCAAGGAGCCAAATGCTACGTGCCCCAAATCTGTCAAAGGAAATACGGTTAAGGATAGAAAGCCTAAGAATGATAGCACTTAAACTCTCCCAAAGAGTGTCAGGAGTAGTCCATATCAATAATAACGTTGGGTACGTTCTTTAAGTATAAATGCTAAGAATTTTGTTTTAATTCGGATACCAATAAATCCTTCATAAATTGTAAGTATATTAGACTTTTAAAAATCTATCATAAGAACCCTAGGTATTAAGTGTAAGGTAAAACTTACAGACGAAAATCATAGGAACCATTTCTTCTGTTTCTGTCAGAAATCTTCAGTCATAAAATTCTAGTATACCTTTTCTCCAGATGAAGTACATCATCATAAGTAATTGATATCTCCTGATCTCTATCGATTGCGAATACCAGATGGTATGATAAAAGAGCCATATGAGGATTGGTGTATCTTAATAAGTTCCATAGATTGCTTCCATGCCTGATCAGTATGGAGGTTTAATGCATGGAACTGCAAGGATATTCCAATGGTCATATGGTACTAAAGTCAACTAATGATATTCAAAGAAGATATCTGAAAATTGAATTGTCCAAGTAAATGCTCCCGATTAAGGAATTCGTGGAATTGTAACATAAATGTGTCACTCATTTGACACCAGCAAGGATGGATGAACTGGAGCCTGAGATATAGAGATTCTCTGTAACCTCCTTGTATCTTGATTATTTTCTCCTAAGACTACCCTGTTTACCTCCTGAGAGGCAAGTAGAGTTAAGATTTATATCCCATTTAGGGCTGCATTATTATGAAATCTCCAAGACAGCTAGTACCATTATTGGAAGAATCGAAAACCCTGATTAAGCAAGTTCTAAGATATAGATTCATAAAGCCTAACTCAATATTCTGAGAATTCAGTATTGTTAATTATGAAAGACGGGTCATTTTGCTTATGCATTGTTTACCGCAACCCTAATTAGGCAACAATTAAGAATCGCCATCAGCTGCCCAGGATCGTCGATTTGTTCGACTAACGACAAGGATTAGCTATTCCTTAAAATTAGTTAAGCAGTGGTTAGAATAACCATCTCACCTTAAGATAAGCTTTTCTATAATAGTTGATATATAAGCGTCAAGGCTGCTCCTTTGGAGACCTTGTATAGATGGAATGTTAAACATCTGTTGTTGGGACAATAGATTGGTAAGTCCACTTATCAGGATCTGAAAGTTGCATTGGAAACAATGAATAAAATCATACAAATCCCTAATTATCTGTAAGTTGCCATTATTCGGAAGAAAATCAAGGATTAATGAAAGTAGCAAACCTCCTAAATTCTTGTTAAGGAATAAGGTTCAACAAAAGATATCACCCTAGAAGGGTGTGCCAAATTTGTTAAATTATCAGGCTAGTTAAGCTTTGAGTATATATAGAATCACTCGAAGGAAATCGAATGTATCGAGATCAAGTAGCTTATAAGCTAAAACCTATTTAGGGAGCTTGGCGGAGCTCGCAATACATTGCACACTAGTGACTGAAGGATGTGTTTCGCCAATAAGTCAAGAAACACTATCACATAATGATATGCAGAATTATGATGTGATGAGTATCCTGTATCGATTGAGGATCGACAGGTTAAGAAGCTCCAAGAAGATACATATACCTAATATAGGGGTCACTTTGAGAGCTGGGAAAGACTCCAGATATGTTATAGAAATTAGGTCCATTATGCGACAAAATGTACTTCCAGCATTTTAACAAATCTCGAGGTCGATATTTCTTTTAAGGGGGTGAGGATGTAACACCTCGAAAATTCGTGTTTAATAAAATAACGACACGTGCCATACAAGACAAAAGTGTTAGAAACCCCGGATCTAGTCAAAGATGTATGGTAGGATTTAAAGCGTCGACATGTTAATTAAATACCTCTGAACGACCTAATTATAAATCCCAAGACCCTAATATATATTATAAACATCTGGTATACTCAAATCCGGTAAATGCTAGCAATGATTGATTCAAACTACACAAGAATGGGATCCTACGAGGATATGCACGACAACCTTCATTTGCGGCACTTTCAAAAGGATCCAAGAAAAACCTTATATCATATCAAGGTGGTGTGAACTGCTCATTACCCAAACATGATGCCCCATACTGAAAATAACGGCCTAAAATCGTATTACACTAAGTTACCCGTTCGAAGCTTGAAAGGGCAAGAATTTTTGCCCTCTGGAGAAGGCTTACGGACCGTAAGGGTCGACCCTTACGGTCCGTAAGGGTTGCCCAGATGCAGAAAATCGGGACAGTTGGCTGTTTGAGCTTGTAACCGACTTAAGAAGATATTTTAACATCCATGGGCGACCCCTAACAGTTCCTAGGCCATAGGGACACATGTTGATGACCAGGGAACAAGGGTAGCATGAATTGTCATGATCTTAATGGATCAAAATCACTATAAAAGGCCATTCATGTTGCAACTTTGTGATCATTCCTTCCATCTGCAATTGGGGAGCTTCCTGGAGCATAAGAGCAGACCCAAGCCATCCCTAATAGTGCATTAGACTTTGGTAAGTACCCTTGACCTTCCTTAATTGAGTTTTACTTAGTTATTAGCTTAAAAGTCAAACCGTCGTAATTAACGGTTGACTTAGCGATTAATCATTAATGGTCCAGTGATTAGTAGAATTGAAGGTAGTTATAAGTTGGTAATTATGTGGGCAATAAACCCTTAAAAGGGCACCCACTGATTCCCGTTCTAACTAGGACTTTTGTCGGGTCAAAGTTGTCTATAAAAAGTCAACAGGATCCTAATTTTGCGATTTAAAACATAATTAACAATGTAGAAGCTTTGCAACCTGTTTTATTACTCTTATAACTCAGTAATTAATGTAAGCACATGTCTAAACATGTTTGATCCGACAATTTTCAGTTTAGGACCGGTTCGAAACCGAAAGTCGCAAAACTTTGACTTTTGCTTTGACTTCAGTTCTGACCCGATTTAGATAAGTTTGGAAATACTTTAGAGCTTCCTTAGGACCAGGTTACATGATGGTATAACCCTCTGTGGTTGGATCGTTGATTGTCCGATTCGTTTACAAGTTTCCGTTAAATGCCTAATGTTGACCAATATGCCCTTTTGACCATAAAACGAGAATTTAAGAAATGTGAAAGGACAATAATCTTTATTACTGATTTATAATCATGTCCCTAAAATTTCACATCAGTTGGAGGTCTAGATTAGGAGTTATGCTCAATAGCGCACTTAAAAAGCTTTTTGTTAATTAAACGGCGCAATTAGCATAAAGCCTATCTAAACCCAACTTTTGACACCAAACCTTTTACCCACTGATGTAATATAATATTTTGGGAGTTTTAATTATTTTTAACCTGCTCATAACCTAAGGTTATGGCATTGATTCGGTAAATACCGATTATACCCTTTTTGTTTATAAAATGAGTTCTACATAGTATTTTGACACCAATCCAATTGCCACTGATTTTATATAATAAATAAAGTATTCTGAACTTTATAACCTGATCAGAAAACTCAGATTTCCTGTATAAACCGGAAATCGCTTAAAACGGCTTTTTACGCGTATTAAACGCCTAGTATGGGTTTAAAAACCATTTTTGTCATATAAGACCTATTACCAACTGATATGATTTAATAAAATAAGTTATTTTACTGATGTATTTGTACCCGAATCTCAGAATTTCAATTAACCTCTTTTATAATCTTTAAAATGACCAAAATACCCCTACGGGGCTTAAATTGAGATTAAACTCGTTTTGGGCATAATGGGAGGTATCCTACTGATATCACAACATATTTAAGGCATATTAACTTAGGAAACCTGTAATTGACTCTTTTGGTTACTCGTTACGCACTTGTCGCGTTCGGATCGGCTTATGTGACTAGTTTGCATATATTAGCCGAAACGAGTCAAACCATATCATTTTTGTCTCAAAATCCAGAATGTGTTTAAGTTACCCATATTAAACAAGCATACAAGCTTGTCGGGTCAAAACCACATTCTAATCCGGTCTTCGCTTTATCATGCGTTTGAACCGTAAACCTCTCCTTAAAACTAACCGGTCTAAGTTACGACTTAAATAAGACCCGTTAGGAATCTAATAGGTTAATAAAACCTTCGTTCCAGATTGAGAGCCCCAGTAGAAGTACTTGTGCTTGCTGATTAGAATATACGGCTGAGTATAAATTGCATTTGCTAGCTCAGGTAAATACTCTTAACTTATTTTCCCTATACGGGCTTGGGATACGGTATTATAATAATACCGCTTGGTCGGGTATTGAATGTTTAGTCGTATTGTGATTAAATTATTGAGGTAACCCGCTTTAATCTGTATTGTTTGAAATAAAAGCCTTTAGGGGTTAATGACCATGTCCCGGATATCCTTGACATCATTGTATTATAAAATGGCCACGACTTACGCACGGGGTGTAGGCATACACCTGACAGTGCATAAGGGAAACGGTATCTCACTCTCTTATGGGCCTATACTGTGGTGTGTCTGTTAATCTTGACTCGGTTTCTTCATCGGGCCCTGAACGTACAACGAACATGTAAATCTGTATACAAGATTATAAATATAATTGTCCCAAGTTATAAAAGATATGTTGTGCCATGTGCATCCAAATCAATTTTATTAAACCTTTTCAAATGAGTCGGTTAATTGTATTTACCAGTGTAAACTGACGTATTTTCCAAAAGGTTAAGTGACAGGTACTGAACGTAATTGGCTGGAAGCTCAGGGCGTTAATAAGGAATCTTGCAAGTTCTAGGCGTCTAAAGTCTGTTGAACAATGTTTAAGTTTAAGATCCGCCTGTGGATCCTTTACTTTCCGTTGTAATACTTGATATTACTTTATATTCGGATTGTAATATTTTTATCTTTTGCTTCCACTGTGCATTTATATATTGTGTTGTTTGACTATGATGATATCAACTACGTCACGATACTCCCCTACCGGGCCCACCGGTGAAACGTGTAAATATCGGGGTGTGACAGGTTGGTATCAGAGCCAACACTGAGTGAATTAAACGCTAGCCTTTTGTGTTTAATCTCAGTTACACAGTTGCACATTCTTGAGTCTAGACAAGAACATAGGACAAATCCTAATTCGTTTTATTTTGTCCTTATTTGGTTCCTTTGTTATTTTCCGATTAGCCCTTGCATGGGCAAGTCATTTTCTGTTAGAAGTCCCGTTTAGGGCAACCATATACTTGTTTAAATTTTAATGGAACGATTATATTTAAAATATCATTCCTATATTATAAGATCTACCATTATAATAAAATGGAAAAATTTAAAAAGGACAAGACCTAGCCATATGTCACCTTAAGACAGGGCCAAGATGGTAGTTCCCCAATTAGATTCAGATCCTTGTTAACATTTCAAATTAGGATTGTTCTGCGTTAAATATTAAAAGAATCGTAAAGGTAAAACCTAGCCTAAATGTCATTTTAGACATGGCCAAGACTGTAAAACTTATCCAAAAGATTCCAATCCCTGTTAACATCTGTAAGTATGTTAACATTTTTGGCAAACTGTGAATCATTAAAGTCACACAGGCCATCTTTAAAAAGGGGGGTTAATCTAAATTCCCTTATCTGAAATAATCATCCCTTAAGGATGAAGTGCCTACGGGCTATAATTAACGTCCTCTGAGACTAAAGACAGTAGTAGTCTTTGACTCTCTGTCCAGAAAAGGTAATGAAATATGTTCAAACCTTAATGCCTCGATTCTCTGAAATCATGGCTTGTAAATTTAAAACTGTCCTTGTGACTAGGCCCTTTGCGCCACCTTAATATCCTTAATGTTTTATAACTAGGATAAATTATAATGAAAATGCTAATTAAATATAACTAACAAATTAACCAATATGGTTTATATTACTATGGTTGATAAATCGTCAAAAGTGATGAATCCATAAAAACCTCTGAATGAATCATCGTCAATATTTATGTAGCAATCAAGTTATTACTTAAATAAGACCCGTTAGGAATCTAATAGGTTAATAAAACCTTCGTTCCAGATTGAGAGCCCCAGTAGAAGTACTTGTGCTTGCTGATTAGAATATACGGCTGAGTATAAATTGCATTTGCTAGCTTAGGTAAATACTCTTAACTTATTTTCCCTATACGGGCTTGGGATACGGTATTATAATAATACCGCTTGGTCGGGTATTGAATGTTTAGTCGTATTGTGATTAAATTATTGAGGTAACCCGCTTTAATCTGTATTGTTTGAAATAAAAGCCTTTAGGGGTTAATGACCATGTCCCGGATATCCTTGACATCATTGTATTATAAAATGGCCACGACTTACGCACGGGGTGTAGGCATACACCTGACAGTGCATAAGGGAAACGGTATCTCACTCTCTTGTGGGCCTATACTGTGGTGTGTCTGTTAATCTTGACTCGGTTTCTACATCGGGCCCTGAACGTACAACGAACATGTAAATCTGTATACAAGATTATAAATATAATTGTCCCAAGTTATAAAAGATATGTTGTGCCTTGTGCATCCAAATCAATTTTATTAAACTTTTTCAAATGAGTCGGTTAATTGTATTTACCAGTGTAAACTGACGTATTTTCCAAAAAGGTTAAGTGACAGGTACTGAACGTAATTGGCTGGAAGCTCAGGGCGTTAATAAGGAATCTTGCAAGTTCTAGGCGTCTAAAGTCTGTTGAACAATGTTTAAGTTTAAGATCCGCTTGTGGATCCTTTAGTTTCCGTTGTAATACTTGATATTACTTTATATTTGGATTGTAATATTTTTATCTTTTGCTTCCGCTGTGCATTTATATATTGTGTTGTTTGACTATGATGATATCAACTACGTCACGATACTCCCCTACCGGGCCCACCGGTGTAACGTGGAAATATCGGGGTGTGACAAAAGGCAATGATACAATCTGGGTGATTGTAGATAGGCTAACCAAGTCAGCTCATTTCCTACCAATGAAGGAACCTTTCAGTATGAAACAGCTAGCTAAATTATATGTAAATGAAATTGTTTCTTTACATGGAATTCCTTTATCAATTGTTTCTGATAAGGATAGCCGTTTTACCACTCATTTTTGGACAAGTTTCCAAAAGGCCATGGGAACCAAGTTAAATCTAAGCACAACATATCACCCTTAAACGGACGGACAAAGCGAAAGGACAATTCAGACAATGGAAGATATGCTTAGAGCTTGTGTAATTGATTTCGGAGGTAATTCGGACGATCATTTACCTTTAATAGAATTTTCTTATAATAACAGTTATCACACAAGTATAGATGCTGCACCCTTCGAAGCACTTTATGGACGAAAGTGCCGAACCCCAGTCTGTTGGGCAGAAATTGGGGAAAAGCAACTATCTGGACCTGAGATAGTGCAAGAAACAACTGACAAGATCATTCAAGTAAATGAACGACTGAAAACAGCACGTGATCGACAGAAGAGCTATGCCGATAACCGACGCAAACCGTTGGAATTTCAAGTAGGAGATAGAGTATTATTAAAAGTCTCTCCTTGGAAAGGAGTGGTAAGATTCATCAAAAGAGGAAAGCTGAGTCCCAGATATGTTGGACCTTTTGAAATTATTAGAAGAATAGGACATGTAGCCTATCAGCTACAACTGCCAGAGGAAATGACAGGAATACATGATGTATTTCATGTATCTAATCTCAAGAAATGCCTAGCTGATGAATCACTTGTAGTGCCTCTTAAGGATATAGAGGTAAATGAACAACTCAAGTTTGTAGAAATACCTCAACAGATTGAAGACAGGAAAGTCAAGAACCTCAAGCACAAGAGGTTAATTCTGGTCAAAGTGAAATGGGACTCTAAAAGAGGACCAGAGTATACATGGGAGCTTGAATCAGAAATGCAAAGGAAATATCCACACTTGTTCCAGCAGATCTCAAGGACGAGCTCTAAAACAAGGTGGGGAGGATATAACAACCTTAAAGAAAACCGACACCCTCGAATTATTTTTGACACCCTAATATATTTTAAATTATCCCAATATGTCTTAAAACACACCCCATACGTGAAAACGGACCCCGAATACCTTGAATACTATTAAAAATCATTTTTTGGGGTTTGTCGCGGGCCGCGTAGACCCCTTAGGGACCTTACGCGGGCCGCTCGAGATAAAAAACGCGGCGAAACCTTGTGCTGACACGTGTCCGAATCGTGTTGAACCTACTAGGTGACCCAGATCACCTACGCCGTTGACCTTCTTTGACGCGGGCCGCGTAGCCCCTTGGCTACACTTTACGCGGGCCGCGTAAAAGTCAAAATCAGGCCCTATATAAGAGGGCTTCGAGCCTTCAGTTTACGTCGCTCAAATTTCAACTTTCTCTCTCAATTTCTTAATAGTAGAAGTTATACTCGGGCATAATACCCCCCTAAATAACGAAGTTCTGCTCCGTTGTAAGTATCATAACCCCTGGATACGTATTAGATACTCTGCCCGATTGATCTAGGGTTCCATAACGGCTGTCGTGGTTCTGCCCGACGTAGTCGTTGGAATGCCGTCTCGGGGAGGGTATTACTAATGTTAAAATGGGTTATTATACTAACACGTGTGCATTTGAGTAAATTATAGATTGTCACCAGGAAACCCTAAAGGATAATCTAAGACAGCAATGTGAGTAATCTCCTTTTTGCAAATTGTTTTTATAAAACCTCACACGATTAATTATATATTAAGCAGTTATTGAGTATTTGTAAGGATACAATTATCGTCAGTATGTTGGGGTTTTGTATACAAAGTTATGTTACTGCCTTACGAGGGGTAACATTTCCACAAGTCGGGTTTGACAGTACCGTGGGTGTTAATTGATATAACTTGGAAACAAATGTAATTGCGAGATCGCCCTCAATACTGTACAATGGTTTTTATTAAATCTTGATTGAACTGGGATTCACTCACCAGTATTTCCTACTGACAAAATATTTTTAAACGCATTTCAGGTAACAAAATGTAAAAGCCAAATAGAAGCCAGCTGGATAGCACTGAAGGCTTGGAAAAGTGGCAATAAAGTTACCTAAAAGAAATAGATGTTTTTATTAAATAAAAATAGGATTTATTCCTATGGAAATGTGTGTACTTAAAACTTGGGTTTTATCCCATGTGTTTAATATTATGAAAATGTGGTATTTTACTCTGATCAAATATTTCCTAACTACGATCCTGATGAAAATTCCGCTGCCAAAATTAGACAATACCAGATACCACCGAAACTGGCTCGCGGCCGCCCGTTCCCGTGTTTGAATAGGGGAACGGGGGCTGTGACATTTAGTCCCTTATAATCAAATCCTTACACGTTTAAAGTCCATGACACGTGTCTTTATTATATTGGTCGCGTTTTTACAAGGTGTTACAATTTGTGTAAATTATAGATAATTCCCAGGAAATCCTTACAGAAAACCTAAGACAGCAACGTGAGTAATCTCCTTTTTGTAAACAGTTTTTACAAAACCTTAAATATTTTACAATACAATTTAGCAGTGATTGAGTCTTTGTAATTCTACAATTACTGCCGGTATGTTGGGGTTTTGTATACAAAATGTGGAACACGTTGTCATTGGACAAAGAGTTAGCCAATGTGTAATATGACCCACCAGTCAGGATTGACAGTACTGAATGAGTAATTGGGTAGATGTAAACATTGTAATCGCTCTCAATACTGTTTAAATTAATAAAACTTTTCTTGATTAAACTGGGATTCACTCACCAGTATTTCCCACTGACAAAATGTTTTTAAACGCGTTTCCGGTAACACAATGTGAAAGCCAACTAGAAGCCAGCTGGACAGCACTGAAGGCTTGGAAAAGTGGCTATAAAAGTTACCTAAATAAAGAAGGCGTTTTACTTCAATAAAATGAGATTTATCCCTATAAATCAGTTTGTAATGAAAACTTGGGTTTTATCCCAATGTGTTTATTTATATAAAATGTGGTGTTTTACTCTGATAAAATATTTCCTAACTACGGTCCTGATGTAATTTCCGCTGCCAAATTAATAAACACCGATACCACCAACACCGAGTCTCGCGGCCACCCGTTCCCGGGACAGATAGGGGGCGGGGGTTGCGACAGAAGGTGGTATCAGAGCTAAGCCACTGATTCAGCCACAGAAGTGTTCTGCTGACACCAAAACTTATCTAAAATGTTAGGAAATAAATTACAGAAATACGTGCATAATTGTATTTTATTGTTATGTGCTATTTGACTATTTGTTAGTTTACAGTATGAGCGACCAAGGACCATCCGACGCGTATCGTGAGTTGTCTGGTTCGCCTAGAAGCGAAGGTGCCTCTTCACAGCCTGCCCTCTCAGGGTATTCTGCTGATAATGAAGAAGGAATATTCGTGTTTAAGGCTCAGTCTGAAGAGCCATTCCCTCCTAAAAAGAGAGGATGGTTCAGTAGGGGAGCACATGAGCGCAGGAAACGAATGAAAAAGTTACAAGAACAGAGAGCACTAGTAGCAGCCAAAAGAGAGACAGATGCCCATGCCCAGGACATGATTAATAGGGGTTTAGCCAACTTTCATATCCTAGTAACCACTACAGCCGACCCTAACCTGGAGCAACTGATAACACCTCAACCACAACCACCATTTCCCGACCAACCAATGGAAATAGAAAACCCTGAAAATCAAGTTGATAACCTGGAGGAGATACCTAGGGTACCAGCACCCAATCCCTTAGACCCAAATTACGACCCATGGTGGGACGACAATAGGGACTATGTGCAACGTTACCCGATTCCAGAAGACATGCCCATGCCGAATCTAGGAGCATACCCAGGGTTGGACCCTCTAGATCCATACTACGATAGTGATCAGTACATTAGGGAGATCTTAGAGAATCCTTACCCATACCCGCAGCCGGAACCCATGCCCCAGATTCCGAACCCAGTCCTTGAACCTGCACCCCCAATGAGTGTAGAAAATGTACAAGAACTCAGGACATTTGGTGAGGAAATTTTAGAAAGTAGTGAAAGGATGAGACAGGTGGGAGAGCGACTCGTCTGGAAGTACGACGAGCGCAATATGGATTTCTGGATGAATCCATATCCATGAATGTGATGGAGGAGGAAGTAATATATATATATATATATATAGGGTAGGGATCCTAAGAGAAGTCCACCCTATTTGAGAAACTTGAGAAGCAATCTGGACCACACATTTTCCTTAAGCAAAAAATGCAAAAAAAATGTGAAAAAAAATCAAAATTTTTTTTTTTTTTTGAAAAATCGCAGCTTTTTCTTTAAGGATTAAAAAAAATTAAAAAATTTTTTTTTTTTGGATTTATAGACATGTGTATATTGTTAATCTTTTAACTATACATATATGTATATACATGTTTAAAATTGAAAAAATGTGTATATTGTTAATCTTAAACCATAAACACTAAAGCTAAACCTTAATGCTAAACCCTAAACTCTAAACCTTAAAGCTAAACCCTAAAGCTAAACCCTAATGCTAAACCCTAAAGCTAAACCCTAATTCTAAACCCTAAAGCTAAACCCTAATGCTAAACCCAAAAGCTAAAACTAAACACTAAAGCTAAACCCTTAATGCTAAACCCTAATACAAACCCTAAAGATAAAGCTAAACCCAAAAGTTAAAGCTAAACCCAAAAGCTAAACCCTAATGCTAAACCCAAAAGCTAAACCCTAAATACTATTGCTAAACCCTAATGCTAAACCCTAATATTAAACCCTAAAGCTAAACCCTAAACCATAAAGCTAAACCCTAAACCCTAATGCTAAACCCTAAATACTAATGCTAAACCCTAAATAACACTTATTTTTCAATTTTAAACATGTATATACATATATGTATAATTGACAATATACATATATGTATAGTTAAAAGATTAACAATATACACATGTGTATAAATCCAAAAAAAAAAAATTAAAAAAAAAATAATTCTTAAAGAAAAAGCTGCGATTTTTCAAAAAAAAAACTTTTTGCATTTTTTCACCTTTTTTTTGCTTAGGGAAAATGTGTGGTACAGAATGCTTCTCAAGTTTCTCATTTAGCCTACTACTTCTCACATGATCCTTATCCTATATATATATATATATAATATGTGTATGAAAAAAAAAATTACGGATGCCTACTACTAATAGTATAATTTCCATTTCAGCTGTATTGAAATTTTAATTTCCAGTGTTGGTTTGTAGTAGATGCATATATAGATATAAAAAGAGTAAGTCACAATGATCGACGTTTTTTATCAACCTGCGTGTTGTGTGATTGGTTGTACTAAATATTATTTTTGTGATATTAATATGTGGTAATTGTCTAAAATTCAGATGGACCACGAAGTGAACCAGGAAAACCAGAATTATAATATCCAGAACGACAATAACCCGATTAATGAGAATGCAAACAACAATAACAATGGAAACCAAGTGGATAATAGTGCCATCCAACACATAGTGGCACAAGGAATTATAGATGCAATGCCATTTATTATTCAAACTGTTAAGCAAGTTGATAATAAAAGTAAACATAGGAGTAAGCGACCAACTAAACCAGAACACAGCGTGAACAATGGACCTGTACTTCAAGCGCCCATTCCCAAAAGAAGAAGAACCATGCCTTATGGTTGTTCTTATAAAGAATTCTGGTCCGGCAAACCAATAGAATTCTCAGGCAATGAAGGACCCATTGTAACTCTACGCTGGATAGAAAAGACTGAGGTTGTCTTAAAAATAAGCAAATGTGCGGAAGAGGATAAGATAATGTTTGCTTCTAATTTGTTTAAGAACTCAGCCTTAGAATGGTGGAACACTATCCTCCAGTCTAGAGGAAGTGACAGGGTTTACAATATGGAATGGGAGGAATTTAAAAATATGGTAGAAAAGAAATTCTGTCCTCCCAATGAAAAGGAACATATAGCAAATAAGTTTCTGAACCTTAGGATGACTGGAGTGGATAGTAAGGGATACACTACATTATTCTTTGAATATGCTAGAATAGTGCCAACCCTTGCATCACCTGAACCAGTATTAATCTCCCGTTACATCTGGGGATTAATCGGGGAAATTAGGCATGTAGTCAAGGCATCTAGACCCCAAACCATAGAAAAAGCTGTAGAACTAGCAAACACCTTGACTGATGAGTTAGTGCATACACAAGAAGAAGACCAAAGGAGGAACCTAGCTCAGAGGCTTACCCAGGAATTCCGTTCTGGAAATTCCAACCGTGGGAAAAATGTAGGTTCCACATCTGCAACTTATTGCAAGTATTGCAAAAGGAAGCATTCTGGAAGATGCTCCATATATTGCTATTTCTGCAAAATATCGGGACACAAGGAAGAAGACTGCAGGAAGAAAGCCAATAACAGGATATGCTACAACTGTGGAGAACAAGGTCATATCAAGCCAAACTGTCCAAAATTAGCTCCAGCTACGAACAACAAGAATACCAAAAATGCTAGAGCATTTGTTCTAACTGCAGATGAAGCCAAGATGATTCCAGACGTTATAGCCGGTACGTTTTTAGTTAATGATGTTTTTGCTAAAGTATTATTTGACTCTGGTGCAAATCAAAGTTTTATTAATACTTCATTTTGCAAACTTCTAAATCAATCATTAACTAAACTCCCACAAGAATGTCTAGTAGAGACAGCAAATGGAGAAACTGTTAGGATTTCTGAAATCTTGCAGGGAGCAAGAATAGAATTTTTAATTAAAAGTTTATTGCAAACCTTTACCGAATGAATCTGGCAGGATTTGATGTCATTTTAGGAATGGATTGGTTAATAGCCAATAAAGCCAGTATTTTATGTGATCAAAAGTCAATCCAAGTAAATTCACCAAAAGGTGAAAAGATCACAATTAAAGGAGATAAGCCATCTAGATCCACGAAATTCATCTATGTGATGAAAACAACAAGTTATATAAGAAAAGGATCTATAGTGTATTTGATTTCTATAATAACTAACACTAAAGGAAAAGAACTAAAGGATATTCCAGTAGTATCCCAGTTTTTTTGATGTCTTTCCAGAAGAATTGCCAGGACTACCGCCAGACAGAGAAGTTGAATTCAGGATTCACCTACTGCCAGGAACAGCACCAATTGCCAAAGCACCTTACCGTTTGGCACCCGCCGAAATGAAGGAACTGAAGAAACAGTTAGACGAATTATTGGAAAAAGGATTCATACAGCCAAGTTCGTCACCATGGGGAGCACCGATTTTGTTCGTTAAAAAGAAAGACGGATCGATGCGTATGTGCATTGACTACCGTGAATTGAACAAGGTCACGATTAAGAATCGGTATCCATTACCAAGAATCGATGATCTGTTCGACCAATTGCAAGGAGATCGATTTTTCTCGAAAATCGATTTAAGATCAGGATATCATCAATTGAAGGTACAGGAAGAGGACATTCCTAAAACCGCATTCAGAACAAGGTACGGCCATTATGAATTTACTGTCATGCCATTTGGTTTAACCAATGCCCCAGCCGCATTTATGGACATGATGAACCGAATATGTAAGCCATATTTGAAAAAATTCATAATTGTCTTTATAGATGATATTCTCATTTACTCTAAAAGTAAAGAGAATCAAGTAAAGCATTTGCACACACTTCTAAGTTTATTGAGAAAAGAAAAGCTCTATGCTAAATTTTCTAAGTGCGAGTTTTGGTTAGAACATGTACAGTTTCTTGGACACTTAGTAGATCATGAAGGACTTCTTGTGGATCCCACAAAAATCGAGGCGATTACCAAATGGAAAAACCCTGAGTCACCAACCGAGGTTAGAAGTTTCTTAGGATTAGCCGGTTATTATAGGAGATTTATTCGAGATTTTTCTAGAATAGTCATTCCCTTAACTAAATTAACCTGCAAATGCATTAAGTTTGAATGGGGACCAAAACAAGAAGAAGCATTTAGAATTCTTAAGCAAAGATTAACCCATGCCCCCATCCTAGCGTTACCAGAAGGAACTGAAGATTTTGTAGTTTATTGTGATGCTTCTAAGTTAGGTTATGGATGTGTATTAATGCAACGCCAAAAGGTTATAGCTTGCACATCTAGACAACTTAAGAATCACGAAGAGAATTTATTCAACCCATGATTTGGAATTAGAAGCTATAATTTTTGCCCTTAAGATTTGGAGACATTACCTATACGGTAGTAAGTTTACCATATTCATCGACCATAAGAGTTTAAGGTATGTTTTTGGGCAAAAGGAGTTGAATATGAGACAAAGACGCTGGACGGAGATACTTAGTGATTATGATTGTAATATCCAGTATCATGCAGGAAAAGCCAATGTAGTGGCTGATGCTTTAAGTCGAAAGTATCATGAAAAGCCAAAAAGGGTACGTTCTCTTAAATTAAATCTACAAGTAGATATAAATGAACAAATTAAAAAGGCACAAGTTAAAGCTGAACATCAGAAACCTTCAGGTTTGCTACATCAGTTAGAAATGCCAGTGTGGAAATGGGAATTGATAACAATGGATTTTGTTACCAAATTACCCAAAACAAGAAAAGGTAATGATACAATCTGGGTGATTGTAGACAGGCTAACTAAGTCAGCTCATTTCCTACCAATGAAGGAAACTTTCAGTATGGAACAGTTAGCTAAGTTGTATGTAAATGAAATAGTTTCATTACATGAAATTCCTTTATCAATTGTTTCTGACAGAGATAGTCGTTTTACCTCTCATTTTTGGACAAGTTTCCAAAAAGCAATGGGAACCAAGTTGAATCTAAGCACAGCTTACCATCCTCAAATGGACGGAAAAAGCAAAAGGATAATTCAGACAATGGAAGACATGCTTAGAGCTTGTGTAATTGATTTCGGAGGTAATTGGGACGATCACTTACCATTAATAGAATTTTCTTATAATAATAGTTATCACACGAGTATCAATGCTGCACCCTTCGAAGCACTTTATGGACGAAAGTGCCGAACCCCAGTCTGTTGGGCAGAAATTGGGGAAAAGCAACTATTTGGACCTGAGATAGTGCAAGAAACAACTGACAAGATCATTCAAGTAAATGAACGACTGAAAACAGCACGTGATCGACAGAAGAGCTATGCCGATAACCGACGCAAACCGTTGGAATTTCAAGTAGGAGATAGAGTATTATTAAAAGTCTCTCATTGGAAAGGAGTGGTAAGATTCATCAAAAGAGGGAAGCTAAGTCCCAGGTATGTTGGACCTTTTGAGATTATTAGAAGAATAGGACCTGTAGCCTATCAGCTACAACTGCCAGAGGAAATGGCAGGAATACACGATGTATTTCATGTATCTAATCTCAAGAAATGCTTAGCTGATGAATCTCTAGTAGTACCTCTTAAGAATATAGAGGTAAATGAACAACTTAAATTTGTAGAAAGGCCTCTACAGATTGAAGACAGGAAAGTCAAGAACCTCAAGCACAAGAGATTAGTTCTGGTCAAAGTGAAATGGGACTCCAAAAGAGGACCAGAATATGCATGGGAGCTTGAATCAAAAATGCAAAGGAAATATCCACACTTGTTACAGTAGATCTCGAGGACGAGCTCTAAAACAAGGTGGGGAGGATATAACAACCCTCCAAAATATTCGACACCCTAATATATTTTAAAATATTCCAATATGTCCTAAAATACACCCCATACACGAAAACAGGGGCCGAATACCTTTATTTTTATAAAAATTAAGTAAAAACAAAAAAATTTGGGCTGTCGCGGGGCGCGACGCCCCTTGGTCAATTCCGTCACGGGCCGCCAAGGCCTGGCTACGAGGCACTCTCCAGAAGCCGCCACGTGGCGAAGCTAGACTGGTGACACATCGAAGCTAGGGCCTACGACCCCTACGTCACGGGGCGCGACACCCTACCCCTGATCTCGTCGCGGGGCGCGACGACATTTCAGAACAGCCCTATAAATTTGGAGTTCGGGCCTTCAGTCGAAACTCGCTCACGATCTTTTCTTTCTCTCAATTTCTACGTAGTGTATACTATACTCGGGTATAATACCCCCCTAAATAACAAAGTTATGCTCCGTTATAAGTATCATAACCCCTGGATACGTATTAGATACGCTGCCCGATTGATCTAGGGTTCCGTAACGGCTGTCGTGATTCTGCCCGATGTAGTCGTTGGAATGCCGTCTCAGGGAGGGTATTACTAATGTTAAAATGGGTTATTATACTAACACGTGTGCGTTTGTGTAAATTATAGATAATTCCCAGGAAATCCTTACAGAAAACCTAAGACAGCAACGTGAGTAATCTCCTTTTTGTAAACAGTTTTTATGAAACCTTAAATATTTTACAATGCAATTTAGTAGTGATTGAGTCTTTGTAATTCTATAATTACTACCGGTATGTTGGGGTTTTGTATACAAAATGTGGAACACGTTGCCATTGGACAAAGAGTTAGCCAATGTGTAATATGACCCACCGATCAGGATTGACAGTACTGAATGAGTAATTGGGTAGATGTAAACATTTTAATCGCTCTCAATACTGTTTAAATTAATAAAACTTTTCTTGATTAAACTGGGATTCACTCACCAGTATTTCCCACTGACAAAATGTTTTTAAACGCGTTTCAGGTAACACAATGTGAAAGCCAACTAGAAGCCAGCTGGACAGCACTGAAGGCTTGGAAAAGTGGCTATAAAAGTTACCTAAATAAAGAAGGCGTTTTATTTCAATAAAATGGGATTTATCCCTATAAATCAGTTTGTAATGAAAACTTGGGTTTTATCCCAATGTGTTTATTTATATAAAATGTGGTGTTTTACTCTGATAAAATATTTCCTAACTATGGTCCTGATGTAATTTCCGCAGCGAAATTAATAAACACCGATACCACCAACACAGAGTCTCGCGGCCGCCCGTTCCCAGGACAGATAGGGGGCTGGGATTGCGACATCACGTGTCACAGTGATGATATGTGTTGCGCATTCCACGACTCGCAGTCATGTCTGTGCATATTTCATTGTCGATAACTTGCTAGCTTCACATTTCAACATGTTACATGCTGGTTATGCGTAAATCGCTTTTCGCTACTATTATACTATTAAACTTGTATGCTCACCTTTACACTATGTGTATTGACCTATTTTAACGTATGTGATAGGTATTTAGGATGCTGTGCCATGCTTGCTTACTATGGAATTGAGCTAGGGGAGTCTAGAAACAAATCAACAATTTATGAGTCGTCGACACTATGATTTGTCTTTGAGAACAACTTGTCTGTAATAACTGCTTTATTTTGATATGTTATGGTATGGGACGTAACATTAAATATCTGGTAATTTAATTGTTATGGATTCTCTTGGATAATATGTTTCGCTTAGTGCCTCACCCCGATGTTTCCGCCATCGGTTGGGGTGTGACAATGGAGAAGTGGTCGGCGCACGCTGATTGGTGCCACGTATGTGTCCTTGTGTACTTCTTGTCCCCTGCACGATTGTTCATCGTGAAGCATGATCTGATACAGCCTGTTGAGCGCCTATTGGCCCCCTGTTCTGCCACTTGTACCTTCTGTACTTGTCCGATTTTACTTTGCGTTTCTTGTCCCTGCGCGCGACCCGGGGCAAGCCCATGTAGCCGGCGCAAGTTCAAGGAAGCTAGGTCTTTTATCAAAGGAACTAAGTGTTAAAAATGGTTTTGTCTTGTCCTGACCTCGCGCACGGCTGGGGGTACAACCTTGTAGTCGGCGCAAGGTCGAGGAAGCCAAGGCTTTGGTTTACTTAAGGTATGGTCTCGCGCGTGACATGTGGCTAACTCATTTGGTCGGCGCAAGATTTGGGAGCATACCCCTTCAAGTCCCCCAGTCCAGTGCTGCTTCCATGCGCGAGGTGTGTGGTTGTAGCTGCAGACTAGAAATAAAAAGTAAGTGTCTGCTCTTTAATCTAGAGTTCAGGAAATCAACATGTGTGCTAGAAAGCTGGCGCTCGTGTTATTGTCTGCTGATTACACGGCGCAGCTAGCTAGCTTCCTTCCGAAATTATCTCTCTTTTCGCGCGGCAACACCCTCGAAATTTGAAAAAAAAACATCTTGTGGCAGGTTGGTGGCGAAAGCGACCGCTGAAGTGGCTGCTTACACAGTGACGAGCATGTTGTCACTGTGTCAGACGCATCATTCCGTCTTGTATCAGGAGAGTGAGGCCTATGCGCGCGTGATAACCATTGCTCCGGTTTTCCCGCCTGACGTGTCAAGCTGTTATAGGACACGCGCCGTAAGTTGTTGGGCACGGTTACCTATCGCATTAAATGTGATTGGTATAAATAGATGGAGAGGCAAAGCAGAAATCACTTTTCTTTCGAATTCTCTCTCTTGTTGTAACGCTCCGCGTTTTCACAACTTTCCTAATTTAGAAATCGAGTCTTGAAAATCTTCCTTTAGAAGCTTGTCCCTTTCGAAATGGTGAATCATCGAGAAACCTTTTATTTTTTTATAAAATTCGTTATAAATATGGTTATCTATTCTCTAAATTAATAATTTTTTTTATTTATTTAAAAGTTTATTTTTTATATATATAATAATCTAGTTAGTCTCGTAAAATTTTAAAGTTAGTAAACTAACCTAGTTAGTTCTGTTGTTGAAGTTGGTTCTTTTAAAATAGCATAACCAAATCAAATTAATTAAAACACAGGGACTGAATGTGCAATTTCTGCATCTATTAATAGCAGTTAAAACAAAGGGTGTCCAAAACCCTAGCCGCATACTGTGTTTCCCTTGTTTCCTTTTTGTCTGCAACTCAAAGACAATACACACAAATAAAGAATCCTCAGGCCAAACACCTCATATTCATCTCCTGTCTCTCTCTCGAGCCCCACTGCCAACATACATGATCTTGACAACAACCTCCATCTCCATCACCCACCCCCTTCTCTCATCGTCCTCCTCATCCTCTCCTGCGGCGGAGCCGCCAATGGCAGTGGCCGTGGTGGTGAGCGATGGCTGGCCAAAGAAGCACGAAGAGAGAGAAACGGAGAGAGAGAGAGGTCGAAGAAATAGGTAACGACGGAAGAACCGCCGCGTACGGCGGCGGAGGTGGCGTCTCCGACAACGGTGGTGGCGGACAGCGGCTGCGACGTCGGAGCTGGTGGCTGCACGGCCGATCGACGACGTCAACAGCGGAACGGGTCATAACTGGTCAGTTTTAGTTTGATGGTCAACAGTGGCTCGAGCGACTTCTCGTGTTCGGATCAGCCACGGTTCAGTTCCTCCTCGGACCAGATTCAATGTTCGGTTCTAGTACGAGTCTCGGTTCAGTTTTGACTCGGGTCTCGGTTCAGGATTCGGGCTTTATCTCGGTTCGGGTTCAGTTTTGATGTCCGGAGATCAGAATTCTTTTCGGATTCACCCCATTTATTTCGGTATACTCTGTCTCTCCGACTCAGTTTATTCATTTTACTTTTTATAATAACTGCTGAAATGCTTACTCATGACAGCGGCTTCTTTTGATTTTTGTCTGTACGGTTTTGTTCTATTGTTTAATTTAATAAAGGAGACAGACTAGCTTGTTAAGCCACTCCAAATCATATTGTATATCTATATTTGTTTTAATAAATTAAACTGATTATGATTCCACAAATTGTTTTCTTCGAAATATTATAATAACTTAGTCAAAACTTCATGGAAGAAAAAAATAATAATAAATAATAACAAATACGTGTCTTTTACTATTTGAAGTAACACTCATTTTCTACTTTACATTGTTTTAGTGAATTCTAACATAAATTTATATAGACTTTTCTTTGATAAACCTTATTTTCACAACCTTGATCATTAATCATATAACCTGTTTTGCTACATAAAAAAAAAGACATGTAGATGATGAATTTATAACATTATAAGAAACTGTAACAGTTTTAACTTTTATTTTTATTTTTTTTCCATTATTATTATTATTATTTTCCCTTTTCTTATATTTATACCTATACATTTAATAAATAATTTATAAATTCTTTACAATCTTGTTTTATATAATTTATGTGTAATGTCTAGATAAATTTGTAATATCTAAATAATTAATTTATAAACTATATTTATTGGGAATTATATTTAGCATATCAATTATTTAACTAGATCGTTATACGGTATTCTTAACGTTTAGGGTAATCGTGTTCGTTCTCTTGGATTTCCCAACCCTTACTCGTGCGTTATTTCAAGGAAATCGCATACGCAGCCAATGTGAGTATACTCGATCCCTTTTTCCCCTTTACACTTTGGGATGCAACATGTATAATTATGCAAACAACTTTTGAACTAAACATACTCAATCTTTGAACGAAGCATGAAACTAATGTGACTTACTTGCTATTCTTGTATGCTCTATGAACGATTTGGAACGTTATATGCTCATTGACTTGCTCGCCCACCTTAACAGTTATAGCGCTATAGGATTAACGCCCCGCCTGCTATTCTATTGGGTATTGTTAAGTTACCACCCCGCTGAACTATTGGGATTAGGCTATTTTATGCGTTGTGTTCTAGGGTTTGATCATATTGTACGCCAAAATTGCATACTAGTAATCACATATTATGAATCATGTTGGATTCAGTTTTTATTCTATTATGCTATGTATTCAAACTTGTATACTCGCCAACTTTTGTTGATTTTATTTTAAGACATGTTGCAGGTTGTTAGACAAGACGATGAAGAAATCAAGTTAGGATGGACTTAGATACTCATTCAATAATAAACACTGTTGTTGCAATTTGTCTTTATTTGAAACAATGTATTCAAATTTTAGTCATTAATGAAATTGGATTTAAATTATATTGTCACATAGTGTTATGATGCTTTTGAGCGATTTGTTCGTCTCATCCCGATGTTTCCGCCATCGGTTGGGGTGTGACAGATTGGTATCAGAGCCATAACTATAGGGAATTAGGAAAAGTAGGAATGCTTTAACCTAGTCTATAGTTTTAGAGCTATATTCTTATGTTTTGCTTGAAACTACTTGTATGCTACTTTATTTACTCTTATTTATCCTCTTTTGATCTTTTAAGCATATATGTCGCTTTTGTGTTAACACTTGACATGCTATACTTGCTTCATTATGTGCTAATACTTGTTTATTATGTGTCGATACTTGTTTTAATATTCTATTCTTATGTTTTATTCTTGACAAGCCTTCTCATGTGTTATTACTTGTTCGTTTATTTCCTTAACATACGTTTTCTTTATAAGGCTTTTGTTTGATTATTCTAAATCCGACAACACTCATATCATACAAACGAGACGAGTTTACCAAAATAGGCGTAAAACCCACAATTTGGTAAACGACTTTCGTTCTGTTTGATTATATTTTTGCACGAAATTCACCATTAAGCTAGGAGTGAAATCCACATCTTAATGGAAAGTTCAAATTTAATTTCGTTAAGTTAGGGTACGAAGTCGTCTAGCTAGGGGTGAAACCTGCACCTCGTCGACTAGTTCCACTCTTTGTTTTTCATAAATCCCGCCAAGTCTCGAAATTTCAATTGAATTGGAGACATGTAGTAACCGGAAGGGTAAATACCGTTATCCGACTTGTCGGCGAGAGTATTTCACCTATTAGGCTAAAACATGCTTCTTAAATTCAAAAGACCCTTCGACCACTTTGGTTAGTCAATGTTCCGTTTTGGAACCATCCAAGTTTTAATCGATTTACGTTTTATTATTCTCGATCATTTATGATACAATTCCCTCTTTTCGAAGTTGTATTATTTTTGAAATTTCACTTTTACGAATATATCGTACAAATACTTTCTCATACATTTATACGTTATTCACATACATAATTTCACGTAATTTTATTTACACTTTTTGTAACAACAAGTGGAGACATATCATCGAAATAGGAGTGATTTCCTTATCTTGACAATTAACTCCACTTCTTTTTCTCATCTTACAACGACCTCGCCAACAGGTTAGGGGTGATTCCCTTACCTAGGTGATCGTTACCGATACTTTCTTTTAATGGAATATATTATGTAAACACGATCGTGCTTATATTCAAATCGTTTATCACTAGCCAAATCACTAATTAATTCAACATGCATTGTTTATATGAACGAATTTCTTATCCTACAATCTATTTTCATATAGCTCACAAACACAAAATTCGTAATTTTTCCGTAAACGATTATTTCTCGACGTTCAAAACTTTACGAGAGGCTACTCACCCACTTAGTCGGCTTAATAAACCCATTGCCCACAAAATTTCGTATTCCACGTAATTACTAAAACGCACACATCTTGCATCATTATACTAAAGATTGTTACTTTTCAATTGATAATCAAACCAACTTTTCATACAAAATATTACAAATATTATCCGATCGTTTATCAAAACTCTTTCCAAGATCAGCAAAAACATTTTATTAAGGACACCTTTCACGATCACTAAGTTCACATACCAAATTCTTTTTTTTCTAAGGATCAACTTTTTCACAAGAATCTGGAAAACTTCAAAATTTTCTAATACAAAGTTATTTAAAACGATGCGAACTTGTTAATCCCTAGAATTTCTGAAAACCTCACTTGATACGCCAATTAAATTCAAAACACGTGGGCGAGGAAACTTCATATGGACCGACAAAATTTTAACTTATGTAAATTCTTTTTAAAACCGTTGTAGCATTTCCATTCTTTTTACAAGGTACGTATCACGTAACCAATAGCTGGTTTATATTCCCTTACATTCACAAACTAGATTCTACATTCCATGACAACTCAATCTATTTTAACTTCATGTTTTGCACAAACAACTATGCATACCATTTTACATGTTTTAGTCAATACATCACAACAATCGCACGCATATGATTTGTTTTCTTTTCTTTCCTACCTAAAAAACTTTGTGCTTAAATTCGCATATTACGATTAATAATGTAAACAAGAATCATTATTACTTACACTCATACTTATACTTTTTTCTACACTTATATACATACTTACACATTTATGTTATAACCCAAAATTTATACATGTTACGTTTACACCCATGCTCACAATTATACATTTACTTCATACTTATATTCACGTTTATATTCGTATCCATGTTCATACATTTTATGTTTATATTCACACTTACACACTTTTCACACTTGAACGTATTTTACACTTATATTCATATTCACATCCATCTCATACATTTCACATACACCTACATCTTATTCATACTTATACAAATATGTTTTTACACTTAAATTTATGCCCCCACATTTCAATCATGCTCATACACTTGTGTTTACTATTATACTCATATTCATGATTATACTTGTACAGCCTACACTTTCATTTATAGCTATACTCATACACGTATACTTACCCGTATACATTCACACTCACCTTTATACTCACGCAATTTACGTGATACTTACATTCACATTCATACACCTACGTTTTACTTATAATCATATACACATTCATACGTATGCAATTTACGTATACGCTTATACCGCTATGTTTATACTCGCATTTATATTCAGACGCATTCTCACGTCTTTTATGATCCTCGTATTTATATACACATAATTACCACGACACGTTTCGTGTCTATACTTTGACTCGTATTTACACACGTACTCCCCACAATACGTACGTATGCTTACACTTGTACTCATATTTATACTCATACTCGCAAAAACGTACTTGTACTTGTATTTATACAATCACGTTTACACTCATATATATACTCATACATCCCATTCGTACTTAAACATTCATGTTTTACACTTAATTTTCACATTTACATCCATACCCATGCATCTTATGTTTATGCTCATACTTATACTCGTATTCATACTTGCATTTGTACGATTTATGTTATACTCGTACTTATATATATATATATATATACACACTCTCGTTTATACGATTTATGCTTATACTCACATTCATTTGTTTATGCTCGAATTTGTACTCACATCTATACTCATTTTCATACACGTTATACTTATACTTTTATTCATGCTCCTGACATGCGTTTTGTGTTTATGCTCACATGCGTGTTCATATTCAAACTTATACTATGCTCATGCTTTTTACTCAAAATTTATACATTTGCACTTGAACGCGAGCGAAACCCGAGGGATTCGCTTACGTTGATCTTATGCTATTTGGAACGCGAACATGCTTATATGTTACATTTTTTTTATATACGCACACAATCTTATTTTTTTTTTAAATTTATGTATACCTTGATTCATACGCAACTAGTACAAGCTATGCGGATCATGCGACGATTGGTATAATCGCGGGTGCACACGGGATTATAGTAATGGGCGTATGAGAACCGTAGAGTGTACTAATGCGTATGGCAAGACACGGAACGTAACATGACACCAACTACGAGACGGACATAAAATGGTCAAAACATGGTGGATACGCCGCTGGTACATCCTAAATATAAGTGTTTTCACCATGTTACTAAATTTTCGTAAAACGTTCCATGAGAAAGTCAGTGTTTTGCAGACCTTTCTGGACCTTATTTAAACTTTAAACAACCCACAAACGCATTATATCCGATTATTCACGACGAAACCTCATTCTTAACTCACTACTTTCGTATATCCGATACTTATGCTACTCTTATACTCATTATCGTTATTAGATCAATCGTCCACTCTTATACCACAATTATTCTCCGTTGTCTCAAACTCCAAAGCCTCAATTTTTAACAATCCTATTCGTTTACCAAAAACCCTTTCGAGTCTTCCTCTTGAATAAATTTCGGGACGAAATTTCCTAAAGCAGGGGAGACTGTAACGCTCCGCGTTTTCATAACTTTCCTAATTTAGAAATCGAGTCTTGAAAATCTTCCTTTAGAAGCTTGTCCCTTTCGAAATGGTGAATCATCGAGAAACCTTTTATTTTTTTATAAAATTCGTTATAAATATGGTTATCTATTCTCTAAATTAATAATTTTTTTTATTTATTTAAAAGTTTATTTTTTTTATATATAATAATCTAGTTAGTCTCGTAAAATTTTAAAGTTAGTAAACTAACCTAGTTAGTTCTGTTGTTGAAGTTGGTTCTTTTAAAATAGCATAACCTAACCAAATTAATTAAAACACAGGGACTGAATGTGCAATTTCTGCATCTATTAATAGCAGTTAAAACAAAGGGTGTCCAAAACCCTAGCCGCATACTGTGTTTCCCTTGTTTCCTTTTTGTCTGCAACTCAAAGACAATACACACAAATAAAGAATCCTCAGGCCAAACACCTCATATTCATCTCCTGTCTCTCTCTCGAGCCCCACTGCCAACATACATGATCTTGACAACAACCTCCATCTCCATCACCCACCCCCTTCTCTCATCGTCCTCCTCGTCCTCTCCTGCGGCGCAGCCGCCAATGGCAGTGGCCGTGGTGGTGAGCGATGGCTGGCCAAAGAAGCACGAAGAGAGAGAAACGGAGAGAGAGAGGTCGAAGAAATAGGTAACGACGGAAGAACCGCCGCGTACGGCGGCGGAGGTGGCGTCTCCGACAACGGTGGTGGCGGACAGCGGCTGCGACGTCGGAGCTGGTGGCTGCACGGCCGATCGACGACGTCAACAGCGGAACGGGTCATAACTGGTCAGTTTTAGTTTGATGGTCAACAGTGGCTCGAGCGACTTCTCGTGTTCGGATCAGCCACGGTTCAGTTCCTCCTCGGACCAGATTCAATGTTCGGTTCTAGTACGAGTCTCGGTTCAGTTTTGAATCGGGTCTCGGTTCAGGATTCGGGCTTTATCTCGGTTCGGGTTCAGTTTTGATGTCCGGAGATCAGAATTCTTTTCGGATTCACCCCATTTATTTCGGTATACTCTGTCTCTCCGACTCAGTTTATTCATTTTACTTTTTATAATAACTGCTGAAATGCTTACTCATGACAGCGGCTTCTTTTGATTTTTGTCTGTACGGTTTTGTTCTATTGTTTAATTTAATAAAGGAGACAGACTAGCTTGTTAAGCCACTCCAAATCATATTGTATATCTATATTTGTTTTAATAAATTAAACTGATTATGATTCCACAAATTGTTTTCTTCGAAATATTATAATAACTTAGTCAAAACTTCATGGAAGAAAAAAATAATAATAAATAATAACAAATACGTGTCTTTTACTATTTGAAGTAACACTCATTTTCTACTTTACATTGTTTTAGTGAATTCTAACATAAATTTATATAGACTTTTCTTTGATAAACCTTATTTTCACAACCTTGATCATTAATCATATAACCTGTTTTGCTACATAAAAAAAAAGACATGTAGATGATGAATTTATAACATTATAAGAAACTGTAACAGTTTTAACTTTTATTTTTATTTTTTTTTCCATTATTATTATTATTATTATTATTTTCCCTTTTCTTATATTTATACCTATACATTTAATAAATAATTTATAAATTCTTTACAATCTTGTTTTATATAATTTATGGGTAATGTCTAGATAAATTTGTAATATCTAAATAATTAATTTATAAACTATATTTATTGGGAATTATATTTAGCATATCAATTATTTAACTAGATCGTTATACGGTATTCTTAACGTTTAGGGTAATCGTGTTCGTTCTCTTGGATTTCCCAACCCTTACTCGTGCGTTATTTCAAGGAAATCGCATACGCAGCCAATGTGAGTATACTCGATCCCTTTTTCCCCTTTACACTTTGGGATGCAACATGTATAATTATGCAAACAAATTTTGAACTAAACATACTCAATCTTTGAACGAAGCATGAAACTAATGTGACTTACTTGCTATTCTTGTATGCTCTATGAACGATTTGGAACGTTATATGCTCATTGACTTGCTCGCCCACCTTAACAGTTATAGCGCTATAGGATTAACGCCCCGCCTGCTATTCTATTGGGTATTGTTAAGTTACCACCCCGCTGAACTATTGGGATTAGGCTATTTTATGCGTTGTGTTCTAGGGTTTGATCATATTGTACGCCAAAATTGCATACTAGTAATCACATATTATGAATCATGTTGGATTCAGTTTTTATTCTATTATGCTATGTATTCAAACTTGTATACTCGCCAACTTTTGTTGATTTTATTTTAATACATGTTGCAGGTTGTTAGACAAGACGATGAAGAAATCAAGTTAGGATGGACTTAGATACTCATTCAATAATAAACACTGTTGTTGCAATTTGTCTTTATTTGAAACAATGTATTCAAATTTTAGTCATTAATGAAATTGGATTTAAATTATATTGTCACATAGTGTTATGATGCTTTTGAGCGATTTGTTCGTCTCATCCCGATGTTTCCGCCATCGGTTGGGGTGTGACACTTGTCTCCTTTGAATCTTCAAAACCTCAAGGTGTTCTTGAAGATTTTCAAGTTTTCTTCAAATCTTCTGCAGATTTCTTTCCTAATCTTTATCAGTTACCTTGTTTCTTCAAGAATTTCTTATCTCAATGTCTGAGAACATAGAAGATGTCGTGGTGGTTGCAGAAACCGGTGGTGTAATGACGCCGTTGAAATGGGAGGAAGGTCTATTTGAACAGGTGGTCCCGGGCCACCTGTTTTCCGGCGGATGGGACGCCCGTTACCTGGCCAAGGGCCAAACTGTTGCCAACGCGCCTCCTGGTTATATTACCCTTTTCGTCGATTTCTTCGGAGATGGTAACTTCCGACTACCTACTACCCATTTCTTTGGGTCTTCCTGTCCTATTATGGCTTTCAAATCTCCCAACTTAGCCCATTGGGTATGGTTAGGGTGAGTCACTTTGAATTCTTCTGTCGCTCACAGGGAGTTAAGCCCACTGTTGAGAGGTTTAGGGGTTCCTACCAGTTGCAGTGCAACTTGGGATTCTATTCTTTCACCACGCGCGGCACAAAGAAACTGCTTATCAACCCTCCTAAAAGTTACCATGACTAGAAAAGTAAGTTTTTTTACATTCGCGAGACGGTAATCCCTATTGCCATGGAATTTCGTGAGCCTGTTCCTGTTCCTGTTCCAAAGGAAGAGATAAAGGTGCCTAAGGGCGTGGCTTGGTATGAGGGTTTGCGCGCACTTCCCAACCAGGCTTTTAGCGAAAATGTTCTTGTGGCAGCCGGTATGAGTGACAAGTGGCCACATGATAGCAAAGAAGTACCTGTGTTACTCATGGAAGGTGCAGGTAGTCTTTAACTCTTTGTTTACATGCCAAATCTTATTTGTTTCAAAATAGAAAGCTCATAAGATACTCTTTTGTCTGTAGAGGTTGATCTATACCACAAGGCTTTCCCGGCCTATGTGGGTGTAATGGGCGCGAGGCCTCTCAGGGACGGAGAGGAATACTGGTATGAGCAGATAAGGGGCAATTTCATGTATCCACCGGCAAACGCCTTCGTTGTGCCGCATGTTGCTACTGAAGGTGCGCATGTACTGTGAACTCTAGGACCTGTAGGGCCATAACTCCTGCTGGGGAATAGATTGTACTGCTTTCCAGCGAGGAGTCCATTGCTTCTTCCTAACATGAGTTGAACATCCCTCCTTACACGTTTGCAGGTAGCTTGCACGAGTTAGGCGTGGTTCCAAATGGCCCAAAACCTAAAAGGCCAAGCAAGAAAAAGAGTGCACCGGTTGCTGGGGGTTGCGCCCCAAGAAGTCGGAAGCGAGTGTTGCAGCGTCTAATGCTGCTTCGCGCAAAGGTACGGCTCGCTCTCGACAACTTAGTTTAGAAGACTTTGTAATTGTTGCTGACTTTATGCAAGAACTTTATTCAATAGGTGGGAGGTTTACAGATGCTGGCGCGGCCGACGGAAGAGCTTTGGGAGCGTAAGCTCCAGAGGCCAACCCTCCAACGCGACCCGCACTTCTACTCCTGTAGCGCAGGAGCCTGAGATTGATCCCACCCCAGAGTTGACCCAGAAAGACGCTTCAAAGCATCAGCACGAGGAGACCGGCCCGAGCCCTGCGCCAACAGCCAAAAAGGTGGTCTTCCGTAAGCCGGTTATAGGAAAAAAAGGCTGATTTTGGGTCCCTGATGTCAGGGATCTCGCATGGTAAGTATAGTATGGGCTCATGCTTTCAATGTTCATTTCTTATGTTTCGTTTTCTAACATTGTGTGTTGCACAGAGCCGAAGACAACCCAATCAAAAATCAGGATCATTCACTCTAAGTCTGGACCGAGAGCACCTTCACCTCCACCCACTTGTGTCACCAAAAAAGTGGAAGGTGCGCCTGGGGCCAGCACCAAGGAAACGACGTAGCCTGAAGCTAGAGTTCCTGTCTCTGCTGCCGCTCCCAGTACTGAAGGCGTCACCCCTAGCAGTGAGCCTGTTCGAGTGGTTGAGAAGACGGTTCAGGTGGAGAAAGTAGTTGGTGTTGAAAAAGCCAGTGAAGTGGAGAAGATTGCAACCGTTGGGGTTGAAAAACCTGTTCAAGTGGTTGAGAAGTCGACTCAAGGGGTCAGGCAAGAAGCCGGTGACGTTAGTAAGGATAAAGGGGCTGAGGTACCACAAGCGCAAAGCACGGATGGTGAGCGTGTTAGTTCTTTCAGTGTACAGCACAAAAAACCCTCATTGATCCATCCTGAAGACACACTGGGCGATCACTATTATCGTTCATACGACGACAGTCGGGTCGGGGAAGTTCATGTCCCAGTCTGGAAATTGAAACAAGGTGACACTTTCTCCACCTTCGCGTCGTGCTGAGAATGGTTTATGAGGACTTTTCCCCCTGCTGAGGTCTTGCACCAGAAAAAACGTAAACACAAGAAGCTGTATCAATCGCACGTGGTCGTGCAAGCTAATCAGGTTTCAACTAGCAACCAGATTACGCGTGAATGGCGCACCATGCATCATGAACGTGCTGAGTGGGAAGAGTACCGAATTCGTTTGGCCGCTGATGCCAAAAATTTTGAAAAAAGCCAAAGCTAAGTTGGCTGAAAAAGATGCTCAGTTTGAGGCCGAGAAGAACAAAGAAGAATGGGGCCTTGTGGGCCTCAAGAAAAAGTTGCAGGCCGCTGAAGACATGCTTGTAGAAGAGCGCCGATAGTGGCGCAAAGCGTGCAAGATAGATAATGATAATATGCACCGTGCGCGCACTGAAATCACAAACTTGAAGGCGCTGGCTCAAGTTTATGCCAAAACCATTGCAGACTTGAGTGCTCAGAACGAGGAGCTTACGAAGTCAAAGGTTGATTTTGAAGAGAGGTACGAGGCTACCAAAGTTCACTGCGAGCGTGCGGAACAAGTAAATGAAATTCAAAGGCTAAATGACATTTTCTCTGCGCAGGAAGAGTTGAAGCAACAACTCATCTCTAAGGATAGAAACATGGCAGGTAAGGATGCTGAGATTGCAGAACTCAAGCGTCGCTTGCACAAGTCACAAGAGAAGGTGGATTCTCTTGAAATTGACTTGGAAGCAGAGAAACTAACGGCCGATGGGGTTGTAGAGGCGCATGAAATCTCTCAAAAATCCTTGAACGTCGCCCAAGACAATTTTGCTGAAATCCAATCAACAGTCGAGCCTTTAGTAAAAAACTTGGAGTGGTTGCAGCAGTATGGGATTGCGCATGTAAGTTACTTATTATTTCTTTTTTGTTGCGTTTACTACCATCTGGTAAACTTACTCTTTAATCTCATGACAGGTTGCGAATGTGGTGTTGAATTCGGCCGAGCTTGACCAGACTGTGGCGGCGCTTACAGTTGCAACGCGCCACATGGGCCACCGTGAAGGTTGTGCAGAATGTGTGTCGCATGTTGAGGCTGCGCTTAAAGTCAACTAGGACAAAAGCCATTGTTCCACTAGTGCTGAGGTAGAGACAATTTTCGCAAAGGCTCAAGAAAGTTATAACCATCTTGCCTTGCCTATTATGGACCTAGTCTCTGATGCCCTTCAACATGATGACTACGTCGCGTGCCTGAAGACTATATTCGAGGTCCATGGCGATGAAGATTTCAGTCTCGGTGAGGATGAAGATGAAGAGAATGCCGGTGGAGCGGCGTGAGAGCCTGTTATTTTGAATTTGTAAAGAAGGCATGTATGCCTTGTCTTTTATTAGTTATCTTGTATGTTGAACAAACAACCATGTAATTCGCGCGCCTTGTGCTTTTAATACAAAGTGACATTTCTGCCATTTGATTATCATGTTACAATTATTGCATGCGTTAGAAACATTGTTTAAGTTGCGCGTGTATAGAAGTAAGTGTGGCTCATGTTTGAACGATGTAATCTGACTCGACGCTACTTCACGGGAGCCTTGGAGATTAGCTAGTTCATGAGCTCGTAATTTAGCTTTGTCGTTTTTGCGTGAACTCAAAGTTGAAGCATGTATTTGTAATTTGAATTTACCGTAGGAAATAACAAGGAGAATAATGTAAACAACACTTGTATTAGTAAACTTGTCAGGAGCGCGACCATCGCTTACAAAGGTTGTGTATTACATGTAAAAAAATTTCTCAGCTGTCATGTGTCCTAGGTGCGTGGAACAATACGACCATCTAAAGTACGTAATTGATACGCGCCTTTGCTGGCATTAGAGGCCTCATTGTTATGGGAAAATATGTCTTATGTGCCTCTCCTCAACATCAGTTGTGTTGACGGCCGTCAAGCGTGGTGGAGGGAGTCTGATTTTAACCGGGATAACCGCCCCTAAGCCATAGATTTGGCTAAGAGAGGTCTCGCCGTTGTTTATTTTTGGCAGGATACGATGAGCCCAATGTGTTAGTGAGCTCATCGACCAATCCTCCATCCAGTCCTCTAGATTTTCTTTGTTTCTTTGTGCACGTTCTTCACCAGGTGCTCTATCTTACCACTCTTTAGGGCCTTCTCGATCTCCGTGCGCAGGCTAAACAATCATCTGTCAGGTGCCCTGTGTCCTCATGAAATTCGCAGTATAATTTAGGGTCTTGGTCCTTTTTATTGCGCATCGCTAACGGAGCTTTGAATTTCAGGTTCTCTGTGTTAAGAATCTCTAAGGGCGTCTTAGTCAGCGGAGTCCAATGCTTCTTTCTATTCTCGCTTTTTGTTGCTTTTTTGTACCTAATCCTGTCGATTATGGCACAGGCGTCTTCACCATGGTGATGTCTTTCATCATCGCTGCTGGATTGGTTTGACCTCCGGCAAGAATGTCTCTTTCTCTTGTCGCTCCTGCTGGAGTCATGCGCATAGTCATTTAAGTAATGATCCCTTGAATAACGAATGGACATTGATCCAGTCAATGTTTCCTTGTCTGTGCGATAATTTATGCTGCCGCCATCAGCTTGTCCCATTGTTCGGGCATACCATCTTTACCCGTGATAGTCCTGATTAGGCTATCACATTGTATTGCCTTCTTGAAATGGGTGCGCATGAGGTCTTCACAAACGTTCCCTATTTCAAGACACTCCTTGTTAAAACGAGTGATGAATTCTTCCAAACCTTCGTTCTCGCGCCTCCAGATGTCCATCACTTCTGAGGTGTCGCGCTTGTGCCGCCTCTGTTGGCTGAAGTGAGCGAGGAATTTTTCTAGAAAATCCGGCCAAGATTTTATTTTACCTGCAGGGAGGCTGTCAAACCACGCACGAGCCTCCCCTGTCAGGGTTTGCATGAATAAATGGCACCACATAGGCATGGTTCATCCTCCAACTACACCAACGCTTGTAAACAATTGTATGTGATCATCCAGATCAGTTAAGCCATTAAACTTACTGACAGCTTGTGGAAGCTTGGCTTTTTCTAATGGCGCGAGGGCAATCTCGCGGACAAACTTTAATTTCTCAACTGCTGTTGCTGGTCTGTAGACCAGGCTGTAGTCATGCTCAGCCGACAGGTTGTACATTGCACGCGTCCGTGGCTTGTAGGCTTCATGATGCTTTGGGAGACGGCTGAAAACTGACGAAGTTTCTTCCTGTTGGTATGTTGAGTCAGATCCTTCTGTGTTTGTACCCCCATTCTTCGTTCATGTTGCGCGGCCCTAGCCGGCTACTGATTGGAGTTCGTTGTCGAGAATGAGTCTGGGAGTCAAAATAGCTCCCTGATTCGTCATACGTGTCGCGCTTGGTGTGAGCACTCTGTCTTCGTGGGGCGATCGATTGTATTGTTGCCTGCGCGCGTTTTCTTGGTGTGGTGTTTCATAGTTTAGCTGTCTGGTCGTTGGATCCACAAACGGAGTTTGCTGCGTTTGCGTTTGGACTGGCCCTTGTTGCGCGCACAATTGTGCATAAATAGCGTTTAGCGTCGCTTGACTTTTTGCGAACCAAGATCCGGGAGTCTCTCCCTCTTGTAATACCGATGATGCAGGTGCTGAAGGACCGGCGCCTTAATTTGTAGGCGTCACAGTTTGCGCGGTATGTGTACCGCTTGCGCGTATGCCCCTAGCATCTATGAAGTCTCCCTCAGCATACTCGTCAATGGGCTAGTTTTGGACGTACATGTTGTCCGCTGCCATACCCATTTGAGAGCGTAAACCAAGAGGAGGGAAAGGAGTACCCTGATCAGCCATTGATTCAGAGTAACACCTCAGAAAGAAGATGAAAAAGTGATTGTAAAAATCAGCAAGCCCATGTAGCCGGCGCAAGTTCAAGAAAGCTAGGTGTTTTGTCAAATGAACTAAGTGTTAGAAATGGTTCTGTCTTGGTCCTGACCTCGCGCGCGGCTGGGGCCAGAACCTTGTAGTCGACGCAAGGTCGAGGAAGCCAAGGCTTTGGATTTCTTTGGGTATGGTCTCACGCGCAACATGAGGCTAACTCATTTGGCCGGCGTAGGATTTGGGACCATACCCCTTCATTATGACTTTTTTTTTTATTTGTGATAATGGCTTGTTGGCAACCTAGGTCATCTAACACTTGTACCATGAAAAAGCTGAAATCCTAGTTGAGTTTTTTTCTCAGATGGGTTTTAGTGGAAAAATATTTAGCAAAATATTTGATTTGAAAAGTATTTACCAAAATAAGTGTTTTTCTTTATTTTTTTTTAACTAGTCTTTTATAATTTGTTTGTCTTTCTCTTAGTCTCATTGGATATAACCTAATTCAATATTAACTAAGGACCTGTTTGGTTGCCTCTGAATGGCTCCATTCAGAGGTAAACCTCTGAATCGGACAGAGGTATCCTTGTTTGGTTCACAAAAACTTCACCTCTGAACTGAACCATTCAGCTCTGAATGATTCAGCTACTTCTCATCTCTGAATGGAACTTTTGACAAGCCTGCCCCTTTGCATCTTCTTCCACAGCCCCATCATCATCATCAACAACACCTCTGAACATAAACCCTAGAAACAATCATTCACCAAAACCCACAACAAGATTCCACACCGAAAACCACCACATCCCCAAACGCCCCCGATTATCAGAACCATCACCAAACCAAAAACCCCACAAAATCGAACTCTGCTCACAGTTTCAACGAGGGAATAGAAGCAAGTACTTACCGGAAAACTTGTCGGGCGCCGCCACCGTGAACGACGGCAAAGACGCCGGAAACGTCGCCGGTTAGTCGCCGTCTCTTGATTTCTGTCTCTCTCCTCTCATCTGCCTCTCTTTCCTGATCCATCCGTCGCTCACCACCACCCGACAGTGGTGGTGGTGGTCCGTTTTGATGAAGCTGAAGAGGGGGGGGGGGGGTGTCGTCTTCGGGAGAAACCACCGAGAAAAAAAGGAAGGGCAGGGGGTGTTGTTTGCCGTCGGGGAACTCGACGCCGGCGGTTCGGCTTCCTGTCATTCCGGTCGCCGGAAAGAAATCAGAGGGAGGGAGTGGATTGGTGAGACTGTGAGAGGGTGTGTGGCTTTTCTTGTGAATGATGATGATGATATTGGTTTTTATAGAAAAAAATCAATAATGGGTTTATTTTGTGGGGAGGGGTAAAAATGTCATTTTATACTGTCATTCAGATATGGAACCAAACAGCACTTTACTGGTTCAGCACTTACCCATTCAGACCCTCTTACCCATTCAGACCTCTTATTCATTCAACACTTATTGGTTCAGATGTTGCCAAACAGCCCCTAAAAGTCTCATTGGATATAACCTAATTCAATATTAACTGAAAAAGAGGTATTGCTATTTACTAATTAATATTAGGCTTATATAAATTATAGATTGAAATTAAAAAGAAAATATTTAGTTAGATTATGATATTTTATTAAAAGGTTTTTTTTTTTTTCAATTCCACTAATGATGTTTTCTTTAGCAGCTTTTAATGAATTTTTTAATAAACAGGTTTTCAGTTTTTTTTGGAAATAGAATTGTTTTTAGACTTTTTATAAACGCTTTGTTTTAACTACACATTTTTTAAAATAGTTTAGAGAAGGTAATAAGAAACGTTTCTACAGTATTTCTTTTAAACAGACTAAAATTGAACACAACTTTTGGTGAGAAGTTTTAGAACTTGATTTTATTTTACAAACTAATTTTACAAGTTAAAGCTCATAAACAAATTAATGCATAATAGCTAAGAGTTTTTCCTCAAATAGGTATTGATGGAAAAAATATTTACCAAAATGAGTTGTATAAAAAATATTTATCAAAATAGATTTTTTCTAAAAATATATTTCCTGTCTCCTAATCTAATTGGATAGACCTAATTTAATGATAACTAAATAAATGATGCAAAATTATTATCTAATAATATAATAATAATAATAATAATAATAATAATAATAATAATAATAATAATCATTATTAGCTTTTATCGACGTTTTTTCATTTGATGTTTTCGTGGCTTTCAACTTGTGTATGTGCTTTTTGTTTTTAATTTTGTAAGAACATTCCTTTTAAAATAGTATAACTTAATTGTACTTAATTTGGCTTTTATTTTAAAAATAAAAAAAACTAAGTTTTTCATGTACTCTATATATTGATATTATTAATGTATTTATATACACAAAGCTAAAAGAAATTATTTTTAAACATATATATATATATATAGAAACGGGATCAGGAGAAAACGCCCTAAAGTGTGAGAACGGTGAGAACGCATCCTGATGGAACACGTGGCGCGAGATATAATCACGGTGTGAGGGGCTTTTTTTGTCTTTCTAATCTTCTCTTTTCCCAATTTCGTGTGTCACATGCTCTGTCATTTTTGGCGTCTAAGATTATTTTGACGTTAATTAGATTCATTAACTACTTGACGTTTTACTGTATTTTGGATCTGTCTCGTTGAATTAATTGTTTTTGTTTCACAAATAAATTTTTTTGGCGTTATGGCGTTTCCCAGATCAATTTTTTTGGCGTTCCCATTCATTAATATTTCATAAGATTACAATTATACGAAATCAAAATACTATTAGTCTTCTGTGTATGGGATTACATCAGAGTTGTACCCGTCGATTTGTTCCTCACTTTCTTCAGATTCATCATCATATTTTAGTTGGCGTGTAACACCATCATCTCGTCTCTTCTTTGTTGCAGCCTATACTTGAATATCATTGCAACCCTGGATCTTGCATCGTTCGAAGGTGCTAAATCACAGAGTTGTTCAAGGAGATATAGCCTCTCTGTCTTCAACATTTCCTCCATCGGCAATGAATATTTCACCCCGTGTCGATAAGTCACTTCAACCGTTCCTGCTTCTTCATGCACTACCCAACTGCTAACTGTTGGTAGAGGAGTATCGTCAATCATCATCATCTTCTGCTGGAAATTTTCTCTCCAATCTTCTTATTACCGTTCGAATTCTTTCACAATCGTTGGCCATTGGAACCCCCAAGGGCCAGAATATCCCTCTGAACCCTTTCATCCATACTAATTATGGTTTTGATTGTCCTGACCTTCACCCTTCTCCTATCAGAGAACTTTAGGATGAAACGTCTCTTCGACCTTTCAAACCTCCATGCAATAACCTTAGCCATTCTTAAGTTTTTGGCGCTTTGGACTATATTTGGCATTTTAGACAATGTTTTGGCGTGTTAAGTTGTGTTCTCGTGTTCTACTTTTATAATTACTTTTTTTCCCGCCATGTAGGATGCAGTCTTATAAAGTGACAGGTAATTATGGCGTTTTGAAAAGATAAAATAAACTCAATTCCCCATGTATTGCCTTTTAATATAATAAATGTTAGTAATAATGTTCCCGTCGCTTCATTTTTACTGTTTGTAGTTACTGTTTTTGTTTCAGCTTCATCCGTTTATGGCTGTAACACGTCCCATCTTTACTACTGTAATTATGGCGTTTTGTATTTCCAATGATGTTTAGATAAAGATGGCACTTTTGTTCTATTCTCTTGCACATTGTTTTATACTTTTTTTAGATTTATTGTATAGTACTTGTCCAAAGTAATTTTATTATAGTTTGTTAGTTTGGGCGTTTTATGGCATGATGACGTTTCACAATCATTTGCCCTTTTGGCGTTTTATTATATTTTTTCTTTTAGAGAATTAATATATTTTTGTTCTTAGCTGAAAATTACATAACAAACAACAGAAAAAGAAAATAAAAAAAATAGAGACAATTTATCTTCCAAATATTCACTGTCATCAGTCTCTTTCTTCTTTTTGAAACTACAAGAACTGTCACAAATAAATGGCGTTTTGGTTTTTGGTGTGGTTTTTTGTTGTTCGTGTGTTGAAGTGGGTTTGTGGATGTTGGAGACATAGATCGACGACGTGTGGGTGGATGCTATTTTCCCGTCATCTTCATTATCATCATCGAAGCCAAAGTAGCATTTAGACTGGGATCGGTCTCTTCTCCTCATCCAAACCTTCTTCAAAAACAAAGAAGACAAAATGACATATCGGTGTCATTAGTCTCTTTTTATTGAAATTTGCCCATCTCATGTAGCAAAATCTTACTCCCCTCACCTAACAAACCATTTAGAGAAATTTCATGCAGAACATTATTGAGTATCCAAGAAACAATGTTTGCCATCGTTGATTTTTCTAATTTTTTGGCGTTTTACAGTGAGTGGTATTTAGGAACCATTGTGTTTGTGTTTTTTTGGTCTGATCAACGAAAGGTGCTGAGACGTTTCTCTTAATAGGATGTTTTTGGCGCGTAGTTTAGGCGGGATATTATTATAACAATAAATGCAATTAATAACGTATCCGGTTTTGCTCAGCTTTATCTGTTAAGTTTGTAAGGCTTGGCGTTTATATATTATGGCGTTTTACATTTTATGGCTTTTTTGTAGGCTAAGACCTTAACTAAAACACGGAAAAACTACGCAGTAATAAAATTGGCATTTTGTATTTCCTTGGCATTTTATATTTCAATGGCGTTTTATGTATGAAAGGATGTTTACCCTTGGTACCCTTAATGAAGCGCGTCCACATAATAAAATTAACGTTATTTACGAAAATGCTACCGCGCCAATCTAGTCCATAGATTATTTTGATTGGACGATCCATAAGCGTTCTCACTGTTCTCACACTTTTCACTGTTTTCTCTAAATTCTGACCCTACTGTTCTCACACTTTTCCTCGTTTTCCATAAATCCTGACCATATATATATATATATATATATATATATAGTGTATTCACAATATAAATACAAAAACATATATATTAATTTTTTTAAATTAAGCATATCTTATCATTCGAAATAATTCGTAGTCTGGATAGTTTAACTATTATGAATTAATTTGTTTACGAGCTTCAACTTTAATCCGAATAGTTTAACTAGTATGCATTAATTTGTTTATGAGCTTCAACTTGTAAAATTAGTTTGTAAAATAAAATCAAGTTCTAAAACTTCTCACCAAAAAATGTGTTCAATTTTAGTCTATTTAAAAGAAATACTGTAAAAAGGTTTCTTATTACCATCTCTAAACTATTTAAAAAACGTGTAGTTAAAACAAAGCGTTTATAAAAAGTTTAAAAAATAAAAAAACCAATGTCTAAAAAACTGAAAACATGTCTATTAAAAAATCCATTAAAACCTGTTAAACAAAACATCATTAGAGGAACTTAAAAAAAACTTTTAATAAAATATCATAATCTAACTAAATGTTTTGTTTTTAATTTTAATCTATAATTTATACTAGCCTAATATTAATTAGTAAATAGCAATATCCTATTTTTTAGTTATTATTGAATTAGGTTATATCCAATGAGATTAGAGCATTCACATCCAAGGCATCATATTGTGAGTGTGGGGTTTTTAAAATGTAAAGAGTATAAAAAGTGGTTGTGAGTGGAGGAGAGAGAAAATATTACTGTTCATCTGTATATTTGGGGGGACACTGTTCACCCACTATAATTTTTTAATATATATTGAAAGTGGTTGTGAGCGAAGGAGAGAAAAAAATGTAATATATATTGAAAAGGAGAGAGAAAAAGTATTTGTTTTTAGTGGAAATATATTGATATAGGAGTTGTTTTTTAGTGGAATGTATGTATATTTTTAGTGGATTGGATGTGAATGCTCTTAGGAGAGAGACAAAAAAAAAATTATAAAAGACTAGTTAAAAAAAAACAAGGAAAAACACCTATTATAGCAAATGCAATTCAAATCAAATATTTTTAGTAAATATTTTTTCCACTAACATCCATTTGATTAAAAAAAAAAAAAACCAACTATGATTTTAGCTTTTTTAAAGTACAAGTGTTGGATGACCTAGGTTGCCAACTAATCATTATCACAAATAAAAAGAAGTCATAACGTGATCAACTTTCAAAACAAAATTTTGAAAGCAACCAACAAGAAATTTCATGGTAGTATTCATTTGGGAAGAAAAGGAATTTTTTTTTTTTTCATTTTCTTCTAGATATTTTAATAGTTTCCTGTAGAAGACAAGTCCTAAATAAATACTACCATGAAATTTCTTCTTGATTGCTTTCAAATTTTTGTTTTGAAAGTTGATCAAGTCATAACTTTTTTTTTTATTTGTGATAATGGCTAGCTGGCAACCTATATCATCTAACACTTGTACTTTAAAAAAGCTGAAATCCTAGTTGAGTTTTTTCTTAAATGGGTGTTAGTGGAAAAAATATTTACAAAAATATTTGATTTAAAAAGAATTTAACAAAATAGGTGTTTTTCCTTGTTTTTTTAACTAGTCTTTTATAATTTGTTTGTCTCTCTGCTATTTTTATTGGATATAACCTAATTCAATATTAACTAAAAGTCTCATTGGATATAACCTAGGGGTAGTGATCCTGTACATTAATCAAGAAGTGTGAGAAATGTATTATAACACTATATATAACACTATATAACACTATATAAACATCGTATAACAATATGTAACACCATATAACACTATATGACACTATATAACAATATATAACACTATACATCTATTATAGACATGCTAACAGACAAACTATAGTGTTATATTTGTTATATAGTGTTATATAGTGTTACATATTGTTTGTTATACGGTGTTTATATGGTGTTATATAAAGTGTTATAATACACTTCTCACACTTCTGGATTAATGTACAGGATCCTCTATCTATAACCTAGTTCAATATTAACTAAAAAAATAGGGTATTGCTATTTACTAATTAATATTAGGTTTATATAACTTCTAGATTAAAATTAAAAAGAAAACATTCCGCTAGATTATGATATTTTATTAAAAGTTTTTTTTAATTCCTTTAATGATGTTTTCTTTAACAGGTTTTAATGAATTTTTTAATAGACAGGTTTCCAGTTTTTTAGACATAGATTTTTTTTAAACTTTTTATAAACGCTTTGTTTTACCTACACATTTTTTAAACAGTTTAGAGAAGGTAATAAGAAACGTTTTTATAGTATTTCTTTTAAATAGACTAAAATTGAACACAACTTTGGTGAGAAGTTTTAGAACTTGATTTTATTTTACAAACTAATTTTACAAGTTGAAGCTCGTAAACAAACTAATGCATAATAGCTAAACTATCCGAACTAAAGTTGAAGTTTCTAAAAAAATTAATTCATAATAGTTAGGGCTGTAAACGAACCGAACAAACACGAACGAGGCCTTGTTCGTGTTCGTTCGTTAAGGAAATAAATGTGTTCACGAACGGTTCACGAACACTTACCGAACGAGATTTTATGTTCGTGTTCGTTCATTAAGGAAATGAGCGTGTTCACGAACGGTTCACGAACACAAGCGAACACAAATAAATTTGGCGAAAGCGATGACGGATAAAGGTGGATGGCCCAGAGAGTAACACTAGAACTTGAATTCCTTATTGTGGAACGGAGGTAGATCATATTCGTCGATGTAAATAATGAGAAAAGAAAGAAAAAATGTGCATAAACAAGGTGAAAAAGGGTTTTCTAGTTTAATTGTTAGGGTAATGATATAAATAAAAGTTTAATAGTATAAAAGGTATAGATAAAATATATGAAAATATAAAAATCTTTAATTAAAACACGAACATACGTACATAAACGAACGCAAATGAACGAATGTTCATGAACACCTTACCGAACGTTCACGAACACAATTGAACGAACGAGACCTTTGTTCATGTTCGTTCATTTAACTAATCGAACGGAATTTCATGTTCATGTTCGTTCGTTTATTAAACGAACGAACATAAACGAACTTCCCGCCGAACGGTTCACGAATTGTTCGCTGAACGTTCGGTTCGTTTACAGCCCTAATAATAGTTAAACTATCCGGACTACGAATTATTTCGAATGATAGGGTATGCTTAATTTTAAAAAACAACACATATTTTTTTTGTAAGTAATTCGTATTTCATTGTTATGTTGTTACTTATATTGTGAATATACTTAATATATATATAGGGGATGGTTATCTTGATAAAGCTAAATATTGCGAGAACCGTGAGAACGAATGAAAAAACTAATCAAAACCAATTTTTTTTTGTACAAACCTCATAGTAATCAAAGTACAATATCAAAAAAAGTATTTACAACATCAAATAATTAATTTCTTCTCTTAAATCACTCTTATTAGATTTTTTACCCATGTGTAAATATAACAAATTTATACATGTGTAAACGGCAAACTTACACATGTGTAAATTATCTTTATATATGAATTTACGTAAATTTAAGCGTGTAAATGAAATTTCTAACATTGTACTCGAATAATAATGATAAGTGTAAAAAAAATTGAATTTGAATTGTTTTTGAACAAGTTCTTGCGGTTTTTTCATTTCTTCTCACGGTTCTCACAATATTTAGCGTTCTTATTTAAACCTTCCCCTATATCTATTATATATTATAAATGAAAGGTGATTTGGGCCACGTGTCACTTGATTAGGGCATCTATTTTTCCCTTTTCCCGCCCTACAGTACCATCCCCTCTTTTCTTTTATCCACTGCTTCATTCTTCTCCTTTACTTTTTGATTTCAAAACCCTACCTCATTATCCTCGCCACCATCTCCTCCCTTTCTCTGTGATGAATCTTTATGAAGGCGATTCTAGGGTTTCTTTCCCAGTCGCTTCAAGATATATGCTTTCTCAGTGATGACTTATTTGCATCTTTTGATTTCCAGAAACCCTAATATCGGCTCATCAATGGATTATTTGCATCTTTTGATTTCCAAAGTGTTCTTCTAACCTAATCTGCAATCTCAGTAAGTTTACGATTTTTCGTGATTTATTTTTCTTTATTTTGATATTTGTTATCCTACTCATTCATGTCTTGAACGATTAGGGGTTTACTTTGCTATCTTTCATTCTACACATTCATCTCTTGAACATCTCTTCAATCGGTTGCTACAAGATGGTAAGCTAATCTTTTCATTCGGTTTCCATGTTGGTTTGTGTTGTTTGACGAATAACATAATCTTATGCTTGAGTTTTTGTAGGGTTGGTGTTTACTTTTCTCAGTTTCTCTTTGTTTTAGCTAGACGCTTTTATGATTTGATTTTTTGGTGCTGTTTTGTTTTTAGGCTTTGCCAAATCATCAAAAATCAATAGGTGCTAGGATTTTAAGATGAGAACAGAGAAAACTAATTTTATGTGGTATGATATTTCGAGGCTTTTGGAGATGATATAGTATCGATTATAGATGAGAACAGAGAAAACTATGTTGCTGCTTTTGGAGATGATATAGTATCGAGTGTATTATGTGGTATGATATTTCGAGGCTTTGTTGTTCTATTAACATTCGGAAACAATTTGATTAACATACGAGAGTATGGTATTTATAGTTGCAAGCGTACCGGATGCAAAGGTTGATGAAGATAATTGTGTGATCTTTTTCCACACTGACCAAGGAGTGAAATTTGTGGACCGCCTTTCTTTCTGTTCATGAAAGGAATAGGTAGGCAAATCGTTTAGCTTAATTCTTTTAAGATAGTCATATATGATACAACTAAGATTGCAGATTACACTTTGGTGTGGAGCTAGGCGGCCGGCCATGAGAATTCGTGTACCCTGTTAGAGCTCGAAAAAACGTGCCCTTACGCCTTAACGAAATTTGGTATTGGGCTCACTAAAGGTCTAAACCTAATGCCAATGGGCTAATAACTAATCTAAACCATAAGAATAGTTTTGTATGTGGGCCTATGTTGGTGTTTGTATGGGTATACCATATTTAAAAAATATTTTACATGTACATATTGGGTTTTTTCATAAAATATTTGTATATTCATGTAAATTCTTGAAGGTCTAATCCCTTCCAAATCATTCTTGACGCTGTCATTAACAGGTACATTTGTTTTAACTTATTTATTTAATGAGCTTAATATAATGCTGGTTGATCCGTTTGAAAAAAAAAATGTAACCCATATATCCAAATCAGATTTAAAAATGTTAACGATTTGTATTATAACATATCTATTTTAGCCTTGCCTGATTAGCTTTTTTATTTTCAATTTAATAGCATGCAGCAACTATTATTGACGATAAAATGTATATATTTGGTGGAAATCATAATGGCCGTTATCTTAATGATCTTCAGGTATGGGACTATATGGCCAAAATAAATGCCATTACTTTTTTTGCATTATTTTTTGTCCAAAAAAATATTCTATTTTCTCTTTTCAAATTAATATCGTTGGGTTGCACTCTCAATAGTGTGGATATTGTTGCATACATTTGATTTACAGAATTGGACATGGTCAAAGGTTTAAGTCAAAGCAAATTCTGAGGATCCAGGGAGAGTAAGTCCTTGTGCTAGGCATTCTTTGGTTAGTATTGAAATCTGTAGTTTTAAGTAGATTACAAACTTGTGAATTGTTTCCATAACATCAATACATCACATGTGATTTTCAATCATTTTGTTGTCTAATATAACACGATATAACGTGTTGATATGTAGATACCATGGGAAGGAAATAAGCTTATATCAATTGCAGGGCATTCAAAGGATTCTTCTGAAGTTATTAATGGTTTGTTTGAACTTGATCTGTGTTTTCACTTTACCAATTAAGAGTGGTATCTCCCTACACATTTAAAAAAATATTGTTAATAAGAGGTGGCAATTTTGACCCATTGACTTATGAATAGGCCAATTCTGTATGTGCCTTATTTTAAATGGGCCAAACAGAAAAATATAGCTAAAATGAGAAGGAGTCAAATGGGTATAACGGGTCAACAAGGTTGAAAGTTGTGCTCATGATGTTCTTGGATCTTTTATGCTGTGTGAGCAATAAGAGCTAGGAGTATCAGGGCTGTCTATGCTAGAATTGCTACTGGAACCTGCCGCTGTTGTGGAACTCCATAAATTATGATAATATTCAGAAAGTGCTGCTGCAGGTCCTTTGGAAATCCACATCGCTGCAAGTTCAATGGATAATCCACCATCGGACCTGTATCTTGGGTCTTTTCATGCTGGTGACGATGTTGGCTCCCAAAGGGGTACCTCGGATCTGCTGCTCTTTAGAAAACTACAGGAGCTGATGTTTCTGGTTTTCTGTTCTGTCCATTCTGCTGCTAGGGGTACTCACGAGAACTGGATGCATCAGTCCTGGATGGTTGTTCGCATCGTCAAGCATGCTATGGAGAAACAACCGTATAAAGGTTGATGGTTGTTCGCATCGTCAAGCACGCTATTGAGATCATCCACCTTTTCAACGATGCTAATCCCATCCAAATCATTCTTGACGCTGTCATTAACAGGTACATTTGTTTTAACTTATTTATTTAATGAGCTTAATATGATGCTGGTTGATCCGTTTGAAAACAATGTAACCCATATACCCAAATCAGATTTAAAAATGTTAAAGATTTGTATTATAACATATCTATTATATATAATAAATGAATTTACATCGAACTATTTGATGGCAACTTACATTAAACCACAGGTAACATATTTTGGAACTGATGCTTAAAATATGTATGATAATCCTTATACTAACTTGAAACCATACTTGAAGGTATCACTCCTTCTAGGAATACTTGAAGGTATCACTCCTTCGAGGAATTGTGATGGGAGGTGATGCAGGCGCTTCAATACACGGTAATACCAAGTAACAGTTGTTACTGATAATACGGTATTTCTTCTTGCCATATGCATCCACCTGAGCATCTACTTTTGCATTATGTAGTGGTTTCTCTAAATTTGATAGCATCATTTGGCAGGTTTTTGGATGCCAGAGACTGCATTAGGGTTATTCCCAGATGTAGGTGCCTCTTATTACTTATCAAGACTACCTGGATTCTTTGTTCAATTGTTTTTTTATTTTATTTTTTGCAGTCATTTATTTTTGACGTTTTTTATTCTCAGACACCACTGATGAGAATCTGCCAGAAGTTTAAACTTCAACCCATTTCTGGGGTATCTTTTTATCTAATATATTTCATCTAAATTTATTTGTTGCATTAATGTAATTGGTCACTAAGCTTTGTTTAGGTGTTTGCACTTTTTATGGTTTGATAAAAAGCAAATAAAGCAATACGTGTACGTATATATAGAGAGATAGAGAGAGACGGAAAAGAGATAAGCTTAACCGACAGTGGAGAAAGTAACTATTTGGCAAGCTAAGTCTGAACTGGAAGATCTAATGGCCGATTCACATTGGGAAGATGGATCAAGTCCCAATTTGGCCTCTGAGAACAATCATCCATGCTATATAAACAAGGAAATCACTATAGAGTTTGATTCATCATGTGGTACAGTTAAGCAGAAGCCGTGTAGTGACGACCCTCGTGAGCTAAGTTACAGACTACTTAAGCTACACAGCGTATAAAAATGTTGCCATTCTTTCAAAGTAAGTTTCTCTTTCAGCTGCAAAATGATACCAGTAATATGATTATTTTTTGCATCAGATCTGTATTATTCAGTGTTCTTAAGATTATATTGTTTGTAAAGTTCCTCATTTAGTTTTTTGGCGATTATTTTGTAGTGATAGTGTTATCTTTTCATTGCAGAAAGGTAGTCCTTATCTCGCTATATATTGTTGGGGGTTTATGTTTTTTTCGTCTATCGTCATGATGTAACACCTCGTAAAATCATGACCAATGATGCGTTGACACGTGTACTAAACCCTAATGAAGTCAAACGTTGACTATTAGGGACTAATTTTGCGAAAAATAAAAAAACTTTGAATGTGGAAGGACTGAAAGTGTTGACATGCTTAAACTAAGCCTCTGAATAACAACACACAGTATTTATAATTATATTTGAGCCACTTGTTGATCGAAAGGAACCGTTTACGTAATTAATTAAAAGTTTGCGCAATGAAGGGTTAAAAGCGTCAACATGTTTAATTATACCTCTGAGTGACCTTTTAACAAACCCAGAGTGTTATAATATCTGATTGTATTATGGGGAATACATAATATTGGCCATATAGGGCTTTAATGCCGATATATGATAATACGCACTAGTTTGTGCGTTAAAAGGATTAAAAGTGTCAACATGTTAATTCTTACCTCTGAGTGACCTTTTAACGAACCCGAAGCATCTATGGACTTGTTAATGGTTTTAAAAACCTAGTATAACACTTGTAATCATCTCATGATTTCCCTAAACACATGGCATGATCTTATCCTTTCTCAAAAACTATATAAAGGCCATGAAATTTCATTTTCAAAGTGCACCATTCATTCTTTCTTCCTATCTTCTCATCTTGGAGGATCCTAAGCAATTAGGAACCACCTTTGAGTTTTCTTCAATCCATAGGACCACTTGCAAGTGTTCCTTTCATGACTAGTTCTTTTATTTGGCTTAAAAAGCCGAAAAGTCAAGCGTTTACGATAAACACTTTGACTTCTAGTTAGACCATAAACGGTCAAGCCATTGTTCGCAACGAACATGGCTACGTGATAATAATAAAAGGATGTTTACCCTTTGTACCCTTAATGAAGCGCGTCCACATAATAAAATTAATGTTATTTACGAAAATGCTACCGTGCCAATCTAGTCCATAGATTATTTTGATTGGACGATCCATAAGCGTTCTCACTGTTCTCACACTTTTCACCGTTTTCTCTAAATTATGACCCTACTATTCTCACACTTTTCCTCTTTTCCCTAAATCCTGACCCTATATATATATATAGGGGAAGGTTCATTGGGGAACACTAAAAAAGTGGGGAACAGTGGGGAACCGACTCAAACGAACTCTGATTGGACTCATTCCAGCGACGTTGAAACCGGCTCGTCGAACCCTAACTAAGATCTCTTAACCCTAAACCCTAAATCCAAACTCCTAAACTCTAAAGCCAAAAACTAAAAAATAAGGCTAAAACCTTAGCTAAACCGTAAAATCTAAACTATAAACCCTAAAAGCTAAACCCTATAGGCTAAACCTAAAGCTAAACACTAAAGCTAAACCCTAAATCTAAACCCTAAACCATAAAGCTAAACCCTAAAGCTAAACCCTAAAAGCCAAACCCTAATATATTTAGGGTTTAGGGGTTATGATTTAGGGTTTAGGGTTAAGAGATCCTAGTTAGGGTTCGACGAGCCGGTTCCAACGCCGCTGGAATGAGTCCAATCGGAGTTCGTTTGAGCCGGTTCCCCGTTGTTCCCCACTTTTTTAGTGTTCCCCAATGAACTCACACTATATATATATATATATATATATATATATATATAGTATATTCACAATATAAATACAAAAACATATATATTAATTTTTTTAAATTAAGCATATCTTATCATTCGAAATAATTCGTAGTCTAGATAGTTTAGCTATTATGAATTAATTTGTTTACGAGCTTCAACTTTAGTCCGGAGAGTTTAACTAGTATGCATTAATTTGTTTTTGAGCTTCAACTTGTAAAATTAGTTTGTAAAATAAAATCAAGTTCTAAAACTTCTCACCAAAAGATGTGTTCAATTTTAGTCTATTTAAAAGAAATACTGTAAAAAGGTTTCTTATTACCATCTCTAAACTATTTAAAAAACGTGTAGTTAAAACAAAGCGTTTATAAAAAGTTTAAAAATAAAAAAACCTATGTCTAAAAAACTGAAAACCTGTCTATTAAAAAATCCATTAAAACCTGTTAAACAAAACTTCATTAGACGAACTTAAAAAAAAAACTTTTAATAAAATATCATAATCTAACTGAATGTTTTGTTTTTAATTTTAATCTATAATTTATACTAGCCTAATATTAATTAGTAAATAGCAATACCCTATTTTTTAGTTAATATTGAATTAGGTTATATCCAATGAGACTTTTAGTTAATATTGAATTAGGTTATATCCAATGAGATTAGGAGAGAGACAAAAAAAAATTATAAAAGACTAGTTAAAAAAAACAAGAAAAAACACCTATTATAGTAAATGCAATGCAATTCAAATCAAATATTTTAGTAAATATTTTTTCCACTAACATCCATTTGATTAAAAAAAAAAAAAAAACTCAACTATGATTTTAGCTTTTTTAAAGTACATGTGTTGGATGACCTAGGTTGCCAACTAATCATTATCACAAATAAAAAAAAGTCATAACTTGATAAACTTTCAAAACAAAATTTTGAAATCAACCAACAAGAAATTTCATGGTAGTATTCATTTGGGACGAAAAGGAATCTTTTTTTTTTAATTTTCTTCTAGATATTTTAATAGTTTCATGTAGAGGACAAGTCCTAAATAAATAGTACCATGAAATTTCTTCTTGATTGCTTTCACATTTTTGTTTTGAAAGTTGATCAAGTCATAACTTTTTTTTTATTTGTGATAATGGCTAGCTGGCAACCTATATCATCTAACACTTGTACTTTAAAAAACTGAAATACTAGTTGAGTTTTTTCTTAAATGGGTGTTAGTGGAAAAAATATTTACAAAAATATTTGATTTAAAAAGAATTTAACAAAATAGGTGTTTTTTCTTGTTTTTTTTAACTAGTCTTTTATAATTTGTTTGTCTCTCTGCTAGTTTTATTGGATATAACCTAATTCAATATTAACTAAAAGTCTCATTGGATATAACATAGGGGTAGTGATCCTGTACATTAATCAAGAAGTGTGAGAAATGTATTATAACACTATATATAACACTATATTACACCATATAAACACTGTATAACACTATGTAACACATATAACACCATATAACACTATGTAACACTATATGACACTATATAACAATATATAACACTATACGTCTATCATAGGCATGCTAACAGACAAACTATAGTGTTATATTTGTTATATAGTGTTATATGGTGTTATATGGTGTTACATATTATTATACGGTGTTTATATGGTGTTATATAAAGTGTTATAATACACTTCTCACACTTCTGGATTAATGTACAGGATCCTCTATCTATAACCTAGTTCAATATTAACTAAAAAAATAGGGTATTGCTATTTATTAATTAATATTAGGCTTATATAAATTCTAGATTAAAATTAAAAAGAAAAAATTCCGCTAGATTATGATATTTTATTAAAAGTTTTTTTTTTAATTCCTCTAATGATGTTTTTTTTAACAGGTTTTAATGAATTTTTTAATAGACACGTTTCCAGTTTTTTAGACAACGATTTTTTTTAAACTTTTTATAAACGCTTTGTTTTAACTACACATTTTTTAAACAGTTTAGAGAAGGTAATAAGAAACGTTTTTTACAGTATTTCTTTTAAATAGACTAAAATTGAACACAACTTTGGTGAGTAGTTTTAGAACTTGATTTTATTTTACAAACTAATTTTACAAGTTGAAGCTCGTAAACAAACTAATGCATAATAGCTAAACTATCCGAATTAAAGTTGAAGCTTCTAAAAAAATTAATTCATAATAGCTAAACTATCTGGACTACGAATTATTTCGAATGATAAGGTATGCTTAATTTTAAAAAACAACACATATTTTTTTTTTGTAAGTAATTCGTATTTCATTGTTATGTTGTTACTTATATTGTGAATATACTTAATATATATATATATATAGGGGATGGTTATCTTGATAAGGCTAAATATTGCGAGAACCGTGAGAACGAATGTAAAAACTAATTAAAACCATTTTTTTTGTACAAACCTCATAGTAATCAAAGTACAATATCGAAAAAAGTATTTACAACATCAAATAATTAATTTCTTCTCTTAAATCACTCTTATTAGATTTTTTACACATGTGTAAATATAACAAATTTATACATGTGTAAACGGCAAACTTACACATGTGTAAATTTTCTTTATATATGAATTTACGTAAATTTAAGCGTGTAAATGAAATTTCTAACATTGTACTTGAATAATAATGATAAGTGTAAAAAAAAATTTGAATTTGAATTGTTTTTGAACAAGTTCTTGCGGTTTTTTCATTTGTTCTCACGGTTCTCACAATATTTAGCGTTCTTATTTAAACCTTCCCCTATATCTATTATATATAATAAATGAAAGGTGATTTGGGCCACGTGTCACTTGATTAGGGCATCTATTTTTCCCTTTTCCCGCCCTACAGTACCATCCCTTTTTTTCTTTTATCCACTGCTTCATTCTTTTCCTTTACTTTTTGATTTCAAAACCCTACCTCATCATCCTGTCCACCATCTCCTCCCTTTCTCTGTGATGAATCTTTCTGCAGGCGGTTCTAGGGTTTCTTTCCCACTCGCTTCAAGATCTATGCTTTCTCAGTGATGACTTATTTGCATCTTTTGATTTCCAGAAACCCTAATATCGGCTCATCAATGGATTATTTGCATCTTTTGATTTCCAAAGTCTTCTGCTAACCTAATCTGCAATCTCGGTAAGTTTACGATTTTTCGTGATTTATTTTTCTTTATTTTGATATTTGTTATCCTACTCATTCATGTCTTGAACGATTAGGGGTTTACTTTGCTATCTTTCATTATACACATTCATCTCTTGAACATCTCTTCAATCGGTTGCTCCAAGATGGTAAGCTAATCTTTTCATTCGGTTTCCATGTTGGTTTGTGTTGTTTGACGAATAACATAATCTTATGCTTGAGTTTTTGTAGGGTTGGTGTTTACTTTTCTCAGTTTCTCTTTGTTTTAGCTAGACGCTTTTATGATTTGATTTTTTGGTGCTGTTTTGTTTTTAGGCTTTGCCAAATCATCAAAAATCAATAGGTGCTAGGATTTTAAGATGAGAACAGAGAAAACTAATTTTATGTTGTATGATATTTCGAGGCTTTTGGAGATGATATAGTATCGATTGTAGATGAGAACAGAGAAAACTATGTTGCTGCTTTTGGAGATGATATAGTATCGAGTGTATTATGTGGTATAATATTTTGAGGCTTTGTTGTTCTATTAACATTCGGAAACAATTTGATTAACATACGAGAGTATGGTATTTACAGTTGCAAGCGTACGTATCGGATGCAAAGGTTGATGAAGATAATTGTGTGATCTTTTTCCACACTGACCAAGGAGTGAAATTTGTGGACCGCCTTTCTTTCTGTTCATGAAAGGAATAGGTAGGCAAATCGTTTAGCTTAATTCTTTTAAGATAGTCATATATGATACAACTAAGATTGCAGATTACACTTTGGTGTGGAGCTAGGCGGCAGGCCATGAGAATTCGTGTACCCTGTTCGAGCTTGAAAAAACATGCCCTTACGCCTTAACGAAATTTGGTGTTGGGCTCACTAAAGGTCTAAACCTAATGCCAATGGGCTAATAACTAATCTAAACCATAAGAATAGTTTTGTATGTGGGCCTATGTTGGTGTTTGTATGGGTATACCCTATTTAAAAAATATTTTACATGTACATATTGGGTTTTTTCATAAAATATTTGTATATTCATGTAAATTCTTGAAGGTCTAATCCCTTCCAAATCATTCTTGACGCTGTCATTAACATGTACATTTTTTTAACTTATTTATTTAATGAGCTTAATATGATGTTGGTTGATCCGTTTGAAAAAAAATGTAACCCATATACCCAAATCAGATTTAAAAATGTTAAAGATTTGTATTATAACATATCTATTTTAGCCTTGCCTGATTAGCTTTTTTATTTTCAATTTAATAGCATGCAACAACTATTATTGACGATAAAATGTATATATTTGGTGGAAATCATAATGGCCGTTATCTTAATGATCTTCAGGTATGGGACTATATGGCCAAAATAAATGCCATTACTTTTTTTGCATTATTTTTTGTCCAAAAAAATATTCTATTTTCTCTTTTCAAATTAATATCGTTGGGTTGCACTCTCAATAGTGTGGATATTGTTGCAGACATTTGATTTACAGAATTGGACATGGTCAAAGGTTGAAGTCAAAGCAAATTCTGAGGATCCAGGGAGAGTAACTCCTTGTGCTAGGCATTCTTTGGTTAGTATTGAAATCTGTAGTTTTAAGTAGATTACAAACTTGTGAATTGTTTCCATAACATCAATACATCACATGTGCTTTTCAATCATTTTGTTGTCTAATATAACACGATATAACGTGTTGATATGTAGATACCATGGGAAGGAAATAAGCTTATATCAATTGCAGGGCATTCAAAGGATGCTTCTGAAGTTATTAATGGTTTGTTTGAACTTGATCAGTGTTTTCACTTTACCAATTAAGAGTGGTATCTACCTAAACATTTTAAAAAAATATTGTTAATAAGAGGTGGCAATTTTGACCCATTGACTTATGAATAGGCCAATTCTGTATGTGCCTTATTTTAAATGGGTCAAACAGAAAAATATAGCTAAAATGAGAAGGAGTCAAATGGGTATAACGGGTCAACAAGGTTGAAAGTTATGCTCATGATGTTCTTGGATCTTTTATACTGTGTGAGCAATAAGAGCTCGGAGTATCAGGGCTGTCTATGCTGGAATTGCTACTGGAACCTACCGCTGTTGTGGAACTCCATAAATTATGATAATATTCAGAAAGTGCTGCTGCAGGTCCTTTGGAAATCCACATCACTGCAAGTTCAATGGATAATCCACCATCGGACCTGTATCTTGGGCCTTTTCATGCTGGTGACGATGTTGGCTCCCCAAAGGGGTACCTCGGATCTGCTGCTCTTTAGAAGACTACAGGAGCTGATGTTGTTGGGTCTCTTTTCTGTCCATTCTGCTGCTAGGGGTACTCACGAGAACTGGATGCATCAGTCCTGGATGGTTGTTCACATCGTCAAGCATGCTATGGAGAATCAACCGTAAAAAGGTTGATGGTTGTTCGCATCGTCAAGAACACTATTGAGATCATCCACCTTTTCACCGATGCTAATCCCATCCAAATCATTCTTGACGCTGTCATTAACAGGTACATCTGTTTTAACTTATTTATTTAATGAGCTTAATATGATGCTGGTTGATCCGTTTGAAAAAAAAAGTAACCCATATACCCAAATCAGATTTAAAAATGTTAAAGATTTGTATTATAACATATTTATTATATATAATAAATGAATTTACATCAAACTATTTGATGGCAACTTACATTAAACCACAAGTAACATATTTTGGAACTGATGCTTAAAATATGTATGATAATCCTTATACTAACTTGAAACCATACTTGAAGGTATCACTCCTTCCAGGAATACTTGAAGGTATGACTCCTTCGAGGAATTGTGATGGGAGGTGATGCAGGCGCTTCAATACACGGTAATACCAAGTAACAGTTGTTACTGATAATACGGTATTTCTTCTTGCCATATGCATCCACCTGAGCATCTACTTTTGCATTATGTAGTGGTTTCTCTAAATTTGATAGCATCATTTGGCAGGTTTTTGGATGCCAGAGACTGCATTAGGGTTATTCCCAGATGTAGGTGCCTCTTATTACTTATCAAGACTACCTGGATTCTTTGTTCAATTGTTTTTTTATTTTATTTTTTGCAGTCATTTATTTTTGACGTTTTTTATTCTCAGACACCACTGATGAGAATCTGCCAGAAGTTCAAACTTCAACCCATTTCTGGGGTATCTTTTTATCTAATATATTTCATCTAAATTTATTTGTTGCATTAATGTAATTGGTCACTAAGCTTTGTTTAGGTGTTTGCACTTTTTATGGTTTGATAAAAAGCAAATAAAGCAATACGTGTACGTATATATAGAGAGATAGAGAGAGACGGAAAAGAGATAAGCTTAACCGACAATGGAGAAAGTAACTATTTGGCAATCTAAGTCTGAACTGGAAGATCTAATGGCAGATTCACATTGGGAAGATGGATCAAGTCCCAATTTGGCCTCTGAGAACAATCATCCATGCTATATAAACAAGGAAATTACTATAGAGTTTGATTCATCATGTGGTACAGTTAAGCGGAAGCCATGTAGTGACGACCCTCGTGAGCTAAGTTACAGACTACTTAAGCTACACAGCGTATAAAAATGTTGCCATTCTTTCAAAGTAAGTTTCTCTTTCAGCTGCAAAATGATACCAGTAATATGATTGTTTTTTGCATCAGATCTGTATTATTCAGTGTTCTTAAGATTATATTGTTTGTAAAGTTCCTCATTTAGTTTTTTGGCGATTATTTTATAGTGATAGTGTTATCTTTTCATTGAAGAAAGGTGGTCCTTATCTCGCTATATATTGTTGGGGGTTTATGTTTGTTTCGTCTATCGTCATGATGTAACACCTCGTAAAATCATGACTAATGATGCGTTGACACGTGTACTAAACCCTAATGAAGTCAAACGTTGACTATTAGGGACTAATTTTGCGAAAAATCAAAAACTTTGAATGTGGAAGGACTGAAAGTATTGACATGCTTAAACTAAGCCTCTGAATAACAACACACGGTATTCATAATTATATTTGAGCCACTTGTTGATCGAAAGGAACCGTTTACGTAATTAATTAAAAGTTTGCGAATTGAAGGGTTAAAAGCGTCAACATGTTTAATTATACCTCTGAGTGACCTTTTAACAAACCCGGAGTGTTATAATATCTGATTGTATTATGGGGAATACATAATATTGGCCATATAGGGCTTTAATGCCGATATATGATAATACGCACTAGTTTGTGCGTTAAAAGGATTAAAAGTGTCAACATGCTAATTCTTACATCTGAGTGACCTTTTAACGAACCCGAAGCATCTATGGACTTGTTAATGGTTTTAAAAACCTAGTATAACACTTGTAATCATCTCATGATTTCCCTAAACACATGGCATGATCTTATCCTTTCTCAAAAACTATATAAAGGCCATGAAATTTCATTTTCAAAGTGCATCATTCATTCTTTCTTCATATCTTCTCATCTTGGAGGATCCTAAGCAATTGGGAACCACCTTTGAGTTTTCTTCAATCCATAGGACCACTTGTAAGTGTTCCTTTCATGACTAGTTCTTTTATTTGGCTTAAAAATCCGAAAAGTCAATCGTTTACGATAAACTCTTTGACTTCTAGTTAGACCATAAACGGTCAAGCCATTGTTCGCAACGAACATGGATACGTGATTGTAATTAGGTAGGTGTTAAACCCTCAAAAGGGCACCTTCTAAGAATCACGTTTCCTTGGTCAATTGACGAGTCAACGTAATATTGTTTTAAAAAGTCAACGGGTCAGTTTTTGAAATAATTGTGATATGAGTTTAGAAATGCTCTAAAATATGTTTTATCACTTAAACAACTTGGTAATAATTATTAGAACATGTGTAAACATGTTCGGCTCGTCAATTCCAGTTTTATGGTCGGTTCGCAACCGAAAGTCGCGAAATTTGACTTCTACGTTGCCTTTCGATTATGAACCGAATTAGATTAGTTTGCTACTGATTATATGCTCCGTTATGATCTTAATATAATGTAGCATAACCCTATAAGGTTATATTACACGATCATATTAGAAATCTGAGTTTTTGCACATGTTCCGTTAATATGCCGTACTTTGACTATTATGCCCTTTTTAGCAAAAATAAGGTTTTAGACATCAATAAGCTTTCAAAAAACTTAGGTACTCATATGTTAACATGTTTAACATATTTTGATGTTACAAATCTGATCATAAACTGAGTTTGCATATAATATCGTAAATTATGCTTTAAATTGACCAAAATGCCCTTTATACGCGTAGATCGGTTTTAAGCATAATTTTTCATACCAAACTCATTGTCTACTGATGTAATATCATAATTAGGATAATTTGGGATGTTCATTGAGTTTACAAGCTGAGTTTACGCATACGTTCTTGAATTACGTCCTTAAATGACGATAATGCCCTTTTTACACCTAAAATGATTTAAACGCACAATTTTCATACAAAACCTTTTTATTACTGATATGTTATATTAATTAACATATTTTGGTCATATAAACCTGATCATAACATTATTTTTCCTAAAAGATCGCAAATATCGTCATTTAACGACTTTAAAGCTGTTTCGGCGCATAGTAAGATTTTAAACCATAACTACCAATCAAGACTTGCTACCTACTGATTTTATAAATCATTTTAAATATTTTTACAGTAGGTATATATTATAAACTCAGATTCCCAAATTAGCCTTCAAAAGTATATGTGAAATTACCAAAATGCCCCTACGGAGCATAGTTTGGTTTTAAACTATAAAACACACATATGTTTGGTATCATACTGATATTATATCATAAATAAAGTGTTTTCAAATATTATTTATGATCGCAACATTAGTTTGTGCTCAACTTTCTTTTATACTTCGTAAAATGACCAAAACGCCCTTATGAGGCATAGTTTAATTTTAAAACCTTAACGGGCATACGAGTTGATATCCTACTGATATTATGACTTGTCTAAAGTATATCGGCATATGGAACTTGTTCATGACTTATCCGGTTACTCGTTATCGCATATACGCGTACGGTTAGACTTATGTAACTAGTTTGCGTAAGTTTACCGAAGCGGGTTAAACCTTATCATTTTTACTTCAAAGTGTAGAATGTATTTAGTTTACCCATTATATACAAGTCTTCATACTTGTTGGGTCTAAATTACATTCCAATCCGGTAATCGCTTAATCTAGCGTTTTGTACCGTAAACCTTTCTTTAAACTAACTGGTCTAAGTTTACAACCTAAATAAGACCCGTTAGTAATCAAATAGGTTAATATAACATTCGTTCCAGATTTGGGGCCCCGATAAAAGATACTTGCACTTGTTTCAATAGATTATACGGCTGAGTATACAAATCTTGCATTTTAAGCTCATGTAAATACTTTTAACTTATTTTCCCTTATACGGGATTTGGGTACGGTATATAAAATACCGCTTGGTCGGGTATTAAATTTTTAATCATATGAAGGTTAAATCATTGAGATAACCCATTTAATCTGTTTTGTTTATTTTAAGCCTTTGGGGGGGGGGGGGGTTAATGACCATGTCCTGGATATCCTCCGCTCATTCATTGAAATGGCCACGACTTAAGCACGGGGTGTAGGCATACACCTGCCGGTGCGTATGTATAATAATGTACCCGCCTGTTCGAGAATAACTCGCCGCGGGATATATTATGTGGTGTGTCTATTAATCTTTAACCCGGTATTCAACCCCGGCTACTGAACGTATAACAAACATATAATTCTTTTACAAGATTATTTTTAAATAATTTATAAAAGAATATTTGTGCCTTGTGCATTTAAATCAATTTTATAAATGTTTTAAAAATGAGTCGGTTAATTGTATTTACCAGTGTAAACTGACGTATTTTCAAAAGACTAAGTGACAGGTACTATACGTAATTGGCTGGAAGCTCCTTGGTGTTAATGAAGGATCTTGCAAATCCTTAGGATGCCCTAAAGTCTGCTAAACTTCATTTTGTACATTTTATAATGATCCGCCTGTGGATTCGATATTACAAGCTCATTTATAATTAATACTTTTGCAATTTCAGACATTTGGGTTTGTAATAATATTTTATATATTCCAAGACTTCCGCTATGCTATAATCTGTGTTTGTTTGACTATGATGATATCAACTACGTCATGATACTCCCCACCGGGCTGAGCTGTAAGTATCGGGGTGTGACAGGTTGGTATCAGAGCCAACGTTTGAGTGAATTAAACACTAACCTTTCGTGTTTAATCTCAAATGACACAGTAGCATATTCTTTAGACCTTCCGAGTCTAGACTCAACATAGGAATGCTCTCATCCCTATTAAGTAAACATTGTTTTTTTATTTTATGTGTTTTGAATATGTCGCCAGGCAAATAAGCCGTTGATGGAAATTCTCCACATCCGAAGCCTAGAAATGCCAAGCTTCGTACCACGGCTAGGATAAGCGTGCAACCAGTTGGAGGAAAGACCTTTATGGACCTATTCCCAAAACCAAACCTATTTAAACTCTAAACCAGACTTTGGAGTCCATACCAGAAGGTCCCTGAGGCTCCCATATTGAAGATGATACATGTGGATGCTATTAATCCCAAATTCCCATCTCCGAGTTTTGGAATTCCGAACTTGGGCTATGCTTGTTAAAATCCAATCTGTGATCCAATTTATTTTTCTAACCATTGAATCCTTAAATTCTACTTCTACAACGGATCCTAATTTGGAATGTTCATTTTATTCACTGAATCTTCAGTGTCACTGCCGCGTATGATAGACAAAGAAGAGAAACCATCAAAATGAAGCAAGAAAGGCATTAGAATACCCTTCTTCCAATATATTTCTTTTTCCTTTAAATCCCTGTATGGGCATTTGATTATCGTAGTCCTTTGTAGACATATTATTTCATCATAGTCCTTGTAAACCTACCTCTTCTGATAAGATCCTGTATAGACGTTGTCTATCATAGTCCCTTTGAGGACATTATATTACAATATAGTCCTTTCGTGGACGTTATATTTCCATATGGTCCTTTCGTGGACATCATACTTCAAAATAGTCCTTTCGTGGACTTTATACTCCATTATAGTCCTTGCATGGTCATGTTATTTCATTAAAATTCTTTTGTAGACATGTTATTTCATTAAAGTCCCCTGGCGAATTAATAATTCATCATAGTCCTTTCGAGGACATATCGTTTCACTATAGTCCCAGTGTTGACAAATCTTATAGTCCCTATATGGACTTATATTTACCTTTCAGTCCTCGCGTGGGCTAGTATCGCTTCAAAGTCCCTATAAGGACCTATCTCTTCTATATAGTCCCAGTATGGACATTTGTTTATCATAATCCTTAATGGACATATTTTTCGACTTAAGTCCCTGAGAGGACATCTGTTCAGCAAGGTCCCATTTGTGGACATGACATTTTAATACAGTCCTTTCATGGACGTGTTATTTCATTAAAATCCCTTTATGGATAAACTATTTCGAAATAGTCCCTTTATGGATAAACTTTTATATAGGTATTCATTTCGTCCTTTATCAAATAATAGTGGAAATTTTATTCGAACTTTATCGATCTGCTAAATATTTTTCAAAAGATCTTCTTAATGGTATAACCTAGCCAATATGTCAATACAGACATGCTATGATGGTAAAACCCTCTTGAGAAAATTAATCCTTCTTAACATCTAAGAACATGTTAACACTCCTGGCAGTGTGACATGAGAAACCACACCAGCCGTCAAGGTATTTGGACTACGTCCAAGCCTTAAAGCCTATATAATCGAATTAGATCATGGCAAGTATCATCAATGTGATGATCATAATATAAACATCCATTAGTGATGAAGTGCCTACGGGCTAAACTTGTTGTCCAATAAGACAACGACAGTTGTGGTCTATGACCCCCTGTCTAAAGATATTGGACTATGTCCAAGCATAATAGTCTATATGACCAATGCGATCATGACTAATATCATCTGATACGATGATCATATTATTTAACATCCTTAGTGATGTTTTTCCTATGGGCTATAACATATTGTCCATTTGAGACATTGACATTGTGATCTTTATGATCCCCTGTCCAAGGTAGTGAGCTATGCTCAAGCCTAATAGTCTATAAATGATCAATGCGATCATGACTAATATCATCTGATATGATGATCATATTATTTAACATCCTTTAGTGATGTTTCGCCTACGGGCTATATACTATATTGTCCATTAGTGACATTGACAAAGAAGACCGTTATGGTTCACCGTCAAAGGTGATGGGCAATGCCCAAGCCTTATAGTCTATAAGATCGATAAGATCATGACTAATATCCTCAATTACGATAATTATATATACATATATGTATAAACATGTTGGTGCACAAAATGTCTGTTGATTATGTCATTATCAAGTCTTGTGTCTAGGATTGTTTGAATGATTATACATTAGAGTTTAAATTAGGGTTTTTATGATGTAAACATGGGATTTCGCTTGAAAGGGTATGATTAGACTTGAAGCGAAATCAACAAGAGAGATTTCGCTTCAGACTTCCTCAAGCGAAATCAATGTCTCTATATATAGGTGGTCAGTTCATTTGAAGCGTAATCAGTTGACTTTGTATGTGTGACGAAGTGCTGACGGATCTGTATCAGAAAACCTTGTACAAGCACTCAAATCAATCAGAAAAGAAAGATTAAAAGGATTAGAGCTGTTATGACTTAGTTTACTTTGATTCCGCCTCTGTAAACTGAGATGAATTGCCTTGACTGACGTTTAAGGGTCATAGAACGGTCCAGCAAGTGGTATCAGAGCTCAGGACGAGGAGTTCATACCATAGCAGCGGATTATTTTCTTTCTACTCATTTCTTTTTACATTTTTCAGATCTGAACAAGTTCCAACGGTCGAAATGGTCTAATTTTCGAGTATAACGTGTAAAACTGAGTTTTAACAAAGCCTACAAAGATTCGGATTAAAATTCAGCTTAAAACATATTAAAATTGGCCAAAAACAAGATTTTGCTTGAAAGGTGTTCGAAATTATTGATTGATTTCGCTTCAGATCTGACTGTTTGGACTGGTTCGCTTGAAACTCCTGAAGCGAAACAGATACTGCTGAAGCGAAATAGTTGTTGCTGGATTTCGCTTGAAGATTTTCTGAAGCGAAATAGTTGTTTTCGCTTGAAGGTTCTGTTTTGGTTGAAGCGAAATAGTTGGTTTCGCTTGAGAATCTGATCTTGTGTGGTTTCGCTTGAAGCTGAAGCGAAATAGTTTGTAGTAGATTTCGCTTGAACAGTATTTTTGTATTGATTTCGCTTGAAGCTGATTACTTCAAGAATTTCGCTTGAACTTGATAAATTTTCAAAACTTAAAAATTTTTCTAAGTGTTTGATTGATTTTTTCAGGTACGATCAAAATGGATGATATTTTCATGAATCCCTTCAGCGACATGTACGCATTCACGGGTAGTTCAGGAAACAACGATACTTCTTCAAGTGATGCAAACAAAAGTCCACCGAAAGAAAGAAAGAAGGAAGCTTGGGAGTCTGAAAGTGCATTTGGAACGTTTAACAAACCTCCAAAGCTAATGGCTATTGAGGAATACAGTAGGTGGTCTAGAAAATTCGAAGACTGGTTGATGGCATTCGCATTTCCTAGCTGGAAGAGTTTGAAAAACGGTTATGAACATGGAAAGAAATATGGTGAAACTTTAAGAGCAGCTGAGGAGATTGATTCGTTTGTAGCTGAACAAAAGTGTGTGGCATTGTTATTTCAGTCAGTCCGGGAAGATATAATCTCACTTATCGACTATTCAAATGCAAAAGATCTTTGGGAAAAGTTAGAAAAGAAATGTATAGGTAGTCAAGAAATTAAGAAAAACAAAAAGAAACTTCTTAGGAAAGAGTTTGATCTGTTTGGTTGTCTTAAGAATGAGTCGGTATGTAAAATGATAGAAAGGTTCGGTCATCTGAAGCTAGAATTAGTAAGACATGAGATTGATATTCCTGAAGAAGATCTTATCGACAAATTGTTCGATTCGTTGCCTGACGAGATGGATTGGAGATATTATGCATTGATGCTGAAGAATACCATCAAAGAACCAGAAAAGCTGACATTAGATTTGCTGATTGAAAAACTCGAGAGTCATGAACTAGAGTTGAAGAAGACGTACAAAATTAATCATTCATCTTATCAGCAGAATCTGGATTTATACTATCCAAAGAGCATGATGCCAAAAGCTACTTCTCCAAAGACTGCATTTTCTGCTGAAAATGTGTCGACAGTCGGCAAAGAAAGTCAAAGTGGTCAAAGTAGTGGAAGTCAAAGTGGTTTTCATAGTGGATCTTCATCTTCTGGAAGTCATTCTGATGCAAAGAATCGGTTTCAATGCAACATCGCAATAGACTTGAAGAATGCACAAAATTTTGATGAGGAGTCGGCCAAGCAACAAATGGTCTTTCTGGCGTCTGTTTTAGAATCCTATGAAGGATTGGTGGCTGGAAAAATCGGGAATACAAATCTGACGAAAGAAGACTACGATCAGATAGACCCTGAAGAAATGGAGCTGATCGACATTCGTTGGGCAATGGCAAGTGCAGTTCGACGTGCACAACGCTTCATGGAGATTACAGGGAGAAAAACGATCGGTGGTCCATCTACTAAGTTGGGGTTCGATAAATCAAAGGTGACTTGCTTCAAGTGTAAGCAGAAGGGTCATTTTAAGAGAGAATGCAGAAACGCGTATGCTGATGAGTCAGAGAATCCGTTTCGAGATGATTATTACAAAAAGGCAATCTACCATCAGAATAAATCTGAGCCGCCTAGATTGAAGCAGTCTGAAGATAACAGAGACAAATCAAGGGCTCTTGCTGTGATTTATGATGATGAGGGGTATGATTGGAGTAAGGAAGTTCTACCGGAAGAAGATGCGGTGGGTTACGCATTCATGGCAAGCAATGATGAACCTAAGCCATGGAAAGATGATCGTACTGAAGAACAGAAATATCATTACCGGAAGATGATTGCTGAAACAAAGATTATTAGACTTTCTCGTATCTATCTGAATGCAAGGAGAGCCAATAGATGGGATCCAGATAGAGAGTGCTATCTTGATGAGTATGGAAATATTGCAATTGATGATAGTACACTTGATATCGAAGCCATCATCAAGGAGTACAAAGAAGAAGATGAATATTGGCAACATAAGTGGTGGGGAACTCCAACTTCGAAAATGATTGAAGAAGAGAAAGAGAAAGAGAGAAAGGAGAAAGAGGAAAAAGAGAAGAAAGAAAAGCAGGTTGATACAGGCATAATTGATACTACGCAAGAGTTGACAGCTGAGAACCTGGGAGTGATGGCTGACAAAGTGCTAGCTGCAAAAGCACTTGAGGTAGATTCTAATTCTGCTACTGAGTCAAAGGAATCGGTCAGTCAAAGTGTGTCAACAAATGCGTCAGGTAACAAGATTGATGGAAATGCTGACTGCAAAAATTGCACCAAACAATGCAATTTTTGTAGCACTGTCACGTATCTTAACAATGAGAAAATCCAGAATCTGACAACAAAGGTTAGAAATGTTGAAAATCAGATTCTCGATCGTGACAAAAGTGTAAGAGCTTCAACTGAACGGAACAAAGAATTAACGGCTCAAATTGAAAATGATAAAACTGAACGTGAGAAAATAAAATCTGAAAATGAAAAGTTAATTCTTGAAAACCGTCAGATTTCCGAAAAGTTTGAGAAATTGAAAAACATTGTCAAAGATAGTGATGATCGTAATGGCAAAACTTTTAAAGAAAATGAACATCTAAGAGCTGTTTTGAGATTAAAAGAAGAATCGATTAATGAACAACTGGATCAAATTGCTAAATTGAAACTTAAAGTTCAAGAAGCTGAAATTGAGAATGAACGAATCCAGTTGAAGCTTAACAGCTATAAATCGGCAAGCTTTGTTTTGCAGCATATTGTTCCTAAACCTATAGGGAAAAACAAAGATGGCGAGGATGTGTTTTCTGATGGAACGGGTGTAGGTTTTCACAAAGTTCCACCGCCAATTTTAGACAACTACACGAAAAAGCAGTCTAGTTTGGTGGAAATTGAGGAAGAAAGTGAAGTTAAACTTCCTGAAAACGTTGATGTCACGTTCACATCTTCCAATGAAGAGGGTGTCCAAAATGATGTGGTGAAAAGTGTGATAGACAAAGTGCTTAAACCGGATTGTGACACTTCTGAGGAGGATGGGGGTTTCTTGGACAAATACATTCAGAAATCAAAGTCCAAAAACAACTTAAGTGATGAACCGGGTCTTGTAATGTACAAGATGGCTGGATCTGATAAGTTGTATTCGGATTCTGAATTTCCCATTGAGAATGTTAACATGAACAAGCTAACAAATGTTTTCAAACTTGTTGAAGTCGAGTTGACAGCAGTGAATAATCTGAGTCGAAAGAAAGACAGGGTTTATAACAAGAAAACTGTTTATTCACCACGTTTTTACAATAACAATCGAAATAATTGGTCGGGTGATTATCGGGGTGGTAATAGTTATCGGAAGAACAGTTTTCAAAACAAGAGGTTTACTGAAAAGAAGGTGTTTGTGAATGGTTCACGGTTACTTTCTGATGAGAAAAATGAAATCTTTTCAAAATCAAATGAAGAGTTCTTTGAGAAAAGAGCTTCACAGGCTCAGTCTGAAGGCACGAGTCAAGTAGCTGATACTCGTACTTGTTTTAGATGTGAACAAGTTGGTCATATTGCACGAAATTGTACATATGTGAAGCCTAAGACTGAAGCTGTAAAGGTTCAACAAAAGAAGGTTGATGTGAAGGGTAAAGCACCAATGTATGTTGAGAAGAAAGTGGTTGAGAAGCAAAACGTTAAAATCAACAATGTAGAAGCAAAAAATGAACCTGTAAAGAAGTTGGTAACTCAAAATGATAAGTTTTATAAACGGGTTGCATTAACTGAACAAATTTGGAAACCAAAAAGTGAAATGAAAATTTCAACTTCTGAAGTGAAAAAGGGTGAAGAATCAATTTCGGTTGATTATGATGCAAATTTTCCCCCTTTGAAGGCTAAAAATTTCAAAATTCAAGTTGCTAGAGTCAAGGCTACACCTAAGGCTGATGAGGCCTGGGTGGACACCATGTTTGAATAAGCAATTTGAATTGCCGGAGCTTCCTGGTTCGCGAAGCATGAATCGGCATCTTTCTTGAAGTTGTTTAAATTGTAGTTTGTTTTGTGCAGGATCTTCCACAACTGATATCCAGATGGATTATGGATAGTGGTGCATCTCGACATATGACAGGAAAAACTGCATTATTGTATGATGTGAGAAACATTAATGGTGGTTATGTGGGATTTGCTGGTCATGAAGGTGGTAGAATTGTTGGTGAAGGAACGTTGTCCAATGGGATCGTGACGTTTGAGAGAGTTAACTACATCACTGAGCTGGAGAACAATTTGCTTAGTATCTCGCAGATTTGTGACAATCAGTATACTACTCACTTCACTGATAAAGAGTGTTTGATATTGAAACCTGGTTTTGTTGTTCCTGAAGAATGGATTATTATGAGGGCACCTAGAGTGAATGATTTATATGTGTTAGACATGTCTGTAGCAACTACAACTACTGGTCAAGCACATTGTTTCGTGTCTAGAGCACCTGAGAAAGAATCCAGATTGTGGCACCGAAAGATGGGGCATATACATCTTAGAAAAATGAATCACTTGGTGCACAATGATTTGGTATTGGGAGTTAATATCAAAGGTTTTCATCTGGAAGGGGAGTGCATTAGCTGCATCAAAGGCAAGCAGAAGAAAAAGTCACACCCTACAAAGCAAGTCAATTCAGTTTCGAGACCGCTGGAAAGACTTCACATGGATTTGTTTGGTCCAGTGAATGTCAAAAGTGTTACAGGAGATTACTATTGTTTGGTCGTTACTGATGATTATTCCAGATTTTCATGGGTTTCTTTCTTGAAGACAAAAAATGAAACATTTGACAGTTTGATGGCGCTGTTCAGGAAGATTGAGAATTTGTACCAAAGGTGTATCAAGAGAATTCGAAGTGATAATGGTACTGAATTCAAGAACAGCAAGATGGAAGAATTTTGTGATGAAAGAGGTATTTTGCATGAGTTTAGTGCTCCGTACACTCCGCAGCAGAATGGAGTCGCAGAACGAAAAAACCGGACACTAATCGAGACGGCTAGAACTATGCTCGCAGATTCAAAGTTACCGATTAATTTTTGGGCTGAAGCTGTTTCTGCCGCATGCTATACGCTCAACAGGGTTCTTACTGTCAAGAAGTTCAACAAAACATGCTTTGAGCTAATCAATAACCGCAAACCGAATTTGAAGTATCTAGAACCGTTCGGGTCACCTTGTACGGTTATAGAGCCTTTTGGGAAGTTTGGTCCGAAGTGCATTGAGGGTATATTTGTTGGTTATTCAAATCCATTGCGACGTGTCTTCGTTCCAAGTGAGAAGTGGATTATTGAAGCTGCAAATGTTGAATGTCAAGGTTATACTATGCCGCCGCAGAATCCTGGTGATTCATGGCGTTATCATTATGACAAACTTTGGGATTCGTTTGACATGAGAGAAGAATCAGAGGATGATGAAGATTTCTTTGATGAGTTGGATATTTTGCGTGAATATGAGTCGCAGTTAAGATTCCCAGCTGAGTATTCGAGGAGACCACAGGAAACTTCAAATGATGATGAAGCAGGTCCAAGTAATGCTGGTGAACATGATGATGTCCAACAGAATGAAGTTGCTCAAGATAATCAGTCGATTCAGAATGATAATCTAGAAGCTGAAAACATGCCAGTATTTGATCATGGTGATTCAGATTCAAATTCTGAGGGGGAGCAAATTCAGATTTCAAGTCAAACAAACCAAGTTGGTGAACAAGATGCAGAGCAGAATGTTACTAATCTGGAGGGAAATGTAGATGTTCCAAGCGAAGTGATGCCGCGAACTTTTTCATATCATCCAGAGGAGTTGATCATAGGAGAATTGCAAGCTGGAGTTCGCACTCGAAATCAGATTGATAAAGGGCTTACATGTTTTTATACAAAAGTTGCTCCTTTGCAAACTGATTTCTCATTAAGTTGTTTTATCTCGCAGGTTGAGCCAAGAACTTACAAAGAGGCGCTTACTGAAGACTCTTGGGTCAATGCAATGCAGGAGGAACTTAGTCAATTCGAGAAATTAGGAGTGTGGAAGTTAGTTGATTTGCCGGATGGTCAAAGGAAAATTAACACTAAGTGGGTGTTTAAGTGTAAGAGGGACGATAGAGGAGTTGTCGTAAGGAACAAAGCTCGACTCGTTGTTCAGGGCTTTAGTCAACAGGAGGGAATTGATTTTACCGAAGTCTATGCTCCTGTAGCACGACTAGAGGCAATCAGAATTTTTCTTGCATTTGCGTCTTGGAAGAACTTCAAAGTATATCAGTTGGATGTTAAATCGGCGTTTCTTTACGGGAAGGTTAAAGAGGAGGTTTATGTCGGTCAGCCGCCGGGCTTTACTGACCCAATCCACAAAAACAAGGTCTACTTATTGGACAAAGCGTTGTATGGTCTACATCAGGCACCGAGAGCCTGGTACGAGACTTTGTCTCAACACCTACTCGCTAACCAGTTCATACGTGGAACAGTGGATGCCACTCTCTTCACTAAAGTCGTTGATGGTCATCTTCTGATAGTACAGATTTATGTGGACGATATAATCTTTGGGTCGACGAATGAAAATCTATGCAAAGATTTTGAATCAGTGATGAAGCAGAAGTTTGAAATGTCATCAATGGGGGAGATGAAATTCTTTCTGGGATTACAAGTTGAACAACTTCCTGAGGGAATTTTCATTCATCAGTCAAAGTATGTTCATGATATTCTAGAGAAATTTGGGATGTCAAGTTCTACTCCAGCTGCTACCCCACTTGCAACAAATCATGGGATTCACCCAGATCTCACCGGAGACAGGGCTGATGAAACTTTTTACAGATCCATGATAGGTTCTTTAATGTACCTAACTGCTTCACGTCCTGATATTATGTACCCAACGTGCCTCGCAGCAAGATTTCAGTCTAACCCGAGAGCATCGCATATGATCATTGTGAAGAGGATATTGCGCTACCTGAAAGGAACTCCTTCATTGGGGTTGTGGTATCCTAGAAAAGGCGATTTTACGCTCGAAGGGTATTCCGATTCGGATTTTGGATGCTGCAAAGTAAATTCAAAATCAACAACTGCAGGATGCCAGTTCTTTGGTCCTAGATTGGTTACCTGGCAGTGTAAGAAACAAACGTCTGTGGCGTTATCTACGTGTGAAGCGGAGTATGTTTCTGCTAGCAGTTGCTGCTCTCAGATCTTGTGGATACAGCAACAGATGCGCGACTACGGTTTGCAGTTTCTTAACACACCTCTTTTTGTTGATAATGAGGCCGCAATAAATATAACTAAAAATCCAGTACATCACGCTAAAACGAAACACATAGAAATTCGTCATCACTTTATTCGTGATTGTTTTGAGAAAAAGTTGATACGAATTGAGAAAATCCACACTGACGAACAGAAAGCTGATTTACATACCAAAGCTTTTGATAAAAATCGGTTTAAATATTTGTTAAAACTGAATGGTATGAAGCTTCTGTTGGTGTCGGATGGCATAATTGGCGTTGATGAGAGTACTGTTGCGGATGAAGACGAGAAACAATCTGCAATGGTTTGTCGAATTTTTACTTGTTTTGGTATTTAGGGGGAGTAGATGTTTGTACATAGTTTATTTTCAAAAAATACAAAAACAGTAAAAAATGCAAAAATACAAAAACATGATAAAATCTGAAAAAGAGCTTGTGTATATAGGGAAAATGATAGTACATCAGCTAGACGATTACAGTATGCTAAAGATTTGTAAAGTATAAAAGAGTTAAACAATCTTACTGATGATGTGTCGATAGGTTTTCACACATTTAGTAGATTTATTCGGGATATAAACCTAAATTCAAACTTGTGAATTCGTGGGGAACACTACTTGGATATATAGGTAACCCCTGAAATCTTGTTTGAAAGGTCTCGTAATCTGATATACTAGGTCTTTATACTCTATGATGTCTGGGGTATTATTCCGGGACTTCTGCTGGACGGTAGTTCTGACCTAGTCCCTGGCTAATACTTGCTGCAATGCTTGAAACACAGCATTAAACCCTCAGCATGCTGAAACAATAAAATTGATATATGCTGCTGTTGTAAGCAAAAAGATCCTCTAAAGGGGACACACCGAAAAGTCGAAGCTGATATCTCTCTGCGTATACGGAAGTATCGATCTGAGATCCCTCGGCCCTCGCATACCTAAATTATATACAGATATCATTGTAGTATTCTCACCTGTAAGACTGATTATTGAGATTCTGGATACGGGAGTATATTCAAGAGGTGGGACACATGAATGATCTAAGTTCTTAATTCATCTATATCGTATCCTGAGTAAGTTGAAATTTGTGTGAGAATTTAAGATGGATCAGTATATCGACAATCAAGGTAAATTGTTTAAGTCTGAGTATGAAATGTAGCTTAACGGTACTTGTGATTTGTCTAAAAAGCTGATATGATTCCCTGACACGCTCACCAAAAATATGTTTGTAAATAGTTTACTTTGTTTAATTTCTGCAATTTAAGTTTTCTGTATTTCATTTCTTAGCTTAGAACATTTTGATAAAATCCAAAAAGATTTTATTTCTGCTTTATTTTCTGACAAACCAAAGTGGAGAGTTGATTGTTGGATTCTCAGATGTTTGAAGCAGATGCAGGAAATTCTGGACTGAAGAATGAGGAGAGCTTACTTTGAAGAAGTTTGATTTGTTTAAAAAAATCAAAAACAAGTTCATTAACTTGATACTTGTTATTTTCAGAAAATGTTTGAAAATGCTGTTTTAAAATCAGTATTGTTTCGTCAAAAGATCAACCAAGGTCATTAAATTGGACTTGGTAGATTAATTGAGTAATCAGGATCATTAACTTGAACCTGAATACCTGAGTGGATTGCTATAGCTGATTGAGTTTGTGAATTATTGTTGAAAAGATAGAATTGTAATGTTTGTTTGTTGAGAAACAGGATTGGACTTCATTATTCCCATGGAAGCTAATTGACAAAGCTTGAACCAGATATCTCAGATTCTAGCATATCGAGAGGGGGAGTCTGTGAAAGGGGGAGTCTGGATCAACAGTCAAAGGGAAGATTGAAGTTTAAAGTTTAAAGATTGAAGTTAAAGATTGATGAGAGTTTTTACAATGTTTGAAGATTGTTAAAAACAAAGACTTGAAGCCAAAGACTTCATCAACATCCAAGGGGGAGTCTGTTGGTGCACAAAATGTCTGTTGATTATGTCATTATCAAGTCTTGTGTCTAGGATTGTTTGAATGATTATACATTAGAGTTTAAATTAGGGTTTTTATGATGTAAACATGGGATTTCGCTTGAAAGGGTATGATTAGACTTGAAGCGAAATCAACAAGAGAGATTTCGCTTCAGACTTCCTCAAGCGAAATCAATGTCTCTATATATAGGTGGTCAGTTCATTTGAAGCGTAATCAGTTGACTTTGTATGTGTGACGAAGTGCTGACGGATCTGTATCAGAAAACCTTGTACAAGCACTCAAATCAATCAGAAAAGAAAGATTAAAAGGATTAGAGCTGTTATGACTTAGTTTACTTTGATTCCGCCTCTGTAAACTGAGATGAATTGCCTTGACTGACGTTTAAGGGTCATAGAACGGTCCAGCAAAACATCCATTGGTGATGTCCATTGAATTGCCTATGTGGCAAAATAAATCGCCTTTCAAAGCAATGTCAGATGTAGTCTATGACTCTCTGCCCAAAGGTGAAGAACTATGTTCAAACCTTAAAGTCCATGATCAAATAATATTGCGACTTATAAATTTAAAATGCCCTTATGGCGAGGCCTTATGGGCCATATCTTATATGTCCTTTGCGACAAGGCCTTCGTGCCATATGGCTATTAATGTCCTTCGTGACAAGCCTATGTACAACATTTATATGTCTTTCATGACGAAATTATGTTTCACATTTTAAAAGTCTTTGTGGCAAGCTTTCGAGCTATCCAAAATCGTTAATATGACAAAGACAGTTGTGACATTTTGAATCCCTGTCAAAAAGGTAATGGACTCGGTCCACACCTTAAATGCCATTGATGGTCCTTTTTGTGACCTAGGCTAAATATAATCGATATACATTCAAATAACATTCATTAGGAATGTTCATACCCTATTAGCCTATATGGTTTAATGATACCATGGCTAATGTATGTTAGGTCGTCATGATGATGACTCGCTATTGTAATACAATTAAACAATTGTTTAATTTTGGTGTTTAGTGCCAAGCTTCAAGTATGGCAAACTTGAATGAGACAAATAACAGTCGCGATACTGATGATGCGACAAATGCTAATGATGCAACAAATGTGAACCTCAAGGTTAATAGAGTTAATCTCCAAGCTGTGATTGACGCAGCTGTTAGAAAGGCTATGAGAAAGGTCATGAAAAGGTTCAAAGAGCCGAATGTTACTTGCTCTAAATCATATTTCCCTACTCATGAGAAGGGCTTTGTTCATACTTCGAATGCAAAGAATAAACCAAATAAGATGACATATAGTGAGGAGCCCCGTTCCTCTAAAGGATGTACTTAAAAGTACTTTGTATCTTGCAAGCCAAGAGACTTCAATGGCGAAAAAGAGAGCTATTGATTGCATAAAATTGTTGGATGAAATGGAAACCATTATGTATATCAATGTTTGTGCTGAGAAAGACATTGTGAGGTATGTATCACAGTCATTCAAGGGCAATGCCCTTAGTTGGTGGAAGACTTTAATTAAGTTACAAGAAAGATACTCTTACACAATTTGGGATGGTGCAAGTTTATGGACTTATCAGAAAAACCGATTGTCTGCGGCACGGAATGGAAAAGGTGGAATAAGAATTTTCTGGCTCTCACCATGAAGGATCTAGACTGTCGACAGTATGTTACAGACTTTAATTCATTATCTGAGATAGTGCCCTATTCGGTTAACCCAAGATCTAAGCTTAATGCATTAATTATTAGTGGTTTAGCATCGGAAATAAGAGGGCATATTAAGGTTTCAAAGCCTGCTTCTTATAAATCCATTATGGATCTATCTCAGCCACTCATGTTATATGGCTTAAGAAATAAACCAGTCAAAGCTGAGACTGCCGGAAAAAGGAAAAAGGGAGAAGGATAACTCCCAGAAATCTAAGAAGCCTGTATGTAAGACCTGCAACAAAAGGCACTAGGACAGTGTCTAACAGACCAAAGGTTAAAGCAGTGTGGCATCTGTAAGTTCCCTGGATGTAGAAACATAAAGAATGTAGTCTGTTTCGGTTGTGGCGTTAAGGGCCACATCAGAACTAACTGCCCTACAACTGTCAAAGATGGTATAGCTTAGTATAGAAAGACTAAGACTGGAGACGCTTAAACCCTCTTGATGAATGACAGAGACAGTTCATATCAATAAATGACACCAGGTACATCCCTTATCGTGAATCAATTGCTAAGAATTATGTTTTGATTCAGGAACTACTAAGTTTTTCTTAAATTGTAAGCTTAGCAAACTTTTAATAGTTCCCCATAAGAACTCCAGATATTAAGTATAAGGTAAAACTTACCGACGAAAATCATAGGAACCATTTATTCTTTTCGTGTCGGAAAATCTTCAAAAATCTAAAGTACCCTTTCTTCGGATGGAGTACGACAATGTATGTTAATTTATTTTATTATCTCATTGATTTCTATCAACTGCGAATGCTAGACTGTATGATAAAAGCGCCATATGAGGATTGGTGTACCTTAGTGTGTCCCATAGATTGCTTCCATGCCTGATCAGTATGGGGGTTTAATGAATGGAACGACTGAGATATCCCAATGGTCATATTGTACTAAAGTCAGCTAATGGTATTCAAAGAAGATATCCAAAATAGAAATGTCCAAGTAAGTGTCACTAATTAAGGCATCCATGCATTCGTAAAGAAAATGGGTCATTTATATGGCACCGATAACGATAGATGAACTGAAGCCTGAGGTTCAGAATATTTCTGTCATCTCTGTTAATCTCGATTCTCCTCTTAGTAGAACTACCCTGTTTACCTCTTGGGAGGCAAGTAGAGTTAAGATTAATATCCCACTTAGGGTTTCATCTATTGAAAAATCTCCATATCGGTTAGTACCGACGGAAATGGAAGAACTAAGAGCCAATTAGATAAGGTTTCATAAAGCCTAATTCAAAATTCAGAGAGCTTCGGTATTATTAATTAAAAAAGACGGTTCATTATGCTTATGCATTGATTATCGCAACCCTACTTAGGTAACAATTGAGAATCGCTATCAGCTACCCAGGATCGTCGACTTGTTCAACTAACCATGAGGTTAGCTATTCTTTAAGATTGGTTTAAGCAGTAGTTGGAATGACTATCTCACCTTAAATAAGCTCTCTTATAACTAATAGTTAGTATTTAAGCATCAAGGCTGCTCCTTTGGAAACCTTGTATAAAAAGGAATATCAAATGTTCGTTTTCTGGACAGAAGTTTGGTAGACCAATTATCAGGACCTGAAATTACCCTGGAGTCAACGGATGAGATCATACGAATCCGTGATCGTCTGAAAGCTGCCAGTAATCGGCAAAAAATTCAATGCTGATGAGAGTCGCAAACCTCTTAAGTTCTCAATAAAGAACAGGATTCAACAAAAAGTACCACCCTAGAAAGGTGTGTTGCATTTTGATGTAATGGGCAAGTTAAGCTCTAAACATATAGGACCATTCGAGAAAATCGAATACACTAAGATCAGTAGCTTATAAGCTAAAACTTACCTAAGGAGCTTGGTGGAACTCACGATGTGTTCCACACTTGTGATTTAAGGATATGTCTAGGCGATTAAGTCAATAGAATTGTCACATATTGATGTGCAGATTAATGGAAACTCATGGTTTGATGAGAAAAGAGTATCGACTAAGGACCGACAGGTTAAGAAGCTCCGAAAGAAAACATGTACCCAGTATAAAGGTCAACTGGGGTGCCCGTAGAGGCCCCAAATATGTTGTGGAGGTTAAGTCCATGATACGACAGAAAGTACCTCCATCTTTTGAGTAAATCTCGAGGTCGAGATTTCTTTTAAGGGGGAGAGGATGTAACACCTCGTAAAATCATGACCAATGATGCGTTGACATAATATTGTCCATATAGGGCTTTAATGCCGATATATGATAATACGCACTAGTTTGTGCGTCAAAAGGATTAAAAGTGTCAACATGTTAATTCTTACCTCTGAGTGACCTTTTAACGAACCCGAAGAATCGTGATATTTGATAATACTCATGAGAATGCCTAATATTGGTCGTTTAAGGCTTTGATGCCATTAAACGATAATACGCACAAGTTTGAGCGTTAAAAGGACTAAAAGCGTTAACGTGTAAATCTACATCTTTGAGAGACCTTTTAAACGAACCAGGAACTCCGTGATGCTCGGTCATACTCCTGGGTGTGCCTAATATTGGTCACAATGGGCATATATTATTATTATTATTCATTACTTAAAGCCCACACATAACTAAAACCATTTGATGAATCTATGGACTTGTTAATGGTTTTAAAAACCTAGTATAACACTTGTAATCGTCTCATGATTTCCCTAAACACATGGCATGATCTTATCCTTTCTCAAAAACTATATAAAGGCCATGAAATTTCATTTTCAAAGTGCCCCATTCTTTCTTCCTATCTTCTCATCTTGGAGGATCCTAAGCAATTGGGAACCACCTTTGAGTTTTCTTCAATCCATAGGACCACTTGTAAGTGTTCCTTTCATGACTAGTTCTTTTATTTGGCTTAAAAAGCCGAAAAGTCAAGCGTTTACGATAAACGCTTTGACTTCTAGTTAGACCATAAACGGTCAAGCCATTGTTCGCAACGAATATGGCTACGTGATTGTAATTAGGTAGGTGTTAAACCCTCAAAAGGGCACCTTCTAAGAATCACGTTTGTTTGGTCAATTGACGAGTCAACGTAATATTGTTTTAAAAAGTCAACGGGTCAGTTTTTGAAATAATTGTGATATGAGTTTAGAAATGCTCTAAAATACGTTTTATCACTTAAACAACTTGGTAATAATTATTAGAACATGTGTAAACATGTTCGGCTCGTCAATTCCAGTTTTATGGTCGGTTCGCAACCGAAAGTCGCGAAGTTTGACTTCTACGTTGACTTTCGATTATGAACCGAATTAGATTAGTTTGCTACTGATTATAGGTTCCGTTATGATCGTAATATAATGTATCATAACCCTATAAGGTTATATTACACGTTGACTTTCAATTTCTTGCTTTGTTTGCAGGATTATTACCTTCATGAATGTAATTCAATGTGAACGACAATTCAGAGCAACAATTCTCGCCAAACATGTGAGTCTTCAAATGCTTATGGTAAAAAGATAAATATGGTGGTAACTGGTATGTTGACTAAAAGTTTGTTTGTTACTCTGTTTTCAAATACATTATAAGTTAAGACATGCCAGTTCTGTAAGTCACACAAGTTTTGATCAAAAGTTGGTGATTTTGATATGGGTCAATTCTAATAGTAGCAACAAACTGTTGGGTTAAAACAGTGTTTTGAAACGACTGATCGGTTGAATAGTGTCACTGTTATGTTAAACAGTGTTTGAAACCTCTGTTGGGTTAAACAGTGTTTTGAAACGACTGTTAGGTTAAACAGTGGTTTCAAAACACTGTTGGGTTAAAACAGTGTTTTGTGGAGAAAACAGGGGTTCTTTTTTTCCAAACAGTAGTTTGACTTTGGTCAAACAGACTTTGGTCAAACAACATTTTAACTTTGGTCAAATAGTGTTTTAACTTTGGTCAAACAGACTTTTGAACCACTAAGAATCATATTTTTGCAAACAGTTGTTTGACTTTGGTCAAACAGTGGTTTGACTTTGGTTAAACAGTGGTTTCAAAACGACTGTTAGGTTAAACAGTGGTTTCAATACAATGTTGGGTTAAAACAGTGTTTTGTGGAGAAAACAGTGGTTCTTTTTTTCCAAACAGTAGTTTGACTTTGGTCAAACAGCGTTTTTACTTTGGTCAAACAGTGTTTTAACTTTGGTCAAACAGACTTTTGAACCACTAAGAATCATATTTTTGCAAACAGTTGTTTGACTTTGGCCAAACAGTGGTTTGACCAAAATGAAACAAAGTTGGGGACTAAAGGTGAAATTTCACCAACCACAGGGACTATCCGTGCATTTTACTCTTTGATTTATTTTTATAGTTTTATCATAGAGTAGTTGACTGGACCTTTTGAGACATCCAAAACGAATGTTTGGTCAAGAACCGAAAAACAGATTTGTGGTAAAGTTCTAACCGAATTTTGTATAGACACACCCATATTAGTTATTTCATCTTATTTTACTTTGGGAATTAGAAGGTAGCACATATGAGCATTGGTATGATTCAGTTGCAGTTCTTGAATCTGAATGCAGTGATGAAGATTTCCATAGTGTTCTTGATGGTTCCGTCTTTTAATCCATCTCTCAAAGAACACGTTTATTTACTATCCTAGCATCTAAATTTAATTTCCTATACCTGCAGATGTTTTGTTACTAAACGGTTCTGAAGTAGCCTCTAGGCCAAGTATTAACTTGCGGTTAAAATCAGATGAACATTCAAATGAATCTAAACCCGTTTACCTTGATGAAATATCATCTTCCATTGATGAAAATGCTGGAATGGATAGTGGTTTGTTGGACTGTGGAATGATTCCCGGCAACTGTTTGCCATGTTTGGCTAATACAGTTCCGTCAATCAAAAAAAAGAAGATCATCAAGCTCTAGCCCGCCAAACACAAGAAAAAAGATTTCACATAACCTTTCATTCAAATTAAAGGATGGACATCCTAGCACCACTATTTGTGAGTATTTAACGAAAATATTTATTTTGCTGTTTTTTCTAACCGTGGACCCCACCAGTACCCTGCTAACTAATGGGACTGGGTAAACACAATTTGCGATGGGCAGGTGGCCATTTATTTTATTTCTGTTTTTAGCGAGTCGATATGTCGGATGCCAAAACTTAACGTTATTACTGATATTCTCTTAGTTTCTTTAAAGAAATGTCTGGAACGACCGATGGCTGGTTCACAAGTACCTTTTTGCCCTGCAGAGAAAAAAGTGCTTGATTCTTGGTCACAAGTTGAACCACAAATTTTTAGAGTACGCCGGAAAAAATATTTCAGGTAAATAATTAACAGTCTTATAAGCAGCTACCTAACTGCTTATTGTATGCTGCTTATGCTTATTATGCAGATAAACGCTTTGGTATAGAGGCTCTTGAACCATTAGGAATATACCTGCCTGATGACATTAAGCTTTATTCTATTAATTTTCATTTTGAAGAGGTTATGGTTTGTGCTAATTTAAGTGAATATGAGATTTTTTACATGTCTTGGTGATGCTTCTGTGATGGTCATGTAAATGAGTTTGCTTTCACATGGAAACTGGTTAGTACGAAGCCATGGCAGATTTATCTTTTTTTTTCATTGACGAATTACATATTTAAGCATGATTGTTGTATTATTATTATGGTTTCAATTTTGCCTATTTCAACGTCCTTTGTGTTGATTCAAGTGACTCTTTAACCTTTATGTTTTAACTTTCATTTTGGATGGGCTATGATGGTGGCTCATGGTCGTCTATTTTTAATTTATTTAGGCCACCTTTGGAGCTAATTAAATTTACATTTTCATACATCCTTTAAGTTTCCAATTACTCTTATGATGATCTATAATATCTTTTATCCTTTTCTCTTATGATGATTTATAATTTTCATTTGCAGGCACTATTTCTATGGCTGATGAACATGTACCAGATTATGTTGACAAGAAAACATTGGTGCAAAAGCAAGTAAAGATATGGGTCATGGTAGTTTGAGTTTCCATTTCGGTAATGAGTCAGCGGGTTAGATTTTCTGAAACTGATTGGGGTTGTTGGCTGTGATTTGAGAAATATAAACTGAGTCGGCTTAGCTCGGAAGTATAAACCAAGTTGAAAACTCGAGCCCGGGAAGCAATCCCGGGTAATAACCTAGTATATATATATATATATATATATATATATATATATATATAGGGAGATGATCAAATAGGAAGTTTAATTTGGCTAGGAAAGATAGGAAACAATAATAGAGTGACACATGTCAAAGATAAAAATGCATAAGGAGAGGTATTTTAGTCAATCACAAATTAGTCTTATGAAACCCAGATCTGAAAAAAAAAACATACTGCGTTCTTTTTTACATTTCACCTCAGCACCACCACCTCCCACCCCCACCACTCCATCGCCCAACGCCTCCACAACCCTCCCCATCGTTCTCTCCACTCTGACTTGCAACAACGTTGGTTCGAAGACGTCACCATCACCACCACCACACCTATCACCTCATTCTACCGTACATCTATGGCGATCTAGCAGTCCACTTGTACTCTTCCCTCTTCTCTCTATATCTCTATCTCAATTTCATTATCAACAGCAAAAAAAAAAAAAAAAAAAAAAAAAAAATACTGAAAATTTCAAGGGTTTACATGGTTCATTATGTTTTATATCTTTGGATGAATATTTTGTTTTTTGCTTGCAAGCTTCATTGTGTTTTATATCTAGGGATGAAGGAAGTTGATAAAGCAAAAAACCAAAAAGTATTATTGTTGTTTTTTTACCAACAAGCTTCATTGCGTTTTAATCAATATTTTATACTCTTCCATGTTTTAATGCTTCAAAACACCAACCCTAGTTTTTATGAATTAAGGTTGTTAACTTTCTCTGACGTGTTTGGCATCTTTTGCATGTTATGTAGAATTTGTGAAATTGTTTTTTTAACTGTTGCGTTATAGTTTTGATAAAGAAATTTTAAGTGGGTTGTAATTCTACATGGTGTCTTCTCTCTCATATATGATTTGTTCAATAGAATTTACTTTTGATACCTTTCTTGAATAGTAAACACAAATTCCTTTTGTTCCTTTCTTTTTATTGGTTTGGTCTACATTATTACCTTGACTATGTTAATACTTTATAGTGATGATTATTTTGTTTTTTAGGCCACCAAGCTTCATTGCGTTTTATATTTAGGGATGAATATTTTGTTTTCTTTGCCAGCAAGCTCCATTGCCTTTTAATCCATGGATGAAAAACCAAATTTTTTAGTTTTTATTTTATTGTGTTTTATAATATAATAAAGAAACATATTATTTTTTTTGTTCACTGTGTTTTAGGAATATTCATTTTTTTTTTTTATATTTTTGGTCCATTGCGTTTTAGGAAAAACATTTTTTTATGTTTTTGGTCCATTGCGTTTTTAGGAAAAGCACATTTGTTGTGTTTTTTTGTCTATTACGTTTTAGGAAAAACACATTTTTTTTTTGTTTTTGGTCCATTGCGTTTTAGGAAAAACACAATTTTTGCATTTTTGGTCCATTGCGTTTTAAAATATACAATTTTTTTTGTGGATTTAATCCATTGCGTTTTAGAAAAAAACACTTTCTTTTGTGTTTTTAGTCCATTACGTTTTAGAAGTAACACTTTCTTTTGTGTTTTTATTCCATTGCGTTTTAGAAAACAAAAACATTTTCTTTTGTGTTTTTTGTCTATCGCGTTTTAAGAAAAAACATATTTTTATGTGTTTTTTAGTCCATTGCGTTTTAGGTAAAACACATTTTTATGTGTTTTCAGCCCATTGCGTTTTGGAAAAAACACTTTCTTTTGTGTTTTCTGGCCATTGCGTTTTAGAAAAAAGACATTTCTTTGTGTTTTCTGGCAATTGCGTTTTAGAAATAAGACATTTCTTTTTGTTTTTTGTCCATTGCGTTTTAGAAAAAAAAAATCATTTTTACGCTTTTTGTCTATTGCCTTTTACGCAACTGGGTTTTCGAATTTTTTTTTTCGAAAATATAGCAATAGTATACTCGTTTTAAAGATAAAAAACGCTCGTTTTTTTGGTGCAATTTTTATAAAAAAACAATGTCGTATGAAAGAGTAATTAATGTTTAAAAATTGGGGGGGGGGGGGAATTGGAGAAGAGAGAAACTATTGCCTTGGAATAACTAGAATGCCCCTAGACAAACCCACGCGCCTCCTTTTCTTTCTTCAATTTCACTCATTTAATCTTAGCCATTGATTAATAAATAGATGGTTAAGATTACTTCCTAGCCTTCCTACCCAAATAAACTACCTATTATATCCTAACCCTACATATATATATATATATATATATATATATATATATAGGGTCGGGATTTAGAGAAAACGGTAGAAAGTGTGAGAACAGTGAGAACGCTTATGGATCGTCCGATTAAAACAATCTATGGACTAGATCGGCGCGGTGGCGTTTTCATAAATAACATCAATTTTATTACGTGGACGCGCCTCATTATGGGTAAAAAGGTCTTTACACCTCTATACCAAAACGCCATACTGATGAATAAAACGCCATTACGGACCAAAACACATCGCTATATAAACAAAAACATCACAGACATAAAAACACACCCCCAGAACCTGAAACGCCATATTTTCTACTATATACCATTCATCTTACAAACGCCAAAATCCCCAAAACATCAAACACAACTACTCAAAAAACGCCATATTTTCTACTATATACCATTCATCTTAGAAAACGCCAAAACACTCAAACAACAAAGACTCCAAAAAAATCGACGGTTCTTTCAGATTCACTATTTCCTCAGTAAAACGCCAAAAATGCCAAATATCGTTTCTTGTATATTCAAATATTGTTCTACGCTAAAGTTTTGGATAATGCATTCTTCCCTGAGGTGCTGTGACTCAAATAACATTTTGCTGCATGAGATGGACAAATCATAAACAAAAACATGCTGGGGTCAGACTTATGTCATTTTCTGTGTTTTGTTCTTGATGAATATTTTAATGGCATGAAAAGACAAATGACACTGATGAGTTGTTTGAAGATACATATTCAAACAAAAAACTTATGTCATTTTTTCTTTCCAAACGGCCACAAAAATACAAGCATGGCTAAGCCAAACCACCAGCGAACATGATTCAAAGAAGAAAGAGACTGATGACAGTGAAGATTTGGAAGATGAATTGTTTTTATTTTTATTTTTTTAATTTTCTTTTTCTGTTGTTTGTTATGTATTTTTCAACTTAGAATAAAAAAATACATTATGTTAATAAAACGCCAAACAGTCATAATGCATATGAAACGCCATAAATGGAGTAAAAACGCCAAAAACTCCCAAACTATAATGAAAGTAGTTTGCAGAAGTATTAATTAATAAAAGCTAAAAATGGAAAAAACACCAAAAACTACTTAAACCCATTCAAAAACGCCAAACTTGGGAGATGGAAAGTCTATGACCCTAAAAACTCATAAAAAGCTAAACAAAAACAGTAAAAATACACAGTAATTGAAAAGACGACTACTTTTTTAATATCATTTATTATAAATAAAATCCCGCCTAAACTACGCGCAAAAAACATCCTATAAGAGAGACGTCTCTGCACAATCAACTGATCACAAAACCAGAAACAAACGCCATATTTTCTAAAACCATTCACTTTAAAAACGCCAAAAATAATAGTTAAAAAAGCCACAGATGCAGAACCTCGATTATGCTATATTTAGTATTGATCTGAATGAAGTTTCACTGAATGGCTTCTTCTCTGAGTTGGGTATCTCTATAATCTTTTGCTGAATGAGATGGACAAATATTCAAGATAAAGAGACTGATGACACTGATATGACATCATGTCACTTTGTTCTTGATGGATATATTGATGGTATGAAGGGATCAATACATTAGAGCAGGCGTTGGTCTTCAACATGTCATCAAACAAGTATATATCCACCCACCATAAAGGATGCCACAAAAAATAAGCATCTTCTAAAGACGACCGTTATGTAGGAAAATAAGGATCTACATAAGGTATTTAAAAACATGTTCAAAACGCAAAAAAGGTTAAAGTAGAAGAGGCTGATGACAGTGAAGATTTGGATGAGAAATTAGATTATAATTTTTAATTTTTTTCATTTTCTATTGTTTGTTATGTAATTCTCTGTTGTTTATCATCTAATTCTCTACTATTTTAAAAAATTTGAGTATAAAACGCCAAAAACTACAAACACCAAAACGCCTGATAGTTTGAAAAACTGTGAGAACGAATGCTAGCAAAGCACAAGGTTGCTATATAAAACGAAAAAAACGCAAACAAAGTATTACTGGAAAAATCAACACTAATTGACAGATGAAAATTTAAAGAAACAGTAAAATAAAGAGACGGAATCATTATTGCCAAACATTATAGTTATATTAATACCACTACATGGAAAATTGAAATTTATTTATCTTTTCAAAACACCATAATTGTCTGTCACATTATAGGCCTGTATCCTAAATGGCAAAACACTTGATATAATAAAATCAAGAAAATTACTAATGTTTTTTTACATTAAACGCCTACATCCTGATCTAAAAAACAATAAAGACGCCAAAACAATACTTAAAACGCCAAAATGTTTACTATGATTCTGATCTAAAAACAATAAAAACGCCGCGTATTTATTAAACGCCAAAAAAATGAAAAGATGAAGTGACAAGCGTTAAAAAAAAGAAATATGAAACGACAAAAAAGCCCCCCCGCCCTTCTCTAAGCGGCGTGACACGTGTTGGGCCAGGAAGCGTTCTCACCGTTCTCACACTTTTGAGCGTTTTCTCCTGATCCCGTTTCTATATATATATATATATATATATATATATATGTTTAAGAGTTAAATTCCCGGATAGTCCCTGTGGTTTCCCATTTTTTCACCTTTAGTCCCTAACTTTCTAAAATTACAGCTATAGTCCCCAATTTTTCAATTTTCATTCCCGGATAGTCCCTGTGCCTAACATCAGTTAGTTTTCTCTGTTAAAAGGGTGTAAAATGACTAGATTACCCCTAAACAATAAAAAAATAAAAAATAAAGATGCTCACCCTCATCTACATCCTCCTCTCTCTCTCTCTATATAAAACCCACCAAACTTTCGGCTGCAACAGGGAATCTATAGTTCTATCGGGCTCAAACCAGTTTGGGTTTGGGTTGAATGTGATTTGGTCATGAACCTTGATGTGCACCTCTAAGTACAATGAGAAAATTATAAAGAAAATTTAACTCTCAAGTATAATGAGAATAATTCCAAAAGAATTTTTATTAAACTATATCTTTTAACTATGGTAATGTGATGCGCGTTTAAGTGTTATATATATTAGGTGTATATTTTAAGCCCTTTTAACACTTATTTTTAGCCAAGTTTTAAATTTATAAAACACGATATTTTACTAACACTAAACACACATATGGGCAAGTGCACCCATCGTGAGTGTAGTATAGCGTTGGTAAGATACCGAGGTCGTCCAAGGACACAAGAGCTTTTAGTACCGGTTTATCCTCAACGTCTAATCAAAATAAAAGTTTAGAAAAAGGTTTTAAGCTAAGAAAAATAAAAACTAACTAAAATGCTGAAAATAAAAATAAAAATAAAAACAGATAGACAAGATGAATCACTTGGTTCCGACTCGTATCTAGTATAACCTTTGATTATTTCCGCACTTTTGCACATAATTAAGAGATTATCTTAGTTATTGTAGTAGGCCCCTCTTTTGAAGGTGACGTTACCCTCACCCCAGTAGTTTGAGTCAGCAAGGATACAATCCTAAAATGGTGGATTATTGGAAGATAATGAATTAAGTTATTAATGCAGTATTGTGGTAGGCCCCGCTTTTGGCGGTGACGTTACCCTCGGCTAAGTAGTCTGAGTCAGCAGGGATACAGTCCTAAATAGCCGGGTTATATTATTAATAGTAGTTAACTTATGAGGGGGTCAAAGAGTTTGGACCCCCGCCATCCAATACCGTGAAGTATTGAAGGAGGTCCTACTAAATTTGACCCAGGTCCATTGCAGGACCTCTAAACGCTGAACAATGGCAAGACCTTTACCAAACCGTTCCCTTAACCCCCGACCAGGTAGCCAACATACCTCCATATAGACCGTGGAGATATGAATGGTGAAAATCCTTTATTTTATATAGACAGTAAAATAATGCCAAGACACCACGGACAAACGATAAGGAAAGATCACCTTCAACATAAGTAACTAGTTATTAAAGTCATTAATACAAAACCAAATAAAAAGTGCAAAAGATTAGAAATAAAAAGTATTAAACTAGACACTTTGTCTTCACCAAGTGATGTAAGAGACTTAGGCAAACATGGCCTTGATTGTCAAGAACTATTACGATCAATCTTGGATCCCGAGACGACTCACACACTCTACGATGGACAATGGATGATGGTGGTGGATGATGGTGTTATGGTGGTGGTGGGTGGTGGATGAAGTGTGAGAGAGGTGGTGTGCCAAGGGATGAGATGAAATGAATCCAAGCACTCCTATTTATAGGCTGAACAGAGAGCTGGGCACGGCCCCGTGTCCGCTGGGCACGGCCCCGTGCCCGTCTGACACTCTCTCTCTTCATTAATTGTAATTCGCAATTACAATTAATGCGCCTGCAGTACTTTCGACACGCCCCCGTGTCCGCTGGACACGGCCCGTGGTGGGCAATAGAAGCTTCTATAGGTTTGTCTTTTCTGCTGCTTCTTGGGTACGCCCCCGTGCTGGCTGAGCACGGGGCGTGTTCAGACTTCTGCCTTCTCTATTTTGCTTTGGAAGGTGCCGTTGAGGGGTCGGGCAGTCCACTAATGTTCCTTTCCTTGTATTTATGTTGGATTTAGCTGTCTTTTTGCTTCTTTTGTGTTTTTGAGCTCATTTAATCCTGAAAATACAAAAGGAAGACAAAAACACTCTTTTTCCAATATTAGTACTTAAAAAGGGTTAGTTTTATGCCTTGTTTGATGTAATTTATATGTTGCATTTTGCACACATCAAATACCCCCACACTTGAACTTTTGCTTGTCCTCAAGCAAAACTCTTTAATATGTGGCTTACACTCCCAAATGGAATAGGTAGAAGAGAAGGTTTGGGTTTGTCGTAGAGTGTCGGGATGTCCAAGATCTTTTTGGGTTTTATTTTTATTTATTTACAATCCTATTCGTAATGATTTATTTAGAACGTTTCATAGGAGAAATTACTTATTTGGGCATAACATGCCTTTTTAAAATTCCATTTATATACAAGTTCACATACCTCACGGGAGAAATCACTCACACTCGGCCGAAGGTGTATTTTTAGTGAATCACTCGAGAGCGGCATGGAACTTATTCCTACCATAGGCTTGCCAAGCAATCAATCCTCCTCCTTTTTAACTTTTATACCTTTGTAAATATCAAGAGGACTTTGTGGGTTAAGGGTTAGGCTTGGGTTAAAGGTAGGTGGTTGGGATAGTGGTTAGTAGAAAAAGGGGGAAAAAGCGTAACAAGTGTCGGTTTTCGTAAGATTTTCTATTTTTGTAACATTTTATTTTGATGAAGCTTTTATTCAAACAAAGTTATTTTTGATGAACTTGTTTGTTTATTTTTCTTTTTGCTTCATTATCAACACATTTTTTTTTATTGATCATACGAAAAACCGAACTTGTTACTAAAACAAAGGGTTAAAAATGAAAAAGGTTTTGGTGGGTAAAAGGGTTTTTTTTTTTGTTTGGGTGATGAAATGAAAAGGTTTAGGCTCAAAGGGGCTAACTAGGGGGATTTTTGGGTAGGTGGTAAAAGAAAAAGAAAAATAATGGTGTTGAAATAAAAAGGGTTAGTCCTAATGCCTCCATCATTTACTTACTCGGGTTTAAGTTGATAAGGACCGGGAATGTATCGTCATGGCAAGTTCTAAAGTTGTAAGAACCAAGCGGCTATTCACACAAGAAACGAAAAATGAGCATTTAGTCTAATGATATGCTCAATAAAGGCTCAAAACTCACTTTTGTGGGAATGGGTTTTTATGTGATCAAGTATATATAATCAAATTTTAACTAAGTTTGTCATGCCTTTTCATAATTTTCTTATGTTGGTTCTTTTTATCACTACGCTATCGGTTGTAAATTCGTAAAAATATAACCTTTTTGAGAACTTGAATTTCCTGAGTTAAACCTAGACAATTAAAAAAATGAAATTTTTGAAAAAAATTTGGGGTGATTAGCGGTTCCAATAGAGTTTTGTGTAAGGCTTGTATTTAGGACTTGCAAAATTCAAGGTTTTAGCATCCCCCCCACACTTAAATTACACATTGTCCTCAATGTGTCCCAAAAATAAATTTTTAGGTTGATTAGATGTGTAAAATAGTGTTTAAAAAGCAAAAAATTGTGTTACTGGGCACTGAACACGGCCCCGTGTTATCCGGGCATGGCCCCGTGTTCAAGTGCCAGTAACAAAGTTTGAAATATGAGAGCAGAAGTCTGTACACGGGGGCGTGTTGGGTGAACACGGCCCGTGTCCAGGTACCTGTACTGGGCGTTTTTCTGCAGGTGGTTCAGCACGGGGCCGTGTTGGTTGGGCACGGCCCGTGTTGAACTTGCTGAACTGGAGAGAATTGTCGAGTTGCCTTGTTCTTGTGCATGAGTTCATTTTTCTCGTTCCCCTTTTCATCCTTTACCACCATGAGTGTGTTTTATTCCTGAAAATTAAAACTAACTAGAAAACATAAAAATTAATCTAAATTAAACTAAGGATAGTTCCGTGGAATGCCTCCATGGTGCGCCACGTTTATAAGGGTCCTTGGCTAGACCCAAAGCCTGGTCATATGTTACCCAAGTGGGATGTATTGCATCCCATGTTACACCGTCGGAGAACGTCATCTAAGCTTGAGTCTATGACCTTCATGTAGTTGACCAGATCTTCTTCCTCTACTCGCTTTCCACATTCAAATTTTACCTCCTCATCCCCAAACTTCAATGTTAGAGTTCCGTCATTCATATCCACCAATGCTTGGGCGGTGGCTAGAAATGGCCTCCCGAGGATGAGAGGGACATCAGTGTTTTCTTCCATGTCTAGGATGACAAAGTCGGTTGGAAAGACGAATTTGTCAACTTTGACTAGCAGATTTTTGGCGACACCTTGTGGGAATTTGACGGACCTGTCGGCGAGTTGTATGCTCGTCTTTGTAGGGCTTGTTGTTCCTAGGCCGAGTCGCTTGAACATTGATGTGGGCATGAGGTTGATGCTAGCTCCAAGATCGGCTAAAGCATTTCGGACGGGGGACTTCCCAATCGAGCAAGGGATTGTGAAGCTCCCGGGGTCGATTTTCTTTTGTGGAAGTTTGTTGAGTACTAAAGCTGAGCATTCTTCGCCTAAGTTAACTAATTGCAATGATTCAATTTTCCTTTTATGAGTGAGGAAATCCCTCATGAATTTTGCATATTTAGGCATTTGGGTTAGGACCTCAATAAAAGGAATATTAACATGCAATTGTTTTAGTAAATTTTCGAACTTTGCGAATTGCTCATCGGTCTTTTGACGATTTAACCTACCAGGGTACGGAATTGGAGGAGTCTTGGTGGGCTCTTGATTTGGTGTAGAAGCCTTTTCTGGCGCAGGAGGAGTCGTAGGCTGGCTAGAATGGCTTCCTTCATTTGGCGGTAGTGGAGCATCCTCGGGACCCACGGTTCGATTTCTTAATGTGATGAGATGTACTTGTGCCTTCGGGTTTGTTTCAGTATTACTAGGTAACGCGCCTTGTGGTCTCTCGGAGAAATTTTGAGCTAGTTGATTTAATTGTTTTTCAACATTTTGAATGCTAGCTTGTTGATTTCTGAAATTCGATTCCAATTGTTGAAATCGATCCGAGTTTTTCTTTTCAGTGTCAGAGATGAGGCGAGATACAGTATCTTCAAGACTTTCTCTTCCACCTTGTTGTTGAGAGAAATTTTGCGGTTGTTGAAAATTAGTTCGTTGGTTTTGTTGGTTACTACTATTGCCGGGATCTCTCCAACCAAGATTTGGGTGGTTACGCCATCCTTGGTTGTAGGTACCCGTTGGAGGACCCGACGGCCTAGGTCTATTATCCAAGTAGTTTACCGTTTCTGTTTGTTCATCTAATTCTTTCATACAACTCCAATTTTCATGTGACCCACCACACCCTTCACAAGCCATAACCGAGGCCGTTTTTGTCATTTCTAGCCTTTTTATTTTTGAAGAGAGGGCCTCGATTTGGGCTTGTAAAGAGGTGCTTTCATCAACTTTATGGGCGCCCGGGGCAATAGATTTATTACCTCGGGGAGTGTGCCACTGAAAATTGGTTTGAGCAATTTCCTCAATTTGATTATATATTTCATTCGGGCGACGATTACCTAAAAGTCCCCCGGAGCTTGAATCAAGTGTTTGTCTTGTGTGTGGCAACAACCCATTGTAGAAAGTGGATACTTGTTGCCACACCGCTAGACCGTGATGAGGACACTTTCTTAAAAGCTCCTTGAACCTTTCCCAAGTTTCATATAAGGATTCCCCATCCTCTTGTGAGTATGTATTAATTTAAGTAATTAATTTAGCCGTTTTAGCAGGAGGGAAATACTTATATAGAAACTTTTGGGCAAGTTCATCCCAAGTGTTTACCGATCCAACTGGGAGGGTGTTAAGCCAAGCCTTAGCTCGGTCTTTTAGTGAAAATGGAAACATTTGAAGGCGGATGGCGTCATTTGATGCTCCATTGATCCGAAAGGTATCACATATTTCTAAGAAGTTAGTAATATGTAGATGGGGATCCTCGTCCGCAAGCCCGTGGAAGGTTGCGGAGTTTTGGAGCATTTGTATCAAATGCGGCCGAAGTTCGAAGTTGTTGGCCTCGACATTCGGTGCATTGATAGCGGCGCCAAGATTGCCTACGGTAGGCCGTAGGTAATCCATGAGGGTACGTTGGTCCGCCATTGGAAGTGGGTCCCCCGGAGCTTTCTCTTGATTTTTAGCTTTAAGTCTTTTTCTGAGAAAGCGCTCGGGTTCTTCTAGGGGTTCTTTTATGTCTCTACTAGAACTGGAGCTCATGCACTACGTAGGAGGTTCAAATGTGGCGCCTGGGTTCCAAGTCCTGCAACAAAAACAGAAAAGAACGCTGGTCAGAATGTTCACCACGGCCCCGTGCTCAGTGAACACGGCCCGTGGTCAGAAGTACAGCAATTGTTTTCTGTATCCCAGTTACTGGGAGTTGGACACGACCCCGTGTTGCACCGACACGGCCCCGTGTTCAGCTCTCTGTAACTCAGAAAATAAAAACTGCCAGTGATGATGCTGGGCACGGCCCGTGTCTGACCGGGCACGGCCCGTGCTGAGCTCTGCAGAAACTGAAAAACTAAGAAAATCCTAAAAAAAATTAAAAAGAAAAAATAAAAGATGATTAGGCCGTTGATTCCTAACTTTCTTAAAATCCTTGTGTCCCCGGCAACGGCGCTAAAAACTTGATGCGCGTTTAAGTGTTATATATATTAGGTGTATATTTTAAGCCCTTTTTAACACTTATTTTTAGCCAAGTTTTAAATTTATAAAACACGATATTTTACTAACACTAAACACACATATGGGCAAGTGCACCCATCGTGAGCGTAGTATAGCGTTGGTAAGATACCGAGGTCGTCCAAGGACACAAGAGCTTTTAGTACCGGTTTATCCTCAGCGTCTAATCAAAATAAAAGTTTAGAAAAAGGTTTTAAGCTAAGAAAAATAAAAACTAACTAAAATGCTGAAAATAAAAATAAAAATAAAAACAGATAGACAAGATGAATCACTTGGTTCCGACTCGTATCTAGTATAACCTTTGATTATTTCCGCACTTTTGCACATAATTAAGAGATTATCTTAGTTATTGTAGTAGGCCCCTCTTTTGAAGGTGACGTTACCCTCACCCCAGTAGTTTGAGTCAGCAAGGATACAATCCTAAAAGGGTGGATTATTGGAAGATACTGAATTAAGTTATTAATGCAGTATTGTGGTAGGCCCCGCTTTTGGCGGTGACGTTACCCTCGGCTAAGTAGTCTGAGTCAGCAGGGATACAGTCCTAAATAGCCGGGTTATATTATTAATAGTAGTTAACTTATGAGGGGGTCAAAGAGTTTGGACCCCCGCCATCCAATACCGTGAAGTATTGAAGGAGGTCCTACTAAATTTGACCCAGGTCCATTGCAGGACCTCTAAACGCTGAACAATGGCAAGACCTTTACCAAACCGTTCCCTTAACCCCCGACCAGGTAGCCAACATACCTCCATATAGACCGTGGAGATATGAATGGTGAAAATCATTTATTTTATATAGACAGTAAAATAATGCCAAGACACCACGGACAAACGATAAGGAAAGATCACCTTCAACATAAGTAACTAGTTATTAAAGTCATTAATACAAAACCAAATAAAAAGTGCAAAAGATTAGAAATAAAAAGTATTAAACTAGACACTTTGTCTTCACCAAGTGATGTAAGAGACTTAGGCAAACATGGCCTTGATTGTCAAGAACTCTTACGATCAATCTTGGATCCCGAGACGACTCACACACTCTACGATGGACAATGGATGATGGTGGTGGATGATGGTGTTATGGTGGTGGTGGGTGGTGGATGAAGTGTGAGAGAGGTGGTGTGCCAAGGGATGAGATGAAATGAATCCAAGCACTCCTATTTATAGGCTGAACAGAGAGCTGGGCACGGCCCAGTGTCCGCTGGGCACGGCCCCGTGCCCGTCTGACACTCTCTCTCTTCATTAATTGTAATTCACAATTACAATTAATGCGCCTGCAGTACTTTCGACACGCCCCCGTGTCCGCTGGACACGGCCTGTGGTGGGCAATAGAAGCTTCTATAGGTTTGTCTTTTCTGCTGCTTCTTGGGCACGCCCCCGTGCTGGCTGAGCACGGGGCGTGTTCAGACTTCTGCCTTCTCTATTTTGCTTTGGAAGGTGCCGTTGAGGGGTCGGGCAGTCCACTAATGTTCCTTTCCTTGTATTTATGTTGGATTTAGCTGTCTTTTTGCTTCTTTTGTGTTTTTGAGCTCATTTAATCCTGAAAATACAAAAGGAAGACAAAAACACTCTTTTTCCAATATTAGTACTTAAAAAGGGTTAGTTTTATGCCTTGTTTGATGTAATTTATATGTTGCATTTTGCACACATCATAATGATATAACAATAATTCCTGATTCTGTGTAGGGAGTGAGTTATTTGACAAGTTGGCTAAAGGGAGGCTGAAAGAAGATGCTGCAAGAAAGTACTTCCAGCAGCTCATATCCGCCATCGGATTCTACCATAGTCGAAGTGTTTACCACCGCGATTTAAAACCGGAGAATCTATTGTTGGATGATGAAGGGACCTTGAAGGTTTCGGGTTTCGGATTAAGTGCATTGGCGGAAACCAAGAGGCAAGATGGGTTGCTTCATACATGTTGTGGTTCACCTGCGTGTGTTACGCCTGAGATTATTGATCAAATAGCGTATGATGGTGCGAAAGCGAATATATGCTCATGTGGGGTGGTGTTGTTTGTGCTTTTCACAGGTTTTCTTCTGTTTCATGATTCGAATTTGATAGAGATGTACATAAAGATTGTGGGTGCAAGGTTTAAGTATCCAAATTCGTTCCCTGTTGCAGCCAAAAGTTTGGTGTCAATGATGGTGGTTGGTTTTATAGAGAGAGAGAGGAGGAGGAGGAAGAAGATAAGGGTGGGCATCTTTATTTTTTATTTTTTTTGTTGTTCAGAGGCAATCTAGTCATTTCACACCTTCTTAACTGAGAAAACTAACTGATGTTAGGCACAAGGACTATTCGGGAACGAAAATTGAAAAGTTGGGGACTATAGCTGTAATTTTAGAAAATTAGGGACTAAAGGTGAAAAAGGACAAAACACAAGGATTATCCGAGCATTTAACTCTATGTTTAAAAATAATTTCTTTTAGCTTTGTGTATATAAATAGTGTAATAACTAGAAGTAGCACCCGCCGCGTTGCGGCAGGTACTACGATTTGTTGCTCCAATGAAGCACAACAGGCTGTAATGGCAGAGTGTTACTCGACCGTGTTCTTCAAGTAATCACTATAAACCATCGGGACATAACCCCTCCATATATATCCGCATGTAATTTAAGCTGTGGAAAAGACGATTGGAATTACAAAGGGTATAGTGATTGTGTAATGTGGAAATCAAAGTGTAGGGACATGCAGATTTCATTTTTTTAGACAGCAAGTTACACTTTATTCATCACCACAACAATACATACAAAATTGCACCTGCAAAGTGCTAGCACAATATTGCAGAACACTCATAACATCACACAATATTGCAGAACACTCATAACATCATATTCACCTTACATCTAAATTTTACAAGTTAAACTGCAAAATTAAATAAACACCAATTTGCCCAGCTTAAGCATTCCTCTTTCGCCCTGTGTTTCATCCATATAAATGACATCGCCTGCGTTTCCCTGAAAATCTGATCGATTGATGCCCGCATGCCTGACAATATTAACTCATTAGGGTGGAGGGTATAGTATCGGTAAACATAATCGGTGAGTAGAGTCACCGAATCGGTGACTATACCGTGTGATTGTGGGTGAGTGTTTGAGTTGGAGAGAGGGTGGAAATTCGGTGAGTGTTTACCGAAAATGGGTGAGAGAGAGTGATTAAGAAAATGGTGGGTCCCAACCCCTTTTAACCAATCACAATTTTTTTTATTTTTTAACCTACTCAAACACCCTAGGGTGATTGACTATACCCCCTGATTGAGTGCAAAATGGGGAGTGGAATGGGGAGTTGACATGGCATAATATTATTGGGTAGGATTTCACTTAAACACCCTAGGGTGATTGACTATACCCTCCACCCTTACGTGCTTTCCACATCGCCAGGTATGACCCTATAAAAATAAGTTGTAGCAGTCTACTTTTATGATTCGAAACTCCATCAGCCTTGTATAAATTGAGCAGACCCCTTACATCAGAAACTGGATTCCAAAGGACCTTGCACCAGGTGGGTGCACACCTTATGTCTCACCATAGTAGCAACTTAGCAAGACACCAAAAGATGGTTCGTGTCTTCCTCCGCTTCACCACATAATCTGCATAACATCAAGCCACAATGGACATTACGTCTTTGCAAAAGCAATTCAAGCATCAATCACATTAACTTTAAGAACCAACATTTAAAAGCATCAACTTCAAGCAATTTATAAATACATAAAAGCATTCCATGTTTTTTTAACGGCCAACGAATAAATGCTCGGCTACCCTGGTAACCCAATGGCCAACGGTCACCCCAACCGCGAACGAGAGAGTGTTGGGTAGCCAAAATCACCCTAAATATACATGAATGAGCCAATCATTTAGTAGATGACACTGCCCGGAGTGCAAAACACAATTCCAACAATATATTAAAACATCAGTGGATCATAATGCCAACACACTAAATTCAAAACTTGTTACTTGATTCATCGTAATATAAAGAACATAAGATAGTTGCATGCTTACATTGAATCAATCATGATAGTTGCACAAACTCACAAATAACATCACTGAAATTAAAAATGAGATTGAGAAATACAAAACAGAACTTGAAGAAGCTTACATGAAGCAAAGCGATAAAAATATAAGATAAGACTCTACAGATGCATTCCGTTCCCGGAGAAGTGGAGGTTCGCCGGTTGGTGGGGGTTCATCGGAACTTTGCCGGTACCCTTGGATTGGTCGCCGGAAGTTCAACTCGACCGAAAACCCTCTCTGATGCCTTGCTTGGTCCATAACCACTCAACACCATCATTACCAAGTCGGCTTAGGGGTTTCCTGTGACAACCCTCATAATTACATGTATCTGTATGATTAATTAATATTAAATTGTGCTTAATGATTGTGCAGAAAATTGACTAAATGGTCTTGAATGTTTTCCTAAGTGTTGGGAATTAATTATGTCACAAAAAGTTACATAAAAGACACTATACGGAATAACTTAGCACTTTAACGAACCGGTATCTAACCGAACAACCGGACATTAACCGGGACACCAAAATATTGCAAGAAACATTGTTTAATTATTTCTTGGCTAGTTATGATCCCTATACACCATAACACCCACCAGAACATCTAGTAACTAACACTAGCAACCATATACTTTGATTTTAATTATTAACTAACTAGTTACCATTCAAGTTACACATAACCCCCCCTTGATGATTTACGGCCCACCATTTTAGTGGTTTGTACCCGTCCCCAAACAAAATAGATAAGTGGGTTAGGTAGCCCCTTTTCTTGATTTAATATATATACATATGTATTGGGTTCGGTGACAAAATAGATAAGTGGGTTAGGTAGCCCCTTTTCCTGATTTAATATATAATTATGTATGCACATTTATTCACACAAGAAATAGAAACCCGTCGGCAGATCTCTTTCATCTCGAAGTCCCTACCAACTTCATCTTGATTTCCGTGCGGTTAGTATAATCCTACTAGTTGGTCGAAATTGATAAATGATTTTTTTTTCAATTGTTTAATTGTTATTTTATTGCATATGTTAATGATTATGGTGGTATGGGCATAGGGTTATGTGAATGGAAAATTGTGCTAGTGGAATCTGACATGAATTATTATATTCTTGCACATGGTTGCCAATAGTTCAAAGAATGATTTAGGTTCTGAGTGCATGAATTTGTTTGTGATGATTGACCGTGTTTGAATGATAATTATTACTAGTTATTGTTGTCCAAATATGTGATGGTTAGCATAGTAGGAACTTTAAGGATTGTGAGATCAGATCGTTGAACAAACTGATATTATGTGTAACATATTGTTAAGATGATATTGTTAGAAGGTGTGGTGATCATATGTGCGTGTTTTAGTAACGTTTAAGCAATTAACAGCATGCTGAGTAACATTTACAGCCAACTTCAGTTGGCTGTAAACTGACTGTTATAAATCGAAAAAAAATTGATTTTCTGAAGTCTAAATTAGGTATTTTCGAGAAACGAATCAAATGGCACTGGAATCATATTTTTTCGAGGCCGTTTACTATTTTTAAAGGTCCGTTTTATACAGCAGCAAAAGCTGCGTTTTCACTGCAGAAAATTTGTGTTATGTTTTTCGTCATAACTTGAAATCTGTGTATAATTAGGTCATGAAATTTGTACTGTAGATGGAAACTGATGTCGTTGTAATCCTCCAACTAGAATTTCATCAATCGGAATTACGACGAATTTTAAATGAATTATTCCGTGGACTGCAGTCAGAAAGTGACGAATCTGATTTCAGTCCGGTAAATGATTTTTATAAAATATTGGTAATGAATTGGATCCCGATATTTTTATACAATAATATTTGTATTGTTTAAATCATTCTGTAAAAATTTGGGAATTTTTGGAATAAGTTAACTATTTTATTAAAATACCCGAAAACAGTCCAGTTTTGGATGTTTAAGCTTAGACAATATAACTAGTGATTTGCATGTCTAAATGTCGGTTATGTTATCTGATAATGATCTAACGTGTTTTATGTCAATGAAAGTGTATGTGCAATATCGTGTGCTTGCTCTTGAATAGCTATAGGCGTAATGTTTATATGGGCGTGAACTGTTATAGTGTGTACATGTTATATGGTAGATACGTATAGGAACTTTGTGCTCCATTTGAAACCACTAAATGACTAACTGGTAATCATATTAGGATGTGATTGACCGACCTTGACTGCTAGCTAATTTTAAGAGTCAAACCGAGCAACCAAAGGTGAGTTCACACTCTTTCTAAGGCATGGGATTCCCGGTGGTTGGGAATGGGTTAAAGAACTAAAACGGAACCTGCGTATCCTTTTTGGGTAGGATATGTACCGCCATCCTCCATGGGTAGGATGCTAATATTAATCCTGCGTATTCTCCTTGGGTAAAATACGTACGTTCATCCTCCTTGGGTAGGACAACAACCTTAAACTTACTAGACAAAACTCTATCATTAAGTCCCTCATTTTTATATCGACTTAATCGCCGGGCCAATGGCGAGCGGGTCATTAGTTAATAGCGCTATTAGGTTTAACAAACCTCACACCATGCCAGTCGGATGGGCGTGTACTAATGGATCATGGAAAACAGTCAATGATGATAGACATTGACGTAGGGCACAACTCACTTTCGTCAGTAGTCGATATGGTAACGGTCTAGTGGTTCACATGGGAAAGCCCCCACTGATACTGGTTATGGTTTGGGAAAGAAGGAATTGGTTAATCGTATTTTTAACTATGGGGTAACTCCCACGGCAAGTAAGCCAACTAAAGAAAAACTATGTTTTTGAAACAACTTAAAACGAACACCCAACCGTGAACTCGTTCAACTTTGTTGTTGATTTGTTGTTACATGCCTTGCAGGCCTTAAGGTGCATATCATTGGAACTTGCTGTCTGGGAGGCTGGAGTGGTCATGGGTCGAGATGCATGGAATCGTAATACAAGACTAATGATTTTTCCATGAGGTTTATAAACACTTAACTAATGAATTATGCTTCCGCTATATGCTGTGAATTATTTGTAACATGTAACACTTAATGTTAAATTAATGAATGTTTTATTTAAATATACCTATGAGTTCAATGTGATTGGTGGCTAGATCCTGGTACGTCACACGCCTCGCGGGGGTTTCCGCTTGTGGTATTTTGGGGGTGTGACAGATTGGTATCAGAGCCATTGGTTATAGTGAACTTGGTTTTAAAAAAAGGGAAAATGTTTTTATAAAACCAGACTATAACCGAACAGTTCTGAAAACATGAATACGACCATGACACTCAGCTCCAGATTTGCAAGGTTCGTCCCTCTTACTTGTTATATACATTACGTAACTAGTACACACTTGTCTATGACGAAACATACGAACACACACTCGTCACTATAGCATGATGGCATGAATTGCTTGCTTACTTACTTTATGATGTGTTGATAGTATGCCATAGTCCTGGAAAGTTTGTGATCTTTTTACCTTGACGACCTCTGTTTGACATCTGAGTTTGAGGAACCATTTGACATGAGTTAGGTGGAACTGAGATGAACATGCAAATCACAATATTATTGTGCGTGCACACATAATAATAATGTGGGATGCATGTGAGTTCCAGTGAGCCTTAACAAGTGGAAAAGGGGTTCCGTTCTGTTATTTGATCGATGTGAAACATAACAAACCTATAGGGGTCATAGCAGTGATTGTCCCCTACTCGAACGTGAACTTTTTATTCACCTCTAGATCCCTTCGAATCTCGATGCTATCGAGCCTTACTTGAACACCCGTCTGAACACTTAGCGAACCATGTAGAATGTGAGGTGCTTATACGAACGTCCCTGAGTTGAATGTCGTAGCGTCGAATGATTGAGCATTATTTAATTTTCCCTGTGTAAGGCAAAGATAAATGCTTTTGCTTTTACTTTATTGAAGACAACTGCCTTCGACCAACTTTAATAATTGAAGAAAAACCTACACTGAACTGTTTCAAAACATATCATGGAAGCCTTAACCAAACATATGGTGTAAGCTTAAATTTTCTTATCTATATAAGAAACTCACTACTCGAGCTAATCTACACATAAGCTACAACTTCTGATATAATCCAACTCATACCCAAAATAACCTATACCCAAACTTTTCTTAGTTCAACAAAACTCAATATTCAAATGGCAAATTTCCCAGTAGCATATGTTGAATCTTCAAATGCAGCAGAAATTCATCCAATCCTTCGGTTTACTGATTTACCAACTCGTGAGAGGTATCGAAAACTCAAGGATCTTGAAGTTTTTACTATTAGCGGTATTGATTGGCATCAAATGGAAATGTTTGATTCCAATGGTTTACTGGTAGGATTACTACCACATAATACGCCCTGGCGCCGTTTCTTCGACATCCTAGAACCGTCATACGATGAACTGGTATATGAGTTCTTGTCCACTTTCTATTTCAAATATAATAAAAGTCTTGCCGATGAATCCATTCAATTTCAACTTTGTGGACAACCTCATAATATGTCATTAACAGAATTCGCAGTTCATCTGGGCATATATACAGATGAAGAAGTTAAACAACCCATTTTTACAGAGGCATCAACCTCTTATTCCTCTGTGGAAATGAGAGAATATTGGCGATGCCATTCATCAAAAGAGTGGTATGGCAACAATAATTCTATGAACTTCACGGACCCTCGTTATCAATATATGCACCGTGTTTTAGCCAACACTATCACGGGGCGCAAGATTAATCAACAAAGGGTTAGTTCAACCGAACTTTTCCATCTGCATAGTATTTTTGAGCAAGTTCCTTGTAATATTGCCCACGAGCTTGCTACATATTTTTTTAGTCAACAAACAAATCCCCTGGGAAGTCTCATGGGAGGGTCTTACATTACAAAAATAGCAAAATCATTGGGTGGCTTAAGTGATCAGATTATCCAAGAATTATCTCCACCAAAGGCACCTGGGATTGTAAATTTTAACACCATTAGGCTAACCCCTGTTCATAATTATACACCAACTCAACCATTCCAGTCGGAGGGAGCTCCAGTTATCTTAGAAAGTACCTCCACACAAAATTTACAACAATCATTGTTGCAGCTTCCTCAATCGTCTTTTTATCGATTTAATCTGCAACCACAGCTGCCACACATACGAGAACATATTACAACTAATCTATCCCAACCATTAACACCGAACGTCTTACGAAACTTCTCACCATTAGTTTTCGAGGAGGATTCAATGATGCAAGAAACTTTGTTTGATGACATGATAATCCAAGAACAGTTAGCATCAGAATCATTTTTGCAATCACCATTACAGCCACAGTTTTTCCAGTCACTATTAAACGAAGTAGAACAACAACTGCCACCAACTGATATAGCAGGCCCTAGTACGGTGCCTCAAATGAATCTACCTCCAGATACAATGGGAGTCGAAGTGACTAGGTTAAACGATCAGGTTCGAAATTTGTCTCAACAAATGAAACGGCTGACAAAAAGAAATAAATGGTTGGAAGACATGCTAAGACAATTAGCTGCTCGGATGCATCTGACTCTACCTCCTTCACCACCTTATGATTCTGAGTCTGAATTTAATTTATGATTAATTTCAAATATAAGATTGTTCACATCATAATAGACTATCAAATTATTATGATTAGATTGTTTAATACATACATTCTATTTTGTGTTTTTCCCTACAAGTAATACATATATGATCATAAATAAGAAGTTTATGAATCATAATCAGTTGGCATGACAGGTTAGACCACACCGAGTAAAATGATAATGTGAAATGTATTGAAGAACTAACAGATCCTTCCAGAAAATTATAAAATATAATTTTTGTTCTCAAGAAAAGTTAATCATTGAAAGTAGGGTGTGAATCCTTAAGTATTCTGGAATAAGCAAAGGATATACACATCCAACATGATACCATTGAGTGTTTTAAAAATCGATGCATCGTCTAAATGGTTATCAAATCCACAACCTGAAGTTTGTGTGATTAAGGTTTAGCTAATGTGATAGCAAGCATATTATTCTAGATTGATATAATGATTTTGATAATAAATCAATTTCACATAATGATCATTGCAATACACGTACAACTACATGTAGTTTATACATGATTTATTGAGACAATCACTGGATGTGTTTGCTAAGTATATGACCATGAGAGCAAAAGTTCATGTATCAATTCATATAATGCCAATATATTGTAAAATTTTCTCCCCATTATAATTAAGTTTTGGTCAGAAACCAAATATGTCCATTCTAAGATTTTGATTGAGCGATATATATTGAAACTCATGAACCACACTGCACAAAGATGGGACTTATTTAAGGTTTGAGAAAATGTTGGGTATAAATAATTTTCTATGATTAAATACTTAAAGCCATTAGTGAGAAATTCGTTTATGGCTCATTAGTTTTCACTTTAGTGAATGAATGTTCCCAACATTAGGGGGAGATTTCGTATAACAACAGTTACCACACCAGTATCCAGGCCACTCTGTTTGAGGCATTGTACGGATGTAAATGCCGATCACCTCTTTGTTGGGCAGAAGCTGGTAACAGTCAAATCACAGGCCCAGAACTTGTGGTAGACACAACCGAGAGGATTGCTCAGATACGACAACAAATGACGGCAACTCGTGACCGTCAGACATCACTAACACAATTCATGACTTTGTAAATCTTATAAACCATGACTTTGTAAATCTTATAAATAAACTTAGAAACCATGACTTTGTAAATCTTATAAATAAACTTGGTTTTTTGAGAAAATTATTTTTGTAATCATCAATGTACAAGGTTTGTATTTTGTTTAAATCATCTTTTCATATGAAAACCCATTTCATTATCCAAGTTCATGAAGACATGAAGCATGATGATCTTGGTCTTTCATAAGATCACCACTTTAACTTACTAGATCATGTGTTTAATCACAATCTAGTAGGTTTCTCATGATGTCTAACATCACTAACACAATTCATCATTCATCAAGAAGCAAATCAACATTATTTACATGTATTCTTATGTATTTAAGCTTATGTTAAAGTATCATGATCATGTTCTTTTGTGTTCTTCAAGTTTATCATTGTTCATCATCTTTTAACCAACAATATATGAAGTAACAAGTTACAAGGAGCTTACTACTAGCACAAGGGCTAGGGAAGAACACTTGAAGATGAAGATGACAAAGATGGTGGGTAAAAGCAAATGAAGAAGGTTCTTCAAGATCTACAAGCTCTAAACCTCCTTAAACACCTTCTAGCACCTTGTGAAGAACTTGGAATGGATTGAAATGAAATGAAGGTGGTGGTGATGTGGGTGGTGGCTCATGGTCGAGATGAGGGAGAAGGGAGGAGGGTGGTGTGGTGTTGAGTGGTGTGTGAAAGTCTTGACCCTTATGCTTTACTTATAGAACACACATAATCTTCCACAAGATCACATCATATCTAAATAGATCTCACAATATCTAAATATATCTTGGCAAGATTTAGGGGATTTAGCAAGATTTTGGTGGGGCCACCCCCATGTGACCGTCAACTCTATAGGGGGGGGTAATGTGTAAATTTCAATTCCTATATACATAAATAAGTTAGGTTCAAGTGTAAAGTTTAGGGACTTGATGTGTTATTATGTTATAAGGGGTGTTATGGTGTTCGGGGACCATAACTAGTTCAGAAACATTAAAACAATGCTTATAGTAATATTTTTATGTTCCGGGTAATGTCCAGTTGTTCGGTTAAATACCGGTTCGTCAAAGTGCTAAATTGCATCGTTTAGTGTCCTTTAAGTATCCTTTTGTAACCCTTTTAATTCTCAACACTTAGGAGGGTATTCTGGATAATAAAACATGAATTCTGCATAATATTTATATGTTAAAAAGCTGACTATAGCTGATTTGTGCAGAATTCTGCATTTAAAGTGCGTTTCGGGTGCTTTTTAGTGCATATTCTAGCTTCCGGAAAGTCTATATGTTAACCCTTGTATATACTCTTGGGTTTTAGTGTATTTTTGACGTTGGACCTACACCTAGGCCCCAATTCTATTGTCTGACTACTTTCTGCAGAATTGTTGACACGATGTGTCTTACCGGTGAGTTTACTAGTATTTCTGACGCAACGCTATCATTAATGCATAAAGCAATATTTGTAGTATAAAACGTGCATGAATTCACAAGTATAGCATGTAATCAACCAATGTTGACATTTAAGCACATAACTGCATATATTTAATATTAATTAAATTGTACGGAAATTACCGGTTTGGTTCCAGTTGTCACAGTCTCCCCCCGTTAAAAGAATTTTGTCCCGAAATTCAGGCTGAACTAATTCTCGCAGGAGTTTTCTTGAATAGGTGGGGGTACTTTTCTTTAAATTGGTCTTCACGTTCCCACGTGTACTCAGGTCCGTGCTTAGAGTTCCAACGTACTTTGACAAGCTTGACACTACTCCTTCGGGTCTTGTTGACCTTCCAGTCAGTAACCTCAACGGGTTGTTATGTAAATCGGAGGGTGTCGTCAATATGCACTTCATCCGCAGGGATGATCACTATTTCTTGTGTTGGACTCTTCTTGAGGTTGGATACATGAAACGTATCATGTACTCCGTAAAGTTCTTCCGGTAATTCCAACTTGTATGCCACGGTACCAATTCTTTCCGAGATCTTGAATGGTCCGATGTATCATGGATTCAGCTTCCCACGTTTTCCGAATCTTACTACGCCCTTCCAAGGTGAGACCTTCAGCAAAACTTTGTCTCCCACCTCGAATTCTAAGGGTTTTCGTCTTCGATCAGCGTAGCTCTTTTGTCGATCTCGAGCCGCCTTAATGCGCTCTCGGATCTGTATGATCTTGTCGGTTGTCTCTTGCACAAGTTCAGGACCAACCATACGTTTGTCTCCAGCGTCTGCCCAACATAATGGCGAGCGGCACTTACGTCCATACAGAGCTTCGAACGGTGCGGCTTTTATGCTTGTATGATAACTGTTATTGTAGGAAAACTCAACTAAAGGTAGATGAGTATCCCAGCTGCCGCCTAGGTCCATAACACATGCGCGAAGCATATCCTCCAGTGTTTGTATGGTCCGTTCGCTCTGACCATCTGTTTGCGGATGGAAGGCCGTGCTTAGATCAAATTGAGATCCAAAGGCCTCCTGAAAGGATTGCCAGATCCTTGAGACAAAACATCCATCTCTGTTTGAAATAATTGAGATAGGCACTCCATGACGTGCCATGATTTCTTTCAAGTACAACTCAGCAAGCTTTCCAGTGCTATCCTTCTTTCGTATCGGTAGGAAATGCGCAGATTTCGTCAATCGATCAACTATCACCCATATCATATCGTGCCCTCTCGGGGTCCTGGGTAATTTCATTATGAAGTCCATCGAGATTTGCTCCCACTTCCACATGGGTATCTCTGGTTCTTGCCGTAGGCTAGACGGTTTCTGATATTCAGCCTTAACCTTAGCACAGGTTAGGCACTTTCCAACATGGATAACAACATCGCTTTTAAGTCTCGGCCACCAATAGTAGTCTTTCAAGTCTTGATACATTTTGTCCGATCCTGGATGGATCGAGTATCTGGACTTGTGAGCTTCATTAAGGATGACTTCTCGAATACCGCCATAGAGCGGAACCCAAATACGCCCCTTAAAGTATAAGGTTCCCTCTTTGTTTGGCACCAAATTCTTCAGCATACCCCGGAGGTATTCAGCTCTACGATTTTCTCCCTTAAGGGCTTCTTGTTGTACGTCACGAATGCGTGTAGTGAGGTTCGTTCGAATAGTCATTTCCAATGGTCGAACCCTTAGGGTCTTAACCCTTTCCTTCCGACTTAACGCGTCTGCTACAACGTTTGCCATTCCAGGATGGTACTTAATCTCACAGTCGTAATCATTCAGCAACTCAACCCATCGTCGTTGACGCATGTTTAATTCCTTCTGATCAAATATGTGTTGTAGGCTTTTGTGATCTGTGAAGATTGTACATCGAGTACCATATAAATAGTGTCGCCAGATCTTCAAGGCGAATACCACCGCACCCAGTTCCAAGTCGTGCGTGGATAATTCCTTTCATGTACCTTCAACTGTCTTGAAGCGTAAGCGATGACTTTTTGACATTGCATGAGCAAGCAACCTAAACCTTGACGCGAAGCGTCGTAGTATACCACGAAGTCTTCTGTGCCTTCGGGTAAGGATAGTATTGGTGCATCGCATAGCTTATTTTTGAGCAATTGAAAGGCTTCTTCCTGCTTGGCACCCCAGTCGTACTTCTTGTCTTTCTGCGTAAGGGTAGTCAGCGGTTGGGCTATCTTGGCGAAATTCTCGATAACCCGTCGGTAATAGCCCGCTAAGCCCAAAAATTGTCGAACTTCATTTGGGGTTTGGGGGCTTCCCAATTCTTTATTGCTTCAATCTTGGATGGGTCTACATGAATGCCCTTCTCATTCACAACGTGACCAAGAAACTGTACTTCGCGAATCCAGAATTCGCATTTTGAAAACTTTGCATAAAGTTTCTCTTTCTTCAGTAGTTCCAGAATGGTTCTGAGATGTTGCTCGTGCTCCTCTTTCGTTCGTGAGTAAATCAGGATATCATCGATAAATACAATCATGAATTTATCGAAATATGGTTTGCATACGCGGTTCATTAGATCCATAAATACCGCTGGCGCGTTCGTCAGTCCAAATGGCATCACAAGGAACTCGTAATGCCCATAACGCGTTCGGAATGCAGTCTTTGGTACGCTTTCCTCTTGAATCCTTAACTGATGGTATCCAGATCGAAGGTCGATCTTGGAATAGTAGCTCGATCCTTGCAATTGATCAAATAAGTCATCAATCCTAGGTAGTGGGTACCGATTCTTGATAGTGAGCTTATTCAATTCTCTATAGTCGATACACATCCGCAGTGTTCCATCCTTCTTCTTTACGAACAATACTGGAGCTCCCCAAGGAGAGAAGCTTGGCCTTATGAATCCTGTATCCAACAACTCCTGGAGTTGTGTAGATAATTCTTGCATCTCGGATGGTGCAAGCCGATAGGGTGCCTTGGCTACAGGAGCGGCTCCTGGAACCAAGTCTATATGGAATTCGACTTGTCGTTGCGGAGGTAGTCCTGGCAGATCTTCGGGAAAAACATCAGGGAATTCCTTCACCACAGGAATATCTTCGAGTTTCGGCTCCTCGGCCTTCTTATCTACAACGTGCACTAGGAAGGTAACACATCCCTTCCTTAAGCATTTCTGTGCCTTCATACAGCTGATGATTCGCAGAGGCGCGTCTCGTTTTTCTCCATGTACGATGAGAGTTTCACCATTCGTCAGAGGGATGTGAATGATTTTCTCGTGACAAACAACTTCAGCTTTGTTCTTGGACAACCAGTCCATTCCGACCACTACATCGAAGCTACCCAATTGAATAGGTAAGAGGTCGATGCTAAATCTTCGCTCACCAAGTTCTAATGTGCAACCTCTAACGACTTCGCTCGATTCAACGAGTTTACCATTGGCTAGTTCTATGGAATAAGGAATATCTAATCTACTAGATTCTATTCCAAGCATACGTTTAAATTCCACAGACATGAAGCTACAATCGTCACCAGTGTCAAATAGTATGGATGCAAAGTGATTGTTAACGAGAAACGTACCGGTGACCACATTAGGGTCCTCGCGTGCGTTCTTTGCTCCAATCACAAACGCTCGAGCCTGAGCATTGTTTCCCCTTGGGTAATCTTTTATGAAATGATCCTTGCTTCCACAACTGAAGCATCCTTGGTTCTGCCCAGCTCCATTACCATTCCGGTTACCATTGCCATCTCCACCATTGTTTCTATTACCAGCACCGTTGCGGTTTCCATTCCCGTTCCTTCCTTTTCCCCAACAGTCCTCAGTATGGTGACCCAGTTTTCCACACTTGTCGCATTTTGGAATGCGACAAACTCCTTCATGATGAAGCTTGCACTGGTTGCAGATGGGTAGAGTGCCCAGGTACCTTTTGGCAGGAGCGTCACTCATGTTTGCAAGAGTTTTCGCCTCCTGAGGCGGGTTGGGGTCACGCTTCTTGTTGTTGGAACCCTTATTGTTACGTGTCGCTTGATTCAGGTTCGCATGCTTCCTTTTCTTGTCACCAGACGACTCAGCATGCATCTCGGTCTTCTCAGTTGGGTTCAGCGATAACTTCTTCATACGAACAGCATCTTCAGTAAGGCTGACAGCCAAAGTTACAGCCTCAGTGATCGTTTGAGGTTTGGCCGAAGTTACCATGCTGCGAAATTCTGAGGCCAATCCCCAAATGTAGCGTTCAACACGCTTAAATTCGGGAGTCACCATGTAGGGGATCACTCTCGACAGATCGTGGAACCTTTGGGTATAACCAGTAATGTCTGCACCTTCCATGGTCAAGTGCCATAATTCAGTCTCTAACCTTTGGAGTTAAGCACGAGAGCAATACTTCTCTCTCATTCGTTCCTTTAGCTCATCCCATGTCATGCCGTATGCAGCATCATCACCCAGAGTCTGGACTTGCAAATTCCACCAAGTCAGAGCTTCATCAACAAACAACCCCGTAGCAAAAGTGACTTGCTGATATGCGGTACACTTGCTCATACGGATAGTGGCATCCGTCTTTTCCGTCCAGCGTACAAAAGCCACTGCACCTCCCGTGCCGTCGTAGTTCAGCGGCTTGCAGTCAAGAAACTGCTTGAAGGTGCAACCTTAAGCTGTGCTTCCTCCAGATGTGTCTCCCTGCCCATTACGTCTAGCATTGCTGGGTCCTCCACTTTGTTCGGTGTGGTTCGCCTCATACTGTGCGATAGCTGCGGAGATCATTTCCTCCAGTAGGGCGTTCAGTTCTTCAGCGGTCCTCGGCAGAGGGGGAGGAGGGGTTGATCAGAACCTTGATTGGTCACAGCTCTCCTAGGTGCCATGTTCTGTCGGAACATAACACAACAGGGTTAGACATTTGTTTGATATCGTCATACGAGACAGTAGTAGTATATATACACAGGCATACATCACATAAGTGACATCAAACAATCCGCCAAATGTATAAATCAATTCATACAGCAACAAGCATGTATAATTAGATAAATACTGATGCGTCATAAGATATTCACCGATGTCTTTACACATATCAGGGCAACTTGTTACGTCATTGTTTGCAAGGTAAGCAAAATGCATAAGGGATACATCTCCCCAAAGTACAAGTTTAATATATGTAAAGGACAAATATCTTACTTCACATTGGCGGTTCATGTCTTTATACCCTAAATTATTACTCCAAAAGAGTATTTAGTAGGCTGGGGGAGGGGTGAGGGTGTTCACTTTTGACTTTCTCTTGTATTTGAAGGAATCTTGTTTGATACGTGACAAGACTTGCTGTGGTTTCTGTGCACTGAATTCCATAATTATGTATGCATCCATAATTACGTAACCCCTTGCACAGTCCGCACAGTTCGTTTCATCCTCGTATCACTTCCTTCAGATAGGCCATTGTTTTCAGGTAAAGTCACGAGTACCTGAGATATTCTATTTCTAGTATATATATATATCAATTATTTCACATAGTTGCAAGTAATTTCTAGTCAAAGACAAGTGCTACTCCAGTGCACCCTAAGTCTCGTAGTGTCTTTTCTTGACTCTTTGAAAACAGTTTCAGGTAGTGGATGTCGTGGAAAGTTTTATGCAATGAAAACTTTTTGAAAAAAATGTTTTTGTGAAAGGATCCTAAAGATTGTAGACTAGACTCGAGAAGGAATCCTGGTTCACTACAATCGCAGCTCTGATACCAATCTGTCACACCCCTTTCTTAGGTGGAAGCACAAGGTGTGATCATGAAAGGTTCTCATTGCATACGAATGGTAAACATACTACATGCTCGTAAAAATAACTTCAAATGCCAAACATTATATACCTGAAAACATGGTTTAAGTGTTTACATCACAAGACAACATATTGTTTGAAAAGTTTACAAATTTATTCAACGATAAACCTAAACAACATCCAAGAGCATGAGTAAGACCGCGCGCACATCCACTTTAGTTACCTGAAATACATGTGAGTTTTTGGAAAAACGTCAACATAATGTTGGTGTGAATTCATGCAGTTTCTATATTGAACGTTTGTATACTTTGTATGAAAACATGGTATGTAATTTGTATAAATCAAGTATTTCTATATGTATCAAGATTGTTAATGGGTTGCAAGGCCATTAACATGTGACACGACATAGGAAGCATCCAAACCATAGGCATTTTTCTAGTTGTCGATTCACGACGGAGACACAAAAGCACTGCGTGGTACTAGTTTTCACCAAGAGTGTGGCTGCCCGAAAACCCATTAGATCTAACCTTTTGTTCTACGGTCTTAGTATGTACACGATTAATGGTGCTTCTGGTACCCTATTCGCGACACAATTTCAAGTATCATTCCTCATTTCTTGTATCCATCATACCATAACACATGTATTTTCCCCAAGTTTAAAAAGTATGTAAAAGTTTAAAAGTGGGGACATAATCTCACTTTTCTGTAAACATTTAGTAACATGTACTTCACCCCCGAAGTTATAAAACTGAAAACAGTTAAAAGAAAAGGGGGAGCATGAACTCACAACTTTGCGTTTCTTGCGCCGTAAACTTCACCGGGTTTTCTTATATAGCGTCGTGACCTATACGTGTTTTATTTACGTTAGTCACTAGACTTGTATCGCACAAGTACAAGTCACCATCTTTTATGTATTTGTTCTTCTTGTGTTAAAAATAATTTATATTTTTAACTATGTATCTTACTTATATTATTTTTTCAAAAATCAATATAAGTATATTGTATTTTTCACCCGAATTATGTATTTTCGTCCAAAACTTCATTTTAGTTCGTAACTCGTCCAAGTTACATAATCTATTAAGAAATATATTTTCATAAATATATTCTCTTGTATTTGTCTAAGCATGTTGTATTTGTATTTTGTATTTTTACTCCTTAGGAGTATTTAGTGTATTTTCAAGTCTTAACACACTATTACATATAATACATACTACATACACTTAGCACAAAATTTGGTGATCAATAAATATACATATTTTCCTAAAAAATATACATAGTTAATATCAATTTTTATCTTGAAGAAATCATCATTTCTTAACTCGAAGTTTACATAAAAATTAGGGAAACCTTGGTAAATATTTTTGGGTGAATTTTTAGGGAATAAGTTTCACCAAAACTTATATTTTTCTAAGTGTCAAAATTTATAGAAATTTTGACATGGTTTCCCCTAAAAATGGAGGTTTCCCATGTTTTCAAAACATGTGTTTATTTTCTTTAAAAATCATCACAACAATCAACAATTTATTCAACACTTACCGAGAGTCAAAATCAAGTAAGTTATACTACATCATGAACTTGAAGTTTTTGTAAAAACTTGTAGTAACTTACCATGTTATTTAGTAGGTTTAGTTACCCTAAAAAAATGGTTATTTGTTTGTAAATTACTTTATTAAAAGATCTAGTCATTTACAACTTGTAAGATGATTTTTCTAAAAATACTTCTTTTGTATTTTTCTTTTTACAATCATGTTCCTAGTCTTGTTTAAACACTAAAAATATTATTAGTTTACTTAGAAACCATGACTTTGTAAATCTTATAAATAAACTTGGTTTCTTGAGAAAATTATTTTTGTAATCATCTATGTACAAGGTTTGTATTTTGTTTAAATCATCTTTTCATATGAAAACCCATTTCATTATCCAAGTTCATGAAGACATGAAGCATGATGATCTTGGTCTTTCACAAGATCACCACTTTAACTTACTAGATCATGTGTTTAATCACAATCTAGTAGGTTTCTCATGATGTCTAACATCACTAACACAATTCATCATTCATCAAGAAGCAAATCAACATTATTTACAGGTATTCTTATGTATTTAAGCTTATGTTAAAGTATCATGATCATGTTCTTTTGTGTTCTTCAAGTTTATCGTTGTTCATCATCTTTTAACCAACAATATATGAAGTAACAAGTTACAAGGAGCTTACTACTAGCACAAGGTCTAGGGAAGAACACTTGAAGATGAAGATGACAAAGATGGTGGGTAAAAGCAAATGAAGAAGGTTCTTCAAGATCTACAAGCTCTAAACCTCCTTAAACACCTTCTAGCACCTTGTGAAGAACTTGGAATGGATTGAAATGAAATGAAGGTGGTGGTGATGTGGGTGGTGGCTCACGGCCGAGATGAGGGAGAAGGGAGGAGGGTGGTGTGGTGTTGAGTGGTGTGTGAAAGTCTTGACCCTTATGCTTTACTTATAGAACACACATAATCTTCCACAAGATCACATCATATCTAAATAGATCTCACAATATCTAAATATATCTTGGCAAGATTTTGGGGATTTAGCAAGATTTTGGTGGGGCCAACCCCATGTGACCGTCAACTCTATAGGGGGGGGGGGTAATGTGTAAATTTCAATTCCTATATACATAAATAAGTTAGTTTCAAGTGTAAAGTTTAGGGACTTGATGTGTTATTATGTTATAAGGGGTGTTATGGTGTTCGGGGACCATAACTAGTTCAGAAACATTAAAACAATGCTTCTAGTAATATTTTTATGTTCCGGGTAATGTCCGGTTGTTCGGTTAAATACCGGTTCGTCAAAGTGCTAAATTTCACTGTTTAGTGTCCTTTAAGTATCCTTTTGTAACCCTTTTAATTCCTAACACTTAGGAGGGTATTCTGGATAATAAAACATGAATTCTGCATAATATTTATATGTTAAAAAGCTGATTATAGCTGATTTGTGCAGAATTCTGCATTTAAAGTGCGTTTCGGGTGCTTTTTAGTGCATATTCTAGCTTCCGGAAAGTCTATATGTTAACCCTTGTATATACTCTTGGGTTTTAGTGTATTTTTGACGTTGGACCTACACCTAGGTCCCAATTCTATTGTCTGACTACTTTCTGCAGAATTGTTGACACGATGTGTCTTATCGGTGAGTTTACTAGTATTTCTGACGCAACGCTATCAATAATGCATAAAACAATATTTGTAGTATAAAACGTGCATGAATTCACAAGTATAGCATGTAATCAACCAATGTTGACATTTAAGCACATAACTGCATATATTTAATATTAATTAAATTGTACGGAAATTACCGGTTTGGTGCCAGTTGTCACATTTGTGACCATCTCTCATTGCCTGTGATGGAGCTGGTCACTGAAGCGTTGAAACATGATGATTGGAGCACGCGGTTGAGGTCTATCATCGATCCTCCAGAGACTGTAGAGTTATCAGATGAAGAGGAGGTAGCCAGTGGTGATGGTGACGGTGACGGAGATGGTTATGAATAGATAGTGTTTGCAGGCTGGTGCCTTGTAATTTCTATTTTCAATTTTAATGTTATCCTTTGCGCGGTCACGCTTTTTGAATAGAACTTATGATGTTTGCTACTTATTTTGTTAAGTTACAATTATTGCCATGTTGTTTGAAACTTTGTTTAAGTTAGCGTGAATAAATGTAAATGTTGCTCGTGTATGAGTGTTACTGCCCGGTCTCGCGCTATGTTCGCGGAGGACCTTGGAGGTATAACTCAAGAGCTCGTAATTTAATGAAGTATTTTCGTGCTATTCAAAAGTTTTCACATGCATTTTTAACGTAGAAGTCGTGATGATAAAACATAAGGCATAGCCAATGCTTGCATTAAGTAGCTTAGAAACAGGCACGAGGCCAACATACATAATCGAAATAGAAGGGCGTATAGCCAACATAGGTAATTAAACAAGGCGCGTGTAACGACTCGTATTAAAAAGTCATATTTATTAAGTTAATTTGTCTAATAGGAAACCCTAATTGAGACACCCAAGTGATTCTGCACAAACCCTAAAATTTTCAGAATCATCAGAATCAGGATCAGGGCCCCTAAAACTCAGGGGGGGGGGGGGGTAAACCCTAGTTACGATTAGGGGGGGGGGGTAAACCCTAGTTACGATTATCTAAATAAAATGCTGTCAAAATCGAATTTTACGAAACTGTCAACTCAGCAAGCCTACAAACACACGTAGCTACCCTATGGAACTAGGTGACCCTTCGCGTCACGCGAAGCCCACAAGGGTACCCCTCGCGTCACGCGAGGGGGGTCAAAAATTATGTATAAATAGTAGACATTGGGACTTGATTTCTGGCACTGAAACGACGTAAATTCTCATCACGTACACTGAGTTACGTTCTGTTTACTATCATAACACACACGGATCACTAATCGTCGCCGCAATATAGGGTAATAACTCGATCACTGATACGATTCAATGTCCGATCGATTAAACTATCCAATGAATGTTTAAGTGTTGCCCACATTAGGGTTTATGCTTTGTCATTCGTCGTTAAATCGATGGATGTTTAAGTATCGCACTTTGTCATTCGATGTGAGGGTTTAATCTCGTGAGTTATCGTAAATGCTGTATTAAGTTACTAACCGAATTGTGTGCCTGTTATTAATTTAGGTTAAAAGGCTAATCAGTAGGCTAGGCTCTGCTCAAATTAAATCTGCAATGTGAGTCATTCTCTTTTTACCAAATTACTTACAAAATCATGTTTACTTTCAAAGTTATAATTACAGGGATTAAGTCTTTGTAGTCACCATATTACAGCCGGTATGTGGGGTTTTGTATACATTACTTGATAATCTTCACCATTGGACAACGAGTTAGCCAATGGGTGATATGACCATAGTCACAGAAACGAGTCGAGTGACAAATACCGAGGGTAGTTGGTTGATATAAAAACATTGTAATCGCTCTTAATACTGTAAATTATAACAAATGAGTCGTTTTAGTAAAAAGAATGATTCACTCAGTATTTCCCGCTGACAAAACCTTTTTCAAACATGTTTCAGGTGATCTGTTGTGATCCAGGAAAAGTGCCGCGTAGCACTACAAGCTTAAGGAAGTGGCTCAATATAAAATAAAGAAACATGTTTTGTAAAATAAAGATTTCTCCGTGAAATCTTATGATTGTAAATTACCGGGGTTTTATCCCGAGTTGTGAAATAAAATAATCGGGAAATATTTCAGTTTTTAAAAGATCCTGAAGAAAACTTCCGCTGTTAAATAAATACCACGGGATTTTCTGTCCCGCGGCTCCTGAAACGGGTCAAACCGGGTCGGGGGCCGTGACAGAAAAAGGTGGTATCAGAGCCACTGATTTAAGTCAATTAAGTATTTAGAAAATACTTAATTTTCTACTTGTCATTATGTGATTATGTGTTTTATTATTTGAATATTTGTTTACAGTATGGGTAAGCAAAAGCTTTCAAACATCTATCTTAAATTAGATAGGTCACCCAATGAGAAGGGAAGTTAATCCCAAACCAAATCCTCAAAGCACTCTGAAATTCCTGAAGAAGGAATATTTGTGCGAAAGGCACAATATGAGGAACCACTTTCTTCTAGTAAAAGAAGTTTGATTTTTAAGAAAAGTAAGGAGAAAATAAAGAAATCCCGAGAAAAGAAGATTAAACAGGAAACCCAGGAAATAACCAGTAAATCACCTTGGGAGGACAAGTTAGATGAGAAATGGGCAGATCTTTATATACTAGCCACCGTAGCAGTTAATACCAATCTTTAAATATTTTTAACTCAAGTTTTAGCACCCTTATCACTTATAGTCCAGAAACCTTATCCAGTAAATAAATAAGTTACAATAAAATCTAGTGTGTTTTAATTTTCGGTTGTTTTGTAGTTACCCAATATGAAATAATATTTAAAGGTTTTCTATGAAATTTTGTTATAAAATTTTAATTTAGTAATTGTGTGTATTTTGCATAACAGCATGAGTGACTTGTCGGACGCCCTTCAGAACTTAAATCTCTATCCGGTAAAAATAGAGGTTTCCAGAGATTTCAATAGGTATATACCAGATATAGAAGAACCTATTGAATTCAATGCTCCACCTCCGGAGAAACCCAAGCCCAAGAAAAAGAGGAGATTTGTAGGATGGAGGCGTGTGCGTAGGAGGAAGCCCGTCACTAGAAAGATGCCTAAAATAGAAAATCCTCTAGATAAAGGGAAGGGAATTGAAGTCAGGGAAGAGTCTAGGCAGATGGGATTACAGTTTGATGAATATTCTAAGCAAATAGAAATGGAGATTGGAGGAGGGTCTCAGGTAGAAGTCGGAGAAAGTTCTAAACAAACTCAGGAAATGACATTGCAGGAAGAGCTAGATTTTATATTAGCAAGCTGTGATACTATTCAGCATGTCAATACAAATGTTTTTACTCGTCCTATTGAATCTCAACTCCCTATAAACTTAGAACCAGCAATCCCGGAACCTATAATCCACACCCATCCCTTAGGAATGGACGAGTGGTGGACAAACGACTGACAGTTTCAAAACCTACTCAATAGTCCTTATTCCTTTCTTCCTCAATTTGACCCTGAACCTATACCTAATCCACCTATGAGCAATGAGAATTTAGCTGAACTCCGCCACTTTGGCGAAGAATTAATGGATGCGGGAAATAGGATCCGGGTAGTAGGAAAACAGATCTCCTGGAAATATGATGAGAGGGAGCGCCGTTATTAAAATATTAGCTGACGAAGGATAAGGGGGTTATGAGACTGTGGTTGTAAATTAGCAATAATAATATAATTATGTGAAATAACCTAAAATAAAACTTTGTAAGATAATGGTGTGTATTGATGCATACTATTAAAAATAAATGGAAATCGAGAAATCGATAGTTTTGGCTATATGTGTATTGCGAAATTGGTAGGATTATTTTATATATAAGTGTTATTTATTTGATACTAATAAAATTAAATATATTATCAGATGGAAAACGCTAATAACGAACCAGTTAATGAGATCAATCAATCTGAACAACACCAGGAGGATCAATTTCTAAATAGGCAGGATATAGAAAATATCGTTGCTCAGGGAATAGCTAATGCTATTCCAGCAATAGTTGCTACTGTTAGAAATCCAATAGAACCTCAACAAATCATTCCTAGCAAACGTATTTCTGAAGATAACTTCAGTAATAGTGTAAACGGAGGCGGTAATAACCATGATAATAATCCACGGCAGGCTCCGCTCCCTAAGAAAATGAAAGCTGCAACACCTGGTTGCACTTATAAAGAATTTCTTGCTTGTAAACCCGCTGAGTTTGCAGACAATGAAGGAGCAACTGCTGTATTGCGTTGGTTAGAGAAAACCGAGGCAGTAATTACAATCAGTAAATGTGCCAAGGACGATCAGGTCATGTACGCGTCAAATCTTTTTAAAGAAGGGGCGCTAGAATGGTGGAACATGGTGTTACAAGCAAAAGGAAGAATGATGGCGTATGCTATGAATTGGGAAGAATTTAAGAGTCTTGTAGAAAGAAAATTCTGTCCCGAATACGAAAAAGATCAAATGGCGAATAAGTTCTTAAATCATCGAATGATGGGTATAGATTGTCGCAGTTATACTTCGACATTCTTTGAATATTCTAGAGTGGTACCAACACTGGCTTCGCCAGAATCGGTACTCATTTCTCGCTATATTTGGGGACTGATTAGTGAAATCCGCAATATAGTTAAAGCTACGAGACCTCGTACCATTGACGATGCAGTGGAATTAGCCAACACCCTAACTGATGAACTGGTACGCACACGAGATGAAAACAGGAAATAGGAATTGGCTCAGAAAATTACTCAAGGATTTCGTACGGGTAATAATAGCAACTTCAAAAGAAGAGGAACGGGACAATCCTCAACTCTGCCATTCTGCAAGAATTGCAAAAGGAAACATTATGGAAGATGTAGGGTAACCTGCAATTTTTGTAAAATGGTAGGACATCGTGAAGAAGACTGCAGAAAGAAAACAACGATCTGCTATAACTGTGGAGAAAAGGGACATTTTAAACCAGAATGTCCTAAATTAGTCAAATCAGCAGACAACAAAGCCAAGACAGCCGACGGAGCTACTAAGAAGAATGTTCGAGACTTTCAGTTAACTACTCAGGAAGCCGAGATGATTCCTGATGTAATAGCCGGTACGTTCTTAGTTCACAACATTTACGCCAAAGTATTATTTGACTCTGGTGCAAACCAAAGTTTTATTAATACTTCATTCTGCCAAGCTCTTAATTTACCCTTAACCAACCTTACGCAGATTTTTACAGTCGAAACGGCAGACGGAAATTTTATTAACATAGATAAAGTTTTGCAAAAGGAAAATATAGAACTCTCAGGTCATAAATTCTTTGCAAACCTATTACCTATGAAATTAGCCGAATTTGATGTTGTGTTAGGAATGGATTGGTTAGTAGCCAACCATGCTCGAATTCTTTGTGATCAAAATTCCATAGAAATTCAAGCACCTACTGGAGAAGTAATTATAATTACAGGAGATAAACCACGTAAGCCCATGAAGTTCATATCAGTAATGAAAGTTGCTAGTTATGAACGAAAGCAAGGAATAGTGTATATGATTTCGGTAATCATTAGCACTAAGGGTAAAGAATTTAAGGAGATTCCTGTAGTCTCAGAATACCCAGATGTATTCCCAGAAGAGTTACCAGGGTTACCACCAGATAGGGAGGTAGAATTTAGGATTCATCTAATTCCAGGAACTATACCGATAGCCAAGGCACCTTATCGGTTAGCACCTACAGAAATGTTAGAACTGAAAAAGCAATTAGATGAATTACTAAGTAAAGGTTTTATACAACCTAGTTCATCCCCGTCGGGAGCACCCGTATTGTTTGTGAAGAAAAATGATGGTTCAATGAGAATGTGTATTGATTATAGAGAATTGAATAAGGTTACAATTAAGAATCGATACCCATTACCTAGCATTGATGATCTTTTCGATCAACTTCAAGGAGCTAGATATTTTTCTAAAATCGACTTACGTTCCGGATATCATCAATTGAAGGTACAAGAAGAAGACATACCTAAGACTGCTTTCAGAACTAGGTATGGTCATTACAAGTTTACAGTCATGCCCTTCGGATTAATGAATGCACCTGCAGCATTCATGGACATGATGAATAGGATTTGTAAACCGTACTTGGATAAATTTGTAATTGTCTTCATCGACGATATACTTATTTATTCCAAAAGTCAGGACGAACATTGTCAGCACTTGCATGCACTCTTAACTTTGTTAAGAAAAGAAAAGTTGTACGCCAAATTCTCGAAGTGTGAATTTTGGTTGCAAGAAGTGCAATTTCTAGGTCATATGGTGAATCACGAAGGCATTCATGTAGATCCTACTAAGATAGAGGAAATTACCAAATGGAAGGTTCCACAATCCGCAATGGAAATTAGAAGTTTTATAGGATTAGCTGGTTACTATAGACGGTTTATTAAGGATTTTTCCAAGATAGCTGTACCATTAACTAAGCTAACCTATAAAGCAGTTATGTTTGAATGGGGAACTAAGCAAGAAGAAGCTTTTAGGATCTTGAAACAGAAATTAACCAATGCTCCAATCTTAGCCTTACCAGAAGGAACTGAAGATTTTGAAGTATACTGTGATGCTTCAAAACTAGGATTTGGATGTGTGCTAATGCAACGCAAGAAGGTAATTGCGTATGCTTCAAGATAATTGAAAAAGCACGAAGAAAACTATACGACTCATGACTTAGAATTAGGAGCCGTAATTTTTGCCTTGAAAATCTGGAGACATTATCTGTACGGAAGTAAGTTTACTATCTATACAGATCATAAAAGTTTAAGATATATATTTGGGCAAAAAGAGTTAAACATGAGACAAAGAAGATGGATGGAATTGCTAAGTGACTACGACTGTGATATTCAATATCATGAAGGAAAGGCAAATGTAGTTGCAGATGCCTTAAGTCGTAAGTATCATGAAAAGCAAAAGCAAGTTCGTGCTCTCAGATTAAATCTACAGTTAGATTTAATAGAACAATTGAAGAATATTCAAGAAACAGCAATCAAGGATGATGTTGAAGGAATGAAAGGACGAATAAAGGAATTAGAACAAGGAGCTGATGGAATTTGGAGATTCCACAAAAGCAGAATTTGGGTACCTAAGCAGGGAGAATTAAGAAATAAGATTTTAGAAGAAGCTCATAAATCTAGGTATACCATGCACCCTGGAAACAATAAAATGTACCAAGATTTAAGAAATAATTTCTGGTGGATAGGCATGAAAAAGGATATAGCTAAATATGTTTCTAAGTGTCTTACTTGTTCACAAGTTAAGGCAGAACATCAGAAACCTTCAGGTCTACTACAACAACTGGAAATGCCTGTATGGAAATGGGAACTCATAACAATGGATTTTGTTACTAAGTTACCCAAAACCAGAAAAGGTAATGATGCGATTTGGGTAATTGTAGATCGATTAACCAAATCTGCTCACTTTCTACCTATGAAAGAAACCTTTAGTATGGAAAGATTGGCAAAGTTGTATGTAGATGAAGTTGTATCCTTACATGGAGTTCCACTCTCCATTGTTTTGGATAGGGATAGTCGTTTTACTTCTCATTTCTGGAAAAATTTCCAAGAAGCAATGGGAACTCGACTAAATCTGAGTACTGCATATCATCCTCAAACAGATGGACAAAGTGAAAGGACGATCCAAACTCTAGAAGACATACTCCGAGCATGTGTGATAGATTTTGGTGGAAATTGGGACGATCACTTACCTCTGATTGAATTCTCCTATAACAATAGTTATCATTCAAGTATTGAAACTGCCCCATTTGAAGCACTTTATGGAAGAAAGTGCAGAACTCCAGTTTGTTGGGCAGAAATATGAGAAAATCAATTATCAGGTCCCGAGATAGTGCAAGAAACTACTGATAAGATTACTCAAATCAAGGAAAGGCTGAAGACGGCTCGAGATCGCCAGAAGAGTTATGTAGACAATAGATGCAAGCTGTTAGAGTTCCAAGTTGGAGACAGAGTTCTGTTGAAAGTTTCCCCTTGGAAAGGAGTTGTTCGATTTGGTAAGAAAGGAAAGCTAAGTCCAAGGTATGTAGGACCATTTTCGGTGATCCAACGTATAGGACCAGTTGCTTATCGTTTACAACTACCGGAGGAGTTAGCTGGAGTACATGATGTATTTCATGTATCCAACCTCAAGAAATGTCTATCAGACGAATCTTTGGTAGTACCTCTCCAAGATATAAAAGTAAACGAAAAGTTAAAATTTGTTGAGAAACCTCTTCAGATAGAAGACAGAAAAGTAAAGTTTCTCAAACACAAACGATTAGTGTTAGTTAAAGTAAAGTGGGATTCAAAGAGAGGAGATGAATACACTTGGGAGTTGGAATCAGAAATGAAGCGAAAGTATCCCTACTTATTCCAGTAAATCTCGAGGACGAGATTTTTATTAAGGTGGGGAGAATGTAACGACTCGTATTAAAAAATCATATTTATTAAGTTAATTTGTCTAATAGGAAACCCTAATTGAGACACCCAAGTGATTCTGCACAAACCCTAAAATTTTCAGAATCATCAGAATCAGGATCAGGGCCCCTAAAACTCGGGGGGGGGGGGGGGTAAACCCTAGTTACGATTATCTAAATAAAATGCTGTCAAAATCGAATTTTACGAAACTATCAACTCAGCAAGCCTACAAACACACGTAGCTACCCTATGGAACTAGGTGACCCTTCGCGTCACGCGAAGCCCAAAAGGGTACCCTTCGCGTCACGCGAGGGGGGTAAAAAATTGTGTATAAATAGTAGACATTGGGACTTGATTTCTGGCACTGAAACGACGTAAATTCTCATCACGTACACTGAGTTACGTTCTGTTTACTATCATAACACACACGGATCACTAATCGTCGCCGCAATACAGGGTAATAACTCGATCGCTGATACGATTCAATGTCCGATCGATTAAACTATCCAATGAATGTTTAAGTGCTGCCCACATTAGGGTTTATGCTTTGTCATTCGTCGTTAAATCGATGGATGTTTAAGTATCGCACTTTGTTATTCGATGTGAGGGTTTAATCTCGTGAGTTATCGTAAATGTTGTATTAAGTTACTAACCGAATTGTGTGCCTGTTATTAATTTAGGTTAAAAGGCTAATCAGTAGGCTAGGCTCTGCTCAAATTAAATCTGCAATGTGAGTCATTCTCTTTTTACCAAATTACTTACAAAATCATGTTTACTTTCAAAGTTATAATTACAGGGATTAAGTCTTTGTAGTCACCATATTACAGCCGGTATGTGGGGTTTTGTATACGTTACTTGATAATCTTCACCATTGGACAACGAGTTAGCCAATGGGTGATATGACCATAGTCACAGAAACGAGTCGAGTGACAAATACCGAGGGTAGTTGGTTGATATAAAAACATTGTAATCGCTCTTAATACTGTAAATTATAACAAATGAGTCGTTTTAGTAAAAAGAATGATTCACTCAGTATTTCCCGCTGACAAAACCTTTTTCAAACATGTTTCAGGTGATCTGTTGTGATCCAGGAAAAGTGCCGCGTAGCACTACAAGCTTAAGGAAGTGGCTCAATATAAAATAAAGAAACATGTTTTTGTAAAATAAAGATTTCTCCGTGAAATCTTATGATTGTAAATTACCGGGGTTTTATCCCGAGTTGTGAAATAAAATAATCGGGAAATATTTCAGTTTTTAAAAGATCCTGAAGAAAACTTCCGTTGTTAAATAAATACCACGGGATTTTCTGTCCCGCGGCTCCTGAAACGGGTCAAACCGGGTCGGGGGCCGTGACAGCGCGTGGCCAACATAAGTAGATAAAAGGCGTATGGCCAACATAGCTAAGTGAAAAGGCGCATGGCCAAGGGTAATCACATGTAACACTTGCGTAGTTGTTGCGCATTCCACGTGTGCAGGATGATGTGTCCATCCAGGGTGCGCAGCTTGTATGCCCCTTTTCCTAGCACCTCATGTATTAAGTATGGGCCTTCCCACTTAGGTGCTAGTTTCCCGGGGCGTTCAGCATTGGAGGCTTCATTGTCTCTGAAAACGTATTCACCTGGAGTGTAGGTACAAATGCGCACTCTTGCATTGTAGTACCTCTCCAACTGCGTCTTATACTTGGCCTCTTTGATTTGTGCTATTTCGCGTCTCTCTTCGAGCAGGTCCAAGCCTAGACGGCGTTCCGCCTCGTTATCAATCTTATTGACTGCTGATAAGCGCGGCGAGGGGAGGCCTATCTCAGCTGGGATAACAGCTTCTGAGCCGTAGACAAGGCTAAAAGGGGTTTCGCCAGTGCTTGTTTTTGGCATGGTTCGATGAGCCCACAAAATGCTAGGGAGCTCATCTACCCAGCCTCTTCGCATGGTGCCCAGACGGGCCTTTATCCCTTCGACGATGCTTTTGTTGACACTTTCTACTTAGCCATTGCCCTGAGGATGCGCAATGGAAGAGAAAGTGTGTTCAATGTTTAGCTCTTTCATCCACTCTTGAAGGTCTTCGGATGCAAAATTGGTTCCATTATCGGTTATGATCTTGAGCGGCAGACCAAACTTGCAAATGATGTGTTCCCATATGAATTTGCGCACCATCATTGCAGAAGTTGAAGCGAGGGCCTTTGCCTCCACCCATTTAGTGAAGTAATCAGCAGCAACAATTATGAACTTCACCATGCCAGGGGCTTCAGGGAAAGGTCCCACCATATCAATCCCCCACTGCTGGAAAGGCCAGGCTGTGGATACAGGGATTATATCATTCTTTGGGCGCAGGGTTTTCGGAGAGTGCCTTTGATAGGAGTCGCATTTGCGCAACTCCTTCAGAGTGTCAACGTGCATCCCTGGCCAATAGTAACCATCGTTCATTATCTTTGCTACGACCATGTGCGGGCCCGCATGGATGCCGCAGATGCCTTCATGTATTTCCCTGATCAGAAAACTTGTATCTTGAGGGTCCACGCAACGTAGTAGTGGCCCTAAGAAGGATCTTCTGTACAGAATTCCTCCATTCATCTCACAGAACAGCGCTTTATTTTGTATCTTTCTGGCCTCTGCCTTGTTTTCAGGGAGGATTCCTTCTTGAAGATATTGAATGATAGGGGTCATCCACGATGGTGGCCCTGTCTCAATTACATTGACTTGACGCAACAAAACATATGGGTTTTTTAAGACTTCGATTCTTACATCCTTGGAGAGATGTTGGAGAGCCGTTGAAGCAAGCTTGCTTAGCGTGTCTGCTGGTTTGTTCTCTGATCGATTGATATGAACGACCTTGTAAGATTTGAACTTCTGAAGTAGCTCCTTCGCTTGTTCCAAATACAAAGCCATGACCTCGCCCTTTGCATCATATATTCCGTTGATTTGACTCGTGATCAGGAGAGAGTCGACGTGCGCTTGTAAGTTTTGTGCTCCCATCTTTATGGCCAGGCGCAAGCCTGCCAAGAATGCTTCATATTCTGCCTCGTTGTTGGTATTTTTGAAATCCAACTTGATGGCATATGTTAACTCATGCTTCTCTGGGCTAACAAGGCGCAATCCGGTTCCTGCGCCGTCTTCATTTGAGGCTCCATCTGTGTATAGCAGCCATAATTCATCTGATGTATCTTTGATGGGAGTATCAACAACTTCACACTCTTTGATCTTGTCTTCTGGGACTTCAGTGACGAAGTCCGCTAAAACTTGGCCTTTGATGGCTGGGCGTGGCCTGTACAGAATGTTGTGGCCCCCCAGTTCAATTGCCCATTTTGCCAAGCGACCTGATGTTTTTGGCTTTTGCAAGATTGTGCCGATATGGAAGTTAGTGAGTACAGTGATTACATGCCCAGTGAAATACCTGCGCAGCCTCCTGGAGGCGTGTAGCAGCGCGAGCACTAACTTTTCCATGGTTGAGTATCGTGTTTCTGGATCCGTGAGCACCCTACTAACATAGTAGATTGGAGTCTGAACTTCGTCTCTTTCTACCAACAATACCGACCCAACTGCCTTGTCTGAAGAAGACAAGTACAAAATGAGTGGTTCTTTCTCGAATAGCGCGGTTAGGGTAGGGAGCTTGATCAAGCATTCTTTCATTTGTTGGAAGGCTGCTTTCGCTTTTAGTGTCCATTTGAACTCTTGTTTTTTTTCACGCAGTTGCGCAAGGTGCTGATAAAAGGGTAAGACTTTACAGCGTGGTTTGATAAAAAAACGATTAAGCGCGGCTAGGTGACTGACCAATTTTTGTATTTCTTTGATTGTGCGCGGTGATGGCATCCGCTCAATGGCTTGAACTTTTTCGGGGTTGACTTTGAAACTGGCGTTTGTAACCACGAAGCCTAAAAACTTGCCTCCCTCCATACCAAAAGAGCACTTCACTGGATTCAGCTTCATGTTCCCGCTCCTTAGAGAATTAAACGTCTTCTCTATGTCCTTTAGCATCTGGTCCTCCTCGGGACTTTTGATTAGAAGATCGTCAATATATACTTCGATATGCTTTCCGATGTCATCAGCAAATATCGTATCCATCAGTCGCTGGTAAGTTGCGCCAGCATTCTTGAGCCCAAAGGGCATCTTTGTATAACAGAAGATTCCGATGTCAGTACAGAAAGTTGTCTTATCTTCATCCTCGAGCTTCCTCTGGACTTGATGATACCCCTTGTAGCAATCTAAAAAACATTTCCACCTGTATGGCGCGAGAGAGTCTATCTTCTTGTCGATCTCAGGCAGTGAATAACAGTCTTTGGGACATGCCTTATTGAGATATGTGTAATCAACACACATGCGCCATCCTCCATTAGACTTCTCGACCATAACAGGGTTTGCAACCCAACTTTGATAGCGCATCTCCCTCAGAATCCCTGCCTTTAGCAGTTCACAAACTTGTTCATTCATGGCTTTAGTCTTATCCGCTCCTAGGCTACGCCTTCTTTGTACCTTTGGCTCGACAGAAGGATAAGTGTTCAAACAATGTTCAGTGACGTCGCACGGGACACCAGTCATGTCAGATGGGGTCCAGGCGAAGATGTCCATGTTTCTAAACAGTAATTGTTTGAGGTGCGTTCTGATATTTGGTGAGATTTCGTGGCCAATCGTCACCGTCTGTTCTGGGTATTTGCGGTTCAAGACCCATTTTTCTGGCTCCGTAGTTGAAATCTTGGCTGCTTAGACTGGGCGCGCATCCTCTGCCGCCATCACCTTTTTCTTTGCATAAATAATCACCACCCCCGTCTCAGTTGGAAAGCCGATGGCTGAATGGGGCGTGGAGGTTACCATGTTCATTTCCCTTTGAGTTTCTCTCCCAATTAAAACGTCATGCCTTGATTTGACTGGCATTTCCGTAAAGTTGACGTTTGTAGTTCTTGAATGTTTCCCGTCAGATAGAGGGTAATCCACAGGCTCGAGGCGCGCTTTATCTTCATCATCAAACTGGTTGAAGCATTGTTCATAAATGATATCGGCTGTACTTCCCAGATCGATGAAGATGTATTCTGTTTCATAGTGGCCTATGATGCCAGTAATGACAACGGGGCGCGTTGCGCATGGTCCCCCGCACACTACCGGAAAGATGACTTGTTGTTCTTACCATGCTGGTTCGAACGGGCGCTTGCCCTTGCTTCTCGCGCTGTACCTTGGTCCATTGACCATGTGTGTCTCCAGGCGCCTAACCTTCTTCTGGTTTCCGTCATCATTCCACTGAATCTGGCGCGTCTCTTTGCGCACATTCTTGACCAGATGGCTTAACTTTCCGCTTTTCAGCGCTTTCTCGATCTCTTGCCTTAGACTGATACAGTCATCCGTCAGATGACCTGTATTCTTGTGAAAGTCGCAATACAGGTTTAGGTCTTGGCCTTTCTTGTTTGTCATAGGCTTTGGTTCTTTGAAGTCATGGTTCTCTGTCATGAGCACCTCTTTTGGTGTCTTAATGAGCGGAGTCCAGTGTTTTTCTCGATTCTTGTTCCTGACTGCCTTTCGATAACCGATGCGATCAATTGTGTCTCGCGCGTTTTCTTTAATGCGAGGCCTGTCTTCATAACCACTGGACTGGTTTGCTTTCCATCCAGGGTTTCTGTTTCTGTTTCGCCTGTTGTTATCGCGCGAGCTTCCCTTGGAAAAACGATCTTCGGTGTAAAAGTTTTTGGTTCCAGCCGATGATTCTTCAGTTTACGCTACTATCTTTGCGGCTGCCATGAGTTTGTCCCATTCTTTGGGCATACCGTCTTTTCTTGTGATAGTTCTGATTAGACTATCACATCGAATGGCTTTCTTGAACTGAGCGCGCATCAGCTGTTCATTTACATCACCGATCTCCAAACACTCCTTGTTGAAGGGAGTGATAAAATCTTCTAACCCCTCGTTGTCTCTGCGTCAGATGTCTGTTACGTCAAACGTATCGCGCTGATAACATCTTTGCTGGCTGAAATGGTTTACAAATTGGGTTCTGAAGTCGACCCATGACGTGATTTTTCCAGGCAGAAGGCTGTCGAACCAGGCGCGAGCAGCCCCTGTGAAAGTCTGGATAAACAGATGGCACCATATTGGCAAGTTCCATCCTCCTAAAACACCAACGCTTGTAAATACTCGAAGATGATCGTCAGGGTCAGTTAAGCCATTGAACTTTCCCACTGTTGGAGGTAATTTTTCTTTTGATAGCGGGGCCAGAGCAATCTTTGGAATGAACTTCGAGTGTTCGGCAGCTTCAGCTGGTCTATAGACGAGGCTGAAATCCCGTTCTGCTTCTTCGATGTATGCAATGTGCTACCTTGGCCTATAGGACTCATGATTTTTCTGCAGACGGTTGAAAACTGAGGAACCCTCATCCTCTTGCCAAGTATAATCATCCGGATCCGTTTCGTCCCATTCGTTGTTCATGTTGCGCGGCCCCAGCCGGCTGTGAACTGGACCCCTTTGCATATTTGATGGATGGTCATAATAGCTGCCTGTCTCCCCACCTGTGTCGCGCGTGTCATGCACGCTTGGCCTTCTCTGGGGAGGAGGTCTGTTGATTCTCCCTTGAATGTTTTGCTGCGGGGGTGTCTGGCGCGCCCCCTGACTTGGACCCGGAAGAGTAATCAAGGATGGTTCTGCTTGCAGAATTGCTTGTTGTGCGCTCAACGACTGATACGCAGCATTTATGGTAGCAATCTGTTTGGCGTACCAGGAAGCTAAAGTTTCGCCTTCTGGTAGCCCTAGTAGCGCTGAAATGTTCGGGTTTGGGGCTGGGTTTGAAGGGCCAGGGACATGACTTACTGGGGTTCCCGTTTGAGTGATACGAGTGATGCTCGCGAGGGGTCCCCTAGTGTTCGTTGCTTCAATTTCACCTATCTCCTCAGCAGGTTGGACTTGGACATTGGGATTGTCCTCCCCCAATCCTACGTTAGAGTTTGTGCCGAAACCGAAATCAGGAATTATCCCTTGACCAGCCATGATCAAGAGAACAGAAAAAACTCAGAAAAAAGAAGATGAAGTGATTGTAAAAATCGGTGGGCGCCAATGAAGAAACACTGAACTAATTTTAGGATTAATTAGTTTGGTTTATGGTTCAATCATGTGGGTTAATCTTCTTAAGCTTTCCTGAGCTCCGACGTGATCCGTTCTTCCTGCAAAACAGTAACACCGTTAGCTCGTTAAGAGGGGAATATGGGGGTTTCCCTCTTAACTAGTCTCCGGCGTGAGAATAAGTAACTGCTTTGAGGAAATAAGTGTGTGTTAAGAGTGAAAGTAGAGAGAATGGAATGTTTAACCTGTGTATGGAGGTCCCTATTTATAGCCGGAGATGTGTAAGAGGAGGTGGGCTGATTGGCCTTGGGCTGGAAGGCGACAACAAGGAATATCCTCCTTGTCTCACTGGTGTCGACCGTTAATGGTTTCTAGAAGCTCTCCGGTGCTGGCGCACCTTGATTGGAGCCACGTGTCATAGTTTTCGGCCTTGCTGTCCTTCTGCCATCAACAGTTAAGTGGAGATCATGGGGCAGTTGCCGCCGCCCCCTGATTGGTGCCATGTAGGCGTCCTTGTGTACTTCTTGTCTCCTGCACGTCAGACTATCGTGGAGCACGATAGAACACAACCTGGAGAACGCTGATTGGCTTATTCTTCTGCCACTTATACCTTTTGTATTCTCTGAAGTGGCCTTGCGCCGTAACTCCTGCGCGACCCTTGTTGTGCACGTAACTAGCCCGCGCAGGGTTGTGGGAGAAGAAGACTCTTATTCAGAACACTAAGTGTGGAAACTGATGTTATCTCTTGCTTGGACCTCACGCGAGGCCAGGCTTTTCTTGAGCAGCCCGCGCGGGGTCTAAAGATTGATCAGTTTACTGAGTAAGGAGTATGGTCCAGCGCGCGATCTAAATGGTCTGCGCGGCTTTTTGGGACCATACCCCTTCAATAATGTAAATTGATTGTAATAACTATCTGTTTTTTAATATAACGTAAACAAATATAATAAAATATATAAAAATAATTTTCCAGTAATCAACCAAAAATAGGTTATCGTTTTTATTACCCATGTTTAACCAAAATTAATCGAACCGAACCGAACCATTCATATTTGATATATTTCTAGCTTTTATACCTACAATTCATGTATTTTGTATCAATTGAACCAAACCGAACACTTTCATGTATTTATCAATTGAACTTTAAGTTCATATATTTCTAAGCAAAAGATGGATGACTTTGGTTTCGTCTTCGGTTGAGGATAATAATCGAACCGACAGAACCATGCACATCCTATATATTACTACAAAGACTTAATACTCTTATTTAAGGTTGAATTATATTATTTTCATTAAATGAGTATAATTTTTATCCCATTCAGTTGTAGTGTATTCATTTAGGTTTGATTTTAATTTTTAACAAAAAAAGTTCAAAAAAATTTAGCCCATGCCAAAGGTTTTGGTTTGACGGATAACTAAAAAAACTGAACCAAATGGTCACCAATGACGAAATCGAATGGTTTTTAAAAATCCCTTTAAACATAATTTTGGTTTTGGTGGCAGCGAAGACTCAAAACCTAACAAACCAAAAATTGTGTTTTCCGCCGCATCGCGCGGGCACCCCACTACTAGTAAATTATACAGGTTTTATTCATATTCACTCAAGGAATAATCTTTAACAAACTATTACAAGGAAGTCCCATCTTAGAATTATATATCTTTCCAAGCATACGAAGATGATCACAGGTACTTTATAACATAACACCAAGCAAAATAAGTATAACAAGACTACATCATAAATAACATAAAGCACAGCGTTCCTAAAAAGGTTTGGTAAGCATAGTGGCGATACTCACAAAGTTGATGCTATAAGAAGCATCGAGAAAGCTAGCGTGTATTGTTTTCTTCAAGCACCATATCTATAATACCCGAATATGATTCCCATTCATTAGTACCATAAATTAGTGGGATGTCATAAAGATCTGATTGCTCGGCTTCTAGGACTGAGCTTTTAGTCTCACTATATGTTTCTCGTTAAACCCAAGGATGAGTTGTGAACTTCCTCAAGCCGTCTAGCTCCACTGCCACCTCTTTCATTGTAGGTCTATCACGGCCTACCAAACTAAGACATCTCTTTACGAGATCACCAACTTCCTGCAACTGCTCAAGCGTCCCTTCTCTTAAAATTCTAGGTTCAACAATTTCAAATAAGCGGTTTCCTGTAACTGAATTGACAAAATATGTAGCTAGATTCTTTTCTTCATTTGTTCTATCAACATCTATGGGTTTTTTTACCAGTTATGAGTTCTGCAAGGACCATGCCAAAGCTATACACATCACTTTTCTCAGTTAGTTAGTTGGCTCGAGTTGAAGTATTCTGGATCCAAATACCCTAGTGTGCCTTGAATAAGAGTAGTTACCTGTTCATGATCTAATGGCACTAACCTTGATGCACCAAAATCTGAAAATTTTGCTGTATAATTCTCATCTAATAGTATGTGGTAGACTTAACATCTCTATGTATGATCAGTGGCGGACCTAGGAATTGTTTCCTGGGTGTGCGGAATATTTTCAAAGATTTTAGGCCCCTAGCTGTATAAAAATATCGGTTCATAGTGGGTCGGGTCGGATCATGCAAGACAAAAGAACATCAAACTAAAATTTATAAATCATCAAAAACACGTCAAACGCCATTACAAATTACAAACGTATTTAAAATTGTGCCCTACATGTTTTTTTTTAAATATATCCAAAATATCATCTAAAGATACTAAACACGCCATAAGTTCATTACATTCTTACTCATTGTTCCTAACACATATAATTTGCTCCATAAGTTCATAAAACAATACTAAACACTTAAACAAAATAAACAATCATGTTCAACCATAGCCCATAACTTTCAATTATATTTTTAAACATTCAAGCCCTAATATTAAATGTTGATTACTTGTAACTAATCATTTAAACAAACAAAGCTATAAATAAAACAACAAAATCATTTAACTACAAGTCTAGAACAACAAAAAAAGAGTTAAATGCCAATTTAGTCCCTGTGGTTTCGGCCATTTTGTCAGTTTAGTCCAAATGTTTCATTTTTAACATGTGGGTCCAAAAAGGTTTCACAGTTACCATTTTAGTCCACTTGGTTAACTTCATCCATTTTTTCTGTTAACGAGAAGGTCAATTTGGTCATTTTGTATGTAATTATGTTAACTAAAAGGGCAATTCAGCCATATAAAATGACCGAATTGGCCTTCTCGTTAACTGAAAAAATGGATGAAGTTAACCCAGTGGACTAAAATGGCAACTGTGAAACCTTTTTGGACCCACAAGTTAAAAATGAAACCTTTGGACTAAACTGACAAAATGGCCCAAACCACAGGGCCTAAAATGGCATTTAATTCAACAAAAAATCAAAAAAAGATTAAACCCTTACACATCTATATTTTCTCCTAATCATCACATAAAACAAAATAAATAAATAAATAAACCATACTAGTTCTATATTGGAATTCTGACGTAATATGGGTTGGTCCAACCGGAATTTTGGTTTTTCCGGTAAAAAAGCCACCAGGTCGTGAGCAGTGGCGTCAAGTCGCTGGGAGTTTTTTTGGGGGCGGGATTTGGAAATTGAATGGGTGGATGGGTTTGGGTTATTTTATTTAGTTCCATAGTTGTTAAAAGTCATTGCCTCTTGCGCCTAGGCCCAATTTCCTAGCAAGGCGAGGCAATTGCGCCTTAAGTTAAGACAATTTCGCTTTAATTATCCGAGTGATGGTTCATGCACATATTCCAATGAGATTCCTAGATTCTGGAGAGTTTCCGGCCAAATTCTCTAAATTATGGCAAAATTCCAGCTAGATTTCTACTTTTATCTAACGAAAACTATTTTTCTAAAATAATAAACTAGCATTTTATAACTTTTGGTACTAAATAGACGATATTAATGTTATATGATAGCTTTAGTTTAATTTTATTTGCAGAATAGTATTAATTTTCTAATATATAAAATATTTTAAGTTTTTTTACTGTCCGCTTTATTTTCTCAGGCCCACGCTTTTTTTGCGCCTTGCGCCTAGGCCCCAGGCGAGACCTATGCGCCTTGAGTGCGCCTAACGCCTTTAATAACTATGTTTAGTTCAAATTTCTTTAGGTTGGGTTTGGGCTTGTGTTAATAAAAATTGATTACAAATTGGGCTTTGATTGGATTAAATAATTAAGTGAGTAAGTGGTTAATAATTATTTTTTTTTCTAAGTGGGGCGGTTGAAAATTTTCAAGGGGTGCGGGTGAAAAATTCCAAGGGGTGCGGTTGGGATTTCCGGCGAAAAGTAACACTAAAAAATATTTTTTCATGGGGTGTGCCCGCCCACCTTGGCTTAGGGTGGGTACGCCCCTGTGTATGATTGGCATAGAAATTTCTGAATGAAGATATGCAAGTGCACTCGCAGCTTCAGAGGCTACTCTCAATCTATTCTCCCAAGATAACCAATCCATTCCACCTAGTCTATGATGAATATGATGGAAAAGAGTGTTATTAGAGATGAATTCATAAACTAGGACAGGGACTTCCTCTTCCAAGCAACAACCCAAAAGCTTTACTACATTTCGGTGAATAACTCGCGTAAGGATCATGACTTCATTGATGAACTGCTCTGCTTGGGTCGCATCAACTAGTTTAGACTTCTTTATTGCAACTACACGTTTATCTAATAAAACTCCCTTGTACACTACACCGTAGGCACCTTTACCAATAATTTGCTCTTGAGCATAGTTATTAGTAGCTTTTCTAAGTTGTTCAATACTAAACAAAGTCATTGCTTCATGAGATTGTTGTGATTTGATCTTTTGTTTTAGTAACAAGCCCCCATTTTGCTCAAAGAACTTTTCTCGGAGCCTTATTAGCTTCCTCCTCCTTATACCAAAGCACATCCCTGCTATTCCAGCTAGTATTGTGAACATACTGGATACCATTACTACATATGTATCAACATGAACAAAGATTTTCGTTAGTCAATCTTCTTAACATGCTAACATATTGATTTTATAGGCTTTATTAGTGGACACATAAACATATCTATATTTGCATGGAAGAATTACCAATCATGTATTTTGGCGATGACAAATTTGAATCTTTAGTATCAACGGGTTGACATCCTTTTTTTATGTATGCATCACCATAGAATCCTGGGAGACATGTACAATTGTAACTCCCTAGGGTATTAATGCAAACACCATGGCAAGGGTTGGTTCCTTGATTGTTGCACTCGTCGATATCTAGCAAGAGAATGAAAATTAAGCATGCCACTTCAAAAGAACATATAAGCCTACAGAATTTATATAAATAAAAGAGTAAAGTACATAATTCAATCCTCTGGTTTGATATAAAACTTATCCCTCATAAAAAATTGCGAACTTAATCAATTTGATGAACCACATGCTGGTGCCTTGTTTGCAGTTTTGAAGTCCATGTCCATGGTCATTTTGTTGTTCTACTGCTATACTTGATGCTGTGTTGGTCAAACTGAAAATGAAGACAAGCCTTATTCTCCTGGTTTACATCTTGGTTAGATTTTGTTGGTTAATCTCGTTAGTTAAGTTAGTATCGTTAGTGCCCTAAATGTAAATGCTAGAAAGTTTGGCTAATGTTGTAATATGTATTAAAACAAATTGGAATGACAACTCTTGTAATATGTAATATGTATTAAAACAAATTGGAGTATGACCAGTGGGTTTAAATACCAACCTCCGGTAGTCATTTTAAAAGCAATCAAATCAATCAGTTTTTTTGTAGAAATCGTTTGTTCTTCATAGATTGTGTTTATACAAGTTTGTTATTCATAATTGTGTGTTAAATCGATCCTTAGGCCATCAATTTTTGCATGAGTTAGTTGTTTTCTATTTTTCTGTTGATATATTGGCTTGAGTGTTGTTGGATTACTGGTATCTTGTACTGGTTTAAGGATTGCCATATTATTCTGCTTCTAAGACTGTGAGAAGAGGGTTGATTTGGTATTTTTGGCGTTTGTACCTGATTATCCTAAGTTATTCTTGATTATTTTGAATTGGTCCATTGATTGGAGCATTTGCACCCTCCTATGCGAATGCTTGGATTTGCTTCTGGCTCACACAATCTCAAAAGATATATACTATTGCTATTGACTTATTTATTCATCATATTGTTGAATTCATTTGAAGTTGATCGAAGAAACAAACGTAAAATAACGACTATAAACAAACTTAAAATAATGAATATAAACGAACGGATATAAATAGACGTAAATGAATGAGCACAAATGAACGAATGAGACATGTATTCATGTTGGTTCTTAAATCAAATTTTAAAAAGTATTGTTCATGTTTGTTTTAAATGAACCAACACAAACGAAATTCCAGTCAAATGCTAACGTCGGTTCGTTTACAGGCCTAGTTAGAAGAGTTGGAATGTTTATGACACCTTGACAAGGTTGAGGGGCTAAGTCAGGAGCTGCTGAGAGCTGTTGTGAAGTTGGACAGATCGCCGAACTATAGAAAGATCTCTTTCTAGATCTGCGAATCAATTTGTACCATGGTGGAAACATGGGGCGATGTTAAAAAGTTAATTTTATCAGGGAAACATATATGTTGCAAGTTTTGTGAGGGTAAAATAATAACATTGATGGATTAAACATCTCTTATGAATTGCCAGTGAAAACGAGTTTTTACTAAAATCGGAGACTAACCTTGGCAGCCATGATCAAGATAGGGGTTACCCTCGTAACCATTCTCACATTTACAACGATACCCACCGCCTGTTGGGTAATCTTGATGTTGCGGGTTATTTCGGGTCAGTTTACGGGTCTGAAATACGGGTTACGGAGCTGAACCGGGTCACCGCTAAAGATGGGTTACGGGTATCGGTTTGACCTAGTAATGGATGACCGATTAAAGAGGGAAAAATGTGGATCTAATAAATATATGCACGTTGGAATTGGTTGCATGTTATTGGATCATGGCAAAGTGGAATATTTTATTTTTATTTGTTTTCCGTAAGAGTAGGTCAACATGGCAGTAGGTTGTTATAGTTTTCCTTATGGTTTCCATTATTTAAGCATTTGTAAGTATTCATTTTGAGGAATGCAGTTGAAAACTTTCGGTCACAGTTCTCTCTCGTTTCCTATTTTGCATCTATATTTCTTTCTTCAATTTTATTTACATACGTGAGTGTGTGTTTTGTGTGAGTGGAGAGGGGCCTGAACCAACACCGCCTTCTACATCATAGCATGTACTGTTTCCTTTGCATTCGTTACCATCTGCGCAAGTTCCCTTGGGTGCAATTACCCAATCAAGAACAATGGGAATTGTGGACTCTATCCTCTTTACAAAGTCCGAGTAATCAGCTGACAGATCAGTGGCACCGCTAAACTTAAAACTGCCTTCCTCAACAAGAAAGCCATAGCCACATTCATTGAAGGACAAAACATCTGAGTGGTTTCGTAAGGTGTTAAGTGTAGCATCGTAATATGTGAGACCGTTGGGTATGGATATTTGACAACACCCTATTCCGGAGCATTGCCCACAAGGCACATTGGGTTTTTTTACGACATAGTCCAAAACAACCACTAGTAAAGTCATCTTTATCTGTCCCATTAATCAAAGCGTAATCGTCACAACCAATGACTGTGAACTTGTTCTTTACCGAGAAAGTGTATACTTTGTGCTTTCGCAAGTCAATCCCTGATATTACTCCATCAACAAACCCACTTTGGTTGTAGCATACGTAAGAAACTAAAGTTGCTAAACGCACCTCTGAATCTGAAATGTTGTATACTTCAAGGTCGCCGCTTGTAGGAAACAACTTTGGGGGTTCGTAAGAAGTATTGCAGATCGTGCTATATGATTCGTCTAGGGAACAATCTGTGCCAATACCGAAAGGGTAAGGAACTGTAATATTCCCGCATTGGGTTGGACAACCTGGCTTTGCTATGTTGTTGGTGGTAGCACCTTCCACTACCATTGTCACACAAATGATGAAATGAAGAAGCATGTTTCCACAATGTGACAGAACACCTTTTTTTGGAGTGTTTTACTTGCAATAATCATATAATTTATAGACTTATGAGTTATGAGTCATTGACTTCAATATGCTTAGCGTCATTTTGTTTTAAATTAGTGAGCCAACTTGTGGTATGATTCATTGACTTTGATTTTATTTGTTGCGACGTGGTAGACTTGGTTTGATTTGTTCAAAATAATGACGTGAGAATAATAGCATGAAGAGTTTTTTAGTTCCCATTGTAAAACATATAGTATAGTTTATATTCTTATCTATTGGTTAATATATAATATAGTGGCCCTACATAAATAGCCATTGACATGGTAATTTATTTATTTAGTTTAGATTTAGTGGATAAAGATCAAATACAAATAAACTAAAGGTACTAAACATACGAACTGAAGAAAAAGATAAAAAAGCACGGTGTCATTTTTGTAATTATGAGTAACTATCAAAATTACTCTTGTAGAGTAATTTTGATTTTTTGTAGAGTAATTTTGTAAAATTACTCTGTATCAAAACTACTTTTATAAGTGAATCAAAATTACCCTGCAAGTTTATCAAAAAACTGTAGAGTAATTTTAATCTTTTGTAGAGTAATTTTGGTCTTGTAGGGTAATTATCAAAATTACACTAACCCCAAAAAAACTGTAAAATAATTTTGATCTTTTGTAGAGTAATTTTGTAAAATAATCATGTATAGTAATTTTGATCTTGTAGAGTAATTTTGTTAGCGTTTAGTTATGGGGTTTAGTTTTAAGGTTTAGTTTTTAGCTTTTAGTTTTTTTTTTTTTGGGGGGGGGGGGGGGGGGTTAGGTTTTTTTTTTTAGGTTTTTGGGGGTGGAGGGGGTCAGTGTAATTTTGATAATTACCTTACAAGACCAAAATTACTCTACATGAACATTTTACAAAATTACTCTACAAAAGATCAAAATTACTCTGCAGTATCATTTGTAGAGTAGTTTTAATAATTACCCTACAAGAACAAAATTACTCTACAAGACCATTTTAAAAAATTACTCTACAAAAGATCAAAATTACTCTACATGTACATTTGTAGAGTAACTTTGATAGTTACTGATAATTACAAAAATACCATCGCCTACTTTTTCCTTTTCATGCAATTCGTATGTTTTGCACGTAAAGTTTATTTGTACAATAACTTTCCCCTAGACTTAGTTAAATAGTTTGTACTATCTAATATGCACATGACATTATAGCCTACCCATATCTTATGGGTGAGATAAGTCTTAAGGACCGGACCATTAAGTCATGGGTTCGATGGATACAAGGGGGTTTTCCTCAAATTTAGTGGGTTTATATGATCGGGTAGTTTCGCTAGTAACACCATATTACTCCAGTGGTCCGTAAATAATCCAAATTTTCCGTTAAAAAAAGTTTATAATGTCTAATGTTTGATATACATATGAATGTAGTGTCGTTTATCAATTTTAATTACATCATAAATAGAGTTGTACTTCACATATATAACACAAGTTTCGGTCTTGAAACAAACTTTATTCATTATTGTTTACAAATAGTTGTTTCGTATCCTATATTATATATTTAGTTTTATAATAAAAGAAAATATGAGTTGATGTATATAAAGCTGTTTTCATTGACTAGGAATCATTCGGAAATTTATATTTTTGAACTATATAATAAAAGAAACTAATAGGGATATGAACCCATCTAATTTTTTATTTTCCTAACTAAAATATTTTTACTATTATCCTTATTTAATTTATCAAATTCAAAAAAACATGATAATTATCAATCCGTTTGATACAAGATAAAAGTTTAATATATTACGGTAGTGTTTGTTATGCAGAAATGAAAGGCGAAATGGAACGGATTATTATGAGGGCATAAAGAAAGGCTGTTTGGTTGGTCAATGGAATGGAATCACCCATTCTATAAGGCATTCCATTCCCTCAAAATCATTCCATCCAATCCCCATGTTTTTTTTTCATTCCATCTCATCTAGCACCATTCATAACCAACACCACAATCCACCACCTTCGCCACCACCGATAACCACCACCGACGTCATCTAACATTTGTACTTAAAAAAAGTTGAAATCCTAGTTGAGGGTTTTTTTTTTTATTTAAATGGTGTTGATTGAAAAAGTATTTAAAAAAATGGGTGATTTAAAAAGTATTTATTAAAATAGGTGTTTTTCCTTACTTTTTTTTTAACTAGTCTTTTATAATTTGTTTGTCTCTCTCCTAAGCTCATTGGATAGAACCTAATTCAATATTAACTAAAAGTCTCATTGGATATAACCTAATTCAATATTAATAATTCAATATTAACTAAAAAATAGGGTATTGCTATTTACTAATTAATATTAGGCTTAGAGTTAAATGTCCAGATAGTCCCTGTAGTTTGCCCGTTTTTCACCTTTAGTTCTTACCTTTCTAAAATTATAGCTATAGTTCCCAATTTTTGCAATTTCGTTCCCGGATAGTCCCTAGGCCTAACATCAGTTAGTTTTCTCAGTTAGGAGGATGTTAGATGACAAAAATACCCTTACTATAAACAAAACAACTTAACCTATTAAATAGATTTATTTAGGCATAATCTATCTGGACACCCTCTGCGCCTATTTGGACACTTTTTGTGCCCTAGACGCCTCGTATAGGGCTATACGAGGCGTCTAGGCACTGAATTCAAGGGGGTCTTCAGAGATGTCAGCCACAAAGTTTAAGAAACCCTAGACGCCTCGTACAGCCCTATACGAGGCGTCTAGGGCTTGGTTTTTTTTTTTTGTTGAAAGAAGGGGTGTTTTGGTGGGTTTTGGTATGGTTTTTTTGATAGTTTTTTAAGATGTGTTTTGTTAGCGAAAATTTTTTTGGTTTTAAAAAAAGTTTTGTTTTTTTGTTTTTGTTTTTTACACTATAAAAAATCAACTATTTTAAAAATCGGCTCTTTAAATATATTATATCGATTAAATAATATAATTTTTTTAACATTTTACTTTTTTAAATATTATTCTTCCGATTAAAATTTTATCTCCTTCAAATATTGTTTCGTATTATAATCAGGGGATATATTGTTTCCGTATTATATCAATTTAAGGCAACAATCATTAAATAACCGAATAACTGAAAACAAACATAAATATGACATATATAAGATAAGTTTGTACATCCATATCAAAAATAAAAACAATAACATGTCTATGCATCCGAATCCGAATCTGGATCTGGCTGCTACGGCTGCTGCTGCTGATGTGGTGCTCGAGCTGGTGGAAGCGGTATCGGGGGTAATCTCTCTCTCTCTCTCTCTCTCTCTCTCGTCTACCTGCTCGGCCCATACCAACCAACCTACCAAATCGTTGAGCCTGTCAAGCTCGGCTCGTACATCCGGATGTAGCGCCGCTCTTGGGGCATGACCTGGAATAACGTGATGTGGAAACTGAGGCGCCCCGGGAGGTGGCGGTGGTTGTGGCATCGCTGCACCGTCTAAGTCCACCGGAGGTCCGGCATGGGCACTGCATCAGCAGGATCTGCCGGAGGATAGACTAACTCGAACTGCTCTGGTAGGGGCTCCTCTCTCCATATGCCCCCGTTGCGGTTTTTAAACCGCGGGCCAACGGGGAACCTCCTGATCAGTGTGATCCCCCACAGCGATGGAAAACCCATCCGCGTGGGCATGACTGGCGGCGTCCGTAGATGTGGGTCCTCCTCCGATACGATGCCTAATGAACGGGCAATGACGGTCAACTACGCGCCGCCATACAAAAATCCGCGCTCCTGCCGGTGACGGGCGGAGGCGTAGTACTGGGCTAGACCGTGTGCTAGTGCGCACGGCCTCCTGTACAACAAACAGTAAAAGAAAAAAAAGATATGTGGTCGTACACCACTCACGGCTGTAGCCGCGCGCTGCAATAGAAGTCGCGAGCATATGGTGCATATACCTGCAGATAGTGTTAGCGAAATACAGAAACAGAAATTAATAAACAATACACATAATCATAATAATTGCTGTAATAAACGTACATACCTGTACAGTGGGTCGCTAATAAATGAAACCCTCCCCTTCAACTTGTAGTGCTCCCAAGTATTTGGCCCCGCAATCACCTGCCAGAACCCTAAAAGAGTGGGTCTATCAACCACCACTAGCCCCGCTGTGTAAACGTCAGTCTCGATCTCCTCCTGCATGTATAAACCGCAATGCACCGCAAACTGTGCTAGCGTCATCGAACGCAAAACGCTAGCGAGCCTGAAAGAAACCTCAGGCGGAGGGGGAGCATCTGGGTGCGGAAGCGGCACTGGGACCCCAGGAGGGTGAAATGTGAATGACGAAAGGAACTCGACCAGCAGCTCCATGTAGCTCGGCGTGTGCGCCAACTAAAAAAGACGATGTCACGGCGAATCGACAGGTATAAACCGACGCACTCTAGCCGTCTCACTAATCTCATCTATCGCATCTCAGTCGATCGCTGCATGCAATCCAATGTACATCCTCCTAAGCTTCTGGCAATGACGGGCGGCAGTAGTACCGTCGGGAAACTCTAGATACAGGTGACCCTGCAGCGTATCCGGAGGCGGTAGCCGTCTCCGTCGTGGACCCCGCTGAACCGGCTGACCCCCCGGCGGTGCCCCATCAAGTTCTACCTGAATGTCATCGCCCTGAATCGGATCGTCCTCCATAATCAATCTGCAAACAAATACCGTATACGTATAAAAACAATAATAACTAAATAAATAAATAAATAATAATAATAATAATAACAATAATAATAATAATATAAAAATAACAATAATAATATAAAAATAAATAATTTTAATAATAATAATAATAATATTAATAATAATAATAATTAATTAATAATAATAATAATATTAATAATAACAAATAATAATAATAATAACAATAATAATAATAATATAATAAATAATAATAATAGTAATAATAATAATAATAATTAATAAATAATAATAATAAATAATAACAATAATAATAAATGATAATAATAAATGATAATAATAATAATAACATTAATAATAATAATAATAATAACAAGAAGAAAAATATTAATAATAACAACAATAATAATAATAATAATAATAATAATAATAATAATAATAATAAAAACAATAATAATAACAATAATAATAACATTAATAACAAAAAAAAATCAATGCCTCGTATAGAGGTATACTGGGCGTCCTGTTCTACGGCCTTCATCTTCAACCTCACATTCAAACCCCCAAACCCAACAAAAACCTAATTTCAGGGCCAACCTACGGTCTAAAGGCAAAAACGAGGCAAAAATACTAAACTACGGGATGAAATACGTACCAGTGATGCTTCAAATATTCGAAAATACGGTCCAAATACGTATCCGAGGCGTATACAGGTGTGTCCTCCATATATGTGTGTGTGTTTTTGTTTGGGGGTGATAAACAGGGTCGTCTAGGTCTCCCCCTGTTATACGAGGCATAGTCGCCTCGTATAGAGCTAGACGACCCGTCTAGCCTTTTTATTAAATTATCATTTTGCCCCCTTTAATGCCCCCAGTATAGGCCTTAATTAGGGGTAAAATGTTAATTAACCAACCCAAAAAGATATTTCTGGAAATGTTAATTACCATTTTACCCCTGACTAAGGCTTATACTGGGGGCTTTACAGGGGTAAAATAGTAATTTAATAAACATTTTTTTAAAAATTAAAAAAGAAAAAGCCAAACAGTTGCCGCCCACAATGTATGGGTCGCATAGACCTATACGTGTCGTCTAGGTCTTCAAATTACCTTTATGCCCCTTGTTAAGGCCTATACTAGGGTCTTTTCAGGGGTTTATTGGTAATTAAACGAAAGATTTTCAAAATTCAAATTTTAAAAAAAGAAATGATGCCGCCTTTAAGGACGACCTGTCCAGGTCTATACGAGGCGTCCTTTGTTGATAAATTCAAATTTTGAAATTCTAATTTTCAAAATTCAAATTTTCAAAATCCCGCTCTGATAGACGACCAATCCAGCTCTATACGAGGCGTCTGGGTTTGTTGAAATGACCTTTTAGCCCCTGATTTTAGCCTAGAATGAGGGCATATCAGGGGCAAAATGGTCTTTTGGCCATTCGTATACGACCAGTCTAGGTCTATACGAGGCGTATATTTGTAATTTTTTTATAAAAATGTTATTAAACTGTTTTAATCAATTCTAATTATAAAAAGATGATAGAAATTTTTATAAAAATGTTATTAAACTGTTTTAATCAATTCTAATTATAAAAAAATGAAAGAAATTATAAAAAAAAATTATTGAAATTGTAGAAAATTATAGGAATTAATACAAAAAAAATTATAGAAATTAATACAAAAAATCTTATTAATTACAATAAGATTAATTATCGATACAAAAAATACTATTAATTACAAAAATCATTCTTCCGTATCACTTTCGATGTAATTAAGACTGGGGTTTGATCTTGGTGGAGGATTCATTATCGATGTATACCATTCTAGACGTGGCAAGTACATATCTTCCCATTGTTCCGTATGGGGTCCTCGGTGGTTCAACCATAGCCCGTGTGCTGGTGGCATTCGATAATCCCCTTCCAGCTTAACATGTATGAAGTGGTTCTCGTTAACATGTGCAAGAGTTATGAATAATGGTTGTTGATTAGCCGGAGGACTTAGTATCGGGAAGAAAGTGGAACTCGCACCCATGGTTTTCGTTAACAGGTGCACGTGCACCCCGATACCGTACGTTTGTGTAATAAGAAGTCCTGCTAAGGGGAAGTCCATCCAGTGATCCGGGGGACAACCGGACACTGAATCCCAAATTAGGCCCTGACGATGCGTGTAAAAATAACCATCATCCCATGCTTCAAATATTGGGAGCCAGATCGATTCGTTCTGATCCATTTCTTGGACAAGGTCCCTTCGAATGAGCCCCCATGAACTCTGATCCATACCTAAGCCCACAGCCACAGACCGAAACCCACAATGACCGTCCGGCATCACATCTCGTATGCACGAGACGTGCGGATGAAACACTGGTGGAATGGCAGACTTAAACTGTTTGATGATTCCCACGTACTCGTCCCCAATGATTAAAGGAAACCCGTGATCAACTCGTGTCTCTTTCTTCTTAGAACTCTTTGAACGGCTTAGGCTCGCTTTGGGTTTTTGGGCCCTTATAACCGACTGTTGAGAGGCCTGTGACGGAACGTACGAGCTGTGGCGAGGGTTATCGTACTTACTTTGTCGTGAACCTTCAAAGCACGTGTTTGCATCACCGAATGAGCTTCTCCTCAATTCTTCATCTATACGAGAGGCCTCGTCCAACCTTTGTTGTACCTGCTTTGTTATTGGTCGGCCACGAGTATTTTGTTGGATAACCGGTGGTTTCTTGGTAGATTTCGTTGGAGTCAACACCGCTTTAATCTTTGACATCAGGCTTTTTTCTGAGCTGGGGGGTGCGACTCTAATTGTTGTCTAACAATATTTAGCTCTTCGACCACGTCAACGTCATCGTCTATCAATTTACAACTTTGGAAGTTAAGCTTCCGCCAGAAGACGTCTATGTCTTCGAGTTGAATCAGACGCTCTGCACGGTTAAAAACAACATTGTTTAAGTCACATGATTAACGGAAATATATCACACAAGTGTTGTACGTTTAACAATTATTACCTTCACGCATGTACTTTTCTATCCTACAAGCACAGGGCAACCCACAACTGTACCACATTTGGCAACCACATGATGAATGAAAGCGCTCCAAGACATCTAGCTTCCTAATTGCCTCTACCCTCAAAAAGTCAAGGGCCGTATGGGATACTTTTCCATGTAGGTGTTGAAACAGCGGGTGTTTGTGGTGGTTCATTCTTTTTTCGATGCAGTCTTGAAAACTCTTCCTTATTTCACCGAACTGTGTCTCAACTATATACCAGACATAACCAACTACACGGTCCAGCGAGCTCCTATCTAGGACGTATCTCTTTAAGTTGGCGTGTTGGCTCTCAACTCTGTTTGTGGTACGATTAACAAAGTTGCGCCTCTTATCAGTCCACGCAAAGACGAACATCTCTTTATAGTCTTTTAGCCAGTTATCGTACACGTAATTGAAGACTCCTAAAAAGTAAAAATAATTTAATAAAATTTGCATAGGTGAGTCGTATGTTATTAGAAAAACTTACTAGAACGTTTGCACTCCACAAGTCGCTTTCGCATGTTGCGCAAGTGGTACTCGTAGATGGGTATGGATGGAGACTCAATCAATGTCCCCCAGAATGACAAAAAGTTATCCCAGTCTTTGTGTCAACTCGAGTTTCCAAGATTCCACCTTTGCATTTATTGCATGTTAATTGTTTACACGACTTGTTTGCCTTGTAATTGTACACGTTGAATTATATGTCGAGATGTTTGTTTGTTATGTTATCTGTTTAATGTGATTAACGTGTGATATTTCGGTTAAATAACTTATTGGTGTTAGCTTAGGCCATACATGTGTTGGACAACATATTCACACCTTAAAAACTATACACTATATCGGCCCAGTATTTTGTAAACAAAGAGTAATAGGATCGGCCCACTTGTTGGGTATTTGTAACCTTCCTATACTTCTCATCATTATAAGATAACAAACCCAAACCCTACTTCTTTTCTGTTTTTGCGACGGCAGACGACCCCCCCCCCCCTCTCGAAGCATTTGTCCATTCGATAGAACTTCCAGTTAGTGCTATTGTTCTCGGCCTTTGTTGTTATATGATGTTAATTGTTGATTGATTATATACAGATTGTTATGATGATGCTATGTAATGATGAGTGATCACATGATATATGATTGAAAGTGGTATATGTTGTAGGTTATATATTTGCTTGAATTAATTACATATTATGCATGTGAGATGTCTAGAATGTGCAGCCAAGTGGATATGAATCACCATATGTTGTCGGCCATTGTTTGCATAGGTGCACGTGAATTGCCAGGTTACATGTGATCGATTTTATGTGTGAAATTTGTTAAAAGTTAGCATGAGTAATTAGAGGAGATATAGTCTGCTAAAGTGTTCCCATTAATCGATGGGTAATGATTGTGATGTTAAGTGACATAGAGTTCTGATGATCCTTGAATGCATGATGGTGAATCCGAATAATACTAGGAATCGGCTGTGGTGCATATTTATGAGACTTGACTTAATTAATTGGGTTGAATATTGATATTGATAATATAAAATGATGATGTGGGTCGGCTATTTTTGAAATAGAAATGAGTCATATGATACCAATCATGATATCTGTTATGATGATGTTTGTTATTTCATTAGAGTCATGATGATTCCATTAGAAACTGTTGATTGTGTGATTGCTAAATTGCGAGTTTGGTAACTATTAGAATTGATTTGTAAAATCAATAGATAACGGTTTGACTGTTGACTGAATCGAATATGGAAACAATATAACTAAATAGCTTAATATTCGGATAATGAAACTAATCACACAAGACACCTTGGTTGCACAAGAAGTCCATTCGCACAAGATGACTTCAGTCGCACAAGGTGTCCTCAGTCGCACAAGACATTATGGAATCGCACAAGTTGTAATGTTGCATGACTTTTGGGCCGGGTATACATGTTTGGGCCGGGCTAGTTCTAATCGCACAACCCAACCGGATCGTATAAGATGTCCGGATCGCACAAGCTTAGATTTAATTGATTTGGGCCGTGTTCATGTTTATAGTTTTGTTTGGGTATTTTTGGGCCGGGTATTAGTGGGCTCCAATGGATGACTCGCACAAGGCCACTAAGCTTGTGCGAGCCTAATCTTGAATACATTATAACTGTTGAACGTGATAATGTATGTTGCCATGATCTGTGTGTGTGTTCCTTATCTGCTAGCTTATGTGTAATCATACGTGCACTACTTGAACCTAGACCTGACTTGTATGGTAACCATGTTAGGACGTGGTTGACCTCTAGCAGCTCGATTGACCTTTCATTTATCTGCCGAGCTAACCTAAGGTGAGTTCACACATTCTACAAAGCATGGGATTCCCAGGGGTTGGGAATGGGGTTAAGGAACATGGATTCCTCGTCCTTTCTTGGGTAGGACAGTACTGGTTCAGGAATGTAATTCCTCGTCCTCATGGACAGATAACTTTTACCAGACCAAAACTCTATCACGAAGTCCCTCCTTTTTATATCGACTTAATCGCCGGGCCAATGGCGAGCGGGTCATTAGTTAGATAGCGCTATTTAGGTCTGACAAGCCTCACACCGTGCCGCAGAGGACGGGCGTGAACTAATGGATCTGGGCACGTCAATGATGATAGACATTGACAGTTCAGGGCACTTAAACATGACTACAGTCAGCAGTCGATGTGGTAACGAGTCTAGTAGTATACATGGGGTAGCCCCCACGGCCGAAAAGCCAGATAACTAAACATGGGGTAGCCCCCACAGCCGAAAATCCAGATAACTAAACATGGGGTAGCCCCCACGGCCGAAATGCCAGATAACTATCATAGGGTAGCCCCCACGGCTGGATTGCCAGAGTTAATGGGTTAAACAAATCACGTTTTCAAATATGGGGTAACCCCCACGGCAGGGATGCCAGTTAAAGGAACTATTTTTGGAACAACTTAAAATGAACACCCAACTGTGAACTCGCTCAACATTATTGTTGACTCGTTACTACATGCTTTGCAGGTCAATAGGTACTTAGCTGGAGCTTGCACAAGGAATAGTCGTTGTGGGACATGGACACCTGTGCGCCATGTTAAACCTTTGGATATTTAAACTTATGTTTGGTTTTAAACATTATGCTTCCGCTCATAACTTAAACTATGTTTGTTTTGGACACTAATTGTGTTGGTTGGACTTTTACAATTAATTACTTGCTTGTTCAATATGATTAGTGGTTTGATCCTGGTCAGTCACGCCTCCAAGCGGTGATACTCCGCGTGTGGATTTTGGGGGTGTGACAGATTGGTATCAGAGCCATTGGTTATAGAGAACTCGGTTTTAATAAAGGAAAACGTTTTTGTTAAAACCAGACTATAACCTGTACAGTGCTCTACGATCCACAACGACGCTTCACTCCACGTGCAAGACTCGACATTCTAGGTGGTATGAATTATGTTTATATTGCCTACTTGCTAGATTGCATAGAACTTTGCTCATGGTATGCTTAGATAAGCGTAGCAACTATAGTTTGAAAACACATTTGTGCTTGCTCCCTACTGTCACTCCACACTTACACACATTTGCGACACCATTCTTATTTGTGTTTTCTTCGATGTGAGATCATGAGGGAACGTGTGAACCTAACTCAAGCCAGCTGACGGCTCTTATCAACGAACACGTTACGGCAGCACTCGCAGCCGCTCAGGCAGGAGGTATAACCTGCTACCCCAAACCTATCCTAGGATGTTAGATCCTACTCTCATGACCCAACTCTCGCGCTTACTCCGGGTCTTTCTTCCTCGCGCAACAAGGTCAGAACGCTCAGCCGCCTGTATGTACATTCAATACGTCCATGGACTGCCGACCAACTACTTTCATTGGCACTGAAGGAGCTGTAGGTCTCCTCCACTGGTTTGAGAAACTCGAATATGTCTTAGAGATGTGTGAATGCCCTGAGGCTCGTAGGGTGAAGTACGCCACTGGTACTCTCGAAGGCACCGCGCTAACTTGGTGGAACGCGCACGTTCAGATGCTGGGGTTGGCGGCTGCTAATGCCACCCCATGGAATGATTTTAAGGAACTGATCAAACATGAATACTGTAGTCGTGATGACATCCACAAGCTGGAAGTGGAGTTCTTTAACCTGAGGGTGACGGGGTCAGAGATAGAGGCGTACACGAAACGATCTAACGAACTGGCAGTGTGGTGTCCAACTAGTGGATCCTCCCATCAAGCGCATTGAGCTGTACCTCAAAGGCTTAGTACCAGAGATTCAAAGTCATGTGACTTCTGCTAACCTTGCTACTATCCAGGATGTTACTCGTCTTGCTCATCGTCTCACAGACCAGGCAGTGGAACAGAACAGACTGCCTAAGCGTATAGGTACTGCCACTACTACTACTTCTGCCACCCCAGTGACAACAAACGAAAGTGGGATGGAACCCCTAGCAAGGGTTCGACTACGGTTCTGTCCCAGGCATAGCAGCGAAAGATCGATGACAACCAAAGTCCTGGTCAACAACCTTTTGGTAGTCAAGGACAGGGTGGATACAGGGGAAACCACCCTAAGTGCAAACGATGTAAATTGCACCACAGCGGGCAGTGCAACCAAAATCATTGTCAATGATGCAACAAGCTTGGTCATGGAGCCAAAGATGGTAGAAGCTCACGTCCTGCAAACCAGAACCGACAACGACAGTCACAAGATCTATAGAATCAGCAGCAACAGCAGTGTAACAAGGGATGTTATCAGTGTGGCGCTGAAGGTCACTTCAAGAGACACTGCCCACAGTGAACCAGAACCAGAATCAGAACCACAACCAAGGAAATGGGAACAATAATGGAGGCAACAATGGGGGTAATAACGACGGCAATGGTGCCAGGGGTTGAGTATTCGTGATTGGTCAGGGTGATACTAGGAATGACCCCAACGTTGTGATGGTTTCGACATCGATATTGGTATGGATTGACTACCTCAACATCGAGCAGAGATTCTTTGTAAAGAAAAGAACGTCCGCATTCCTCGTGCTGGTTAAGAACCTTTGGTAATTCATAGTAACAAGCTCCTGGAGCAGCACCTATAGCTCGTGCACCTTATCGCCTAACTCCATCAGAGTTGAAAGAACTCTCTACGCAACTACAAGAACTCTTGGATAAGGGTTTTATTCGTCCTAGCTCTTCGCCCTGGGGAGCTCCAGTGCTATTCGTGAAGAAGAAAGATGGTACTTTCAGAATGTGCATCGACTACCATGAACTGAACAAGGTGACTGTGAAGAATCGCTATCCTCTTCCACGCATTGACGACTTGTTCGACCAGCTGCAAGGGTCGAGCTACTATTCAAAGATCGATTTGAGATCAGGATATCACCAGCTGAGAGTCCGAGAAGAGGACGTCTCTAAAACAGCCTTTAGAACCCGTTATGGACACTATGAGTTTTTGGTCATGCCTTTTGGGCTGACAAACGCACCTGCGGACTTCATGGACTTGATGAATCGAGTGTGCAAGCCTTACTTAGAAAATTCATTATTGTCTTCTTCGATGACATCCTGATCTATTCGAAGAGTCAGGAGGAACACGAGCAACATTTACGACTCATTTTGGAACTCCTTCGAGCAGAACAGCTGTACGCCAAGTTTTCAAAATGTGACTTCTGGCTTCGTGAAGTCCATTTCTTAGGCCATGTAGTAAACAAGGATGGGATTCACGTTGATCCATCCAAGGTAGATTCGATCAAGAGCTGGCCAGCACCTCGTACGCCAACGAAAATTCGCCAATTCTTGGGATTGGCAGGTTACTACAGGAGGGTTATTAAGGATTTTTCCAAGATTGCACAGCCTCTTACCTCACTAACGCAGAAGGGCATTGTTTATCGTTGGGGAAATGCACAGGAGTTAGCGTTTCAGCACTTAAAGGATAGACTTTGCAGTGCACCTATCCTTTCATTGCCAGAGGGCACAGACGACTTCGTGGTTTACTGCGACGCATCCATTCAGGGTCTTGGTTGTGTATTGATGCAGCGGGATAAAGTTATAGCCTACGCCTCACGCCAACTCAAAGTTCATGAAAAGAACTACACTACACACGATCTAGAGCTGGGAGCGGTTGTTTTTGCACTTAAGATATGGAGACACTACCTGTATGGTACCAAATGCGCTATCTACACTGATCACAGGAGCCTCGAGCATATCTTCAAACAGAAGGAACTCAATATGCGACAACGACGGTGGGCCGAACTGCTGAATGACTACGAATGCTCGATCAGGTACCACCCAGACAAAGCCAATGTTGTGGCTGACGCCCTCAGTCGAAAGGACATTGCGCCCAAGTGCGTACGAGCTTTACAACTCACTATACAGTCTAGTCTTCCTTCTCAGATACGAGATGCTCAGGTAGAAGCATTAAAACCAGAAAACATCAGGGCTGAAGCCCTACGCGACTCAAGGCAACGCTTAGAACAGAAGAAAGACGGTGCTTACTACGTCACAGGATGCATTTGGGTCCCACTTTATGGCAACCTACGAGAGCTTGTGATGGATGAGGCACACAAGTCTCGCTACTCAGTACATCCTGGTTCAGATAAGATGTACCACGATATCAAAACTACATATTGGTGGCCTAGCATGAAAGCTCACATAGCAACGTACGTTAGCAAGTGCTTGACTTATGCGAGAGTCAAGTCAGAATATCAGAAACCTTCAGGCCTACTCCAACAACCAGAAATACCACAATGGAAATGGGAGCAAATTTCCATGGATTTTGTTACTGGCCTGCCTAGATCTCAACGTGGTAACAATACTATTTGGGTGATCGTGGATCGACTCACAAAGTCTGCTCACTTCTTGGCTATCAAGGAAACGGATAAGTTCTCCACTCTAGCAGACGTATATCTTAAGGAAGTTGTCTCGAGGCACGGAGTGCCCTCCTCTATTATCTCGGATCGAGATGCACGTTTTACTTCAGAACCGTGGCAAGAAATGCACAAGTCCTTTGGCTCACGGCTAGATATGAGCACAGCTTATCACCCGCAAACGGATGGGCAGTCTGAACGCACCATCCAGACCCTCGAAGACATGCTTAGGGCATGTGTAATCGACTTTGGCAACGGCTGGGAAAAGCATCTGCCACTTGTGGAATTTTCATACAATAACAGCTACCACACCAGCATTAAAGCTACTCCGTTTGAGGCATTGTACGGGCGAAAATGCCGGTCACCTCTTTGTTGGGCAGAGGTGGGGGAGAGTCAGATTACTGGTCCAGAACTTGTGGTGGACACAACAGAGCGAATTGCTCAGATACGACAACGAATGGCGGCAGCTCGTAACCGTCAGAAGTCTACGCCGATAAGGGCAGAAAACCACTAGAGCTCCAGGTTGGGGAGCGTGTACTACTCAAAGTTTCACCCTGGAAGGGTGTGGTTCGTTTTGGTAAACGGTGGAAACTTAACCCACGATACGTTGGACCTTTCGAAGTCATTGAGAAAATAGGCAAGGTGGCCTATAAACTGAACTTACCAGCAGAACTCAGTGCAGTTCACAATGTTTTCCACGTGTCGAATCTGAAGAAGTGTCTGTCAGATAAGACCCACATAGTTCCTTTGAAGGAGCTCACTATCGACGAGCAGTTATGATTCATCGAGGAACCAGTTGAAATCACGGACCGGGATGTTAAGGTCCTCAAGCGCACTAGAATACCTCTCGTTCGAGTTCGTTGGAACTCACGTCGCGGCCCAGAGTTCACCTGGGAACGCGAAGATCAGATGAAACAAAAGTATCCCCAACTATTTGCAAACAGTACAACCACTACTGAGGCTAAAGCTACGGAATTTCGGGACGAAATTCCAGATCAACGGGGGGAGGATGTGACACCCCAGGAAAACCAGGAAAACCATACAACTTAACTAGCTTCCTCAGTGAATACGTACCAAATTTCGGGATGAAATTTCTTTCAACTTGGGGATAATGTGACAACTCGAGTTTCCAAGATTCCACCTTTGCATTTATTGCATGTTAATTGTTTACACGACTTGTTTGCCTTGTAATTGTACACGTTGAATTATATGTCGAGATGTTTGTTTGTTATGTTATCTGTTTAATGTGATTAACGTGTGATATTTCGGTTAAATAACTTATTGGTGTTAGCTTAGGCCACACATGTGTTGGACAACATATTCACACCTTAAAAACTATACACTATATCGGCCCAGTATTTTGTAAACAAAGAGTAATAGGATCGGCCCACTTGTTGGGTATTTGTAACCTTCCTATACTTCTCATCATTATAAGATAACAAACCCAAACCCTACTTCTTTTCTGTTTTTGCGACGGCAGACGACCCCCCCCCCCCCTCTCGAAGCATTTGTCCATTCGATAGAACTTCCGGTTAGTGCTATTGTTCTCGGCCTTTGTTGTTATATGATGTTAATTGTTGATTGATTATATACAGATTGTTATGATGATGCTATGTAATGATGAGTGATCACATGATATATGATTGAAAGTGGTATATGTTGTAGGTTATATATTTGCTTGAATTAATTACATATTATGCATGTGAGATGTCTAGAATGTGCAGCCAAGTGGATAGGAATCACCATATGTTGTCGGCCATTGTTTGCATTGGTGCACGTGAATTGCCAGGTTACATGTGATCGATTTTATGTGTGAAATTTGTTAAAAGTTAGCATGAGTAATTAGAGGAGATATAGTATGCTAAAGTGTTCCCATTAATCGATGGGTAATGATTGTGATGTTAAGTGACATAGAGTTCTGATGATCCTTGAATGCATGATGGTGAATCCGAATAATACTAGGAATCGGCTGTGGTGCATATTTATGAGACTTGACTTAATTAATTGGGTTGAATATTGATATTGATAATATAAAATGATGATGTGGGTCGGCTATTTTTGAAATAGAAATGAGTCATATAATACCAATCATGATGTCTGTTATGATGATGTTTGTTATTTCATTAGAGTCATGATGATTCCATTAGAAACTGTTGATTGTGTGATTGCTAAATTGCGAGTTTGGTAACTGTTGGAATTGATTTGTAAAATCAATAGATAACGGTTTGACTGTTGACTGAATCGAATATGGAAACAATATAACTAAATAGCTTAATATTCGGATAATGAAACTAATCACACAAGACACCTTGGTTGCACAAGAAGTCCATTCGCACAAGATGACTTCAGTCGTACAAGGTGTCCTCAGTCGCACAAGGAATTATGGAATCGCACAAGTTGTAATGTTGCTTGACTTTTGGGCCGGGTGTACATGTTTGGGCCGGGCTAGTTCTAATCGCACAACCCAACCGGATCGTATAAGATGTCCGGATCGCACAACCTTAGATTTAATTGATTTGGGCCGTGTTCATGTTTATAGTTTTGTTTGGGTATTTTTAGGCCGGGTATTAGTGGGCTCCAATGGATGACTCGCACAAGGCCACTAAGCTTGTGCGAGCCCAATCTTGAATACCTTATAACTGTTGAACGTGATAATGTATGTTGCCATGATCTGTGTGTGTGTTCCTTATCTGCTAGCTTATGTGTAATCATACGTGCACTACTTGAACCTAGACCTGACTTGTATGGTAACCATGTTAGGATGTGGTTGACCTCTAGCAGCTCGATTGACCTTTCATTTATCTGCCGAGCTAACCTAAGGTGAGTTCACACATTCTACAAAGCATGGGATTCCCAGGGGTTGGGAATGGGGTTAAGGAACATGGATTCCTCGTCCTTTCTTGGGTAGGACAGTACTGGTTCAGGAATGTAATTCCTCGTCCTCATGGACAGATAACTTTTACCAGACCAAAACTCTATCACGAAGTTCCTCCTTTTTATATCGACTTAATCGTCGGGCCAATGGCGAGCGGGTAGCGCTATTTAGGTCTAACAAGCCTCACACCGTGCCGCAGAGGACGGGCGTGAACTAATGGATCTGGGCACGTCAATGATGATAGACATTGACAGTTCAGGGCACTTAAACATGACTACAGTCAGCAGTCGATATGGTAACGAGTCTAGTAGTATACATGGGGTAGCCCCCACGGCCGAAAAGCCAGATAACTAAACATGGGGTAGGCCCCACGGCCGAAAAGCCAGATAACTAAACATGGGGTAGCCCCCACGGCCGAAATGCCAGATAACTATCATGGGGTAGCCCCCACGGCTGGATTGCCAGAGTTAATGGGTTAAACAAATCACGTTTTCAAATATGGGGTAACCCCCACGGCAGGGATGCCAGTTAAAGGAACTATTTTTGGAACAACTTAAAATGAACACCCAACTGTGAACTCGCTCAACATTATTGTTGACTCGTTACTACATGCTTTGCAGGTCAATAAGTACTTAGCTGGAGCTTGCACAAGGAAGAGTCGTTGTGGGACATGGACAGCTGTGTGCCATGTTAAACCTTTGGATATTTAAACTTATGTTTGGTTTTAAACATTATGCTTCCGCTCATAACTTAAACTATGTTTGTTTTGGATACTAATTGTGTTGGTTGGACTTTTACAATTAATTACTTGCTTGTTCAATATGATTAGTGGTTTGATCCTGGTCAGTCACGCCTCCAAGCGGTGATACTCCGCGTGTGGATTTTGGGGGTGTGACAGTCTTCTTCTGTGAAGGCAGCCTTGCAGTGCTTCATAACATTCTGTAGTATGTGCCACCTTCAAAGAAGCCTGGAGGAATCTGGAAATACTTTAGCACACGCGCCTATAATAGCTAGGTCTCTATCCGTTAAAATCACACGTGGCTCCATACATTCATCCAACATTGACTTGACCCTCTCAAGCACCCACACAAAGTTATCACCCCGTTCTTTACTAACAACGGCATGCGCGATACAAAATAATTTGTTGGTAGGCGTCATACCAACAATCTGGATAAATGGCATATTGTATAAGTTTGTCTTGTACGACGCATCGATCAGCATGACGTGGGGGAATGCACGCCACATGTCTCTCGAGTACCAATGAAGAAAGAAGATCTCTGTTACGATCTCTGTTCTGGGTTCCTCCCGTGTCTCATAAATAAAGTCGTTGTTTATCAGCACGTTTTCTAGTGACTACATGGGAGTCAATCCTTGTCTTTGTTCGGCTCTAATCTTCACCACAATGTTTTGAACGTCTTTCTGAACATGAAACCTGTCGAAGTCCTGCTTCCTTATCGTTTGAAATAATTTGCGCGGCTCCATGTTTTGAGCTGTCAGCTACTCGATCAGTTTCATTTCGCTTGGAGTAAACCTTCGCACAAACGCGTGGGCCGACAGGTCCTCACAAAGTTCGTGGTTATGTTCAATTTTTCCGTCTTTTATCTCCCATGTTTCATACGGGTGGTTTCGCACAGCCAGCAGGTAAAACGGGCAACCGGTTTTTTTGCTTCCGGCTTTTCTAAGTGTTCCTGTAGTCTGGTGCTCACCACCATGATCACATTCAAGCCATACCCTCCCGGTTCTTCCCCCGATTTTCTTTGATCGACGGGTGACAATAACGAAACCATCCGCGTTTGCTATTTCTTATATCCGTTTCTTTAGTTCATCTAAAGAGTTGAAAACCTGTAACATCAACAATAATAATAATAAAATAGTAATTGATACCTGCTTTTTTAAGTACGGATTGTCCGGGATGGGAGGTGCCTCACCACCATATCTACCATATCCACCATAACCACCATATCTACCATATCCTCCAACGTCCGGATTCTTTTGATGAACATAAGGAGTGCCCGGGGAAATGAATTGCTGATGACCACCGTCTCCTCCGTATCCACCGTATCCACCATATCCACTGTCTCCTCCGTATCCACCGTCTCCTCCGTATCCACTGTCTCCTCCGTATCCACCATCTCCTCCGTATCCTCCGTTTCCACCGTCTCCTCCGTAAGAGTATTCACACCCGTATCTATAATCCGTATACCCTTGTTGTGTCAGATAACTTGGTTGACCAGCATGGTATGAGTCATCTACAGGGGCTGTTTCATCAACAGGAGGATGCATGCTCAAATCTAGAAACGGTCTGTTTTGTTTTCCTTGTATACTAGACACAACCTCCTCTTGCTCATTAGAATCGGGAACGCTAGACTCCTCCAAAATAGACGACCCTATCATCATTAGTAAATAATAAACTAACACAACAAGTAATTAAAACATTTAAGCTAATAACTGTTACCGAAACGCTTTCGGGCACCCAATTGTCGCTAGAATACTGCCCGAAGACATAGTTGACGTCCCAGTATAATGACATTTCAACACTTCGGGATGATAAGAACACAAATGCAAACAACAAGAGCTCGTAGAAGAAACATAATGAAATGAATGTTGAATTCTCGGTGGACCAAGAATGCACTGTAGGTAGCAGTTTATATGAAACATAGACGCCTCGTATAACTCTAGACGCCCCATATTGCTTTAAGTCACATGTCAGACACATAGTCAAATCAGTCTCTAAGACACCTCGTATAGGCTTATACGAGGCGTCTTAGTACCCTCGTATTGGTCCCTCGTATAGGCCTAGACTCCTCGTCTGATGTGACTGGTGTGACGTTGTACAAGGTTCAGAAGTTGGTCGGGAAAAGGAACCCTAGACGCCTCGTATAGGCCTATACGAGGCGTCTATTAGGGCGTGGAAATAGGCAAAAAGGTATGTGAATATGTACACCCTAAACTAAACATACTAAACATAAGAACTGAAGAAAAAGATAAAAAAGCACGGTGTCAATTTTGTAATTATGAGTAACTATCAAAATTACTCTTGTAGAGTAATTTTGATCTTTTGTAGAGTAATTTTGTAAAATTACTCTGTATCAAAATTACTTTTATAAGTGAATCAAAATTACCCTGCATGTTTATCAAAAAACTGTAGAGTAATTTTAATCTTTTGTAGAGTAATTTTGGTCTTGTAGGGTAATTATCAAAATTACGCTAACCCCCAAAAAACTGTAAAGTAATTTTGATCTTTTGTAGAGTAATTTTGTAAAATAATCCTGTATAGTAATTTTGATCTTGTAGAGTTATTTTGTTAGCATTTAGTTATGGGGTTTAGCTTTAAGGTTTAGTTTTTAGCTTTTAGTTTGGGTGGGGGGGGGGGTGCTTGGTTTTTAGGGGTGGGGGGGGTTAGTTTTTTTTTAGGTTTTTGGGGGTGGAGGGGGTTAGTGTAATTTTGATAATTACCCTACAAGACCAAAATTACTCTACATGAACATTTTACAAAATTACTCTACAAAAGATCAAAATTACTCTGCAGTATCATTTGTAGAGTAGTTTTAATAATTACCCTACAAGAACAAAATTACTCTACAAGACCATTTTAAAAAATTACTCTACAAAAGATCAAAATTACTCTACAGGTACATTTGTAGAGTAACTTTGATAGTTACTGATAATTACAAAAATACCACCGCCTACTTTTTTCCTTTTCATGCAATTCGTATGTTTTGTACGTAAAGTTTATTTGTACAATAACTTTCCCCTAGACTTAGTTAAATAGTTTGTACTATCTAATATGCACATGACATTATAGCCTACTGATATCTTATGGGTGGGATAAGTCTTAAGGACCGGACCATTAAGTCCTGGGTTCGATGGATACAAGGGGGTTTTCCTCAAATTTAGTGGGTTTATAAGATCGGGTAGTTTCGCTCGTAACACCATAATACTCCTATGGTCCGTAAAAAATCCAAATTTTCCGTTAAAAAAAGTTTATAATGTCTAATGTTTGATATACATATGAATGTAGTGTCGTTTATCAATTTTAATTACATCATAAATAGAGTTGTACTTCACATATATAACACAAGTTTTGGTCTTGAAACAAACTTTATTCATTATTGTTTACAAATAGTTGTTTCGTATCCTATATTATATATTTAGTCTATTATATATAATAAATGAAAGGTGATTTGGGCCACGTGTCACTAAATTAGTAAATCAGGGCTTCTTTTCCCGCCCAACAGTACCATCCCCTTTTATCTCTTCTAAAACCCCTAAATTCTAATTCTTCTCCGGTACTCTTCATCGAAACCTCATCTTTTCTTTCAAATCTTCTTTTGCAATCCAGTATTCAAGCAATTTCTGATCATCCAAACATCACGTTCTTGATCATTGGAGCACTTCATCTTCGATTCATCATATCGATTCATCTTAACCATGAATCTTCACTTTCAGCTTGACTTTTTTCTTTGTGGGTTTTGATTTTGTTGGTTTCTTGATGTTTGCAGGGGTTCATTTTTTCTTACATCTGATAGAAGCCCTAATTTCATTATTCTGATGACAAGGTAAACTTTGATCACTGATTCTTTTATGCTTCCGCATCTCTGTTCTTATTCAGTTAGGACTGATGTATTAATGATTTGGGTGTTTGGATGACAAGGTTATCTCTATTCCTATTTCTACAATCTGTTTATATAGATTTGTGTATGCGTTTATACAAATAGATGTATGCGATTATGTACCGTATGTTTATTGGATCTGCATTTGTTGATTTGACTCTGTTTGTTGTGTAATTGAAGATCTTCTGTACAGAGATTATCAAGGAGACCATAAGTTCACCATCACGACGTATTCGCCTACTGGAGTTGTGAGTTATTTCTTTTCGTATGTGTTGATTTGTTTATGTTTTGATATTGCTAGATGAAGGTTGAGATATTACTGTGTGTAATTGTGGTTAATTTGTTGTGTTTTTGGAGTAGATTAGGGTTTTTGTGAGTTTTAATGTTAAATTTGTTAGTTTATTTCATTTTACCGGCATTGAGTTTGTAAATGCAGAGAGTTTAGAATGGAGATGAGATTTCTTATGTGTTGTAGGTGATTTGTTAATGTTGTATGTGTTTGGGAGTTACTAATGGAAATAATCTGATATGAGAACAGACATTGAAGCTGCAGAATTTGTTGTAGAGTTGCGAATGGTGCTGAGATATTTGGGAGTTACTAATGGAAATATGCAAGAAGAATCACTTTGTTGTGATGTTAATGCTTCCATCCGTCCAGGTGGCCAATTAAAATTTGGAACCAAGGTACTTAATTTAGACCAACTGCCTAAATTTGGAGATAAGATTTCTTATGTGTTGTAGGTGATTTGTTAATATTGTATGTGTTTGGAGTATCTGATTCTAGTGATGAATAAGGTTATAAAGCTAAAGACGCCTGTTAGAAAGTTAGTTTTAGTTTCCACCTTCTTGGATGGTGGTTGATGAATATAATAAATTTAGTAATGTTATGGTCTTAAAGTATATAGATCTGAGGATTTGATCATATTGTTTGTCTGTCTTTTTTGGTATGGATTATACTTTTATATAAGCTACGTATAGCTTTTTGCATTTATATTTGTATTTTTGTTAACGTGTTTGATTCGACATTATGTTAACAATCTTAATATGACCATGCCCTATAATTTAATGTCTTTGGCTTTTTGCATGTTTGATCTACGCTCACTTTTCAAAGGTTTTTCTTCGGTTCAAAGAGCAGATTGAAAAGTACCGGCTGTAACACCAGTTGAAGAGAGAAATGGCGATTCAAACGAGCCTTCGGCATCCGCATGTTTTGAGGCTGTATGGATGGTTTCATGATGCAGAACGGATATTTTTGCACAACAGGTTTGCATCATCATTCTGTTTATGTAATAACGCCTTGATGGCTGGAGCTCTTTATTATTAAGCTATTTTTTCATATGATACAGGTTGTTTTAGACAAGGTTTCTGGGCGTTCACGAGGATTTGGTTTCGTGACTTTTGATGAGAAGCAAGTTATGGAAGATGCCATTGAAGCAATGAACGGAATAGATTCGGTGATCAAAAAATGACCAGTTGCGCTGTGGTATGATATGTATATTTAACTATATTATCCTATATTATTATATTGCTATATTGTGACAGTTTGTTAAGAACAGTAGTAATGGAGGTATTTTTGTTTGAATATGCACAGATGTTAGAAGTCAAAGGTGGTGCTGGATCTGGATGGAAACGATCGGGTTTTTCTTTCTTTCTGCAAGATGTCGTTTTACTTCGTACGTGCTTATGATGAAAGTCCTGAGAGAAATGAAGATGGTAATGTTGATGCTGGTTTGGTGAAAAGTGATGAGGGTAATATGGTAACTTTTAGTGGATTATTAGTTGAAGAAGATTGTGTGAAGTGTGTTAAAGTAGAGACAGAAAGCATTATTGGAGTTGGTGTCTGTTATGTGTTTGATGAAAGTCCTGAGAGAACTGAATGCAAGGATGATGATGATGGTAGTTTGGTGAAAAGTGATGAGGGTAATTTGGTAAATTTCAGTGGATTATTAGTTCAAGAAAATTGTGTGAAATCTGTTGAAGTAGACACAGAAAGTGGCAATCGAGTTGGTGTACGCTATGTGCTTGATGAAAGTCCTGAGAGAATTGAATGTAAGAATGGTGGTAGTAATTTGGTGAAAAGTGATGAGGGTAATGTGGTAAATTTCACTGGGTCATTAGTGCAAGAAGATTGTGTGAAGTCTATTGAAAAGAAGTTATCTACCACTGACGATAGTGAAGTGAACGTTGAAGAGGAAGATGAGATGTTTGATGATGATTGGCAGGGGGTTGAGATGACGGAGTTGGAGAGGAGGTTTGGTGCTGCGGTAGCGTTTATGGATGCTAAGGTTAATAGTGGTGTTGTGAATTTGATTGATAATGAAGTGAAGGTAGAGTTATATGGGCTTCATAAGGTTGCCATTGAAGGGTCTTGCTTTGAGCCGCAACCGATGGCTCTCAAGGTGTCTGCTCGCGCCAATTGGTATAAACCTTTTCGCTATCTTCTTATTCAGTTTTTGATCATATATGTCTCAACATTCATAGAACAGAAATGATTTACACACTTTATACTAAAAGAGGAAAGAATTGAAATCACTAAAATTGGAACGAATTATGGAATTCGGGCCCGATAGCTGGCTCAAATCGCCTATGGCCGTTATATTAATTACTATTTGTTATTACGACATTGTTGGATCGAACTGGGAACTACAGCATTTGTTGGATCGAACTGGGAACTGCAGCATTTGTTGGATCGAACTGGGAACTGCAGCATTTGTTGCCTCCATGACCAGTTTGGCTATTTTATCGACTGGGAACTGCAACATTTGTTGGATCAGGCTCCTTGGCAGTTGTCAGTTTGGAACTGCAGCATTTGTTGGAACTGCAGCATTTGTTGGATCAGGCTCCTTGGATCGAACTGGGAACTGTAGCATTTGCTGCCTCCATGACCAGTTTGTCTATTTTATAGACTATTGTGTAAGTAAACAATAACGACGTCATTTGTAAGTAAGAAAACCACGGTTATGTTCGATTACGGCTATTTTGTCAGTATCTTGATATAACATACTATTAATATGCTTTTGGATAGATTTCGTGGAGAGTACCTGGGTCAGGATGTTGCTCTCAAGATTCTTAGATCTGAACATTTAAATCAAACATTGGAGGATGAATTCTCTCATGAAGTAGCCATGCTCCGGTAATGTTTTCATCATAGCTTAGGTTACATATTAAGACTTTAATGGTTATAGTTTAAATAATCTTCACAACACAATTATGCTTTGCATGCTTTATAGCTATAAATGATTTACACATAACACATAATATTAAACATTTTGACCATAGATATACTACTGTTGGGTTAAAACAGCAAACAGTGGTTGAAACCACTGTTGGGTTAAAACAGTGGTTGAAACCACTGTTGGTTTAAAACAGTAAGTTACACCACTGTTGGGTTAAAACAGTAAGTTAAACCACTGTTGGGTTAAAATAGTGCTTGAAACCACTGTTGGGTTAAAACAGTAAGTTAAACCCCTGTTGGGTAAAAAAACAGTGGTTGAAACAACTATTGGGTTAAAACAGTTAGTTAAACCACTGTTGGGTTAAAACAGTGGTTGAAACCACTGTTGGGTTAAAACAGTGGTTGAAACCACTGTTGGGTTAAAACAGTAGTTGAAACCACTGTTGGGTTAAAACAGTAAGTTAAACCCCTGTTGGGTAAAAAAACAGTGGTTGAAACCACTGTTGGGTTAATTATATTTATTCAAAGTTGCTGAATTTTATTATTTAGTGTCACATATGGCACACTGGATTTGAGAAAAATGAACTTAAAGGAGTTGTATTTGATGATGTACCTGGTGCTCTTGAAAAATGGCATGCTTGTGGGATAAAGGTTAGTTCCTATAATTAGCATCTACTTTTGGCAAAATTTTTGTCTCTTTTTTCATAATTTACTGATTTGATGGTGAAAACGGTCGTATCAATGAATTAGGTGTACATTTATTCAAGTGGTAGCAGGAACAAGAAAGAAACTAGAAGTTATGTTGGTTTTCGTGTCCATGAACAAACACTAATTTTATAATACTTGATGACAGGAACAAGAAAGAAACTAGAAGTTATGTTGAAATATCAGAATCACTTGGAGTTCATAAGCCATCAGAAATCCTATTTGTGACTCATGTTTATCAAGAAGCTGTTGTTGCAAAGGCAGCTGGTAAAGATCACTATTACACTTATTATAGTATTAATTCAAGTATATAAATCATCATAATCTATCTATTAGAAATCACAGCTTCGTCCGAAGCTCATACACAGTGTTTTACGAAGTCACATCATTTCGTACGAATCCACGAACCGGAATCGATTTTACTTCGTACGAACCCAAAAACCGGAGTTGATTTCCGCTTCGAACGAAGCCATCTATTTTATGAACTTGTGTTTGTTTTACGAAGCCAGAAGTCTTGTATGAACCCAGTACACATTATCTGTTGGTCAGTTATTACAAATTCAGGAAATATATACGGATCTGATTTCATCTGACTGCATTATTTGAATAAACTTACAGTTGATTTCATACAGTTGAATGCTACAAATCTGTTAAGAGAAAGTGTTAGTGAGATGCTTACTTGAGAAGTTCATAGATATATTTGGACCATACTTGGAAGGAGATGCTTTTCTGACCACCGGAAAGAGCTTTGAAAAGGTTATGTACCGTTGGCCAATCTGCTAGGCCGCGGACAAATGCCTCTTCTCCAACAAGCTTCCTCTTTAATAAAAATAATAGACTTAATTGCCAAAATCGTCCCTAAGGTTTGGGCAGGTTTGCCATTTTCGTCCAAAATGAAGCTTTTGTACCAAATTGCCCCCAACGTTTGTAACTTTTTGCCATTTTCATCCAAACCACTAACTTAGTTTATTTTGTTTGTTAAGTTGAGAATATTTGGATGAAACTAGCAAATATAAAACCACAGGGACGATTTTGGCAATTTACTCAAACTCTTTTAAATTTCTTTTATTTAATTAATTTTGTTACATATATAATAAAAAATAATATACATGCAATTTTTATATGAAAAAAATAATAGCTTTGTCACATAATTTTTATAAATTTTCATCCAACCACTAACTAAATTATTTTTCTATTAAGGTGAAGGATGTTTATAAACTAAGACAGAAATTAATTTCTAATTTTTTTTATATAGATCAATTTTACAAAAATAAAATCTACTTAAACCTCTAAATTTTATAAAACTAAAATGCTGGTGACCTTATTGAAAAAGGTCAAATAAAAAATCTTATCATATGTACCAAATTTGTAATTCATCTTCTACTCTTTTAAATTCGCTCCTAAGGAAAAACAGAAGCCAGTGCCCCCCCACCCTCTATGAAACAACGTATCGTTACCAAACCTTAAAATTACCCACCAAATTGTAATTATAATGCTATGAACCAAAACTTTCTTTACTAAGCCACTCACAATAAGTATTAGTTAGTTACCCTCATAATCTTAATTAAATAAATATTTTATTTCTATCAACATATTTCCTAGGTGCTCAACACATTTAAAAAATATGTAACGTTTTACAATTTTTTTTATCTCTACAACTGATAAATACTAAAAGTTGTAATCGATTGTTATGTGTTGCACACGTTTTCTTTTTATAAAACTGATTTATATAAAGAAGCTGCAAATTAATTTCTGTCTTAACTTATAAAATTTAAAACATCCTTCACCTTAACAGAAAAAATAAACTGAGTTAGTGATTTGGATGAAAATTTATAAAAATCATGTGACAAAACTAATAATTTTTTTTTTCTAAAAACTCCATGTATATTCTTTTTTATTATATATGTAACAAAAATAATTAAATAATAGAAATTAAAAAGGGTTTGAGTTTATTGCCAAAATCGTCCCTGTGGTTTTATATTTGCCAGTTTCATCCAAATATCATCAACTTAACAGAAAAATAAACTAAGTTAATGGTTTGGATGAAAATGGCAAAAAGTTACAAACGTTGGGGGCAATTTGGTACAAAAGTGTCATTTTGGACGAAAATGGCAAATGTGCCCAAACCTCAGGGACGATTTTGGCAATTAACTTAAAATAATAATAATAATGTTTTTAAAGTATAACTCATGACACCTTCCTTTTAATGCATAGAATGTTGAAACATGAATAGAAGTAGAGGGGGCAATATGAGCCTGATAGGAATCAGATCAAGACCAAGATGGTTCATTTTAAGAATGGTCACCAGCAACCATTTTTGAGTGCATTCCATATAAAATATATATAATAATTCATGTGTTAATTATAACTTATTTTATTTAATAATAGTAATCTAAATCTTTGATCAGATACAGATTGGATACAGATCTGCAGTAATCAGAATGTTCAGTTGATTTTGCATAAATCTGTGATTCTGAATTGATATATCTGAACCGAGTGGCTTTTTGTGTTCGTTGCAGAATTAGCGTTATAATTAGTCGTAAAATCTGTTCGAGATCCGTGTTCGTTGCAGAATCAACATCAATCACTGACGTTATTCGCTGATCAAAAGCAGATCTGTATTTGCAGAACTGGTCATCTGCATTTTGTTTTAGTTGTCTGTTCGCTGAACTGGTCACTTGCAGACAAAAATGTGATGCCGTTGGTTTGGTTTAAAGTTTTAGTAAGTCATACTTCTTTTTGTATGATCTAATTTATATATTAATCAGATATAGTTAGTAAAGTGATGTCGGGCTGGGCCGACTCAAAATGTTTATCGGTTGTTTTTTGATTTGGAAAAATAAGTTTTTAGGTCTTAATTTATGACTAATTGTTTGTCGGAATTCCAGAGGGCGGTGGAGAATGAGACGGGTATGGAAGGTGAGAAAATCCACTTTGATTCGATATACATCCATTCTACCATTTATATGCTGGTACCAAGAAAGTATATAATGTTGTCCTTGGTTATAATTACTTAAGCATTGGATTTGGGGATGCGATTTAGTTATGATTGTTGTGTAAAAAGATACACTAATATTATTGAGTTGTACTTTGGTAAACCAATTTGTTTTGTTTAGAATGTAATTCAATACAGAATTCGGATCGAAACATGTTCTTATTAAAATGGACTCCAGTTGCAATAGGTTTTTAGTAAAAATTATAAATTCAAGTAAAAAATGTGTAAAATTGTTTCTGATCGAAACATGTTTTAACGGACTCCTTATGATAGTCGTTTTAGTAAAAGTGGAAATGATATTATTCATGTGGTCCTGTTGTGCTTTTGTTTGACCTTTAATATGGGTTCATGATCTAATCCGGTGATTTGAAGACATTGTTATTGAATCGAATGAGATGGTTGATGTAATGTGGTCGTATTAATAACAAATAGTAATTAATATAACTAAGTTTCCCGAGCCCGGAAAGCAATCCCGGGTAAAAACCTAGTTTTATAATAAAAGAAAATATGTAACACCCCGAAAATATAAAACTCTATATTAGAATTATAAAGTATAAAATAAACGAGAATAAACTGACTAGGACTAAATAACCCAGTTAGATACAACATTGTGAAACCAAATAAATGGATGGGAACTCCTAAATTAATAAACGAAACAATAATCGAGGGACCTAAGTTACAAAGTTGGAAACTTGGGTGATTATAATCAAAATAACACACACCAAACACACACTTAGGTGTGTTGGGTCGAACAAGAACACAGGGGGCGACACAGGCTCCCCACCAAACCCTAGTGCATGTCAAACTTGATCAAATTGAGAGTTCAAATCAGCTCCAAATCGATTTTCAAGCACGAATTAGTGATCACCTTATTGAGGGAATCATAAGGTATGCAAAATCTTGATGTTTTGATCCATCTTAAATTATAAGTTAATTGTGAAAAACTGAAATTGAGCTTGATTATGTCTTGCATGGATGGAATTAGAAGTAATATGGCATCTAGGGATAAACCCTAGATGATTTCTTGTTAAAATCTAACATTATACTTGTGGGGTTTATAATCACCATTGTAGGTGATTAGTGAGTTGTAGAAACTAAATAAACACTAGAATTATGGTTCTTATTCTAGTGATATCTGAATTCATATGGTGAATCTGAAATTATTTATGTTAAAATTTAGTATAAATTTGTTAATTGAAGTGAATGTAGATGAAAATAACATGTCAAGAACCTAGTAATGGTTATGTAAAAATCTGACCCGCTAGGTGTTTGTTAAAACGCCTAAGTGAGGAGTAAAACGTTAAAGATCGGACAAAAACGCAGATTCGAATATTATAAAGAATTGTCCGATTTTTGGTTATAAAAGAGTTCTAAATTTGGTTGTGAATGGAACTCTATAGGTAAAGAATCCGGGTCGTCAAGTGGACAAGCCGGAGGTGATACATGCTTGAAAGGTGTGCTTTAAAGGTATGTAACTTCGGTTTCATTACATTATGCATAAACAATAGTCTTAGAAATGTTAATGAGAATGTAGTGACAATTGCGAGTTGGTATGTCATAGAAGTGACGAAGTTCGCTCGACAAACAAACGGGTCAAAATAGTTAATTAGAATTGTTGGTTGATAATGTTGTTTAATTATGTAAGTATGTAACTTGACCCGTTACATTAAATGAATTGTTGTTAAATTATGCGTAGTCGCATTTTAGAATAGAAATTGTGTTGATTTTAGTGACCATGATTGTTACTTGAATTAATAAGGTTAGAATTGATAAGGAACCGTTTGGTGGTCATCATATTGGAGGATTTCCACAAGATGAGTTAACGGGTCGAATACTAGCGTGAATTGTATTATTGGTGTTTTAATTAGTTAGCTATAGCAATAACAATCACAAGACCATTAAACCATGGGATTTCGTAAGGAAATGCAGGTGATGCTAAGCCTTGGAAGATGGGCATAAAGCGCCATAGGCTTACTAGTGAAATGGTAGTAAAATGGGTAGAGTTAGAGTGGGTCGAATAAATGCATAGTGACATTTAGTCGTTCGGTCCGTAAGTTAAATTTTCGGTATAATAGTCGTAATGAGTATGTCCGTAATGAATTTACAGACATATAGGAAAATAATCACCTAAAACGACATGTGGATTCGGGTGAAATCAACAAAATGGTCAAAATAGCAAAGTTACAGGAGCTACCGTAAGTTACGGTATCTACCGTAACTTACGGTAGAGATCAAAATGTTACGGCAGAACTCTACTGCCTTACGACAGACCAAAGTTTTCCAGCGTCTACCGTAACTTACGGTAGCTACCGTAAGTTACGGTAGAGCCCTGTCATGAAAGTTAAATTTTGCATATTCTTGTTAATCGAATCCGTTTTTGAGCGTAGTTTCGATTATATAATATTTCTAAGAACTCTAATACTAATTTTTGTTAAAATCTACTGCTTTTAGGTATTGCTAGTATGCAGATCGACAATCAAGTTGATGTTTCAAGAACGGAACACAAAGTTTTGAATGCTTCCGCACTAATCTGATCTAGTTAAATTATGTAATTTTGTAATCACTACTGAATGACTTATGTTTGAAATCAGTTATCTGACTATGTTAAGAACTATGAAGTATGACTTAGTTTACCAACTAAACATTTGTTAACTATGAAATTTCTTTTTACAAATATAGCATTTTTTATGATTAAATAATGAAATTATAAGACGGGTGTTACAAGTTGGTAATCAGAGCTTAAGGTTGTCAATAAAGTGTTCGGTTCAAGCTTGATCGATCATCCGGTAAGAATTAATTGCTTTAGTAGACTTACTAGAATACTAGAAAAAGGAAATTTGATTTGATATGCACGGGAAGTGCGTGTTTACACACTCAAACCCAGAAAAGTGCACTAAGCATAAATGGTTTAAGCAAGTGGTGAACTTGGCTAGATCAAAATGAATGACGCATATGTCATAGATGAAATGTTTAACAATTAGTGTAAACATTTCAATTTCAAGATGACGGGAAGATGGGAGGAGTGTATAAATACGCTCGAACCCGGGAAAATACACTAAGTAAGAAAGGTAAGGCAAGATATATACTTGACCAAACCGAAAAAGAATAACACATTATTTATGATTGAGTGAGAGTGATATAAATTTCCGTATAATAAGATGGAAATGAATTAAATAATTATTGATAAATCGTGATGGATGTTTAAGTTAAAGAAATGTCTGGAGTAACCGGAGATGATTCGACATCTCAATTGACTGAACAAATGAAAGCTAAGATTTCCGAGGCGGTCAGAAAAGCTCTAGAAAATAGTCTATCACAGTATATTGATAGATTACAAACCACAATCGTGCCAGTGGTGAACGATATGATGGCTGAATTGAAAGACAACATACTACAAGAAATAGAAGAAAGGAGGGTGTTGGATATGAATCCAAGATCCGTAAAGAAATCCAAGTCTAATAAAGCTCCCAAGAAAGGAGTTACAAAAAGTGTGTTACATCAGTGTAGATTTTGTGGAAAAATTCACAATGGCACATGTGGTAAGCCAAGACATAAAAAGTCTAAATGTCCAGAGAGGCTTGGAACCAAGGACACAACCGACACAAGGTCTGATGCCCAGAAATCAAGGACAAAGTTGTTTTATATAACAACCACGGAGGCTAAAGCTGAACCTGATGTCGTTTCAGGTATACTCTTGTAAATTAAATTTCAGCATGAATTTTTAATTATTACGAGTGCAAATAAATCGTTTGTTTTATATCAATTTATTTAACATCCTACATTAGTGTTAACGAAATTACCAAGGCTTTGAAAAAAAAAATAGAAATAAGTAATAATAAAAGTTCTATTGTTTATAAGAGGTGCTGAAACTGTATGTTGAGCATCGAGGTAAAAGTAATCATGATAAATATTGCCATGGAAAGGGGTGCGCGCACACTCGAACCCGAGAACGTAATGAAAGATAAGCGTCATAATAGGGAGGAGTGTAATAACACCCGAACCCTGGAAGTTTACAATAGTAATAGATGACAAGGACATGGTTATAGACTAAGCCAAACTAAATGAAACATATAGAAACATCGTTTATGTCAACAAACGATGTGGATAAATTCCATACAACGATATGAAACAATAACATGAAATGAATTGATGTTGTTATTGTAACAATGGGTTAAAGTAAAAAATCAAGAGATTAAGATTTGGATAGGAATATCCTCGAAAAAGAAACTAAATGGACAATATGTATTATCCGTTGCTGTAAATAATGAAATTCCAATAAATTTGGATTTAAAAGCTCGGGTATGGGTAGATACCCAAGTAACATGCTATTAATAAATTCCTCCTGAGGAAGAACGATAATCAGATTGATGAGGGTGAATATGTAAAAGAATTAGTAAGATAAACATTATGAAAGCGTTAGAATAAGAACGAGTAAACCCCAAAGGCCGAATAACAATAACAATAGTTTACCAAATAAGACTTGAGACATGAGCCTTCGGGACATTAGTAAAAGAAACAGACCTAAGGGTCGTGGACAAAAGAAAGGTGGTGTACGGATTAATTAAGTAAAGTGCTTGATAATAGAAGTAAACGGAAGCCGGATAATGGGAGCATATTACATTAAGATAATGAGCCCAAGGGAAGGGATAAGAATCAAGTGAACAAAAATATAAATCGACAATTTAGAATGTCAAGGCATAAGGATAAAGTTGACTGTCATAGGAGATGGAACTCACACGAACAAGTCAAACCAGACGAGTGAAAGAATAAAAGACTTGGTTGAGTAAAAGCGGTGGATTTTGCTGATACGACCAGATAAATCGAGAAACAAAGTCTTAATGAATGCCGGAAAGGTTGCTATGAAAATAATATCGATAAAATACCCAATTGATAGGTATGTTTTCAGATAAATGCGTAACCAACAGTCGAGAACGCGAATTAAAAGTCAAACGACTCGGATTAAGAGTTATGACTAAGAAAACGATAAAATTTTGCAAAAACAGAAATTTCGATAGTCATGTTCAACTACTTTAATGTTGGGCGGGTTGAATAAAGTATAGTAGTTGATATCCCAAGTAAACGCAACCTGGATAAAGAAAGCGTGAAATATTATTGAATCTATGTGATAGGTCATAAAAGAGTATGGAAGGGAAAATGCAAACCAATGAAACCGAAGTGTTAAAAACATCAAGATCAAGAACCCGGGTAACGGGTTGAAAGGAAATAGGGGCATAAACCAAATAACGGTATGAGTAAAATAAACCGACGCGAAGGACACATAAGAAGTCATAGAGTCGGAAAGATAATCCGAAAGAAAATGAGTGTAGCCTTAGACTACGGTCAAGGTCAAATGAATAGAAGATGATCCATGGGATCACCATAACCTCCAGATTATAAACAATGTAAAGGTTTACGGGAACAAAATGACCATTGGGTCCCAAACACAAAGGAACATACTAGGGGGTCTCAACCTAAAAAGGTGAAGACCTAATAGAATAGTCTACAAGGCTAAGTAAAGGAACCTACGGGTCGATAATATAAAGCGTGGGGAACCAATCATGATTTCTCGCGTAAAATGATAACCCAGAAGAATAATCCTAGTCGCCAATTCCTTGATATGATTAATCGACATGGGTTAAAGAGAAAAACATTAAACTAAAATTCAGTTTTAGTAAAGAAACGATGTTCTAACACCTATAAATACCATGAGAGAAATTAGAAAATGGTTAGTACTAAAGAATATAGGTCTTAACGCCGAAAGCTGTAAGATGATGCATTCGGAGGAAAGATTCTTAAGAATGAAAAGCCGATGTAAAACTAAACATGACGTGATGTGATCACGGACACAAAAAGTAATATAGAATGTAATCATGTTATAGTGTGAATGACTAGATATGAAAGTATAAGTATGCAAAGGGCCGATGACGGCAATATTGCATACCCGAATGACGAGGTATGAGGTAAAATGGTGACCAATTAGTTTAGGCAATAAAACAAGTTGTAGTCTAAATAACGCTGTGACCTATGTAGAGCTCTTGTCAATATAAGACTAGCGTCAAGTAAGTATGCTGACGGACTCAGTGACTGGATGGTCAAAAGGCAACCCGGTCAAATAGGCGACAAAGATAGGAAATAGATGATAAAAGGTTACGGTCCAATAGGACATATGCCTAAAAGACGAACATATCAATATGAATAAAAACCTTATGTCGGAAAAGAAAGAATGCCTTGAAAAACGAAACTAAGATGGATAGGTCCAAACCAAAGGCCTACTTAAAGGAGGTTTCGGGGACGAAACCCTTTTTAAGGGGGGGGGGGGGTGGACTTGTAACACCCCGAAAATATAAAACTTTATATTAGAATTATAAAGTATAAAATAAACGAGAATAAACTGACTAGGACTAAATAACCTAGTTAGATACAACATTGTGAAACCAAATAAATGGATGGGAACTCCTAAATTAATAAACGAAACAATAATCGAGTGACCTAAGTTACAAAGTTGGAAACTTGGGTGATTATAATCAAAATAACACACACCAAACACACACTTAGGTGTGTTGGGTCGAACAAGAACACAGGGGCGACACAGGCTCCCCACCAAACCCTAGTGCATGCCAAACTTGATCAAATTGAGAGTTCAAATCAGCTCCAAATCGATTTTCAAGCACGAATTAGTGATCACCTTGTTGAGGGGATCATAAGGTATGCAAAATCTTGATGTTTTGATCCATCTTAAATTATAAGTTAATTGTGAAAAACTGAAATTGAGCTTGATTATGTCTTGCATGGATGGAATTAGAAGTAATATGGCATCTAGGGATAAACCCTAGATGATTTCTTGTTAAAATCTAGCATTATACTTGTGGGGTTTATAATCACCATTGTAGGTGATTAGTGAGTTGTAGAAGCTAAAAAAACACTAGAATTATGGTTCTTATTCTAGTGAAATCTGAATTCATATGGTGAATCTGAAATTATTTATGTTAAAATTTAGTATAGATTTGTTAATTGAAGTGAATGTAGATGAAAATAACATGTCAAGAACCTAGTAATGGTTATGTAAAAATCTGACCCGCTAGGTGTTTGTTAAAAGGCCTAAGTGAGGAGTAAAACGTTAAAGATCGGACAAAAACGCAGATTCGAATATTATAATGAATTGTCCGATTTTTGGTTACAAAAGAGTTCTAAATTTGGTTGTGAATGGAACTCTATAGGTAAAGAATCCGGGTCGTCAAGTGGACAAGCCGGAGGTGATACATGCTTGAAAGGTGTGCTTTAAAGGTACGTAACTTCGGTTTCGTTACATTATGCATAAACAATAGTCTTAGAAATGTTAATGAGAATGTAGTGTCAATTGCGAGTTGGTATGTCATAGAAGTGACGAAGTTCACTCGACAAACAAACGGGTCAAAATAGTTAATTAGAATTGTTGGTTGATAATGTTGTTTAATTATGTAAGTATGTAACTTGACCCGTTACATTAAATGAATTGTTGTTAAATTATGCGTAGTCGCATTTTAGAATAGAAATTGTGTTGATTTTAGTGACCATGATTGTTACTTGAATTAATAAGGTTAGAATTGATAAGGAACCGTTTGGTGGTCATCATATTGGAGGATTTCCACAAGATGAGTCAACGGGTCGAATAATAGTGTGAATTGTAGTATTGGTGTTTTAATTAGTTAGCTATGGCAATAACAATCACAAGAGCATTAAACCATGGGATTTGGTAAGGAAATGCAGGTGATGCTAAGTCCTGGAAGATGGGCATAAAGCGCCATAGGCTTACTAGTGAAATGGTAGTAAAATGGGTAGAGTTAGAGTGGGTCGAATAAATGCATAGTGACATTTAGTCGTTCGGTCCGTAAGTTAAATTTTCGGTATAATAGTCGTAATGAGTATGTCCGTAATGAATTTACAGACATATAGGAAAAGAATCACCTAAAACGACATGTGGATTCGGGTGAAATCAACAAAATGGTCAAAATAGCAAAGTTACAGGAGCTACCGTAAGTTACGGTATGTACCGTAACTTACGGTAGAGATCAAAATGTTACGGCAGAACTCTACTGCCTTACGGCAGACCAAAGTTTTCCAGCGTCTACCGTAACTTACGATAGAGCCCTGTCATGAAAGTTAAATTTTGCATATTCTTGTTAATCGAATCCGTTTTTGAGTGTAGTTTCGATTATATAATATTTCTAAGAACTCTAATACTAATTTTTGTTAAAAATCTACAGCTTTTAGGTATTGCTATTATGCGGATCGACGATCAAGTTGATGTTTCAAGAACCGAACACAAAGTTTTGAATGCTTCCGCACTAATCTGATCTAGTTAAATTATGTAATTTTGTAATCACTACTGAATGACTTATGTTTGAAATCAGTTATCTGACTATGTTAAGAACTATGAAGTATGACTTAGTTTACCAACTAAACATTTGTTAACTATGAAATTTCTTTTTACAAATATAGCATTTTTTATGATTAAATAATGAAATTATAAGACGGGTGTTACAAAATATGAGTTGATGTATATAAAGCTGTTTTCATTGACTAGGAATCATTCGGAAATTTATATCTTTTGAACTATATAATAAAAGAAACTGATAGGGATATGAACCTATCTAATTTTTTATTTTCCTAACTAAAATATTTTTACTATTATTCTTATTTAATTTATCAAATTCATATAAACATGATAATTATCAATCCGTTTGATACAAGATAAAAGTTTAATATATTACGGTAGTGTTTGTTATGCAGGAATGAAAGGCGAAATAGAACGGATTATTACGTGGGAATAAAGAAAGGCTGTTTGGTTGGTCAATGGAATGGAATCACCCATTCCATAAGGCATTCCATTCCCTCAAAATTGTTCCATCCAATCCCCATGTTTTTTTTTTCATTCCATCTCATCTAGCACCATTCATAACCAACACCACAACCCACCACCTTCGCCACCACCGATCACCACCACCGACGCCATCACCACCTCCACCCGCAACCCGTCAAGCCATTTCCACTTTACAAACATTCAAAAACACTCTCAATCTCCCTCTAATCAGCTGGTAATTTGAAGATTCGAGCAGAAACATCCACCTTCACAAAAGTATGCATAACTCTCTCATTTCTTCGTCTTTTCACTCGATTCTTTTTCCCACTTCCTTAAAACAACCTTAGGAACATTTCCAGAGGTTTTCCATGGAAAACCAAGCCCTGAAATGTCACCGAAATGGCTCCAAAGTGGACTGTTCATTTCAGTTTTCATCTAAACTTGTTAATCTTAGTCGAACTTGAGTCTAACTCATCTCAAACCTATGTCCTTATTCTTATCACATCATCTATGGTTAGTTAGGCTTAAAAACAAGGTTGATACATGTAAAATCAGAGGTGAAAACCTCACAAACTTTCTGTTTTTTTCAAGTGTTTAACCCACAAGTGATGTTCAAGCCTAAGGTTTGATGATTGTGTGATTTAGGATTAGCTTGGGCTATCCTACTTAAAAATCCACACATTGCTTGGTGTTTTTCCATAGATTAGTTGTTGATATATCATTATTACTTGTAAGTTCATGACCCTCCTTGTTGTTTATAACAACAAGTGTAGTGGTGAACAATAGAGGTACCTAAATGGAAGCTTGGTTCTTGCTACCTCATGCATGATTTCTATGATACTTAGAGGTTCCTAAATGAAGATTTTAATCTTCTACCTCATGCTTGACATATATGATAAAGTATACTCTATGTAATACTTATGTAATATTCAAATAAACCGAACCCTTGATGATGAACAAGTGGACATTGTCAAGTTAGTAAGTATATCATCTAAGCCTCATATGTGATGGATGATTATTTTCATATGGCTATGTTTATGTTATTTAAATTTTGAATCTATAATCATCCGTTATTTCCCCAAACTCATACAACTATGTTCCTTTGTGTAGAAGGACAAGGTGCTCCAAACTAAACAACCAACTTCACTCGCGGGATTACCAAGTACGAAAGCTTGCAAAACCGTGAGTATACTCGAACCTATTTTACTTTTATCACTTTTTGGTGCAACATGTATTTGATACAAACTTACACTTCACATGAAACTATTTTAAACTCTATCCATGCTTAACATGAAACTATATGATGCTTGTTTAGTCTTGTATGCTAATGTAAACTATTTGTGTCGATTATCTTCACTAACTTTGCTAGCCTACCTTAACAATTATAGCACTATAGGAGTAATGCACTGCCCACGATTCTTGGGGTATTGTTAAGTTAAACATGTTAACCTCCCTTTATTCTATTTGGGATAGACTATTTTAACGCATTGGAAACTTGGGTTTGAACATATAAGTACACCGTTTCGGCATGCTAATAAACTTGCAAATTTATGATTCATGTTGGATATGAGCACTTAAGCTATTTTATGCTATATTATGCTATGTAACAAAACTTGTATACTCGCCTTTGCTTTTGTATTGAACTCTATTTTAATACATGTTGCAGGTTGATTGTTGAGATAATGATACAAGATGAAACAAGATTTAGGTGGACTTAGATAAACACATAGATTAATTTATCAATTATGATGCTATGTTTGTTTTTGAGACAATGTTGTTTCCTTTTATTTGAATCTTGTATGGCAATCTAGTTTTGAAATGAAATGAGAATTTAATTATTATTGTCACATAGTGTTATGAAGTCTCTTGCAATCTCGTTTCGTCTCATCCCGATGTTTCCGCCATCGGTTGGGGTGTGACAAATAGAATCCGAGCCAAACCCAAGGTTGTAAAATTACACAAGAATTATGCTTGATTTATATGCCTGACTTGCCAAGCTCCCACTATGGGAGCTAGAACTTTAACCAGGCTCGACGATGGTGGACTGTAGGGTCGACTAAATGATTGTCATGTAATTTGTTTTTCAACTTACAATAGTCTTTTACAACTATGTCAATGTGATCTAGATTACTTCAAATTCGATACGCGACCAACATACCATACATTTGAAATTGATACACATGTCTATGTTACTTTTTTTGTTTCTTATTAAGTCACGTATAATGGGTTACATGTATATACAAGTTTGCACTTAATTTTGGTTATTTTTATACCGGAAAAGGCATATAAATGAACATCAAAACCTTGCTAAATAAACTATTGCTAGACAAGAGTTTATCGAACGATACATTTATAATAAATACATAACATATTCTACTAACCAACATAAATAACAAATTCTTCAGGTAAAAGCTTTAGATCATGAATGTATAGTATAGAATAACAATGCAACCTTTAAACAAAAGTGTAACACAAGCCAAATTAATAACAATGGTGATTTATGAAAATACTCAAAAGTAAGATTCAAATACAATGGTTTAATCTAATTGACGTTGCTCAGGTTACGACTATGATGCATCTGTATTTTGTGTTTTTGATGAATTTATGTTCACATGAACACCTATTATGTTTTATCATCATCCACTATTGCTATCATTGAAACTCAAGAATGTTGATGATGACTCTCCATATCGTGACAACGACAAATATTCCTCCCCATACAAAATGGGCTTGATATTTGTTTGAACCGTAGAGGGTATGTGAGATGTTCGTATGGATTCTAACTTCATAGCTACTTCTTTCATTGTTGGCCTATACCTCCTATTCAGATTCAAGCATCGCATTGCAAGGTTAGCTAGTGCCAAGATCTCATCCCTAGTACCTTCCTTTATGACCAATGCATCCAAGATAGACATAACATGCCCTTCTTCCATAGCCAACACAAAATATGTAGCTAAACTTCTGTTTTCACCAAATCTCGTAAGGGAAATTGGTTTTTCTCTTGTTAACAGTTCAATCAAAACAACTCCAAAACTATAGACATCACTCTTTTCAGTGAACTGACTAGATTGAAAATACTCAGGATCTATGTAGCCAGCCGTACCTCTGACTGAGGTAGTCAAATGAGTTTTATCTATTGAGACGAACCTTGAAGTTCCGAAATCTGAAACTTTGGCTCTGTATTTGTGATCCAAAAGTATATTGCTCGTTTTGATGTCCCCATGGTATATTGGAATAGAAGTTGCAGAATGCAGGTAGGCAAGTGCTCCTGCAACCTCTGTAGCTATTTGCAATATCATGTTCAAAGAAAATGGGAACCCATTTGCCTCACCATGAAGACAATCATACAAGGTACCATTTGGAATGAATTCAGATATGAGCATAGGGACGTCTGTCTCTAAGCAACATCCCAAGAATTTCACCGCGTTCTTATGATTAACTTGGGAGAGAACGACCACCTCATTGATGAACTGCCCTAATTGGCTTTCATCAACAATACTTGATTTCTTGACCGCCACAATCCTTCCATCGACCAACATCCCTTTATAAACTGTACCTTGACCTCCTCGACCAAGAATTCTGTTCTCATTGAAGTTGTCTGTGGCCTTCTCTAACTCATGAGTTGTGAAAATAATAGTTTTATCAACTAAAGACGGATCAGATTCTTCTTGTTGTTTTAGAAGTAAGCCACCATTACGTTTAAAGAACCTCTTTCTTAGTCTTTGTTTTTTTGTTCTCTTGATCACCTTATATAATACATAGATGATTGCAACAAGAAAAAACACACCAATGCTTACGCAAACACCTGTATGAATGGAAACCAATAGAAAACAAAAGTTACTAAATAGACAGCGGTTCTCTTACAATTAAATAGGTATAATGGCAACATGTTATTCCCTCTAACATTGGAAATTTTATAAGCTCATAGGGATACTTATAAATAGTTTCAAAAGTTTCTTTGAGACTTAGAAGATTTTGTCGCAACCATCTTTCATTGTATGTATAAATCTATTGCTCCTCTCTCTCTCTTGTTGAAAAATTGCACCCTCAAACGGAGCAAACTGACGAAGGTCAATGAGGCATTGGGTGTTCACGATAGGACAATACTTTTCAAGGTATTTATTTCTCAATGCACCACATCAATTTTATTGTCGTTTTCTTATTAAAATTAGTGGATATGCATAAATCAACATATGATAGAGAAGATATTTCTTAAAACTAATTTTGTTTAGGTATTAGGAGTTTTTACACACTTATCGAGGTGCGAAACTTATTATAACATATTTGTGCTATCTACTTCCTTTTTGCTTATGCTAAATTGTTTCAAACCATCTACAAACCCGGAGCAAAAGTGTAACAACCCAACTAAGTCGTGCTAGAAGACCATCCGCTTTACGCTTGATGGGTTGCACATCCAGGAACTCACAATTTTATTTTCACCCAAAAATTGATCAGCCATACAAAACACATCCATGTAGAGAAAGTTTCCACCCCTCACAAGGAAGGTTTTGTTCCCTTTTTTAACCGATGTTGGGCTTTCATATATAACCCCTTAGGGAGCCCTAGTTCCTCACTGGCACAAAAACCAACCCCTGGCTCTTATACTATTTGTAACAACCCAAGTAAACTATGAGGATATTGTTTGCTTTGTCTTAGATTGAACTCACACCCATGCTCTAGCTATTCATTTGTTGTAGATCTTAAAAATGTAGTTGCTCGATAATCATTGGGTTTGCGTGCTCCATTATCCTTCACAGCTAATACTCCATTCATAAGGCCGTAGAGGTGGATAAACTTTTTGACAAGTTTAAGTTGGTTGTGGTTTTTGTTCAGGTTTTGAACTCACAATAAACATGTAGGAAATCAGGTTTGTTTGCGAACAGGGATTAGGAAGGTTTGAGTGACTCAAAAGAACATTTGATTTTCAATAAATGTAATGATATGTTTTTTGTATTAAAAGTTCCAATATAGTAACGATTTAATGAATAATGGAAGAATTTACAAATATAACAACATGATGTATAAAATGCTATAAAACAATTGTTCTTTCATAATAAATATAACAACAAAAACTAATTCTCCACCATTACCATAAATACCAAAATCATCACCCAATATTACCAATAAGTGAAGACATTGTTAACGACCTTGTCGAAGTCTACCATCAAAATATTGTTCCCTAAAATGTAAGGGGTCTTCCAAAAGAAGTACCAAAGTCTTACAATATGTCATTCTCTAAAACTAATTTAGTGCTTCTTCTAGTAGAAACGAGACAAAGTAAAAAAAAAAAAATAAAACAAAACTACCACTTACCCTACTACAGATCTAGCTACAAAAAGTTCCCAACAAAACCACTCTTAGCCAAGCTTTAAAGCACTATATTAATGGATTGTGGACCCCTTAGCCAAGCTTTTAAGCAATATATTAATGGATTGTGGACCTAGCATGAGAGGTCGTGGTGGAAGATGAAAGTGATCACACCAACATGCATGGAACAAACATGGTAATTACTCTAACCAGCCACTCAATTCCTATTGGACTATTTACAATTAATCATGCTTCTAATCAATCAGATAACTAGAATCGTTGTGAGCCATCCTGCTATGCAAGATGAATTTAGCGTACTTATTAGAAATCACACTTGGTCTCTTGTGCCTAGGCCTCTAGAGGCATATTTTTATTACAATGATATGGATATCAAGCAAAAACAGAAACTAAATGAATGCTTAGAAAGAAGCAAAGCAAGATAGATGGTTGGTGGGTGTTCTCAACAACAAAGATTAGACTATAACGATACTTTTAGCCCTAGGTCAAGTTCGTAATTATTTGAGTTGTACTAAGTCTTTCCCTCACACAATCTTTCTTTGATAGTAGATTGAAAAAATGCATTCCTTTACGGGCACCTTAATGAAACTTTTGTTGCACCCAACCCCCCTAGATTCACTGATCCTAAAATTCCCAAGCGTGTATGTCGTCTCAATGAAGCACCTTATTGTCTCAAATAAGCACCTTGGGTTCATAAGCTGCAAAAATGACAATTTATTATTCACCTTCAGAACCATTATTATTTTATATGTTGACGACATCATCCTCATGAATTCTTCTTCATGAGAACTCACTACCACTTTTACTTGCTCTCTCAGTAAGAAATTCTCCATGAGCAATCTTCTCTCCTTACACTACTTTGTTGGAATCGTCATCACCCACAACAAAAAAGATTATTTTAGCCCCCAACAAACTACGTCCATGAAATCATAAATAAAGTTGTATCTCAACATGCAACCCTACCTTGGGTGAAATCAAACTAAACTCTTAGCGGACTTAGGCAAACCCTATTCACTATCTTGCTCTTGTGGGTGCTCTACATTACCTAACTTTCACACAACCAAATCCAACCTATTTTATATATAAAAAATACATCTCTCTTCATGCACGACCCAAGGGAGCCTCACATGATAGCCCTATACTGCATTAGTTAATACATTAGAGGGACTCTTAGTCATGGTCTAGCCTTCAAAAGGGGCTCACCATATACACTGACACCAATTGGGCAAGATGTCCCAACCAGGGGCGGACCCAAGTTATAGGGTGGGTGGGCGGCCGCACCCCTTGGAAAAAAAAATTTAGTGGTATTTTTCGCCAAAAATCCTCTTGGAAATTTTCGTCCGCACCCCTTAGAAAAAAATGTTAGGAATTTATGTAAAAAAAATTGTGAACACGGATTGAAACCCGATCAAATTATGTAAACAAGTTAGCCTACTAACCCCTTTAATAAAACTTAAATTCAATCCATCAAGCTCAATAACTTAATACCCATTCAAGCCCAACCCAACTACTAGTTTTGTTAAACAAACCAGTCCACATAATAAAAAAAAAAAAACCCAAATCGCTGCCACTTGCCAGCGACTCCCGCCCTCCCTCTGCCTCAATTCAACTGGTTGGCAAACATGTTTGTTGATTATATGATTGTTGGTTGGCAAATAATAATTACTAGGCCTTGAAATTCAAAATTTTAAATTGAAAATTAAGGAACATGAGCTATGGTTGAACACTTGAAGATCCTTGTTTATTTCGTATGTGATAGGATTAGGAATGAACAATGAGTAGGGAAGTTATGCCGCGATTTCTCAAGAGGAAAGGGGTTGAACCACTTTTTTTCGCCGGATTATTCTAATTAAAGACCAAGGTATGTTATAGATAAGTTTTTTTGTTCTTTAATTGAATGATTAAGAGAAATAAAAGTAGGGATGGTTTGAACTTTGATGTTTTTTTGTTTGTTAATGTGATAGGAAATTAGGAACTAGGGTTTGATTGTTTGAGAATTGAAATGGACCCGACCCGATCTGATTCGACCCGCTATGAAACTTTGCTTGTTTGTTTTTACTTGTTTTATATGACCCGACCCGATCCGCACCCCCAGGAAAAAAATCTTTAAAAATTTTTCGCACCCCCAGGAAAAAAATCATGGGTCCGCCACTGGATTTGATTGTGTGAAAGTTAGGTAATGTAGAGCACCCACATCAAGTAATTGTGTATTCCTTGGGAACAACCTTATTTCTTCGTTATCCATACAAAAATGGCGGTGTCTCAAAAGCTTGTTGGCTTAAAAGTCTCCTACTTGAGATTCACCATCTTTTTCAAGTAACTATTGGCAACTTTGACCATGTCAGTGAAGAATACCTCTCATCTAACCCCAATAATGCATATTTAAATAGACGTAGTGATGGTGACTACGTGTTTGCCATGTTTCATCAGCTCATCATTATGTCAACATCATCAAACAAGTCTATGGGCTCTAGTGTTCGAAGAACTTCAGTCTAGCCTCAACGTCCGCAAGAAAACTGTGGGGATTGCGGGGAATGATGCTCTAAATTTGTTAGATATATATTTAGATACTATGTATATTCATATTCATATGGGTAAATTACACTTTTCATCCTTTATGTTTATACCAAATTGCAATGGATCCCTTTTAACTTTTGAAATTACAAGAATCATCTTTTATGTTTTAAAAGGCTTGCATTGTATGTCCTTCGGCCCTTGGTCAATTTTTATGATTAAATCTAGTCACGTGGTCAATTTCAATGAAAGAACATGCTTATTGAAAGCTATATGGTGAACATAATGGAGTAGCGAACATAAACATATTAATATATGCATGAAAGAATTACCTAGAATGAAGTTTTATTTAAAAAAAATTTACCTATAATGATTGAGGCCATTAAATGTTTTGAATCTTTAGCACCAACATCTTGACAACCATTTAATATGTTTGCATCACCAAGACACGTACAATTGTAACTCCCTAAAGTATTAATGCAAACACCATAACAAGGGTTGGTTCCCAAATCGTTGCATTCATCGATATCTAACAAGAAAAGAAAACTTAAGTTGGCTACTTGAACAATATATAAAGCAACAAATTTGCATAAATTAAAGAGTAAATAACATAAAATGAAGAATCACGTACCACTATTGAACAATATATAAAGCAACAAATTTGTCACTGAAAATGATTTTGAGTTTTTGACAACTTAAAATGAAGAATCACGTACCTTGACAACCTGGATCAAGATAGGGGTTACCCTCGTAACCACTATTGCATTTACAACGATAACCACCGCCATCTACATCATAGCAGGAACTGTTTCCTTTGCATGAGTTAACCTCAGTTGCACAACTTCCACTGGGTGCGATTACCCAATCAACCACAACGGGCATAGTGGACTCTATCCTCTTTGCAAAGTCTAGATAACTAGTGGATAAATGCGCCGCACCACCAAACTCAAACCTGCCTTCCTCAACAAGAAAGCAATAACCACATTCGTTGAAGCGCCACACATCTGAGTGTCAACCATTGGGTGTCAGCCCAATGGCCACCAGCCCGCATTCTAACCCGGAGGTGGCGGGTTCGAGTCTTGCTCGTTCCCAATGCCCCTACGGTAGCGGATTTACCCCCAGACTCAGGCTTGCTGGGTGGCGGTCTGCGACGTGGGATCACCTCGGCGGTTGGGAGGACCGTGGAATATCCCCCCCCCCCCCCACACACACATCTGAGTGTCTTGTTAAGCTCTGAAGTGTAGTATTGTAATATAAGAGACGCTCGGGTATAGATGTTTGACAACATCCTATACCCGAGCATCGCCCATTAGGCACCACATCTACATTGCGACATAGTCCAAAACAACCACCAGACAACTCGGCTCTATTTGTCCCCATAATGAAAGCATAATCGTCACAACCAATGACTGTGAACTTGTTCTTTACTGAAAAAGTGAACACCCCATCTCCCCCTAAGTCAACCGATGATCTATATTCACTCACAACCCCGCTTTGGTTGTAACATCCTTAAGAAACCGTAGTGAAGATGCGCAACTCTGTATCTGAAATGTTGTATATTTCGAGTTTGCCATCTCCAAGAAACAACTTTGGTGGTTTAGAAGAAGTGTCGCATGTTAGGTGAAACGAATTGTCTAGGGAACAAGCGGTACCAATACCAAAAGGGTAAGGAACCGTCACATTCCCGCACTGGGTTAGACAACCTGGTTTGGCCGTGTTGTTTGTGGTAGGCATAGCACCTCCCACAGCCATTGTGAAAGGAAATATAAACAGAAAAAGAATGAAATGAAGAGGCATTACAACGATTTTTTTTTCTTTTTTGTGGCTGAAGGAAGTGTTCCATTTTCTGTTATTGATGCATCTATTTAAATGCTTTACAACTTGTGTTATGGTTTAATCATTAATGACATACGTACGTTGGTATGGGATACATCATGATAAAAACTTTGGTCTTCGGGGAGAGTATTAAATGTGGTGAGAATAGTAGCCATACAAAGATGAACCATGAAATTTCTTCGTGTTTGCTTTCAATATTAAGGGGGTGCGGAGTGGTGTCGGCAAAAGCATCGGCACCGATGTCTAAACCAATGCCCACCTTTTTACCGAATTGTTTTACCGATTTGGGGAGAAAAATCGGTGAGGGAACACCGATTCGGGGAGAGGGGAGGAGAGGAGAGGGGAGAGAGTTGGGGTGTGTGGTGGGGTCCATGCCATCTCAACCAATCACACTTTTTACCACTTTACCAAGTGTCTAACCATTGCCAACATTTTGAGCATAGTTTACCACTTTGACATGGCACACTCTCATTGGTTGATTTTTTAGTTTGCCACTCTCAAGTGTCTAACCACTCCCTACACCCTAAGTTATGAAAAAATGTCAAACCCAGGTACATGTCAGATTTGCCAGCATTCACACATGAAATAACGACTGGGACCTTTGACTTGGCAAAATGAGGGTAAGTGTTCATAGAAAGTTAGAAACAATATTGTTGATACTTGCATAAAAGACTTGTAACTTGTTAGTTTTGAAATTTCTATTAAGTCGTGGCTCGTCGGCTAAGTCAAACTTTAATAGTGATCGACATAAAAGTGCTTTTTAGTTTTTAACTTTTAGTTCCATTTGTAAAAATAGCATGGTGTTTATTTTTATAGTTGACCGTATTGATGACTTGTATACCCCTTGCAACTTCACTAATCTTACTAATGCTAGATTATACCAGATAAATCCTAATTTACCCCTTGTTTGAGATTGAACCCAAAACCTCCTACTAAATCACAAAAACCTTTACCAAGTGAAGTACTCTCACAATAACTTTGCAACTTTACTTGTATGGGTCCTATGTAATTAAAACATGTAGCCTATATTAATTCAACCTGTCATATTTACGCCAACCGCGTAGCAACTGGTACTGCAATTTGAAATGATATATTTATTCATGTTTACTTGATAATTTCGATTCTTTTATTTTGTAATATTTAAAAGGTCAGTATTTATCTCATTTTTTTTTCCTACTGCCTATATCTACGTTTCTTTTTCTTGTTTTTTCAAATTTTGCTCCTGGAATAATTGAATATATGCACTACCTTTGATTATCAATGCCATTTGATTCTAACACTAGTAGAAAACACATTATTTTAAGCGTTTCAATATTAGATTTTGGGCGTTTTATCACTTAACACCGCCCAAAATATTACTTTTGCATATTCCTAACAATTTTTTTCCCAAAAAAACAAAAGAATAGCCTAAAAAAGTATACAATATGGGCGAACTTCAGTGGAGCCCAAAGAAATCAATTATTTGGGCGAAGACTTGTAAGTGTAGCCCAAAAATAACAGTGTTTTTGGGCGAAAATTAATGTGGCTCAAAAAGCATGTTATATAAATAGAAAAAACCCTAATAAATCCAAAGCAGTTTCTTCAATTCATGCATCTCTCTCGATTAATGAGTCCTCTCCATCAAAGCCTTACCATCAATTTCTTTGATTCTTTCAACTTATTGATTTAATTCTATTGTTCATTCAATTCAATCATTCCGTTAACAAAGGTATATAGAGTTTCATCATATTATCGTTTATATATTTACTCATTCTTAAATTCTTTTAATTATGATCACTAATTGATTATATGTTGCTATTAATTTGTAGATAAAAATTGTACGTATACTTCGAAACATTTCTCTTCAATATTCTATCAAGACTTAAAGGTATGTAATTTTGGTTTTATCAATAATGTATTCTATTTTTTTTAAATATCTGTGTATAATAAAAGCAATATTAGTCTAACATTTTGTGTATAAAATTTCTAATATAGATATGTATGATATGTGTGCATTGAAGATAACCCTTTATAGTATACCCGTCCAAAATTTATCTAATAGAGATAAATTTTGGATTGTCCCCGTTTGGGACTGCTTTTTAAATATTCTATCTCATTAGGATGTGTATGTATTTTAACTTGTTAACTTTTTAAGAAAAAATTGGCAGTATTTCCCCTACTCCTTCGGGTTTGTGGTTTATCCGCATACTTGGGGAGTTGAGGGGAAACGCTGCCGATTTTTTCTTAAATAGTTTTCACGTTAAAATATATACATGTGAGATAGATTATTTAAAAAGTGGGTTAGGATCCACCGCCTAATTGCATACTTAATTGCATATCACTTATTTGATTATTTTAATTTTTCAGATAGAAGGTAGAGAATATTGGATGTACAATAGTAGCGTCGTGCGTACTTCTGAAATATATACGAAAGGTGTTTCTACTTTTCTTAAGGTTGCTGAAGCAAATCGGAGGAATGTTGGCTCCAAAGAGATTTGGTGTCCTTGTATGAGTTGTAAAACTTTTCAAAAGTTCGGAAATATTCGTGATATAGAGTATCATTTGCTTGCAAATGGTTTTATGCCTAATTACACTTGTTGGTCAAAGCATGGGGAATCACGGATTGATGGTGCCACAACTTCGACTAATATAGACAATGAGGATAATGAAAATTTCCTATATGATGGCAATTTAAACGTTGATGATTTAAATGATGACGATTTAAATGGTGACGACTCAACTGATGACACTTTAAATGATAAAAACTTAGATGACATGTTTAAGGATTTAGAGAATGATATCGACGATGATGATTATATAAAATTACAACATCTAATTGAAGATGCACAAAAACCATTATACAGCGATTGTGAGATTTCAAAACTTGAAGCTGTGTTGAAGTTATTTAACTTGAAAGCAAAAAACAGATGGAGCGATACAAGTTTCACAGATCTATTAGTTGTTTTGCATGACATACTTCCGAAAGATAACGAGTTACCATTTTCATTTTCATTTTACCAAGCCAAAAAAATGATGAATCCAATGGGATTGGAAGTGGAAAGAATACATGCATGCCCGAATGATTGCATCTTGTATAGAAATGAGTATGAGAGCAGTCATAAATGTGTTGTATGTGACGAATCTAGGTACAAGAGAAAAAGTAAAACTGGTGAATATCATAATGATGTGACAAAAAATGGACCACCGGCCAAAGTATTGTGGTATTTTCCAATTATACCAAGACTAAAACGATTATTTTCAAATGAGAAAGAAGCAAAACTGTTACGTTGGCATTCTGATGAGCGTATAAAAGATGGGAAATTAAGACATGTGGCAGATTCGATTCAATGGAGAAATTTTGATAGGAAATATCCAGAATTCGGTAACGAGGCTAGGAACATAAGGTTTGGGCTTAGTTCCGATGGAATCAATCCTTTCGGAAACGCTAGTAGTGGTCATAGTATGTGGCCGGTTCTTCTTTGCATCTACAATCTTCCACCGTGGTTATGCATGAAACGAAAATACATAATGATGTCGTTGTTGATTCAGGGTCCGAAACAACCTGGTAATAAGATTGATACTTATTTGTCCCCTCTGATTGATGACCTAAAAACTTTATGGAGTTCTGGAGCAGATGTGTATGATGCTTATAAGAAGGAATATTTTAAATTGAGTGCCATGATTTTTTGCACCATAAATGATTTCCCAGCGTACGCTAATTTATCAGGATATAGTACGAAAGGTAAAAAAGCTTGTCCTGTTTGTGAAGATGAGACAAATTCGGTGTGGTTAAATAATTGCAGAAAAACGGTATACATGGGACACCGAAGGTTCCTTCCGTGTGGTCACAATTATCGGTTTAACACAAAGGACTTTAATGGAAGTACCGAGACTGGAAAAGCACCCAAGAATTTTGATGCATTTTCACGAGTTACAAATCTAGAAACGGTGTTGGGAAAAAGAACTCGTGTAAAGCAAGGTGTTAATTGGAAAAGAAGATCAATCTTTTGGGACTTACCATACTGGAGAGATTTACAAGTTAGGCATTGTCTAGATGTTATGCATATCGAGAAAAATGTATGTGATAGCTTGATAGGATTATTATTAGACATTCCCGGAAAAACTAAAGATGGTATCAATGCTCGTAAAGATATGGAAGAAATGGGAATACGTAAAGAGCTTGCCCCTATTGATAAAGGTAATCGTATTTATCTGCCACCTGCGTGTTATACAATGTCAAAGGAACAGAAAACAAAGTTTTGTACGTGTTTACACAATATGAAAGTTCCATCTTGCTACTCTGCAAACATTGGAAGGTTGGTGTCGATGAAAGACCGTAAATTAATTGGTATGAAGTCTCATGATTGCCATGTTTTGATGACACATATGATTCCTATTGCTATCCGTGGATTGTTACCAGAGAGCACACGACACACGATCACAAAACTTTGTTTGTTTTTTAACATGATTCAGTCAAAAGTTATTGATCCTGAGGAATTGGATGTATGGCAAAAAGAAATTATCATCACGTTGTGTGAACTAGAAAAGCACTTTCCACCGTCCTTTTTTGATGTGATGGTTCATCTGGTGATTCATATCATTGGAGAAATCAAGGCTTGTGGTCCTGTATTTTTGCGTTATGTGTACCCTTTTGAAAGGTATATGGGTGTCTTGAAAGGTTTTGTAAGAACTCGTAATCATCCCGAGGGTAGTATTGCTACAGGATATGCTGCCGAGGAGGTGATTGAATTTTGTACAAGTTATGTGGAAGGTGCCAAAAGTATTGGTCAGCCAGATTCTCGTCACTCCGGTAAACTTCAAGGGGTAGGAGGCGTGGGTATGAAAATATTGAACCCAAGTAACGATGATTTAAAACTTGCACATTTCTATGTCCTAAAACACATGACTTGTCTTGCTCCGTATGTCAATGAACACTTGAAGTTATTGCAATCAACCTACCCGAACAAGAGCAAAATGTGGCATGAAATTAAGCATAACAAAGAATTTTCTTCTTGGATGAAAGAAAAGGTAACTAATGGTCAATTAGTTGTTGAACCACTTGTGGAAAAATTGGGGCAAGGTCCGGACTATAGAGTAAAATCTTACCAGGGGTATGTCATGAACGGATATACATTTTACACAAAAAAACAAGATGAGAAAAGTACAATGCAGAATAGCGGAGTTACACTAATAGCATCAACAACTAGATTTGATCGGACGAATCCTGATATAAGGTTAGATATTGCCAGGGAGTCTTATTATGGTGTCATCCAAGAAATTTGGGAGCTCAACTACAGAACTTTCACTGTCCCTGTTTTTAAATGCAAGTGGGTGAATAACAACACAGGTGTTCAAGTTGACAAATACGGCTTTACACTTGTTGACCTTGCAACTAATGGCTACCAATCTGAACCATTTATTCTCGCTTCACATTGCACACAAGTTTTCTTTGTAAATGACCCGAGTAAACCAAGATACCACATCGTTTTACAAGGCAAACGGCGTATCCTTGGTGTTGATAATGTTGTTGACGAGGAAGAATACGACCATTTTGATGACCTACCTCCATTTTCTGTTGGTATTGAGCCGTTAACTGAGCCAACTAAGGGTGTCGCATACTCGCGAACTGACCACACTGATGGGATATATGTTGACCCACCACGTTAAACTCGATGATCACGGTATTTATTATTTATACATTCACTTTTAAAATATAGTCGATAACTATTTTTTAAATAAGTGTAGGATTTTGAATCAAATTAGTTCTTGTTTTCTGTGTTTTACATTTCATGGGTACATGTGTTGATACGTTACTACATACTTTGTAGGTCGTTAGGTACTAGCTGGAGCTTGCATGGAGGAATGGTCGTTGTGGAGATGAACCGTTGTGGGGTTCATGATAAACATTATGAAACTTTAAGCCTTTACTTTGGTTTTGAACTAAATGCTTCCGCTGTTAACTTATATTTTGTTTTGAACTGTTGGACTCTAATCATATTGATTGTGCTTGGTTTTTAATTACTCTGTGTATAAAAAGTAATCTAAACGGTGCAATTACTTGCATTGCTACGTTCCTACATGATTTGATGAGCTCGGTACCAACCGGTATCGAAAATACCGTTACCGAAATTCCCAAAAGTGGGGCTTAATACTAGTATATATTATTGTGTAAATATTTTAAAAGTGAAATTAACTTAGTTTTAATGCAATGTGTAGTCTTACATTTCGTTAAATAACTAGACTATTTAAAAAATATTCTTAATTTTTTAACAACTCAAATTATGTTAATTCTGCCTTGACTTTGCCAATTAGACCCAACCCCTCACCATAAAAAAGATTAATAATATTCGGTAGTTAAATTTTAAATACAATATTAAGACATATATAGCCATTAGACTATGGGGTATGGGGCGGGGTTGGGGTTGGGGCGTGGGTTGGAGAGAAACGCCCAAGTCACCACCCAGGGTGGGCTTGGGTTTGGGCGTGGCCCCTTGGGCGGGAGTTTAAGGCCGGGCGTGGGGCATGCTAGCGATCCTATGTGGCCGGCTCTTATTGGCTTGTTGGCTAGGGCATAGCGGGCCATGTTTAAATTTTAGATTTTTTTTATTTAAATACACCTGGCCAAGCCACGCCCCGCCATACCCCTTTGAAATTGACTTTTGGTCTTGGGTGCCCCATAGTACACGTGTCGTATCATGCCCTCAACCCACGCCCCACCGTACCTCACGGTCTTATAGCTTAAATTTTAAACTAGACTATTTTAATGCTTGTACAACCTTATATAAAATTAATAAATCTTATAATAGTCATACAATCTTGTATAAAAATTACAAATCTAATACATCTTTGACGTCAGTTTGCTAATGGGTTATAAAATTTTCAAATTGTGATAACTATAACATCTTAATTAATTATTGTAAACATAATAAACTAAAGCGGCAAATTAACCCTCCAAATTATTTCCCCAAATCCCAAAATTTACCTCCAAGTTATTTCCCCAAGTCCTCCATTTTATAATAACTACCAGCCCCAAATTATCTCCCCTAAAACTTCCAGCCCCAAATTAACCCTAGCAAACCCTTCAGCGATAACTCCCTAGCAGCCCAAGAACACCCACCGTCTCCTCCCATCGTCTCCACCGTGAACCGCTTCCGATCCGCAGTAAGAACTTATACATTTTTTTAAGAGATTTGTTTTATTTCTTAATTAATCCTAACTAGTAAATAACTTGTGTTATGACCGTAAGCCGTGGCGGCTCAGTTTTGCACATTATTCAAATTTTTGTTAACTAAATCCTAATTTTGGTCTGTGAACTTCATTGCATGTCAAGTATATTAACGGTGGTTACCATGAATCTACTATTCATCCGTCATGTTCAAAATTAACATAGATATATAATTTTTAGTGCAATTTTATATATGTTGTGAAGTTTGATGAGTTATGCACATTATGTTATCCAACACTTATTTATATATGTTGTGGATCTATGTTCATATTTTTGAGTGCCTAAAGCAGTTAATTTGGAATATTATATGTTGGATGTTGCTGAATATGATTTCACGTTTGGCCTCTTTATGTTGGAATTTGTGTGCATGATATAGTTAAAGTGTATATATGTGGTCCCTAGCTTGATTCCAAGTATCAACAGGGCCTTATTTATATAATGCTTGTTCTTTTATGAATTTTTAATTTCATACATAAATAAGTTAAGTTAAGAAGACCTGTGTCAGTGTGTGTCTTTTATGTCTGGGAACCCGAAACCTTTAGTGTAGGTCCGTCGGAATTTTGCATACCTCTAATGATCATGTGTTTAGTATAATAGTCTAGAAAGTTTATGTGTAAGCATATATATAAATATATATATATATTGTTTTGTGAATTTGGGTTTATTTTGTTTTTTAGTTTCTCTAAAATGTCTAATCGTGGGAAACGTGGGGCTGCAACTTTTTCAAAGAAGGACTGCGACTTTACAGTCGAACTAAACCAGTTGATGCAGCCAATTGGGAAAAACGCCAATGATTTCACTTCATGGTTAGGAGTGAAGTTAAAGGCTGAATTTTCCTACCATATTCCGTCTCCTAAATTTGGAAAACAAAGATGGGACGAACTATGGGAAGATATTAAGGTATTATATATTTGTACTTTATTCATGATATGAACTATAACTTGTTAACAATTTGTTTTATAATATTTAGCGAGAATGGAGTATTGAAAGCAATGCTCCTAAAACTATGATGCTTAAGAATGCAAAGAAACGCCACACAAATTGGCGGAGTTACCTTACAACAGAATATGTAAGGAAAGGCTTAACTCCCTTCGGTAAGTACAAGAATCTGGATTCAAATCATTGGAAAGAATTTGTTACCCAAAGGACTAGCAAGGAATTTGAGGTATATTTGATTTAATTATCAATATTATAATTAATAAGTATTGTTATATATTTGTAACTTATATTAATTAATGAGAAATTGTTTATTAACGTGAAGGCAAAAAGTAAAAGGGCAACAAAAAGTGCGAAGGCAAACAAAAACTTCACAACCTTAGGACGCACCGGGTTTGCAGCTTTGACCCCTCGCCTTGAGAAAATCTGGTCTCAACTGGTACCTGTGTACAGTTGTCTTAAAAGTATCCAAGATTTACGCTCGAAAAGGTATATAGTGAGTAGAGCTAAAAGAAACCCCGAAAGACTAATATATACTCACTATCTGAAGGCACACGAGCTCAATCAATCAAACTAGTAAGTTATGTATATTTATCTAATAATATATATATTATAATAAAATGTTTCAACAGTTTATATATTTTTATAGGCCCATTTCGAGAAAAAAATGATTGATGATGGAAGTTATTTTTCTGGGAAAGAGGATCCACTAACCAAGTTATTAGGACGTGAGCGTGGAGGTCGGTCGCGTACGGTTTCAAGTATCATAGGTAATTTCATATAAAGTGTAGGAATTCACTTGTAGTAGTATGTGTGTCTATCAAGTATCAAGTAACTCTCATGACGTAAAACGTAGGTGAACTTGAATTTATACCGACTCACGGGATGGCGTAAAACCGTTAAGCCTCTTCATCAATATAAAAAAGAATGGTGTATTAAATTATGTATTTGATGTACAATATAATTAATTTTCTAAATATATCTTGATTATAGGACACACGAAGGTTCGGGGAGGTTTGTTTCAAGGTGGGAGACAAGATAGTCAAAATAACGTGCCTACTAGTCAAAATAATGTCCCTACAGGTTGTGCGAGTGATGCGTCGGGTGGATCTAATATTGAATACCTATCTATTGAGGTAATTATATTTGTACGATAATAATGTACCAATTGTTATGTATCCCGAATACAAGAAAACGTCGCTTCCTGAACTTTCATGCTACGAGGAACTTGAAGATTATGGTGATGCCATTGGTCATTTCATTTAGTGGCCACTTTCTTCTATAAAGGTTGTTTAATGTATGAATTATATATTACTTTCTTTTACTCTTACCTTCTAATATGTTTGTTAAACTGTAGCTTTCAAACATAGAGGCAACTCATCATATTCCAACCATGATACAACCAGCTCATGAAAACACATGTTATTCACCAGAGGTTAGGAGTCTTGTTTGGGTCTCGGGTCGGGTTACTCGGGTTCGGGTAGTATATTATGTAGATTATTTTTGTTTTATATGATAACAATTTCATTTGCTTTTATAGTTTGAGGATGTCACTGAACAATATCAAATTCATGAAAATCATCAAATTGATATGACAATGGTCGAAAATGTTAGCGATGAGGTAATCATGTACTAACATTTAGATTGATGAGGTAATAAAATCAATCAACTAATAGTATGTTTATAATTATGTAGTTTCTATTTGGCCCGCATGATGTTTCAACTGAACATGACGTTGACGGATCAGAAGAACTGAATATGATGGTAATCGAAAACTCAAATATGCTATATATGTTTGTGTGCGTATATGTAACTACCATTTTTATGAAAATTTGTTTGTTAAATAATGTAGTTTTCGGAGGAACCTGTTGAACAAACTCAAGCTTCGACGATGTCAAAGGAACAAAAAAGAATACAAGAGGCCTTGTGGAATATCGAACATTTGCGCCCTAAAAGTATAAAATCATTGGCCGAACGATTAAGAAAACACTATGGCGGCGAGATGAGCATTCAACTTAAGTGTCCTACTGGGATGTATCCCACTACCGATTCCAGTCACTCATATGACTACGTCGAATATGAGGGGGTGTTGCAGTTTTTAGAAAACGGATTGCTTGATGCCAGCTTCATACATTGGTGCCAAATGTAAGTTATATTATAATTATCATCATCTCTGACATCTATATTTTATTTTTAAATATGGTTAAGTATTTTAACATTCTGTTTATTTTCTTGAGATTAGGTTTTTATATAATCACATGAGGTCAAAAAAAGAGAACGCAAAAGGAAAAACTCGTGTTGCCTACTTCAATACCCAATACATCACCGGGAAAGAATGTGAGAAAAATCTGGCAAGTGTTAAAGAACACTTAGTTGAGGTCTACAAACTTCACAAGGACAAAAAGTATTTTCTCGCTCCATTTTTCTACGGGTAATGTTTATTATTGTATTTTAACGTGTTATATTTATTTTTTTAATTTTATTATTGATCGTTTATAATGACTATAGCTTAATTACTTTTTTGAAGTGGTCATTGGGTGTTGTTTATTGTGTCCCCTTCGGACCGGAAAGGTTGGATTTTGGATTCAGTGTCGATTAGAGCCGAAAAGAATAAAAATCATTGTCCTCTAACAAAAGCAATTGAAACTACCTTTGGAAGTCAATTTACATGGAAGATGGCAAAGGTAGTTATCCATATATATTTTGTGTTTTATAAAATTAAAAGATTATTTATATTAATGCATTTTCGTTTGATTCAATGTAGTGTATGCAACAACATGGCTCTTGGGAGTGTGGATATTTGGTAATAAGAAACATGTTCAACTTTGTTCTCGAAAAGCAATATGATTTTCCGAAAAAGGTAAGTGTTGTATTTAATTTACATATTTTGAATCAATTCTACATGTTTGAATCAATCTCATTTTGTTTACTTGTTTTTTCAGATTTGGAACGACACAAGAGATGTCACTGAAGCGGAAATCGACGAGTTGGTTAAGAACATCATGACTCGGTTTTTCAGAGAAGTGTTTAATGATACCACCAAGAAATAGTATTGTGTTTGAACAATTTTTGTAAGATATGTCCGCTATCAAACATGTTTGGGATATATCTGTTTAGGTTTGTTGATGAAACACATTTGTGATGTTCGTTTGGATGTTTAATGTAATTTTGGTTTCATTATATGCATTTGTCTTTGTTTTTTACATTTGGCTGCATTTATTGAGAAATTCTTGGCATTCAACAGGGGAGCATTGTAAAAAGATTCTTTTGGGCATTTAAAGGGTTTTTTTGAGCGTTTATGGCTCAAGTAATTCAGCCTTTTAGGAAAGTCTTTTTGGGCGTTTTGGGATTTATTTTGAGTGAGCTATGGAAGGTTTTTTTTGGGCGTTTCCATGTTATTTTGGGCAGTTTTGAGCAGGCTTCTTAGGGCTCTTTTTTGGGCGTTTTATGTACAATATGGGCGAGTTAATAAACGCTCAGAATGAGTCCTTTGTTTTTTCCAGCCACTATTGTTTGGGCGTTCCTAAATCTACTGAAAACTGCTCAAAATCAATGTTTTGAATGCTCAAAGAAATAATTTTTGTAGTAGTGTAAGGTTTTTGCATGTGTAAAGTATTGTTTACATACATAGATCTGATTTTATGAAAAAAGAACTTATTTTGTGCTCTACGTTTTAATTTGTAAGTTTAGAAACGTTAGAAAGTAATCTTAACAATCTATTTATTAACCAGGGGTTAAAGATTAAATAAGTGAAACTGAACAAAAAAAAAAAGAGGAGTGTGACTTTGTTTAGGGTATTCTATTCAATGTAAGACAATAGTTTCTCTCTCCTTCAACCCCTCATTTTTTAAACGTTAATAACTCTTTCATACGATATTATTTATTTATAAAAATTGCACCATAAAAACGAGCATTTTTTATTTTTAAAACGAGTATACTATTGCTATAAAAAAATCGAAAACCTAGATACGTAAAACGCAATTTACAAAAAACACAAATTTTTTTTTTCTAAAAAGCAATGGAAAAAAGCCAAAAAAGAACGTGTTTTTTTCTTTCTAAAACGTAATAGGCTAAAAACACAAAAAATGAGCTTTTTTGTAAAGCGCAATGGACGAAAAACAAGAAAAAAATATGGTTTTTCTAAAACGCAATAAACTAAAAACAAAAAAAATGTGTCTTTCTAAAACGTAATTGACTTTTTTTTTTCGTATTCTATTTTTCTATATTCTTTAACTTGATGTGTTGGTTTACTGTTCGTTTTGGAGCCGAGGGTCTCTTCTGTAAGCAGCCTCTCTATCCCGAGGGATAGAGGCAAGTTCTGTCTACATCCCACCCTCCCCACACCCTATGAGTAGCTTTCGTATTTGTGGGATTTACTGGGTATGGTTGTTATTGTGGTTGTAATTGACTAAAAACATAAAAAAAAATATGTTTTTTCTAAAATGTAATAGACTAAAAACATAAAAAAAATGTGTTTTTTTTTCTAAAACGTAATAAACTAAAAACGTAAAAAATGATGTTTTTTCTAAAACAAAATAGACTAAAAACACATTTTTTTCATTGTTTTATAAAACGAAACAGACTAAAAACACAAAAAATGTGATTTTTCGTTGTGTTATAAAACGCAATGGATTAAAACATAATGAATTGTTGTGTTTTATAAAACACAAAACAAAAATCAATAAAAGTAGAATCATCAACATATAATTTTATTTCAGTTTCAACAAACTCAACACCAAATTATATAAAACGCAATAAAAAAACTAAAAAATCAAATCACCACAAAGCATATAAAACACAACAACAATAATTCAGCATGCTAAACAGAATTAGTATCAGCCTTGATTATTTATAAGTTTGCACTCTTCATTAGAATTAAAATATCATCACAAATTATATATAACGCAATATCAATTATTCCCAAAATACTTTCTTTCACTAAACAACTCCTACGTGCTAACTATGACTTATGTCATTTCATTGTTTTAACCCTTTCAAATAATTTTTTCCAGCTGCCACCTCTTTCTTTGTTATAAAGTATCACCAACCAAATCATTAAAATAAAAACACCCAAAAACGCAATACAAATTATGATAAAAAACAGTGATATCCATCCAAAAGTGAAAAAAAGCAATACAATCCATGATGTCAAACAACTACCATTATAACTACAATGTCAAGCATAAGCATAGACTTACTTACCAATAGACTTAAAACGCAATACAATCCACCGCCGATCACTCCTCAACACCACCACCACCACTTGCTCACACATCCTTCAAATCCCCCCACATCAACGCTGCTCCTTCTCCACTCTCCACTGCTCCACCCACTCCGACGGCCTCCTCAACTGCTTCTCCTTCCACTTCTGCCACTTCAACCAAAACTTTGTTTCGGCTCTGGTTGTCGGCTTCTTGGCTTCAAACCTCTACACTTTTCACCTAGGGTTTTTGTCTCGCAACACTCAATCTTCATGCCGCAGGTTCGATCGTAAACGTGAACATATTGTTAGTGATCTCAAGTATTTCTCGTGTAGAATTGTTGCACACCAACTGTTTGTTCAGATGTCTAGCTGAAATTTTTAAACTTCTTTGAGAAATCAGTGGTTGTGATTTGCACGCCAGGTGTTCGATGAAATGTCTTGAGGTTATTTCAGCTATTTTATCGACAAATTAACCATTGTACGTTGTGTGGGTCTTTTTTTTCTTATTGATCATGGTGCGTAATGGTGTTCTTGGCACCTCTTCGGAGCCGAGTTCGTCTCTTGGGTTTCTGGCGTGCCCATTTAGTGGGTTCCATTGTTGTTCGGGTGGCCGGCAGGGGTCTAGAAGGGTTTTGCGGATGATTGGCCATTTGAAAAGTGACCATTTATCCTCTGAAACTCGTAAAGTTTCTTTGCGTGAAGCCCTTTCGTTTGACGGGAACCTCTTTCAGGCTACCGGAGTGGTTCTTAAGACAGTTGGGCAGTGGTTATGCGGGGAGTGTATTTCTTTGCAAGGCCTATCGCGTTTTTGTCATCATGCTGATCGGGTGGTCAAATTTCAAGGGGACCGCGACTGTGCGGATAGCTACATAGTGGGGTTATGCCCACCGGTCCCCCCTGTTGAACCTGTTGAGAGTGGGGGTATTGCCCTTGATGTGTCACTTTTGGAACGTGTTTTTAGCCTCCCTATGAAGACTGTCAAGAGCATCCCTTACAGTTGTCGGATGGCTTTCGCACAGGCTCTCTCCCTTTCCCTACGGGGGGTTTTGGCACATCCTCACTCTCTTGAAGCTTGGGTTAAGTTAATGGTGCTACCTCGCTGCACGCTCAAGGTTTTTAGACCTTCGTGTAGGCAGGAGCGTAAATCGGGGAATCGTAAATCTTTGCAGTGTTCTGCCATCCAGCGTGCGCTCTCGGTATGGGGGATGGAGCTGGTTGTTGTGACCTTATTAGAGATTTGTTCGCTGATCAAGGGAGCCCCTCTCCTGCTTCTGACAAGGTTTTAGGTGGTGCTGCCTGGTCGGAGACCAGTGTAAATGTTAAGCAGTGTCTTCGAAAAGTGGCAGATGGACATTTCACGGCTGCTGTGAAAGTTCTCTCTTCTTCTGGGGTAGCCCCCTGTAATGGCGCTACCATGCAGGCTTTGCTTGATAAACATCCTGTTTTGCCTCCTCCCTTGTTGCCAGGCCCATTGTTCGCTGATCAATCGTTGGTGGTAGATGTCTTAGGGGGTATTAAATCATTTCTGAAAGGGACCTCGTGTGGTAGAGACGGGTTACGGGCTCAGCATCTTCTTGATGCTCTGTGCGGAGAAGGATCTGTTGTTGCAGGTGGGGTTCTTCAAGCTATCATGGGGGTGGTTAATCTTTGGCTGGCTGGACGGTGTCCGGCTTCTCTGGCAGAATTTGTTGCCTCGACCCCTCTAACCCCTCTTCTTAAGCCGGACAATGGGGTACGGCCGATCGCAGTTGGGGCTATTTGGAGACGGCTTGTCTCTAAGGTGGCAATGCGCCGTCTTAGGGAAGATATGGTTAACTACTTGAGGGACTTCCAATTTGGGGTTGGAATCCCCAATGGGGCAGAAGCGGTTCTCCATAGTGCAAATAGGTTTCTTGATTGCTATCATGCAGATGGATCGTTGGTCATGCTGACCATTGACTTTTCTAATGCGTTTAACCTGGTGGATATGTCGGCAATGTTAAAGGAGGTGCATCGAGTTTGTCCGTCCATATCCCCATGGGTGAATTTTTTATATGGTCAACCTGCTAGGCTTTACGTAGGGGATAACTGCATTTGGTCTACCACCGGGGTTCAGCAGTGGGATCCGCTAGGACCTTTACTGTTTGCTCTGGCTTTACACCCCCTTATTACCCGGGTCCAAGAGCAGTGTCACCTGCTTTTTCATGCTTGGTACCTTGATGATGGTACGATTATTGGTCCTGTTCGTGAAGTGGCTAAGGCTTTAGAAGTTATCTCAAGGGAAGGCCCTTCTTTGGGGCTCCAACTAAATGTTCGGAAGACTGAATTGTTCTGGCCATCATGCAATGGGGAGAAGTTTGCTGCGGGGTTGTTCCCAGAGGATATTGGGAGGCCTAAGCTGGGAGTCAAGTTATTGGGGGGTGCCGTCAGCCGTGATCGGGACTTCATCAGTGACCTGGCTGTTAAGAGGGCCTCCCGGGCTGTCGATCTCATGAGGGTACTCCCGCAACTTAAGAACCCACAATGTGAACTCCTTTTACTGCGTTCGTACATGGGAGTTGCCAAGCTTATCTTTGGTCTCCGCACATGCCAACTATCTTATGTTGGAGCGGTTGTTACTTTGTTCGATGAAGGACTTCGGCAAGCCATTGATGATATTGTGGTTGGCGGGGGGGCGTTCTTTGGGGACTTGCAATGGCGATTGGCTTCCTTGCCAATCAAGGAGGGTGGGCTTGGATTACTATCGGCGGGGGATGTCTCGTCTTTTGCCTTCGTGGCCTCCAGAGTGCAATCTTTGGAACTTCAAGATCATATTCTGCGAGCTTGTTGTATGGGTGATTTGGATTCGGAATTTAGGGCTGCGTTGGATGGTTTACAAGCCGTTCTTCCTGATGTTGACCTTGGCGGTTTTGCTAATAAAGACACCGCCCCCCGTGAACCTCAAACTATTTTGGCGAGTGCTTTTTATGGTAAAACCGTGAAGGAAATCAATGGTGTTTTCGGGTTATCCCCTCGGCAAAAAGCTATTTTTGATTGTTTACGAGCCCCCCACGCACAAGATTTCCTTACTGTTATCCCGATCGAGGGCTTGGGGCAATGTATGTCGGCAGTAGAATATCGGTCTGTCCTCAAATATCGTTTGATGATACCGTTGTACCCTGAGGATGAACCGTGCCCTGTTTGTCGGAAGGTGTATCTTGATAGCTTCGGGGAACATGCCCTTCACTGCAAAGAGCTTCCTGGCTTCAAGTACAGACACGATCTGGTTAGAGATGTGTTGTTTGACGTTCTCAAGCGAGCTGGTATCGCTGCTAAAAAAGAGGCTCCGGTTAATTTCCTAACGGACCCGAAGGAGGGGAGGTCTTCCCTTCGACCAGCCGATGTGCTGGTTTTTGGATGGTCCCGGGGTAAGCATGCTTGCATTGATCTCACGGGGGTGTCGCCTCTTGCCGGTTTCAGGGGCAGTGGTTTTGTTTCAGGGCAAGCGACGCGGAAGGCTGAGGCGGGGAAAATATCCAAGCACGAACAGGCCTGCATAGATAATCAACATGCCTTCCTTCCTTTCGCGTTCGATACCTTTGGTTGTCTGGCCCCTGTGGCGTCCGGTTTCTTGAAGCGGGTTCAAAAGGCAGCACTTGCGCATGCGACAGTGTCTGTAGGCCATAGTTATGTGTTTAGCCGAGTAGGATTTGCAATTCAAAAGGGGGTGGCGGCACAGTTTGTTGCCCGTCTACCAACCCATGATTTGTAAAAAAAAAAAAAAAAAAAATCCATGAAGTTAAACAAGTAGCATTATCACTAGCTTCGGCTTCCCAAGTACGTCGGATAAAAACACTATATCTTCAACAAAAACGCCGGACAAAATTAAATGTCACCGGTCGGAAATAACATGAAACCTGTTCTATTTCTACTCCTTTCTTAAACACAACTAAAAATGCCGGTCGGATACTAGCCGGAGAGTAAATACGCTGGCTAGAACTAAAACACGAGAATAACGTCGCCGGAAAAACGTAGACTTACCGGCGTATTTACCAAATACGCCGGGCAACTTGAACTCTCTTTCAAGATTCAAAAACGCTGAAATTTTTTTTAGCGTGCCGGAAAAGGTTTAATACTCCGGAAAAGTACGTCGGAAAGTGTCACACCCCTATTTTCCACGTGTCACCGGTGGGCCCGGTGGGGAGTATCGTGACGTAGTTGGTATCATCATAGACAAACAACACAATATAATAATGCACAGCGGAAGCAAAGATAGATTCATTTCAACTTTAAATAAAATGTAATAATAAATATCACAAGTAGTTGAAACGGATCCACAGGCGGATCAAAAACAAAATAAGATATTGTTCAACAGTTTATTGTCGTCCAAGCTTGCGAGACTTATTGTGGACGCTCTAGAAGACAGCCAGCCTATTTCGTGTAGTACCTGCACTTATTCTTTTGGGAAAAATACGTCAGTTTACACTGGTAAATACAATTTAACTGACTCATTTTGAAAATGATTGAAAATTGATTTGAATGCTCATGGCACAAAATATTTTATAACTTGGGATAATTATGTAATATAATCTTGTAAAGGATTTACATGTTACTTATGCGTTCAGTAGCCCGGTTCATGCCGGGTTAAAGATCAATAGACACACCACAATATTGAGTTATACACTTGACAGGTGTACGCCTACACCCCGTGCTCAGGTCGTGGCCATCTCGTAAGATAATGCCGAGGATATCCGGGACATGGTCATTAACCCCCCAAAGGCTTTAAGTAAACAAAACACACAATCAAAACATAGCATCTCAATAAATTTAACCACTATTCGATTAAAGAATTCAATGCTAGACCAAGCGGTATTTTATATACCGTACCCCAAGCCCGTATAGGGAAAATAAGTTAAAAGTATTTACCTTGGTAAGTATTTATCTCAACAAGCAAAAAGGCAGGTAGCTTTTACCGGTGCTCCTAATCTGGAACGAAGGTTTAATATAACCTATTAGATTTTTAACGGCCTTTATTTAAGCTAAAGCTTAGACCGGTTATCTTAAAGGACGAAACGGTTTAAACGCACGATTAAGCGAAGACCGGATAGAATGTGATTTAGACCCGACAAGTTTGAATAGTTGTATAATATGGGTATACTAAATACATTCTGGATTTTGAGACAAAAATGATAATGTTTGACCCGTCTCGGTCAATTTATGCAAACTAGTTACATAAACCGAACCGAACGCGAAAAGAGCGTTACGGGTAACCGTAAGAGTCATATGCAAGTTCCCAGAGATAATATGCTATAAATATGATATAATATCAGTAAGTTATTTCCTATTATGCCCAAAATGGATTTAAACACAATTTATGCCTCATAAGGGCATTTTGGTCATTTTAAAGTATGTAAAAGAGTTAAATTAGAAATCTGAGTTACAGGTCTGGTTTGTACAGCAAACATACTTAATTTAACATATTATAACAGTAGGGTATGACCCATATATGAAATTTATTATTTAAAACCAAACTATGCACCTTAGGGGTATTTCGGTAATTTCACAAGGGCTAAAAATGTCAAAACTGGAAACCTGAGTTCAAAAACTTATACTTACTGTTATTTTATAAAAACATACTAAGAACATCAGTAGGTATCTACCTTATATGTTTAAAATGGTTATAGTACATACTAGGCGTTAAAAACGCTTAAAAAGGCGATTTGGAGCCGTTTCCGGGTTTGTAAAAGAAATCTGATATTTTTAAAATTCCAGAATGCTCAAAATATTTTATTTATCAAATAAAATCAGTAGAAAAAGGTTTGGGGTCAAAAGGATTTATAAAACTCATTTTATGGCCAAAAAGGGCAAAATCGGTATTTACCGACTTAAACTTGGAGGCCTATGATATGATCAGCCAAAAATTAAATAAAAATCTTTAAAAATCCCAAAATATTATATAACATCAGTGGTAAAAAGTTTGGTATCAAAAAGTGGGTTTAAATAGGTTATATGCTAATTACGCCGTTTAAGTAACATAAGGCTTTCAAATTACGATATTGAGCATAACTCTAAATCTGGACCTCAAACTGATATCAAATTGTTTATAAATCAGTAACAAACGTTTCTACTCTTTCACTTTTTCAAAAATCACGTTTTATAGCAAAAAGGGCAAAATAGTCATATTTAAGCATAAACCGGTAACATGCATATGAAGCGGATAAGTGTTGAACCAAGTTGAAAAATCTCAGAGAGTTAAACTTATATGAAAGTTGGTCCAAAATAAGCTCTAATTCAGATCTCAAACATGCATGTACGGATCAGAACCGATAGTCAAAGAAAAAGTCAATTTATGTGACTTTCGGTTCCGATTCGAGTTTAAACTGAAAATTGTCGAATTGATTATGATGAAACATGTTCTTACATTAATTACAAGGTTATTTTGATGATCAAACAGGTTGCATGTAGCCTACATTGTTAATCATGCTTAAATTTGCAAAAACACTTCCTGTTGACTTTTTAAGAAAAGCTTTGACTCGACAATTAACATGCTTAGAGTGTGAATCTGAAAATACCCTTTTTGGGGTTTGTTACACTCATAAATACCAACATGTAGGTACTTTCAATTTGAGAAATGACAGAGCCAAACTCGTTTAATCATAAAGTCAAGTGTGATTTACGATAGTTTGACTTTCGGTTAATATACTAAGCTAGAACGAATTAGAGAAGGATACGATCACTTACAATGGTCCTAAACAAGCTTAGAGATCACTATGAAGCAGCCTTGGCGTCCAGAGAGCTCCAGGAAAAGTCTTGTGAATTTTGAAAGTTCAAGTGTTCATATGTTTGCAACAACAAGAGCCTTTTATGCAAACTTTTGATCAGATTAGAGGGTGATATAGGTGTTTGTAAGTGTTGTAGGAAGAGTACAAGTGTCCTAGCATGCATGAAATTCGATTGGTGGGCTTCTGAGTCGATAACAGCTGCAAACAACTCGCAAAAACCTGATAACTGGCAGCTGTGCGCTGCTGTTGTCGCTGGCGGTTCGCTCGCGTGGCGCGAGACCCCCCTCGCGTAGCGCGAGGGTGTGGCAACCAGCTTTCCAAGTTTTCCATTATTTACAAATCAGTCCCTGAACTTATGATACATGTTTTAGCTATTTATTTGCACTCTAAACCCTTGAAATCTTATTTTTATTAACCTTGGGACTTTTATAAACATGGCAAAGTCCTCGGTTCACTTTGCGCTTACCCGAAAAGTCACGAAATTCACGATAACGCAATTAACCTTTCGTGTACGGTTTTAATCATAACTTTCTCATACGTTCACGAAACTTCATGAAATTTTTATCACATATTCTCGTGAGTATATTTTATCATTACAAAGTTTCGGGTTTGCCAAAAGATCACTCAGAGGTATAAATTCAACATGTTGACACGTTTAGCCCTTGTGGTTTGTAATTCCTCACTTTCTTTCATTTTTCGCTTCGTATGATCCATGATTTATCCGCTTTAGATTATAAACATCATGTAGGGTTATTTTAGAGCCTATTTATCCTTTGTTGACACTTTGGACTCTTATAATCACATAGTTTCACTGTTTGTCAACTTTAGTCCCTCTAAAGTATGTTTTTACATATTCAAAGTCCATGACACGTGTCAGTACATTATTGGACGTAAATTTTTGAGGTGTTACATCCTCACCCCCTTAAAAGAAATCTCGACCCCGAGATTTACTAAAACAATTGAGGGTATTTTTCTTTCATCGTGGATTCTACCTCCCACGTATACTCGGGACCTCTACGGGCATCCCATTTGACCTTAACAATAGGTATGTGCTTCCTTCGAAGCTTCTTTACCTTTCGGTCTTCAATCGACAACGGCTTTTCCACAAATTTCAAGCCTTCATCTATATGTACATCCGTATATGGTATAACCAGTGATTCATCAGCGAAACACTTCTTCAAATTACAGATGTGGAACACATTATGGATAGCACTAAGTTCTTCAGGCAAGTTTAACTTATAAGCAACTGACCCGACACGTTCGATAATCTCGAAGGGTCCTATGTATCTCGGGCTTAGCTTGCCTTTCTTACCAAATCGCATCACCCCCTTCCAGGGTGATACTTTAAGCAACACTTTATCACCTACTTCGAAGTGAAAATCTTTACGCTGTGGATCCGCATAACTTTTCTGCCTATCCCTGGTAGCTCTCAAACGATCGCGAATCTGGACAATCTTGTCCGTCGTCTCAAAAACAATTTCTGGTCCTGATAGTTGGACATCTCCAACTTCTGCCCAACAAATAGGTGATCTACACTTTCTACCGTATAAGGCCTCAAAAGGCGCAGCTTTTATGCTGGTGTGGTAGCTATTGTTGTAGGAGAATTCAATTAGTGGTAGGTTCTTATCCCAACTACCACCCAAATCGATCGCACATGCACGTAGCATGTCTTCCAAAGTTTGAATAGTACGCTCACTCTGACCGTCAGTCTGTGGATGATAAGCCGTACTAAAATTCAAACGAGTGCCCAAGGATTGTTGGAAACTTTTCCAAAAATGCGATGTATATCTAGTATCTCTATCAGAGATAATAGACACAGGTATTCCATGCAAAGCTACAATCTTATCAACGTATAACTGGGCTAACATATCTGAGCTATAAGTCTCCTTGATGGGTAGAAAATGTGCTGACTTCGTCAGTCTATCTACTATGACCCATATAGTATCATTTCCCTTTCTCGTCTTTGGCAACTTGGTGATGAAATCCATCGTCACCATCTCCCACTTCCATGTGGGGATTTCAGGTTGTTGTAACAAACCTGACGGTTTCTGATGCTCAGCTTTGACTTGCGCACAAGTCAAACATTTAGCTACATAAGCAGCTACAGACTTTTTCAAACCAATCCACCAGTAGTTGGCCTTTAGATCCTGGTACATCTTATCAGCTCCAGGATGAACGGAATATTTGGAACTGTGGGCTTCCTGAAGGATAACATCTCGAAGTCCTCCATAAACTGGAACCCATATTCGTCCATTTAATCTAAGCATTCCGTCTTTGTCATAGGATAACTGCTCCTCAGTTACTCCTAACTTTTCTTCAGGATAATTAGCTTCCAGCACAGCTTCCTTCTGTGCAGCTAACACCCTTTCGTTCAAACTATTCCTGATTTCGATGCGCTTGGCATTGATTCTTATTGGCTTTACTCTTTCTTTTCTGCTTAAAGCATCAGCAACTACATTTGCTTTGCCTGGATGGTATTTTATCTCACAATCATAATCATTTAGAGTTTCCATCCATCGTCTTTGCCGCATGTTTAAGTCCTTCTGATTGAACAAATGTTGAAGGCTCTTGTGATCCGAATAGATCACACACTTGGTTCCATATAAGTAATGTCTCCAAAGTTTTAATGCAAATACAACGGCACCCAGCTCCAAGTCGTGGGTGGTGTAGTTCTTTTCGTGCACCTTTAGTTGTCGTGAAGTGTAGGCAATAACCTTGCCTTTCTGCATGAGTACACAGCCCATACCAGTGTGTGATGCATCACAATACACCACAAACTCTTCTATACCATCGGGCAATGTTAATACTGGCGCATTACTTAACTTTTTCTTCAGGATATCGAAGGATTCCTGCTGCTTAGGGCCCCAATCAAACTTAACCTTTTTGCGTGTCAATGAGGTAAGGGGCGCAGCAATCCTTGAAAAGTTTTCGATAAAGCGCCTATAATATCCTGCTAAACCCAGGAAACTGCGAATCTCAGTAGGCGTTTTTGGCTCTTGCCAATTCATAACTGCTTCTACCTTAGCGGGATCCACCTGTATTCCACGCTCACTTACCACATGTCCAAGGAATTGGACTTCTCGAAGCCAAAACTCGCACTTCGAAAATTTGGCGTAGAGTTTCTCTTGATGTAGAAGTTTGAGAATACAACGAAGGTGTTTCTCGTGATCCTCTTGGCTCTTCGAGTAAATGAGGATGTCGTCAATGAAGACAATGACGAATTTGTCTAAGTAAGGCTTGCAGACCCGATTCATGAGATCCATGAATGCGGCTGGCGCATTAGTGAGCCCGAAAGGCATCACTAGGAACTCGTAATGTCCATAACGAGTCCTAAACGATGTCTTGTGTACATCTTCATCTTTGACCTTCAACTGATGATAGCCTGACCTCAAGTCGATCTTAGAAAAGTAGCTTGCTCCTTGTAACTGATCGAACAGATCGTCGATCCTGGGCAAAGGATACCTATTCTTGATAGTGACTTTATTAAGCTCACGGTAGTCGATGCACAAACGCATCGATCCATCCTTCTTCTTGACAAATAAGATCGGCGCTCCCCAAGGAGACGAACTAGGTCTAATAAAACCTTTAGCTAACAGATCATCCAACTGCGTCCTTAACTCCTTCATCTCCGTTGGTGCTAACCTATAAGGTGCTCTCGCTACTGGTGCAGCACCAGGGATGATATCAATTCGGAATTCTACTTGTCTATCTGGTGGTAAACCAGGTAGCTCTTCGGGAAAAACTTCGGGGTATTCCGAGATGACAGGGATGTCTTCAATCATAGGCTTTGGCTCGTCCATCGTAACTTGTGCCATATAAATGACACAGCCCTTCTGCATACATCTGGATGCCTTGAGCATGGACACTTGCTCAGGCAATCCATGCTGAGTATCCCCTTGAATGGTAAGTGACTCACCAGACGGAGTCTTGACTACCACTTGCTTTCTGCTGCACATAATCTGGGCTTGGTTATGCGATAACCAATCCATGCCTATAACTACATCAAAGCCGGCTAGCTTAATGGGAAGTAAGGATAAAGGAAAAGAATGATTCCTAATGGATATAACACATCCATCTAAAACAGTTGAGGCTGTTTCTATGGTCCCATCAGCTAACTCCACCTCATACTTCACACTTAAGGCTTTTACAGGTAATTTTAACAACTCACAAAACTTATTATCTACGAAATACTTATCCGCTCCAGAATCAAACAAGACTCTAGCAAAAACATCATTTACAAGAAAAGTACCTGTAATCACGTTGTCATCTTGAACCGCTTCCTTAGCATCCATCTTGAAGACCCTTGCATTGGTCTTCTTTCCATCATCGGCTTTCTTGGCGTACTTTGGGCAATTAGACTTAATGTGCCCTTTCTCATTGCAACCGTAACATGTTGCATCCTTCAGTCCCTTACACTTCAAAGTCGTATGATCCGTAGATTTGCAGATTCCACAGGGTCTCGTGGGGGACTGAGATTTCGACTCAAAACGACATTTCCCAAAATGGTACTTCTTGCAAGTTTTACATTTGGGCTTATCCCCCGATTGTTGCCCATTCTTCTTGGATCCCGACCCTTTCCTGTGGTCGTTATTTCCTCGGTGTCTCTTCTCCGATCTCCGTGAGGTATCGTCCTCACGCTTTCTCTTATTCTCTTCCGAGTTCTTGAGTGCTCTCAACCTGACTACGTCCTGGGTGAGAGAGAGAGATAAATCTGTTACTGATCTGAAAGTCGTAGGCCTCGATGGCTTAACACTTGCTTTAATCTCAGGGGCTAAACCCCCAATGAAACGGGCAATCCTTTTTGGCTCTGGGGTTACCAAGTATGGAACCAGCCGAGATAGAGTATTGAAAGTGGTGAGGTATGCCTGGCAGTCTAGATTCTTCATTACTAAAGATACGAAGTCTGACTCGATCCTCTCAACTTCATGTTGTGGGCAAAAATTCTCTTTAATAAGGGCTACGAACTGATCCCATGACATACTGTAAAGTGTGGCCTTTCCGGCAGCTTGTAAGAGAGATTTCCACCACGCCAGAGTGTCTCCTTTGAATGATTGGGATACGTATTTCACTACATCTCCTTCAGCACAACCGCTGATGTCCACTACAGTATCCATTTCGTCCAGCCAGGTCATGCAATCGACCGCTCCTTTTTCCCCAGTAAACTCTCGGGGTTTACAAGAAACGAAGTACTTGTAAGTACATGATTTGGTTTGAGGTTTAGCATCAAACTCTTTTTTCTTTGGAGGAACACTGTTTTGATTCGATGAGTGTCGATCATTGTCCTTCTTGGGCTCCTCTTTCTTAGGTTCAACTTTCTTGGAGGGCGGTTTGCTATGAGCCTCCGAGTGTGGCCTTGGCTTGGAACGTGATGCGGTTCGGGTCCTACTGCGGGTCCCGCTTGCTTCACTAAATTGCCTATTTAGTGCTTCGACAACAGCATCATTTACTAATGCTTTCAACTCCGCACCCGTTACTAATATCTTAGCATTTTCAGGGTTTTCCTCTGGACGACTGTTTAATTCTTCAGACTTAGCCATGTAGTCTTAACTTGCTACATAAAATAAGGACAAAGTCTATTTAGAAGCTAAACAGTATTATCGTTCTTGACGATTTATTAACCATGGTGAATAAAAGCCATATTAGTTAATTTAATAATTTCATTCTGGATTTTTAGTAATAATCTTTTTAGAACGAAATATAATATTGGCATAATAAGCCTAGTCACGTAGACAAATTTCTAAATTACAAATTTAGATCTTATAGGATTAAAATTTGAATACATAAGACAAATCAATCCTTTTCTTGGCAGGGAGTTTATAAACTACAGCTGCCTTTATGCTTTATATGACATTTATTATAACCCGTAGGCATTATGTCACAACCAAATATATGTAAAAATATAAATTTGGATAATTTATAAAAAGGGTGACATGCGTGATTTTACGGATCACTCTTTGTCAAGAATGTTAACATGTTTACAGATGTTAACAGAGATTTGAATCTTTTTAAATAGGTTCTACCATATTGGCTAGATTTATGACAACATAACAGCTAGGTTTTACCTTGTAAGATCCTTATTATTTTATTAAGAATGGTACATCAAAATAATAAATGTTATTTTTCATTTATTCATACACTATGTTTATGCACATAATTTAAAAATGAAAATCTTAAATTAACCATTCAAATAAATAAAAATTACATCAGTACGAGTTGCCCTAAACGGGTCTTTTACATAAACCATATGCCCACGCAGGGGCCAAATAACAAAACAACAAACCCACGCAGGGGTTAAATAAAAGATATGCCCTCGCAGGGGCAGAACAGAAGAGATACCCACGCAGGGGTAGAGTACAGAAATAAATAAATGTCCACGCAGGGACATGAGTACCATACTAAAATAACCAACAAGCAAAGGATTCAACGATCCTTCTTTTTCTTCCCCTTAATCAGATCCGTTAACTTCTTAAACATCCCATGTCTACGCCTTCGTTCATGCTGCAACCCATCCCGCATCTCTTGACGCACCTCTTGTATCCCATGAATGATTTCTTGCATTTGGGGCGGCGACATCGCCGGTGCCTGAGGTGGTTGTTGATAAAACGGGGGTTGAGGAGGTTGCGGTTGATAATAAGGAGGTTGAGGAGGTTGCGACTGCTGGTACCCATATGATGGGTACCCATAAGTCGAGGGTCCCATAGCCCAGGGATCTCCGAAGGAACCTCCCGGCTGGGGAACGTTGAAGCTGGAAGCTAGCCAGTAGGGATCTCCCGTAAAGTTGTAGCCTGGTTGGACCTGCGGCTCGAAGGGATTGAATGCTGCAGCACCGGTATAAGTGGGAATTGGGTCTCCCGAACCCAATGGTGGCTGTGGCGCGACTGGCGCAGTTGCTACTTTAGAGATGGGGTTTGAAGATTCACCCATCTCTATTTCTTCATGAACCGGTGAGTACCGGCTGCCACTTGAATGTGTGGGGGTGCTGATGCGTATTCCCCCTCGTGTGGATATCCGTACGGTAGTTCTCCTTCGCCTCGGAGGCGAGGGAGGCTGAAGTGGAGGTGCTGCTGCTGGCGGAGTGACCGCTACGAGTCGAGAATCCTCGGAAGGATTCTGCTGCTGTTGTGGCTGGTGTAGGGGAGAGTGGTGAGGCAGGTGCAAAGGAGAGTTGTGGTATGATTGGTGCAGAGGGGAGTGATGGGGCTGGTGCAAAGGAGAGCTTTGGTACGACTGGTGCATGGGAGAGTTATGGTAGCTAGGAGTAAATACCCAGTCATACTGTTTGAACATCTCCTCATAACTATCGGGACCATTGTATGGTGATCCCATGAAAGGTGACCCATCAGAAATCTCGATGGGGTGGTTCGGTGTTCCGGTGGGTGGCATGACAGGGTCCGTATCCTCATCAATATCCATCGGGTTGCCACCCGAAAAGTGGTCTTCTGGTCCAAGTGGGTTAAAACCCACTGCTGCTGCCTCTATGTAGTCATCAGGGTTGAACCGACCCTGGGAGACAGGTGATGGTTGGTGAAAAGGCGAATTGTGTCCTAAGGGAATGTAGGACTGCTGCGAGTGGTGGGGCTCATTCTCCGAATGAGGCCCAAAGGAATGCGGAATCGATGGAGAGGTGCTTAGTGAGACTGAGCGTCTCGCAGGTTCCGTAAAAGACCTCCAAAGGTTTTGAGCATCATTGCGGTGAGGATCTGATGGTGTCCGCCGGTGTGATGGTCCGGCCTCATGATCATTTGGAGCTACATATGCTCCTCGGCCTCTACCTCTCATTCTTGGCGGCATTTTCGTGAACCTGTCAAAAATCAACAAGTAATACAACAAAAATATATATAAGACAAGGTTAGAAAATTAAACAAAAATTTGGAAATTTCCTAAGTTCTTTGTCTAGACTCGAGAATTCAAGGATTGTGCAATTGTGTAACTGAGATTAAACACAAATGGCTAGTGTTTAATTCACTCAGAGTTGGCTCTGATACCAACCTGTCACACCCCTATTTTCCACGTGTCACCGGTGGGCCCGGTGGGGAGTATCGTGACGTAGTTGGTATCATCATAGACAAACAACACAATATAATAATGCACAGCGGAAGCAAAGATAGATTCATTTCAACTTTAAATAAAATGTAATAATAAATATCACAAGTAGTTGAAACGGATCCACAGGCAGATCAAAAACAAAATAAGATATTGTTCAACAGTTTATTGTCGTCCAAGCTTGCGAGACTTATTGTGGACGCTCTAGAAGACAGCCAGCCTATTTCGTGTAGTACCTGCACTTATTCTTTTGGGAAAAATACATCAGTTTACACTGGTAAATACAATTTAACTGACTCATTTTGAAAATGATTGAAAATTGATTTGAATGCTCATGGCACAAAATATTTTATAACTTGGGATAATTATGTAATATAATCTTGTAAAGGATTTACATGTTACTTATGCGTTCAGTAGCCCGGTTCGTGCCGGGTTAAAGATCAATAGACACACCACAATATTGAGTTATACACTTGACAGGTGTACGCCTACACCCCGTGCTCAGGTCGTGGCCATCTCGTAAGATAATGCCGAGGATATCCGGGACATGGTCATTAACCCCCCAAAGGCTTTAAGTAAACAAAACACACAATCAAAACATAGCATCTCAATAAATTTAACCACTATTCGATTAAAGAATTCAATGCTAGACCAAGCGGTATTTTATATACCGTACCCCAAGCCCGTATAGGGAAAATAAGTTAAAAGTATTTACCTTGGTAAGTATTTATCTCAACAAGCAAAAAGGCAGGTAGCTTTTACCGGTGCTCCTAATCTGGAACGAAGGTTTAATATAACCTATTAGATTTTTAACGGCCTTTATTTAAGCTAAAGCTTAGACCGGTTATCTTAAAGGACGAAACGGTTTAAACGCACGATTAAGCGAAGACCGGATAGAATGTGATTTAGACCCGACAAGTTTGAATAGTTGTATAATATGGGTATACTAAATACATTCTGGATTTTGAGACAAAAATGATAATGTTTGACCCGTCTCGGTCAATTTATGCAAACTAGTTACATAAACCGAACCGAACGCGAAAAGAGCGTTACGGGTAACCGTAAGAGTCATATGCAAGTTCCCAGAGATAATATGCTATAAATATGATATAATATCAGTAAGTTATTTCCTATTATGCCCAAAATGGATTTAAACACAATTTATGCCTCATAAGGGCATTTTGGTCATTTTAAAGTATGTAAAAGAGTTAAATTAGAAATCTGAGTTACAGGTCTGGTTTGTACAGCAAACATACTTAATTTAACATATTATAACAGTAGGGTATGACCCATATATGAAATTTATTATTTAAAACCAAACTATGCACCTTAGGGGTATTTCGGTAATTTCACAAGGGCTAAAAATGTCAAAACTGGAAACCTGAGTTCAAAAACTTATACTTACTGTTATTTTATAAAAACATACTAAGAACATCAGTAGGTATCTACCTTATATGTTTAAAATGGTTATAGTACATACTAGGCGTTAAAAACGCTTAAAAAGGCGATTTGGAGCCGTTTCCGGGTTTGTAAAAGAAATCTGATATTTTTAAAATTCCAGAATGCTCAAAATATTTTATTTATCAAATAAAATCAGTAGAAAAAGGTTTGGGGTCAAAAGGATTTATAAAACTCATTTTATGGCCAAAAAGGGCAAAATCGGTATTTACCGACTTAAACTTGGAGGCCTATGATATGATCAGCCAAAAATTAAATAAAAATCTTTAAAAATCCCAAAATATTATATAACATCAGTGGTAAAAAGTTTGGTATCAAAAAGTGGGTTTAAATAGGTTATATGCTAATTACGCCGTTTAAGTAACATAAGGCTTTCAAATTACGATATTGAGCATAACTCTAAATCTGGACCTCAAACTGATATCAAATTGTTTATAAATCAGTAACAAACGTTTCTACTCTTTCACTTTTTCAAAAATCACGTTTTATAGCAAAAAGGGCAAAATAGTCATATTTAAGCATAAACCGGTAACATGCATATGAAGCGGATAAGTGTTGAACCAAGTTGAAAAATCTCAGAGAGTTAAACTTATATGAAAGTTGGTCCAAAATAAGCTCTAATTCAGATCTCAAACATGCATGTACGGATCAGAACCGATAGTCAAAGAAAAAGTCAATTTATGTGACTTTCGGTTCCGATTCGAGTTTAAACTGAAAATTGTCGAATTGATTATGATGAAACATGTTCTTACATTAATTACAAGGTTATTTTGATGATCAAACAGGTTGCATGTAGCCTACATTGTTAATCATGCTTAAATTTGCAAAAACACTTCCTGTTGACTTTTTAAGAAAAGCTTTGACTCGACAATTAACATGCTTAGAGTGTGAATCTGAAAATACCCTTTTTGGGGTTTGTTACACTCATAAATACCAACATGTAGGTACTTTCAATTTGAGAAATGACAGAGCCAAACTCGTTTAATCATAAAGTCAAGTGTAATTTACGATAGTTTGACTTTCGGTTAATATACTAAGCTAGAACGAATTAGAGAAGGATACGATCACTTACAATGGTCCTAAACAAGCTTAGAGATCACTATGAAGCAGCCTTGGCGTCCAGAGAGCTCCAGGAAAAGTCTTGTGAATTTTGAAAGTTCAAGTGTTCATATGTTTGCAACAACAAGAGCCTTTTATGCAAACTTTTGATCAGATTAGAGGGTGATATAGGTGTTTGTAAGTGTTGTAGGAAGAGTACAAGTGTCCTAGCATGCATGAAATTCGATTGGTGGGCTTCTGAGTCGATAACAGCTGCAAACAACTCGCAAAAACCTGATAATTGGCAGCTGTGCGCTGCTGTTGTCGCTGGCGGTTCGCTCGCGTGGCGCGAGACCCCCCTCGCGTAGCGCGAGGGTGTGGCAACCAGCTTTCCAAGTTTTCCATTATTTACAAATCAGTCCCTGAACTTATGATACGTGTTTTAGCTATTTATTTGCACTCTAAACCCTTGAAATCTTATTTTTATGAACCTTGGGACTTTTATAAACATGGCAAAGTCCTCGGTTCACTTTGCGCTTACCCGAAAAGTCACGAAATTCTCGATAACGCAATTAACCTTTCGTGTACGGTTTTAATCATAACTTTCTCATACGTTCACGAAACTTCATGAAATTTTTATCACATATTCTCGTGAGTATATTTTATCATTACAAAGCTTCGGGTTTGCCAAAAGATCACTCAGAGGTATAAATTCAACATGTTGACACGTTTAGCCCCTGTGGTTTGTAATTCCTCACTTTCTTTCATTTTTCGCTTCGTATGATCCATGATTTATCCACTTTAGATTATAAACATCATGTAGGGTTATTTTAGAGCCTATTTATCCTTTGTTGACACTTTGGACTCTTATAATCACATAGTTTCACTGTTTGTCAACTTTAGTCCCTCTAAAGTATGTTTTTACATATTCAAAGTCCATGACACGTGTCAGTACATTATTGGACGTAAATTTTCGAGGTGTTACAGAAAGATAAAAACACTATATCTTCAACAAAAACGCCAGATGTTCAATACAAAAACTCAGGTCTTGAACAAAATCTAAAAACAAATCGCCCAAAACTTTCTAATCTAGTTTAAAACTTCAAATGCAATGAAAAACTGTTTGAAATCTTTATAATCACTACGTGATCATTTTTTTTTTTGAGAAATAAAGAGATTCATGCCATTTCCAAAGTTGAAGACAGTTTAAAAAGTGAAAACCCAAAAACTTTAAAACTTAAAAATAATCAGATTTACATGAAGAATTTTGAAGATTGTTAAAATCATAAATTCAACTACCAATCTCTGATACCAAATTGTAGGATCAAATCTTTAAAAACCCTTGAAATCCTTGAAATGATTTGCAAAATATGTATACAATTTAGCCCCCAAATCTTCTCTAAAGTGTGTTACCCTAAACCCTAATCATCTATTTCTATTTATAGCCTAAACACACTTAGGCAAATTACATTTAAGTCCCTAGAGATAATAACTTTCCAAAAGTAGCAATAAACATGAAAACTAATTAAATAAGATAAGAAATATATTTTGTGTAAACAAAATATATTTAATTATCCAAAGCAATATAACTATCAAATCTCGAACTTTCACACGCTATATCTTTCTTCGATCTTCTCGTGTCGACTTGCGTGTTGACTTTGACTTGTTGATGTTGACTTTGTTGACTTAATTCATTTTTAACATTAGACTACGCGTTTTAAACCCAACAAGGGTTCAATTCATTTGTTTTTTTTGTATATTTTATTGAGTAAACTGCAATTTTACCCCATGGGGTTTAAGCCAATTGGCACTCTGACCTCCTCCATGGAAATAATTGCAATTTACCCCCCCAACGTTGATGTTATGTCGCAATTTTACCCCCTGCTGTCTAATTCTGTTTAAAGTCAACATAAGTTATTAACGGTCGAAGGGTATAAACATCTTTTCCACACTAGTTTTATATCTTACTCAACATAACACCCTAATATATCACACTCGCTGCAATCTTACCCCCCACCTATTAAGCTCTCCTTCGTTTCTTCTTCGGCAACATAACGATGAACAGTACGGAGATGGTGAAGGTTTTACAGTCGTCGGTGGTTGTCGGAGAAGGTGTATGGTGGTGATGAAGGTGATTCAGGTTGTAGGTGTGAGGAAGACACCAGAGATGGTGATAGGCGATGGTGATTATGGTGAACGAAGACGAACAACGGTGACTGAAGATGATGAACGATGGATGGAGGTGGTCGTCGATGATGACAGTGATAATGGATATTGATGATGATGAAGGTGAACGTTGAATCGTCATGGTTGGAGATGGTGATGAGATTGTGAGTCGAAACCGGTAATGAAAATGGTTGCGACTCGAAAACTATGTCGAAATTGTGGAGGTGATACTCGAGATCAGTGGAGGTTGCGACTGGATTGGAATGGAGTCGAAACCTCTATGTTTTGCTAACTCTTTTCACTCGCAACCTTCTGTCGAAAACTCAATGATAAAGTCGAAACCTTTGTTGTAAAGTTGACGATGGTAACAACCTAGGTGACTCGAAACCACAATCGGTACCGTCGGAGATGATGAAGGTTGATGGAGAAGATTATAGATATATTTTAGGTGATTACGATTGACGGTGATGTTGCTGTGGTGTTCAGTGGTTCGAGAACGGAGATGATGACAATGATCAAACTCGAAACCGAAAACTTAACTCGGAACCTCAACTCGAAATCAGAAGATGATGAAGTGAAACGGATGTGGTTATGATACCAACGATGCAGTTGATAATGATGATCAGACGATGGTGGTTGCCGGAATGGTGAAGATGATGATTTCTGGAGAAGATGATCGGAGTGGTTGAGTAAATTCCATTGTTCATTGTTTCGAGTCAAACTATTGAAGGGTAATATTGCAGAGTAAAACAAACCATAAGGGGTAACAAGAAAGGGTAATATAGTCATTTCACACCGGGGGTAATATTGCAGAGTAGAACAAAAACCATAGGGGGTAATATGAAAGGGTAACATAGTCATTTCACATTCCATTTAACAGATCTGTTAACTTACTTGACGACATGGGGTAAAATTACGACATAACATCAACGTTGGGGGGGGGGGGGTAAATTGCAATTATTTCCATGGAGGGGGTCAGAGTGCCAATTGTCTTAAACCTCAGGAGGTAAAATTGCAGTTTACTCTATTTTTTATAATCCCTTTTTATATATTTTGTAAATAAAACTTCATAAGAATATCAAACAAATTCTAAAAAGAGTTAACTGCCATTTTCGTCCCTGTGGTTTGGTCACTTTGGCCATTTCAGTCCATTTTTAAAAAATGCGCCATTTTCCTCCCCGACGTTCTGGAAAGGTGCCATTTCAGTCCAAAAATCATAACCCAGTTAAGTCAGTTAGTAAATAAGGACTGATTGTGTAAATTTGTAACATAAAGGACTGATTGTGTAAATTTGTAACACCACCACCACTAGCCCTGCCACCACCACCACTCCGCTGCCACCGCCACCACAGCCACTGCCACCACCACCACCACCGCCACCACAGCCACTGCCACCACCGCCACCACCGCCACCACCACCATCAACGTCATCATATCTTAACATCATCAAAATATTAGATTAACAACTTGAGAATGAAAGATGTTTTCATATGAACCACCAGCTACCTTAGCATACACGCTTTGGCTATCAATTGCGGAGGAGCCGTTCTTCCTGCCATTTGCGACATCATGGTCAACTCCAGCTATGTTGAGTTTTGAAACAAGCTTCTGACTCTTGGGTTTTTTTCCAACTCGTGTGATCCTCCTATGCAACATTTATCAGAGCTCAATACACAATGATGGCATTATCATTAGTAATAAAGAAGACTCATGTGAACATACATACATACATCTACCTCATTACAATAATATTTCCTCGACAAACTGTTATATTCTGCTGCGGGGATGAAAGGAGGAGTTACCGAAATACCATTTTGGCTGCCACTTGAACAGGAGAGCGAGCGATAACTTTCACCGCTTGAAGTGGGAAAAATTGCTTTACTGCTATTTTCTTGAGAAGTGGAAACATTGGGTAATTTAGTACCAAATAAATGTGACATAAAATCAGCCTCTTCAGTAGAGCATGTTCCACTAAAGAATTCCATTCTTTTTTTTGCCTTGCAAAAAATGAAATGTGTTGTTGAGGTGTCATCAAGAGAAGCTATGTTTAAATAGTACTTGGCCAAAAACATATATGTTGACTAGCTAGATAATTATATTAAATCTTTCATAAAACAATGATTAGAATGTTTGGTTAATAACAGCTAACATGACCTTTCATGGTTTTTAAAACAGATTACTGGAAGGTGGTTAAGTGTTAAAGGGTCATCCTTTGTCCAGAAACAATGATTTTTTTATTTAATTAATGATATTATCATGTCAACAAGATGATCCAGTTAGTTACCAGATAAAATCTTGTAACTAGAACTATGTTTGATTAATGATTGGACAATTATAATCATGCAATTTGATTTTCAGATTGAAGTGGCCTGGGAGGCCTAACAATTTAACAAATGATCCCTGTAAGTCTGATATGAACATGTTACTTGAAAAAGTAGGAGCTCTAAGAAATTGATTTTCATAATTTGTCAGATATGATGATAACAGATGATGACGATGATGACGTTGATGGTGGTGGTGGCAGTGGTGGCAGTGGCTGTGGTGGTGGTGTGGCTGTGGTGGCGGTGGTGGCAGTGGCTGTGGTGGCGGTGGCAGCGGAGTGGTGGCGGTGGTGGCGGTGGTGGTGGTGGTGGCAGCGGAGTGGTGGTGGTGGCAGGGCTAGTGGTGGTGGTGTTACAAATTTACACAATCAGTCCTTTATGTTACAAATTTACACAATCAGTCCTTATTTACTAACTGACTTAACTGGGTTATGATTTTTGGACTGAAATGGCACCTTTCCAGAACGTCGGGGAGGAAAATGGCGCATTTTTGAAAAATGGACTGAAATGGCCAAAGTGACCAAACCACAGGGACGAAAATGGCAGATAACTCTTCTAAAAATTCCCAAAAAAATCATTAAACAATCTAATATAACGAGTAACAAAACCCTTTTGCCAATTTAATCATAATGCAAGCCTAAGTTTGGAAGCCCCAATTTTTATCATCTAAGAACCCTAGAAATGGGGATTTAAAATTAGTACAGATTAAGCCTTTTATCACAGAAATTGGTAGAGGTGTTTTGTAGAAAGCGAAAATCTAAGGAGGCTAGGCTTTTGAATTACCTGAATTGGTGTACGTATGTATGAAAGAGATATCGTTCTTAGAAGTTAGGAGCCCTAGCTTGTGTTCTTGATAAAAATCATGAATAACAAGATGATTTGCAGGTTCTTAAGAGTTGTTAAAGTTGTGAAATGGTACTAGTACACGAATGGAACCAAGTTTTAAGTTCCAGGTGCTCAAATTAATGGTGGACCGATCAAGTTCTTGAAACTCTTTAATGGAGTCGTAGATTTCAATTAAAGGACTTAAATTGAGTGATATAAATCAATTGAAAGGTTGTTTTGATGATTCTCCATGTGCCCGAGCTTAATTGCACCAAAAGAAGCCAAATCATCACATTTAAGAGTGACAAAAACTGAGTTTTGCCTTGGACCTCTCGGATCGTCGCGCAGGGAAGGAGGAAAAGAGTTTCAGCTTTTCGTTCATCTCGTGTTTAAATATAAAATTATGTTGTCTTATGCAGTGTGAAGAGCCACAACCCAGTGGTTACCCCTGTGCTAATAATGTCGAGCCAGGTTGAAGGTCACGAATCCCAGCCTAGGGCCGTTCAAATCGCTCGCCGCTCGTCGCTCGCTCGTCGCTCGTTCGGAAATTGCTCGGAAAATGCTCGTTCGATTTGACGCTCGGTTGTAAACGAGCCGCTCTGCTCGGTTCGGTTTGTAAACGAGCCAAGCATGAGCAAAGGTCCGCTTGGCTCGGTTCGGTTCGAATTATTATTTTAGTTAGATATATATACATATACATATACACATACATCTATAAACATGTATATACACATATATATACACAAATATAAATTATACATATATATACACACATACACCTATATATATATACACACACTTACACACACACACACACACATATATATATACTTAGATATAAATTAAATTTATAGTTTCATATGTACCAATCTATTAGATTTTGGTCAACTATATATAAATTTACAACTATATCTATACGTAGTAGCCCAACCATACTAATAAAAAATTAAAATCAAAACTAAAAGTTAAACCCTAAACCGATAAACGATAGTCTATTCATCGCCTCAATGTTTCATGTCGTTACCCTTAGTTGATTGTCTCCTGCTCTCAACGAAATTGTTCGTGCAATATGATCATCGCCTCGTCAGCCACAACATTGTTATTTATAAGAAAAATATTATGCCATGAAATGTGCATGTTTTTAAAGATATAAAAACTTGAGACCCAACATTGTCACTATCTCTCTCAGCAAATTTAAATTGGGCGACACGGTTGTCCAAGTCGCTCGAACTTCGCTCGACGCTCGCTCGGAATTTTTAGTGCTCGAAAAATGCTCGCTTGATTTGATGCTCGGTTTTAAATGAGCCGCTCCGCTCGGTTCGGTTTGAAAACGAGCCAAGCACGAGCAAAGGTCCGCTCGGTTCGGCTCGGCTCGTGAACAGCCCTATCCCAGCCTACCCCGCTTTTCCTTTTGTTTTAAACAAGATTTCTACTAGTCACTTTAGCCCGTTAGGTTTTATAACTTGACTCAAATAGTAACCTAATTTAAATAAGGACAACAATTATAACTCTATCCTAATTTGTTAGCATAACTAACCTTGTCAAGTCCATTAACTTAGTTAAATGATTACTTTCATGACTAGTATATATAATCCTGATGATACTCAAGTGGTCCGTAGTGATTCAAAATTCGCCGTTCAATATATATATATATAGGGAGGAGTTTATGCGAGAACCACCCTTATTGCGAGAACCGCGAGAACCAATGTGAACACAACCTAAAATAGCTAAAAAAACCTAACCCCCCCCCCCCCCCCCCCAAAAAAAAACCTAAACCCCCCACCCCCCAAGCTAAATGCTAAAAACTAAAACCTAAAAAAAACCTAACCCCCCCCCCCCCAAAAAAAACCTAAACCCCCTTCCCCACCCCCCAAAAACCTAAACCCCCACCCCCCAAGCTAAAATGCTAAAAACTAAACCCCCAAAAAACCTAAAAAAAATCTAAAAAAATCAAAAAAAAAATCAAAAAATGTTTTTTTTTTTTAATATTTTTATGCTCAAATCGCTACTTTTAGTGGCAAAAAAATTTTTTTTTTTTTAAATATATTTTTTTTAATTTTTTAATTTTTTTTTTGGCTTCGAAAAGTAGCGATTTTTATATAAAAAATATTAAAAAAAAAAATTTTTTTTGTGTGATTTTTAGCTATTTTTAGGCATTTTTGATTGTGTTCACATTGGTTCTCGCGGTTCTCGCAATAAGAGGTGGTTCTCGCATGATCTTCTCCCTCTATATATATATATATATATATATATATATAGAGTAAACTGCCATTTTGGTCCCTTTGGTTTGGCCAGTTTTGCCACTTTAGTCCAAATCTCAAACTTATTACATCCAGGGCCCTGTGGTTTGCATTTTGTTGCCATTTTAGTCCAAAATCCAAAACCCTATTTTTTTTACTGTTGCAACCTCCTATTTTGTCCTGTAGCGCAGGGGCATTTTGGTCTTTTAATTTTTCATTAAAGTAATTCTTTTATTAAAAACCCCAAATATAAAAACAGCTGATCATCATCATCTTCAACCTCATCATCTTCAACCTCTGCACAACCCAAACACCACCACCTCCTCCATCACAACCCACCACAACCTAGATTTAAAAAAAAAATCATATTTTCAAGAGAAAATAAATTAAATGCAAGGAGACAGGCTCAGATCTGTAATTGGGGGATGGGGACAAAGAAGAAACGAGTTACGCCATGGCTGCAGAATTCACAGTTGCTTGGTGAGAGAATGTCAAATTCTTCTTCACTTTGCCATCTGGATTTTGCCCCGCCAAGATGCGGGTCGGATCTTCAATGTCCCTTTAATTTTGCTCAGGATACTCTGATCATCATAGCCTTGAAACAGATTCAAGTAAACCTTGCATAAATCATAGCAGATGCAGATTCAAGTAACCTTGCAAAACAGATTCAAGTAACCACCAGATTCAAGTAACAAAAACCAATCCAAAACAGATTCAAGTAAACCTTGCATAAATCATAGCAGATGCAGATTCAAGTAACTTTGCAAAACAGATTCAAGTAACCACCAGATTCAAGTAACAAAAACCAATCCGAAAACACAAGATAAATTACCTAATGTAACTTGAATCCGATTCGATTTCTGAACAAAATCAACAAACAACACGTCATCACCATCTCGCCAAGCACCACCACCTGCCACCACCACCACCCCCTTTCGCCGTCAAGCACCACCACCCTCTCGCACCCCCTGCAACCACCGATTTGGCACCACAGGTCTTCTAGGTCTTTCAACTAGATTTATATTTAGAAAGAGAGCTTAGGTTTTGATTTGGCACCACAGGTGGTCACAGCACGGCGGCGGCGATGGTGGTCACAGCACGCTGGAGTCTCTACAAACAACCGGTTCCTTTTAGGGTTCCTCCTTCGTTGATCCTTGTTTATTTCGGCATCTTTTTCTTGAATGCATCGCTAGGGCTGATGAACACAGAGAATAGGTTTGGGTTTTTGGAGGAGATGAACTTATGGGGAAGATGAAATTTTGGAGAAGATGAACTTCAAGGGCAGCAGATGAACACACCATTTTGGGGAAACAATAATGAGGGTAGGTATTTAATATGTTATAATAAAATCAAAAAGACCAAAATGCCCCTGCACTAAAGGACAAAATAGGCAGCTCTCAACAGTCAAAAAAGGGGTTTTTTGGATTTTGGACTAAAATGGCAACAAAATGCAAACAACAGGGCCCTGGATGTAATAAGTTTGAGATTTGGACTAAAGTGGCAAAACTGGCCAAACCACAGGGACCAAAATGGCAGTTTACTCATATATATATATATATATAGGAGAGCGCTAAAATGAAAACCACCTCCAGTTGTAATAACTGAGAGAACCACTTTCTAGCCATTAAATCAGCAAGATGGATGGATGGGATTAAAAGTAACTAAAATTAATATTAAATATTTTTTGTCTTATTATTTCTTTAATATTTTAATCCAAAATGATAGTTTAGTAAAATTACTCTATTTTGTATTTATTGTTTTTTTATTACTTTTTTGTATTATTATATTAGTTTTATTTTTTAAACATAATTTTTTTATTAAAAGCATTTTTAAATTCATAATTTTTTTAAAATATTTTTTATACTTTTTACGTTTTACGTTTTTACGTTTTACATTTTTACGTTTTACGTTTTTACGTTTTACGTTTTTACGTTAACCTTTTTACGTTTTACGTTTTTACGTTAAACTTTTTTACGTTTTACGTTAAAAACTTTACGTTTTATGTTAAACTTTTTACGTTTTACATTTTACGTTAAACTTTTTACGTTTTACGTTTTTACGTTAACCTTTTTGCGTTTTACGTTTTACGTTAAACTTTTTACGTTTTACATTACACTTTTTACGTTTTACTTTTTACGTTTTTACGTTTTACGTTAAACTTTTTACGTTTTACGTTTTACGTTAAACTTTTTACGTTTTACGTTTTACGTTAAACTTTTTACATTTTACGTTAAAAAGTTTACGTTTTACGTTAAAAAGTTTACGGTTTAACTTTTTTTTACAGAAACTTTTTTACGCAAAACGAACGCACCCAGAAATCGCAAACTCGGTAGGTGTCTCAGATAGAATGTTATCGTCATCGACCGGGGAAAAAAATATAAAAAACCAACAACATCAAAACAAAGTGTATCTCGAAAAAAAAACGGGGTTTGGCTCAGATTTTCCGATAATCAAAAGGCAGCAAAGTGGGGTTGCAGGTTCGAAAACCTACCCTCCACCATCGTTGCCGCGCCTTCGTCATCAAAATCTAGTTTTTTTTTTTTGTTTCATTATCGCCACCCAAATCCAACCGATCAAAACCCACATAGTTCACTTATCAAAAAATCACCAGAAAATCAATACATGTAAACATCAAAATCACCGGCAAACATCAAAATCACCGGCAAAAATCACCTGTTTTTTTTTTTGCATCATCAGCCGTAAACATCAAAATCACCGGCAAACAAGAGGGACACAAGATCAGAACCAAAAACAAGGACACAAGCAAAAAACAGGGACACAAGATCAGAGCCAAAAACATCAAAATCACCAGCAAAAACCTTACCACCATCGTCTCCGTCAATCCTCACCGCCACCACCGTCTCCGCCAATCCTCACCACCACCACCGTCTCCATCGCCATCAAAACCCACCACCACAGTCACCGTTGAAACCCACCACCACCGTCGCCGTCAAAACATGCAGAAAGACACAGGGTCACCGCCACCACCGTCGGTGACCGATTTGAAATACGGCAGCCGTTGAATCACCGTAAAAAACGTGGTCACATGTGAGGATGGCGACAAAGAGATGGGTGTGGTGGTTGGTTTGAGAGATGGTGGTTGGATGAGAGATGGGGGTTGGATGAGAAGGTATTTTATTTTTTTAGTGTATCTTTATTTAAATTTAATAATGAATTTAATTTATTTTTCGTTGTTAATATATAGCTGGCATGATAATTTAGTGGCCGATTATTTTGCCGACGAACCTGTGTACACTGATGCAATGTTTCGATGTCGGTTCCGAATGTGTCGTCGACTGTTCTTACGTATCGCAGACGACTTGGAATAGTCTGATCCGTTTTTCACACTGCGATACGACGCTAGGGGCCAAAGGGGATTCACTACTTTACAGAAATGTATGTCGGCCATTCACCAACTGGCATACGGGTACGCAGCCGATTCGTTGGACGAGTTTCTAAGGATGTCTGAAAGAACTGCACGTGAATGTTTGCACAGGTTTTGCGAATGGATCGTGAAATTATATAGCAAGAAATATCTGCGGAAACCAAACGCAAACGACGTCCAAAAATTATATCAAGCACACGAACAAAGACATGGTTTTCAAGGAATGCTTGGAAGCATTGATTGCATGCACTGGCCGTGGCAGAACTGCCCTACTGCCTGGCAAGGTCAATATACTCGGGGCGATCATGGTCATCCAACTATAGTTCTAGATGATGTAGCGTCATAGGATCTCTGGATTTGTCATACTTTTTTTGATCTGCCTGGTTCCCTTAATGACCTTAACATCATCTACCAGTCACAGATATTTGACGATGTGGTAGCAGGAACAGGTCCAGACACCAGTTTACAGTTTCAGGGGTGGAATACAGACGGGGTTACTACCTTGCGGATGGAATATACCCAACATACTCTACAATCATTAAAACTATTCCGCACCCGACATACGAAATTTACGAAGTTTCAAGAGGGGACGAGAACAGATATTGAACGGTGTTTTGGGGTTCTACAAAAAATGGCATATCACTGAACATTCAACACGTTCTTATACACCATAGAGGTTGCGATACATTATGTATCTTTGTATCTTGCTGCATAACATGATCATCGAAGACGAAGGTAGAGCGATTTGTGACTACGACGAAAACGTGTCTAACGGGAATTCGGTTCCAGTGAGTTTGGAACAACAAGATTTAAACGGATTCTCTCTACGTAATGAGTACACACATCAAAACCTACAAGCGGACTTGGTGGAGTACATTTGGAACAACGCACAAAACGAACCTAACGACTACATGCCGGATGAAGACTAGTAGTTTTTATTATTTTTTAAGAATATGTTGGTTTTTTTAATGTAATGTTGGAATTAATATTTATTTTAGAGTTTATATTAATTTTAGTTTTATGTAATATTTGGTTTATTATATTATGCAACTAGGTTAAAACCCGTGTGGTACACGGGGTTGGGTAACATGAAAAATTGAAATAAAAAGTTATAAAAAAATACATATCGTAATTGCAAATTCTTTATTTATAATTATATATCATATTTACTATCACAACTAAGAAATCTATAGATACAAATTGAGATGGGATCGAGATTTAACCCATGCACATATTTGCCACCATACCGATTTTGCCGCCAAGTAAGATACAAGAAGATAATCAGCTAACTCCGCATGTATCCCGTAGCCTAGACACGTGCTATCTTCCATTATAATCCCTCTTTCCAACAAACCTTTGGCCATTGGATATTTATTAGTTAACCCACACAAAAAAATTAACCTTCGGAATCGTTGTTTTACTATATTTAAAAAGGACAGGTTGTATGCCAAGTGTTAAAAGTACTCGATAATTCCATACCTCACTTGCTTTACAGAGAAATCCAATATGTTACTACCCGACTTTTATGGCTACACATCGTTCTCATACTTCATTTGTTGTTGATGTAGCAGACCCACAAGCTGATTTGTCTCAGCTTCAACTGTCTTCGAAGCCGACATTTTCTTCCATTCCCACTCTGTATATATCCACCACTTGAACTGTTAGCATGGCACATCAGTTGACTTTTTACAAAGTCAATTATGTCTTGATTATTATTGCCCAACACTATACTACTGCAAACAGAAATTATATAAAATCTAAACCAAATCAATAAGAAACCTAATAATATGGCAGAACCAAACATAAAATAGCCACATACATGTCCCAGTAACATAGTAACTCTGGCAAAACACAACATGTAGACCACATATCAATTCCCCAGACACCTATAATGAAACAAATAAAGCTCAAAACTTGACAATTGAATTAGATGCCTTCTAATTGGCAAAAGAAATTAGTTTGTGCCCTTACCAACATCTTTGCGCCCACAAAATCACCTCGCCTCAGCCAATATGTGTGCAGATTAACCTGTTGATCAAGATCTCAAATTATTGTATAGACTTTTCATTGAACTTATTCCAAATTTGCAAATGCATTTAAGAGGCAACAGTCGGGCTGGCCAGATGCCAGAAGTCCAACATCGACTTTTTATGAAACCAAGAGAGAAAAACGTGAAAGACATTTAAGTTAGCGGCATAGTTGTCAATAGCGGCTATAGCGACTGCTATAACGCGCTATGTAGCGAGGCGACCAAGTGTCGCTATCTGGGTCATAGCGACCAATAGCGTGAATAGCGACAATTAGTTTTTTGTTATGTAAATAGCCATTAGATATAGCTATAAAATAGCTGGATTAATAGGTTTTTGTTAAATATACATGTAAAATAGCATATATACTAGGGTATTTTGATGTAATATACATATAAAAGTTTTCAAAATTCTTTTTCTAGTGTATCGCAATTTATAAAATAGTGGTCGCTATTTGTCGCTATTCGTTATGTAGCATATAGGTCCCTTGTCGCTATTCGCTATTAACAGCTATGGTTAGCGGTGTGTAATGAGGTTGAAAATTACTAGGATTGCCCATCTTTAAACTGTGGCTGAATGGTGGCACTTAAAGGTTTGGTTAAGGTTTCTTTATCCATTGGAAAGGTTGTAAGGAAATAGGTGGATTTATCAACAGGTTTGAACACAAGAACACTTTAAATTTGTAATCGCATGTCATCAACAACGTTTCTTTATCATGAGCAGAAACGTAACAATCAAATAACCTGATAAACAATTGATCAATCTTAAGACATTGCACAAATTTTCAAAACATAAAATAACCACAAACTCTAATCTGAGGTCAGCAGTTTCGTTCTTTAAACTTCATAAAAACAAATGGTTTATAAAGTTTCTAAAAAAATGTTTAATCACTGCAGATAAGTTAAAGAGCAATATTGAGACAACTCGTTTAATGAGACAACTAACAGCACCTCTAGTGTTAGGGTCAATCCGTGAATATTCGGGTCGTGTTTAGGTTCATTTGTATAACACGATTTTCAGGTTCATGTCGTGTTTGGGTTCATCTAAAATTTTCAGGTTCGGATCAGGTTGAATCCGCCGATTCACGAATTCGACCCGTTTAGCACCCGGTAGCCAAAAAAATTAAATTGATATTGGAAATTAGGTAATAAGAAATTAAATATGCTTGAAATCCTAGATTTAACAGTGGACGAATCAAATTAATTCACTTTTTATCTTATTTTGCAAAATGTTATATACAACTTTAATAAAGTCCGAGTCTGGTAAAAGAAATGCTTACTTTTCATGACATGAAACTTACCAAGAACATTATATAGAGTAAACTGCAATTTTACCCCCTGGGGTATAGGCCAATTGGTACTCTGACCCCCCCTAACGAAATAATTGCAATTTACCCCCCAACGTTGATGTTATGTCGCACTTTTACCCCTTGGACCATGTTTCCATCACAGATCAACGTTTTCTTTGAATTGTCAAAGGGTAAAAAGGTAAAATCACCATACTCTTGAGCTGCAACCTCATATAATTCCCATTTCATCACTTTGAAACCCTCAAGTTAACCTACCTAAAAAATGAAGACCTGTTCATTGGCGATCAAGCAATCTTGAAGAATTACAGTGGATTGGAACTCTGTTACGAGCATGGATCTTCGATTGTGGAAGGTTAGAGCTGAAGATCAGTATTTCAAACCGGATGAAATGTACCGTAAGTGACATGCAAGCTTACAAGGTCTGAATTAGGTAAAATTTGAACCTTTTTTTGTGTTAATTTGTTATTGATGTTTGTTTACAGGTCAAACCCAAACTCAGTTTACCATAAAATTTCACCATGGAGGTAATTTTGTAGAAAACCCAAATAGGATATACTTTGGTGAGAAGATGAACTACATTGATCATGTAGATTTTCGAGTGTTGAATACTGTTGTTTTAGAGGAGATGGTTAAGAAATTAGGATACACTGATGGTCTGTTTTTCTGCATTCATTACAAGGAACCATACTATTCATTGGATTTTGGTCTTAGGACATTAAAATGTGATGTTGACATAGAGCCTATCTTTGATTATGTGCGTCAAGGAGTCCACATGATAGACATGTATGTTGAACACCGGAGGTCAACAATCTTGATTGAGTCAAGTGAAGTTCCTGTAGGTCCATGTAAAGCAATTGTTCTAGCATCATTTATAATAAATAAACAGAATCATAGTATGAATGAAGATGAGGAAGAAATTGAAGATCATAATGAAGAGAGTTTGAAGAAAGTGATCCCGATTATGAGTATATTGAGGAAGATAATTTGGTTTATGAAATAGAGGTGGATATGCAGAGGTTCAGTGCTAATGTTGAATTTACTAGGGAAGAACTGGATGGTTCAATTGATGGGGATCATGATGATGAGAGAAGCGAAGAAGGTCATCTGCCTGTAGACCTGGAGGACTTTGAAAGTGGGTCTGATGACAATTCAAGCCTTAGAGATAAGGTTGCCAGGAAGATAAGGAGGATAAACAAGGGTGGTTTAAAAGGTCCAAATGATCTGCCATTCTTTGTTGGTCAGCTTATTGATGATAAGAATAAGATGAATCAGATGGTGAAAGATTATGCTCTTAAGGCAAGGAGGGATGTGTTTATTCTAGAAAACAAATTGTTAAGGTATAGGGTAGTATGTTTTGGAAGTAATCCACCACTACTTGGTCTTGTAAAAAAAAGGGAGATGAGGAGCAAAATAGTAAATGCACCAAAGTAGGACAAAAATACAAGCACCTTAAAAGGCATACCAAGCCCACCTGCCCTTGGGCAGTTCACATCTCAAGGCATACAACCAAGGATAAGTGGTGTGTGAAGACCATTCATAATTAACATAATTGTTTGACAACAAGGGCCATTTCTTTGTACACAATGAGTTTGATTGCCAGAGAGATCCAACCTATGATTGAAAGCAATCCAGACATGCCAATTCATGCAATTCAAAGTCAACTGCTTTGGAAGCATCAGCTAGAAATATCACTACATAAGGTCTTCAGAGCCAAGAGGATAGCAACTACGAGGATTTATGGTGATTACCAAGAACAGTATGGTCTGCTAAGGTCATACTGTGATGAACTTCTAAAAGCCAACCCAGGTAGTACAATTAAAATTGATGTGGAGCCATGTGGGAACTCAGGTAGTCCTACAAGGCAGTTTCGAAGGATTTATGTTTGTTTTGCCTCTATGATGAGAGGATTTAAGATGATTGGAAGACCATTGCTGGGTGTGGATGGTTGTTTCATGAAAGGTCCATTTCCTGGACAGATCTTGAGTGTTGTTGGTATAGATGGGAACAATAGCATATATCCAGTTTGTTATGCCCTTGTTGAGTCAGAAACAACACAAAGTTGGAAATGGTTTTTGCAACTGTTGAGAGATGACCTAGGGTGTACGGCTGAGTCTTGTTTCACCTTCATCTGTGACAGAAAAAAGGTAATAACTTCTTAAGTGTTAATTAATAACTTGTAAATAACTTTGGTTGTAAAATATTAGGATTAATTGCATTTTGTATCACAGGGTCTGAATCCAGCTATGCTAGCTGTTTTTCCTAATGGTGAGCACAGATTTTGTTTGAGGCACATCCATGAGAACATGAAATCCAAGTGGTGTGGAGATCTTTACAAGAATTTGCTTTGGTCAGCCAGAAGGAAGACATCTATTCCAATTTTAACAAAGCTATGGAAGAAATTAAGACAACAGAACGAGCTATGTATGACTGGCTGAATGAGATCCCATACATCGCTTGGTCAAGAGCATATTTTTCTGGAAGAGCTAAATGTGATATGTTGTTGAACAACATATGTGAGGTTTTTAACAGACAAATCATAGGAGGAAGGGACAAGCCGATTATCACATGCCTAGAATTCATTAGGGAGTACATGACCAAGAGGATAGTGAATGTCAAGAAATTGCAAGCAAAGTGTATGGGGCCACTGACACCTCATGCCACTGAGGTCTTTGATGAGATCAAGAAACAGGCTGCTGAAATGTCTGTTTTAATGGTTGATTCAGACAAGTATCAAGTAACAGGTCCGAGATCACAGTGTGTTGTGAATGTTAAACATAAACTTGTGCATGCAGGAAGTGGGATTTGACAGAGATGCCTTGCAAACATGCAGTTGCAGCCATATGGGATATGTCAAGGAATAGCATTGATGCTGATATACCAGAAGAATGGGTTTCTGATGTGTATTGGCTGTCAACATGGAAGAAAGTTTATGACAATGTGATAGAGCCAATCAACGGGCCGGAGATGTGGACTCCTTCACAGTGTCCAACAACACTCATCCCACCAAAGCATCATACACAAGTTGGAAGGCCAAAGAAGAAACGAAAGAAGGCATTTGGTGAAAAAGAGCTTGAGCAGGAGTTCGACAAAGGAGGTAAAATAACCAGAAAGGGAACCAGCATCAAGTGTGGTTAATGTGGGAACATGGGTCACAATGTCAGAAGCTGCAAAGGACAAGGGGGTGAACAATCCACTGCTTCACAGGAATCACACACTGCCACTCAAGGTGCACCAGTTTACAATCTTTATGAGTGACGGATGGTTTTTATGGTCTGTAGTATCTGTAGTTGTTTGGTTGTTTGTCTAGTTTGTTCAAGACAATGTTTGTTTTCATTTCTGCACGTTTGACTATGGTTTGTAACTTTAGACTATATTTGTCATTAAGATGTTTGGTTGTTTGACTATGGTTATGTTGTCATGAAGATGTTTGGTTGTTTGTATATGGCTGCTTTATTATGTTCACATTTGTGTTCAAACAGAATTTTGCCAGAAAGTGATTCGATTACATTGCAACATTTAGTACAAATAAGTGGTCCAAAATACAACATACAACCAAACAAATCTAGATGCTGCTTTCTACCCTATTTCCAGTGACAATCATCCAAACAAGACCAATCCGAATCAGAACCATGCTCCCCTTCATATGGGTCAAAGTACCAATCATCCTCTTCATCCCAATATGTGTAATCCCATGCATGTTCCAGCACTTCAGGGTCATAATCCTTTGTCGGATCTCCGAATATCTTTTCATAATCTGTTTCTTGCTCCAAGTAAGGTCTGAGTATCTCAGAGTCTTGATCCTCAAAGTATACATAACTGTCTAGTTCTTTGGCTGCAACGACGTCTTCATCCTTAGTAATATCTTTCTCATTCTCAACTATATCTTTCTCTTTGTCAGCAATACCTACAGAATTACAAACAGGCTACCAAAACAAACATAAAGTAAGAACTTTAAAAGGACCATTGCATAAACTTGAAAACTCATAACTCAAATACAATTAGAGTCAAAATACACAAACAAATCCAGTTTCTCCACATTTAACTACTTAAGCAAAAAAAGTAGAACAACAAGACCCAAGTAATCCCTAAGTACATCTTCAGTTTGAACACATCGCCATTCTTGTACCGAGCCAACTGGTCTTTGCACTTAGCCAACTCATCCTTATCTTTAATGCTTTGAATTAAAGCAGGCATTACCTCTCGATAAATCGGACATCCCTGTTCTTCACCAACATCAGCCCATCTGAGGAATCCACATCCTCCAACCTATTATCGGACATCATAAGCAACACACACAAAGAAACTTGAGTTTCAATAAGCATAAAACAGAAGAAACTTACACATCGAAGATACCATCGACCAGGATTAGCTTTGGATTGTGATTGTTTGAACACTGTTTGCCCACCACAAGGACATATGATGTCTGAAGCTTGAGTTTTGCCCATTGTCTCCTTGGATCGAAGCACAGAGGAAGAAGATGAAGACATGTTCAGCAACAACGATGAATTTGGGGGTCGATTGAAGAATTGGGTGAGAACAGCGATTAGGGCAGAGAATTTAGGCCTTGAAGCTTCTTAAATATGGAAGACAAAGGGTAGGTTTGACATTTCAAGATACACTAACGGTAATATTAACGTTGACATGGTCCAGGGGGTAAAAGTGCGACAGAAGATCAACGTTGGGGGGGGGGGGGATTGCAATTATTTCGTTAGGGGGGGTCAGAGTGCCAATTGGCCTATACCCAGGGGGTAAAATTGCAGTTTACTCTACTATATAAGATAAAGTTGATAAAATAAACTGTCAACCAAAGGCTTCAATGATATATGGCATACAATCATACACTCAAAATATAGCAACAGTGAATAAATAGTAAGAGTAACTTTAGTCAACATATTTTTGGACAAAATTATGTATTAAAAAACTGGTATAGACCTAAATAAGGAAATTTCAAAAAAATCTAATACTAAATAAGGAATTTTGTCTACAAGTTCATGGTCTAATTCAAAACTATAGATCCTCAAGCTGTACTAATGACCATTATCATTAATAATCAGAAATAATAAGCTTTATTCTAGTTCTAGGATGGTTAAATTTAGCTCTCATCTACAATCGTTATATATAGCAACAGATGATATTTGATATCTATCATAAAATTATTATAAATTGATAAAATGGCATGATTTCATTAATAAATATATGTACGTATGAATGTAAGTAGCCTGTAAACTTAACTTTCCTTAAAACAATGATGCATCATACAACCTTGTTTTCAAATTATCATAAATTTATAAACCCAAATAAAAAAAGACAATTTCTTTTACCAAAACTCATCACTTACAGAAGCATGAAAATCGAATTTAAAAAATCTGCATAAAAAAAAACCATTTTTTGACCTTAAATAATTACTTACAGAGCCAAGAAAATTAGGGATTCAAGAAATTACTTGCCGCAAGAGACACAGAGCAAGAAATATTGACAGATTATTAAAAAGATGGGTGAGGTAAATTTGTGAAAATGAAAGTCTAGAGGGGTTTTTATATTAACAAAGTGGAGGCGGATTAGTGTTTTTGATGGAATCAAGCTTACCTGTGATGGCGTTGGCGTGTTCTTGAGCTGGTAAAGGAGGGGGCGATGGGTGGTGGCCTGCATATGATTTGGTGGTGGCGGCCGCCTTTGCGTGAATAGGGTTTGAACGATCCGTGAGGATCCTGATGAAAATATCGGTCGTGTGAATTAGAATGCTCCAATGATAAATGCTTCAATGGAGAAAGAACACAGTGGTATAGAAGAGTTAGGATTTAGATGCTTTAGGTGTTAGATGATTGTAGTAGAGGAAGAATTGAATTGCTAAGAGATTAGGGTTTTCAAAAGGGGTAAAACAGTGTAAACAATGAGGTTTCTTTTTATCTTATAACAAAGACACGTGTCTGATCTAATCTTATTTAAATAATGAAAGAAGAAGAATGCCACTTGTCAAAATAATAGGGTGGGTTTATCTAAAGATGACACATAAGTTAAAATCACTTTATTATATTAGAACTAGCGGTAAGACCCGTGTACAAACACGGGTAGTTTCTTAGAAAACCATGCATAACACATATTAATAGAACATATAGATACATGTATATATATTGTACCAAAACGTGTTATCTATTATAGCTAAAAGACAACTATAAACATGCATCATCAGTTAATATATAAGATACATATGAGTATTTCCATTGTCCTACCCACAAAAAAAAGGAGCACCCACCCATTGACAATGAAACCTGTTTATAGACATAACTACATATAGAACATGTCTAAGAAGCAAAATTAGTACCACCGACGAACCAAATGTACAACCACAAACATTCATGACATGAAACTAAGAGGACTTTATCTTTGTCACGAAATGCACAACTTTTTTTAACTTCAGCAATTGAGTAGACTTGTGAAACTCTAACGAAAGTTCATCACCAAAAGCAATATTGCAAGATCTCAGATAAGAAGACCATCCAACAATAGCGTAGTTGAATCCAGTATTGGTTTTTTGAGATGTTGTAAACAGTTCCTGGACTTCACATTTGAGATTCTGGATCTTGACAGGCTTAGGATTATCAGTATGCAGATCCAACGCAAAAGATACATCTGATGGCAGATGCTAAAAAACAGAAAATTGAATAGTGAATTTTATAAAATATTGATATATAACTGAAATTTTTGAAATAACGAAACAAAGTAACGACTACAAAAGCTTACAAGCCTATCTTCAGCATGTGTGGTGAAGTGTAAGACTGATTCTGAAGTGGATCATACTAAACGAACCTTTTGAACTTTACACGGTCTATCAACAGCTTGGTTATCCTCTACAATTGTCTTGCCACGAAGTTTGTGCATCTTTTCAACCTAAGTAAATTAATTTAGAATATAACAACTCTAAATTCTTGAAATTTTATAACTTTCTTTATCAACACAAACTATCTTCTCAACTCAGCTTTGAAGTTTAAGACTCAATCATACAGAAGAATATCAATATATTGAGACAATAATAAAATAGACAGTATAAAACTAATAAACGCTTACATTAGATACAACACTTGAAGAGGCATAAATGTCACGAACAGGAAAATCTTTAGACTGTAGTTGAGGATCGTTAACATAATCAACTATTTTTACAGAATGATCTTCAGGCTACAACAAAATTTAAAAAAACCTTCTTATACTTATTATACAATAAAATATATGCGTAGGAAATTATAAATTTACAGCATTTTTAACATCTGACTCATCAACCAGACACGCAATCTTTGAATCAAATAGCCCATCATCAGCAAACTATATTTATAAGAATGATCATATATAAGAAACCATATTTTAAATCATAATAATATATAAATATTACATGTGTATATATACATTAAAAATATCCTCAAAACTCGTAAACTGCTTAGAATTACCAACCGAAGCTCTAGTATCCTCATCATCTAAAGCAACTTCCCCGGAATCCAGAACCTGTTTGTGTTTAGCCTACAAAATGGGATTTCAAAAGTTATTAGCATAATATAATAAAAGTTACTTATCACCATCATGTTATCAAACAATGTATTTTATCATCAAAATTTTATACCGCAGCCAATAAATCAAACCCATCATCTCCATAAACTGAATCATCCAAAACAACAACATCAGCTTTCTTGAAGGAAACCTCAGTTCCAGTCTCGGGATGGAAAACAGAAAGCTCAAACATTTTAGATGCAATCATGGTGAAAACCAACCAAGATTCAACGGCTATCAGAACTTCTTCAATCAATTTTAACCATCCATTAGTAAATCCGCATCCATCAGTCCATCCTATCATCATCACATTCCAAAACCTTTCACCAACATAGATAGTTGCCATCCCATACTCGTAATTTTTACCATAGAATTGTTTCCAAAATTTGTCAGCAATTAGCTATAGAAGAAGCAAAGGAATAATTAGTGCAGACTTACAAATTTGATATGAACTAATGAGCAACAGAAGTTACAATGGGTTAGTCAACAAAAGTTAAAATGAGAATTACTCAACAGGGTTAGTCAACAGTAGTTACAGTATTTACACACAACCTAACCACCGTTTGGCTATCAACAATTACATACCTCTGTTGCTATCCAACAGAGGTTTCGTAACAACTGTCATCCATTATGTCCAGTAGAGGTTGCAACGTGGACAGATCTTAAATATCAGATGTTAGTCAACTGAGGTTAAAAGACTTGGTCAACAGAAGTTAAAAAGGTTAGTCAACAGATGTTAAGATTATAAGGAAACAGACGTTAAAAGGGCAAACAGATGTTAGCAAGTTGTTGAGCTAGCAAAAAATGTTTGCAGTAAGTAACAAAATAATATATCGTTACTTACAGTCATGCCAAGTTCAGGTCTAATATTTGCTGAAATGTAAGAGTTCTCGTAGACATTTTCTTTAAAACATGAGACAACGAATGACAAACTTCCAATAGCTTTTACCAATACAGCATCTTTGGTTTTCAAACAACAATATCTAACAAACTTTGTCCATCCATCCGTAAATATACAATGATCATCTCTCTTCCTTACTCATACTAACCATGATTTGTCACCATCAAGTAAATCTACAATTCAACCGTACGAGACCTCCTTGCCCCACAACAGAGTCTCAAAATCAAGTGGTATATTCTGCGACAGTAGTTAACAAATATCTTACATCAAAAATTAATGTAGAATCCTAATAGTAGCAAGAAAGTTAAAAAACATACCAAAAATATAAAATCATCTTCATTAAGGAATTTTAAAAAGGATGGTGTTTGATTGGATAGATTCATATCTGCAATAAACAATTTAAACTTACAAGTTATAAAGATGAACAACATCCAACAAAAGTCATAGACAAACAACATTATAAAATAGACATCACTAACATCCCTTAAACTAAATCAGCACTTAAAAAACAAAAGTACCAAATATTAACCGGACTATTTGTATAATCACACACTTAAGATATTATAAAAACAAAGCACAAAATGAAAATCATCATCACTCACAACAGTTAAGCAAATGAGCATCAACCAAATATTATATGGTTGATTTATCAATCGTAATGTAGAAGACAACATCAAGAAGATGCATGCACAAATTATGACAGAGAATGCTATCAGTAACTTCATTTAAGTTAATGCAGTACTTAATCGATAAAAATACACCGGATTACAGCAACTATTATTTGCTTCAACAAAGAATATGAAACGTCGTCAGTGACAAATACATACTCATAACATCAAATATTGATTAATCTAACATTTATAATACAAACAATAAATTCAAAGAAACAATACTTGGTTTTATAGCGTGTAATCTATATTATGCAATAGAACCTTTCCGATTTTGATAAGAAAGTTATTTGAGAAAACTTCCGAATATGTTTTCTGGAGCTTATATTCAATAATGGAGATGAAAAGTATATTAAATGGAGTTAATACAGATGTTACATTTACACTGGTTGGTTGAAATTAAGTTTTGTAAAATTTATACTTTACCCCCTTTTTCTTTAAAATAATGTAATTTTTGCACGGCAGCAACAACTGCTTGAATATAAATTTAATGTTAAATAAGAAAAACTTATCTATTAATTCATATATTTATATAATTAAAAATAGGTTTTAAATCCCGATATTAAAGATTATTATAAGTTAAATAAATAAACAGTTACAAGTTAATAGATAAATATCTTACTTTCAACAATCCCAATACAATCTTACATCTTCTTCTCCGGCGAAAAAACTCTACAGTTTCTTCTTCTTCTTCTTCTTCTTCTTCTTCAGACTTGACGATCAGAAGTTTAAAGTTTTAGATCAGGTATTTTTTTTGTTCTCTTGTGTATTTTACAGGTATGCTTTAACATGTTTCTTTCAGTTTCCTCATTTCAAATTATATAAACATCAAAATCATAATCTACTGATGTTAAAATAGATAAACTTATATGAACTTGTTTTCTTTATTTTATAATAAGATTTATATCAACTTATTTAGTTACATTTTGATTCATTCCATCTAAATAAGAATCTGAAATATTATTGTTTCATAAATATTTGGTTGTATATTTTACGAATGGATTTAGAATTATTGTATGAAATGTCATGTAGTATTGATAAATTTGTTCTATCAATACTAGTGGGGAACCCGCGCATTGCTGCGGAGTCGATAACTCGGGGGGAGAACATAATTCAAACATAAAAACAACAAAAAAATTATATATAAGTTGTAGATCTCATCGGTATCTTTATCTGCCTATGTAAACCATCAAAATAAACAAAAGGAATTAAAGAATAGCATAATAAATGGCGAATACGTATATAATTTGATGGGAGTACATAGGACATACATGTAAGGTAGCATCTAAAACTTGGCGTAACAGTTGAGAAGGACGATTTGGACAATTTAGAACTTGTGATGTTGTCGTTCTATTTGTTGAAACCGCAACATGGTAAAAATAATTAAGGTAGCATCTAACACTTGGCGTAACAGTTGAGAAGGACGATTTGGACAATTTAGAACTTGTAATGTTGTCATTCTGTTTGTTGAAACCGCAACATGGTAAAAATAATTCTGTTGGCCAGATCCGTAACCAATAATTATAACTTCCAAATAAAAATAAACAATACTTTTAGCATGTAGATAGAGATATATGTCTTATCAGGTTTGCAAGGACCATCACAATGTGGCTATGCATTGCTTCAGATGGATCCTACCTAAAGACACATCCAAAAACACAACAAGTTCTAATTTGGTGTAACAGTTGAGAGTAGCCAACTAATGTCCAGTCATCCAGACATAATAAAAAACAATTAAGTTATTATTTGACTTTTGACTTAACTTATGCTCATAGCTGAAAAATTATATCCGCTTTAATTTGAATATGGTAACAGTATACTCAAGAGGATTACATATTACAAAATTGAACAGGGGTGAACTCGCTCTTCGCTGCAGGTTATTTTTGTTAAGGTGTGCAACTATGACAACATTCTGGCTACGCAATTGTTTACCTTAAACTATTTATGAAAAGGCAATCGTTTCATTGTATTACGTGTAGAGTCAAATAATACAACCTTAATATGAAAATCAAAAAAATTAATATAGAGGAAAACCTTCTTGGCAGCTTCTTCACTCAGGTAACGATCATGTGGTGTATATATATACCATTTTTCTCCCTCGTGGCATCCAGTTCTAATGAAAAAAGCATAAAGTTGGGCAATAATTAAAACTCACTCCTATATTTATAGTTATACGTTCCTAAGAACTGTATGCAAATCTATATAACCACCCTGTGAATTTTAGATTCGCGGCCAATAAGCATGGATTGAGTGTAAAAAAAGTATTGACCCGTACTCAACCCAAAGCAACCAGGACCCGTTTCAACCCGACAAAACTGCCCCCATGATGTACAATCTTTAAAAAAAGCATTTTTAACCGACCCGACCTGACCCGAAACCCGTTCTGACCCGAAACACGTTCCGACCCAAACCCATTTCGACCCGAACCCGTTTCGACCAGAATCGAAACAGCCCCTTTTTTAATTGACTAGTTTTTACCCGAACCCGTTTTGACGCATGACCCAACCCGGCCCGACCCGTTTGCCTGGTCTACCATTAAACAAACCAATGCTTGTTGTACAAAAAAAATAGACATACCATTACCAATGATGGGGCCAGCAGAATAAGGGGGCCTTAATTTGAGTTGAAAGAAATGTTACATGAGTTTAACCTACTGACTCAACAGTGGCAGCAATGGACGTATCTTCAATCTCCTAGTTGGTTTAAGCAACAAGCCAAATGAAGTCCGAGGCATACCGAGTTCCATGCTGCTTCCAAAGTTCCAAGAATATATAATCATCATCACCCACATGAGTACTTCTCAAACAAACTGCAAAAAGATCCAAGCAACCTGAACAAATGGGTATATAGTATACACTTACTACAGGTCTCAAAGGCCCGTCCAACTATCCTTTGACCCTTTTATAGGTGATATTCAGCACAAGCCTCACAAAATCCCCACATGAGAGTAGGGTTGTGAATTTATGATAGGACTCGAAAACAAGCCACGAACCTAACGGTTAACCCTGTATTATATATATTTTTTTATAATGTGTTTTATGTGATAGATTAAACTGGATGGGTATTTTATGCCATAATTATAACTTAAAAAAGAGAAATTAACATAAGATTTTTTTAAAATGTAATCTTCCTATATACACTGTTCTTATAGTAAAATTTTAAATTTAATTTATTAATTTGCGAACATATATCAAAAAGAAGAAAAAAATTGTGTTGAACGGGTCGTGTTCCAGTTCGTCTAAAAATTTCTGGTTCGGGTCGGGTTGGACAACTAACCCGTGAACATGGCCCGTTTAGCACCTCTACATGGCTACATGTGAGCATAAAAAGCTAAAGCGGTTCTTGATATACATACTTCAGTATTGGCGCATACAACTTCAGTGTCTGCGCGAGACCACGTTTGGGCCTGCGGGAATGTTAAAATCTCACAGATCACTGTTGTTACCTCCAGATGTTAGCCCGGGCCTGTTGTCGACTATCATTACATATCTCGGTACATATTGAGAAAAATGTAGGGGAAAGAAAAGAATCAACCATTATATCATCCTACTACAACCCACGACTCATACTCCAATAAAGATATCCACCAATTACTGAAAGTTAGGCTTTGGCTACATTGAGGAAAATTACACGAAAGTTTCCATACAAGAAAGTTTATAAGAGGGAAATTATGATACATACCTCATGCTCAAAAAAAGGCTTGACGTCAATTTGCAGAACATGATAGGCATAACTTTGAGGAAAACAAAAACACCGATATTAAGTTTTGGTAGCATTCACCATCGATTACCACTAACTTGAGACACCAACAAGCATTAACATGATACAATAAGCCTAACCATACCAAGAATCTAAGATTATTAGTTAGTCATTAGTAACAAAGAAATATTCAAAGATGATAAATTTACAAAACTACTTATTCAATAAAATTGCCCAAATCATAATAGATCAAGCATACTCTCTAACCCCTGAAAATAAAATTACCCAATTCATAACACATTTAGAACCAATCACACCTTAGATTAAACCATTACTTGTATCACAAGTGACAAACTATCAGTACCACCAATCAAAAGATGAAAACATTACCTTCTGGTACAAACAAGTCATGATTAAACTATCTTTCAACCAACACCCTGCATAAGCAAACAAATCAGGATTAAACATCAAGAAGTTGAAATTGAAGAAAGTAGATGAGAACCTGAGTTTGATACGTGAATGAAGACGGTTTGAGGCAATTCTGGAACCAGTGGTGGTGAGAGAGTGTGGGTTTAGCATCTTTAATAGGGTATTGCCCCTTGAAATACTCCTTCAATCGCCATGGTAACATTTCACGAAAGTTTTAATTGAAGAAAGTTAAAAGGGTTTCAATTAATTTTAGTGTTCAGAATTGATTGGGGGTTATTTCGATTGAAGAAAGTATAAAAGAAAATGGATGGAGTTAATCATCTGCGACTTACCAGTTGCTTACCAGAAGAGAAAGGTAGTGAATAGAGCATTGAAGGACGACGATTGATGTTCAACAACCGACATGGGGGTTTCATTTTACAGGGTGTCGATTAGGTTTGGTGAGGGCAGAGATGGAAAGAATTGTGTGTGCGAGAGTATGGAGTTTAAGTGCAATTACAATTCTACCCTCTTAGTGTCTTAAAAACTTGAACCCTTTACCAGTTTACCCTCTCAAAACAAGCTTTTATTAATTGTACATATTGCATAAAATAATGGACGCCATGTAAAATTACATGTGTGTACATCACTTGTCCTTTTTATAATAGTATAGATTAATTTTGATAAAATATTCCGCAATCCGTTTATAGTACTCATATGTCTGATTTGTAAGTGAATATAGTCTTGGCTGCTGAAAAAAACTGAAGTTTGAAGTTGACACAAACATGGATATTTGAAAACTTTAATGTCATATAATACTTTTTTATTATACAAGAATATAAATTTCATCTTACACGGTGTTAGATTCATATTGTTGGTTGTAGGGACTATATTGAAGTACACAACATATAAGTTTGGTCATACAGACTGTTGGATACTTTTTTATACCTTAAATAGAATGCTTTTCAGATACAATTGATTTTATGTTTTAGTATTTAATTGTTATTGTATTTTTTACTTTCAGATGGAGTTTATGATAATTATTAATGTCTCTGAATTGACAAACCTAAATGAGGGATTGGTAAGCTATATTTTTAGAATAAATTAGCTCAAATCATAATTGTATGCTAAAATCTGTATTTATAAAATTAAAGATATATTAAATGTTGTGTATTTTATATACATAGGTACTTCCAATGATAATGAGTAACCAATTACCAAGAAAGTGTGAAGTAATAAAGTTGGTTGATTATATGGGATTTAAGTATAAGATTGAAGTACAGAGCATCGGTCATAAAAGTAAGAGGATAAACGGGCCAGAATGGACTAGGTTTGTTGAAACTTACAGAAATAAGAACATAGACAAGTTGTGTTTAAAAAAATTGAAGGAAGTAAAATTTGAGATAAATGTTTCGAACAATGAGGGATTGGAGATTAGAAACGATGGCTCGAACAACGATTATGTTCATGGTTGCTTGATACAGGCTGAAGAAGAAACATACTGCAAGCAGGTTAAAAATTGCTACCTTATTTTTATATATTGCTAGTCTATCTTTTGGGCTGTTGGAAAAACTTCTAATTTATATTTTGTATCCTATATAAAATCTAATATGACATTTCTGAAATGTATGAAAATGATAGCATTTACCACATGATTTGCTGAAGCTGTTGTCGGAGAGGAGATTAAAAATTGATAACTTGGTTGCAAAAGTACATGGACCAAAGCAGAGTAGTAAAGTTGATGTGTATTATGTTTTCTCTCCTGAAAACAAAAAGGGATTTGCTGCTGGTTTTATGGGACCAGGATGGACAACTTTTTGCTTTGAAAATGACATTGAGGAAAGCTGCCAACTACTGTTTCAATGGATGGGAAGTACTCCTGAAGAAGACTTTTACTTCACTGTGAAGGTTTTTAACAAAGACGGGATTGGACTTCACGGGGAGACTAAACATCACTGCAGCCATAGCAATCATCAACACCGCAAAAAGCGTCCACATTATAAAAAACAGTTTGAATACCATGTTATAGAGACACACAGCTTGGTATTTACATATCTACTTTTAATATGGTTGATTTAACTTATAATGTTGGATCTATTTATTATTACTTAAAGTATATGCAGTTTTGAATGAATAACTAAAGAAAGAATTTTCCTTTACAGGCAATACCGAGGAACTTTGTTCGAGAACACCAGCTAAATGACTGCCGTAGAGCTGTGCTGTCATTTTGTCATGTGAAGTTTTTGGTACAGCTGGTTGTTAGGAGAGATCCTAGAAGACCTGACGACAACATCCATCTAGTGATGTATGCAAACTGGCAGTGTATCATGGATGAAACGGGAATATCTGTGGGGAAAAAGCTGCGGTTTGAGATAGTCGAAGAAAAAAGTGTAACATGAGATAAAACTAACTTAAGAATGAAGTTATGTAGTGTTAGTATATAAAGTTATATACTTTCAAAACTTTGTGGTTTTACCTTTTTATATTTTTCAAGTAAACATTACTATATTTTGCATCTAAACATTACTATTTTCCATTACATTTTCCGGTCGCTCAACAAAAAGAAATATAAGACTCAAAATTAATAAAATAGTTTACAACTTGTAATTACAAATAACAGTGTTTTAAAAATCTGTTCCTACCAAAGGGACAAACTAAACATCTGTTTTGCAAAACTTTGCAAACCAAAACGTCTGTTGAAGACAACCACTGTTGAAAGAAAGTCTGTTAAACCAAACAACCTCAGCTCATGAGCCAAACAAACTATGCTGATAAACCAAAAGGTCTGTTAAGACAAAGACTGCTGAAGCAAAGGTCTGCTAAAGAGAACCTCTGCTGATAAAGCCAAATGTATGATGAACCTAAGTTCTGCTGTGGACCAACAGATATTGCACAATTCAACAGAAGATCTATAATATAAGATCTTTAATAGATGATGATCAACATCTCATAAGGTCTGTTGAAGCAAAGTCAATCAACAGATGCTAATGTAACTCAGATCCTAACAGTTCTAAGGGGTTAACAGATGTTAGCACGCTATAACAGTTCTTAGCCTCTAACAGATGTTAATGTATCTCCGACCCTAACAGTTTTCCCACTAACCAATTGATTAAATTTTCATTCATTAATTTAACAATAATATACAACCCTACTACTTGTCCAGTCCATCAATATCACCAAAAATGTATATAATGTATAATAACAATATTATATAACAAACAAAAGTTTAAATTTACTTGATATTCAAAGCGTACACATTACATACCATATTTATCATTGTAGCCCTTACAAACCAAACTTTTAACCACAGTTAGTTAAAACAACAGTTAACAGACATAAATAAAAACCACAAGGATTCTTTAAAAATAAGTGGTTTCTACTTATCTCTCATAAGAATTGTTTTTTCATAAGCATCTAATTGTTAGCCCTAGACAGCTTCTTTCAGGTTCTTCTTATATTAGTGGATAGCTCACCAACGTTGACAACATCAGCATCTTGAGCCATCCGCTTTCCATTGGGACTTGATCCAGAATCCTTTTCAACTTCAACGGCTGAAGAGTCGGCCGTAATAGAGACAACATCCTTGCAACAGATCACAAAACAACTATTGATCTCATTTAATAAAATAATGAACTCTTTTTAAACATACTAAACATACTTTAAAAATAAATACTCACCCTTGAAGTTCGTTCAGCAGATACCTGGGAAGATTCTGAAAGGTTAACATCTTTAACGTCAGCTACCTCTTGAGTAACCTAAAGGATCATAATATATGATATCATATAAAAAAGTGCAGAATCCAGTCTTTAAAACTCAAAAGAAAAATAAATAGTTTGAAAAAGTAATTTTATATGCTACCTCATCAGTATTTTCATCACCATTACCATCTCCACCAACCAACTCAGCAATTATTACTGGATCATCACATGTTTTTTGCACAGTATAAACACGATAGTCATTTTTAAGATTGAACTCTGAAACATCAATCTTAAAAGCAACCTTCTTATCAACCAATCGAAATATCTCATGAGGGAAACATCCAGTATCATTGGCCTTAACCTGCCTCTCTCTTATGTCACTCGCCGCTAATCCAAGAAGCTTCTGAACATCTCTATCAAACATAACAAAAGAAACACTACCACTCTCATCCTGCACCCGAACTTGCAACTTGAACCTGAAATATACACAAATGACTAAGTAAACTGCAAAACTATATTCAAATATCAGTCTTAGAATGTTACTTATATAAATATTACGTTAAATAATCATCATTGCTTACTTTGTGGTGATCGATGTACATTCACTATGACATTTGGGACAAACCAAAGAAGCCGCAGGCAATCGAACAATATCATCTGAAACATTTTCACCATTCTGCAAGTATTCACTTTTACCCATCACCTTCTTGAAACACTTACGAAAGGCAGCATAAAACCAACCATACTCTTCTTGCACAATCTTAATTGTCGCAACCACAACACAAGACATTTCCTGTAAAAACAATATATGAACTTGTAATCTCTAGTTTGACAAACATGCAGGTGACAAACCAAGGAAATAGCCAAACTATATAAAAAGATGTGAAACCTTTTCTATCTCACTAATCTCATCAACATGTTTCTTCACACCATCAGTTACAAATTCTTTATGCAATGGAAAAACACTCTGAAACGATAGTATTGTTTGAGAAGTAGAACCACTCCCTTGTCCAAACTTCAGTATAAGCCTTTTGAATACCACAAATGAAATAGAATTAGTATACAAATAACATGAAACCAAGTATTTGACTTGAACATCTATATATAATAGAAATTACATTGACAAATTACCTCCTCAGCTCATTAACTTCATCAATTTCTTCATTCAGAAAAATTTGTGTTGCAAACTTATAAATTTGAACAGTATATTCACCTACATGCAAAAATATATAGATATTTAATGTATACCTGTCTTTATATTGTCAGAAATAAACAGTATAGTTATGATTTGCAGAAAGTAACAAAAATAACTTTCCATTCCTTACACTTTCCATGCTGTATAACAGCCATCACATGCTCATGAGGTGGGATTTTAGAAATGAAGTCCTTAATCTGCAGAGAATAATCATTCCACACAGTACACCGCAAAATCTTACCCCTACATGAAAAGAATATTCATATGACGATATACTAAAGACTAATTTATGACCATTTCTTTACAAATCTCTAATATCAAAACCAAATTGAATGAATAAAAACACAAAATCAAAGGAAAATTATGACATTTATTAAAGTAGCAAATGAGCCATAAATTAACTAATATATTCACTAAGAATAAACTGTTGATCTCATTTATTACCATGATTCAGCATTAGATACAAACACTATAGATCTCATTTATTACCATTACCATGGTCCCACATTAAATACCAACATTTTTCATCTTATTTATTAACATCATTAAATACAAACAATGATCAGTACATGACTGCACATATAAACAACAACTTACTCCAAGTCTTTGTCACACCCCAACCGATGGCGGAATCATCGTGGCGCAGTACTGAGCGAAACAGATTGTCCAAGAGAAATCCATAACAACTAAAATTACCGGATATTAATCATTATGTCCCATACCATAATATATCAGATAAAAGCAGTTATTATAGACATTGTTTTCTCAAAGACAGATAAAAAATGTTTCGACAACTCAGATTTTATTTAGATTTGTTTCTAGACTCCATCCTAGCTTGATTCAAGCAAGTAGAGCAAACATCCTAAACACCTGTCACATACGTTAAAGTAGAGGTTAATACACATAGTGTAAAGGTGAGCATACAAGTTTAATAGTATAATAGATAGCGAAATCGTTTTACGCATAACCAGCATGTAACATGTAGCAGAGTGAAGCATGTAGGTTATCGACAATGAAATATGCACAGACGTGACTACGAGTTGTCGAGAGCGCAACACATATCACCACTGTGACACATGAAGAAATACCCTTAGCAACCCCTGTCCATGACAGGTGCTGAGTCTAAACTATAGTACTATCGTTGCTAAGGTGTCAGGCAACAATCACTGTGTAAACATAACATACAAGCATTCATCAAGTAACATGTATAACATGCAGTAAAGGTCAGCGTATAAAAGTGTTTGCGTTGTGTGATCGATGTGATTTGATATAGGTAACGTATGTAACACCCAAAAGTGCGTAAAGCAAAAAGGGCTCGAGTATACTCACATATAGTGTTTAATAACTAAACACCATCTTGGATTGAAGGGAGTGCTGGAGAGTTAGCCTGATTACAGAACCATAGCATAAGCGATGAACAGTGCGTTAAACGGTGACGAGTGAACAGAATGACGAAGGCCCATTAGACAGGATGACAATCCGGACGGATGGTCATTCGATCGGATGGCAATCCATACGGATGGTCATCCGGTCGGATGGCCATTCGGTCGGATTGTCCTTCGTTTGGGATGGATGTATTTGTGTATGATGGCTTTGAACTTTTCGTTGTAGCATTTTGAAAACAGAGAAGTATCTCTACCTTTCAGGTCATCCGGTCGAACGGTCGTTCGATCGGATGGCGATCCGTCTAGTGAGACATTTCCCAGAGAACAAGTTCACAGCAGGATTGGTCATTCGATCGGATGGTCATCCGATCGAAAGACAATCCGTTAGAAACTGATGATCTTTGAAAAATGTAAAAATGTTTAAGTGTTGAAGATCACAAGTCATCCGATCGGATTGTTGTTCGATCGGATGGCAATCCGATCGGACGGTAGTCCGTTTGGGTGACTTGCTCATTTTGAAATTTGTTAAGTTTGAAAAGTTTGCGGTTTGACCGAGACGGTATAACTACGTGTTAAACAACGGGAACTCCATCAAGTCCAAGTTATCCGATTGGATAGGAATCACCCCAGTCTGACCAGTTAACCGTTCTTGACGGTTGTGCATGTTCAACCCGCTGAGTCGGTTATCTCGTTGATAGAAATCAGATCTCAGACCGACACATCAGTAGAGAATGAGTGGAAGGCCTGAATGAGCTCCGATTCTATCGGTTTTGAGTGCAAGAGTGTAAAAGAGTTGAAAGAAAGTTATGAAAACATCTTTCAATCCTTATAAATCTTGAAAATGTTTAGATTTATGCGAAATCAGTGTTTAAACATGTTGAAATCCATTAGATCTGAGTTGTTCTTGGTGGATTATGGTCAAATCTTGAAGTTCATAAGAACCCCATGATGACATCATCCTAGAACACCTCAAATCAGGCGATTTCATGGTTAAAAGTTAAGATTTGATGGTGAAGAAGATGAAAAAGTGTGTGTAGATGATAGATGTACAAGATTTGGGTTGAAAACTTAGAAGAATCGCAAGGAATCGATAGAAAATAGGCTGAGAAGTCGAAGGGTCGCACCAGAGCTGTCACATCACTATTTGTGATGTGACAGGTGCTATTTATAGGTGCCCAAAAAAGGAAAGGCGGTGCAGGTGTCGGATCGGATGGCAACCCGATCGGATGGCCATCCGATCAGATGGTCATCCGAATGGTTGACCATTCGATCGAATGGTCATTCGATCGAAGGGTTGCTACGAGTTGGGTTTCGATGTTTCATCTCGTGTGTTGAGCGATGCGATGTGTTTAAGCAAGTGTCGATTAAGCGATGCGATAGATTTAATAATAGTCACACAAATAATATAACTAACATACAACATCCTAAATAAACTTGCATTTTCCAGTTCACGATGAGTTTGCGTTGCGATAGAGTTGCGATTGCGTTTTGATTATTCACCACAAACATGTAATAAACATACACAAGTAACACATAAATAGAACACACACGTAAAACAACAATACAGAACCTACAATTTAGGTTGCAATGCGATTGCGATACGATTGCGATGCGATTAGCAATAACTAGGTTAGCGATAAATATCGATTAAACTGCGATTATTATAGATACTCCACATAATACAACTAAAGTTCACAAATCAAAGGATTCGATTACAAGTCAAGGAGTACAATCAATAATTAAGCAAGGAGTGACAGATCGCAATTAACAATCTCTTCTTCCTTTGACTTTGACTTGTACTTTGACTTTGAAAACACGGGGTGTTACAGCCTCCCCTAGTTTAGGGAATTTCGTCCCGAAATTAAGGCGCAGTCGTAACAAAAAACTATGGATACTTCGCCTTCATGTCACTTTCGAGTTCCCAGGTGAACTCTGCGCCGCGTTTGCCTTCCCAGCGAACCTTCACATTGGGAATGCGTGAACGCCCGAGCTTCTTGGTTTCTGGATCCATGATCTCGACAGGCTTTTCCACGAAGTGTAATGTTTCGTCCACTTGTAGATACTCAAGTGGCACTTGTAAATCTTGCTCGGCCAGGCACTTTCTGAGGTTCGAAACGTGGAAAGTCGGGTGGATGTTGCTAAGTTTCTCCGGTAGTTCGAGTCTATAGGCCGCTTTTCCGATCCTTTACAGAATCTTAAAGGGTCCAACATATCGAGGTGCGAGCTTTCCTTTCTTGCCAAATCTGATCACACCCTTCCAAGGTGAAACCTTTAGGAGTACGTGATCACCAACGTCAAATTCAAGGGGCTTGCGACGTCTATCGGCGTAACTTTTCTAACGACTCTGAGCTTTCAGCAGATTTTCTCGAATTTGGAGGATTTTGTCAGTCGTTTCTTGCAACAGCTCAGGACTGGTAATTTGCACGTCTCCGATCTAGTGCCATACAATAGGCGATCGACATTTTCTTCCGTATAATGTCTCAAACGGTGCCATTTGAATACTAGAATGATAATTGTTATTGTACGAGAATTCAACCAAAGTTAAGTGTGAATCCCAATTACCACCGAAATCTTTGACACACGAGCGAAGCATGTCTTCAAGGGTACGAATCGTTCTTTCAGTTTGACCGTCGGTTTGGGGATGGAAAACGGTACTTAAATTGAGAGTAGTATCGAGAGCAGATTGAAACGTTTCCCAAAGGCGCGAGGTAAACTGACCATCGCGGTCAGAGATGATATCACGAGGCGTCCCGTGTCGACAGATGATTTCGTCGGTGTAGATCCGTGCTAATCGTTCTACCTTAAAGTCTTCTAGTATCGGCAGAAAATGAGCAGATTTAGTCAAACGGTCAATGACAACCCAGATGCTGTCGTGACCTGATGGCGTGCGCGGGAGTTTCGTTATGAAGTCCATAGCTATACTCTCCCATTTCTACATGGGGATCTCGGGTTGCACGAGTAAGCCAGAGGGTCTTTGAACAAGTAAGGCACTTCGAAACATAGATAGCGATATCTTTCTTCATGCCCGGCCACCAGTACTTGTAGCGAAGGTCCTGGTACATCTTATCGGCACCGGGATGAATAGAATATCGAGATTTGTGGGCTTCGTCCAGCAGAATTTTCCGTAAATTAGTGCGCTTGGGAATCCAAATTCGGTCTAGATAATGGAATATACCATTTGATTTATTCACTACCTGGTCGCCATTATTGATAATCCTTTCCTTCTTCAAGGTGCGTTCGGTAAAACAAGCATGTTGGGCGTCACGGATAAGAGTCTTGAGATTGTGCTGGGTGTGAACATTACGAACACTATGCAAATAGCTTCATCTGCTGAGGGCGTCGGCAACGACATTTGCTTTGCCAGGATGATAACGAATCTCACAGTCGTAATCATTGAGAAGTTCAACCCATCGGCGTTGGCGCATATTTAGTTCCTTTTGGTTTAAGATGTGTTGCAGGCTCTTATGGTCTGTGAAGACCGTACACTTGGTACCGTAGAGGTAGTGTCACCAAATCTTCAACGCAAAAACAACTGCACCAAGCTCGAGATTATGGGTTGGATAGTTCTTCTCGTGGATCTTGAGCTGAAGAGACTCGTAAGCGATAACCTTGTCTCGTTGCATGAGAACACAACCAAGACCAAGGTTCGAGGCATCGCAATAGACAATGAAGTCATCGTTTCCATCGAGTAAAGCGAGTACAGGAGCATTGCAGAGCATATGCTTGAGAGTTTGAAAGGCTTGCTCTTGCTTGGTTCCCCAAACAAAAGGCTTGTCTTTATGCGTCAAGGAAGTAAGCGGAACGGCGATTTTAGAGAAGTCTGCGATGAATCGACGGTAATAGCCCGCCAATCCGAGGAACGAACGAATCTCGGATGGTGATTTTGGAGTAACCCAACTCTTAACGGCTTCGATCTTCGCGGGGTCGACGTGTATACCTTGACTATTGACGATGTGACCGAGGAATTGAACCTCCTCTTGCCAAAATTCACACTTGGAGAACTTGGCATAGAGTCGATTCCCTTAGAGCAATTCGAGAGCCAAACGTAGATGTTGCGTGTGTTCGGCTTTCGATTTCGAATAGATAAGGATATCATCGATAAACACGATGACGAAGCGGTCAAGAAATGGTTTGCACACGCGATTCATCAAATCCATGAAAACCACAGGTGCATTGGTCAAACCAAAGGGCATTACGACGAATTCATAATGGCCGTATCGGGTTCGGAAAGCGGTTTTCGGTATATCTTCCTCTTGGATTCGTAAATGGTGATAGCCTAAGCGTAAATCAATCTTCGAGAAACACGTAGCACCTTGCAATTGATCAAACAAATCATCGATTCAAGGCAAGGGATAGCGATTCTTGATTGTCAGTTTATTCAATTCCCTATAATCGATGCACATCCGGAACGATCCGTCCTTCTTCCTGATGAAAAGGACTGGCGCGCCCCAAGGAGAGGTGCTAGGGCGAATGAAGCCTTTGTCAAGAAATTCCTGGAGTTGACTCGATAGTTCGCGCATCTCAGAGGGAACGAGGCGATAGGGAGCTTTAGCAACAGGATTTGCTCCAGGAATGAGATCAATGCGGAAGTCGATATCACGACTCGGAGGTAAACTAGGTAAATCATCAGGAAATACGTTAGGAAATTCGCAAACAACATGAACATCTTTTACTCGTGTCTTTCCTTCCTTTTCCTCCGCTACTATGATGTTTGCCAAGAAAGCTCTGTATTCCTTGCGGAGATACTTGCTCGCTTGGATACACGGCATGAGCACGAGACCTTTCGATGGAGTTTCGCCATACACACAAAGTTGATCACCATTAGCGAGCGAGAAACGAATCATTTTATAGAAGCAAACAACTTCAGCATGATTTTCACAAAGAAAATCCATGCCTACTATGATTTCAAAACTATTGAGCTGCATCGGAATAAGGTCGATAGGGAAGACGTAATTGTTGAGTTCAAGCATACATTCACGTAGAACAGAATTGATGGCGACGGTTCTTCCAGTGGAAAGTTCAACGTCGAACGTTGTAGGGAGATGGACGCGTTTACGCTTAAGGAGCTTTTCGAATTCAAACGATACAAAACAGTTATCTGCTCTAGTATCAGACAAACAAGAAGCATATATACCATTCACGAGGAACGTACCATTAACCACATTGTTGTCTTCTTGAGCCTGGCTGACGTTGATGTTGAAAGCACGTCCGCGAGCTGCTGGTTGCTGCTGCTACTGAGGCTGCTGCTGTTGATGTTGTTGCGGCTTCTGCTGAGGCTCTTGCTTCACCACTCTGTTGGGGCACATGTTTGCAAAGTGGTTGGGATCACCACATGCAAAGCAAGCTCTAGCGTGAGCAGCGGGTGCAGGAGCTGCTTGTTGGCCCTGGGGAGCAGGAAGGAGAGCTAGTGGTGCAGGAGCTTGACCTTGAGCTTAAGTTGGGGCTTGGCGTGGGCCAGTACGGCAATTGGCAGTAAAATGGCCGTATAGGTTGCAGTGAACACAGAATCTGCAAGCAATCCCAGTAGGATGATGATAGGTACAGGTAGGGCAGAGCGGGTGAGGACCAGTATATGCACGCTTGGCTGGCGGTGCATTGGTCAATGGGGCCGCTACTTGGCGGTTCTGGGGTTGCGGTTGATCAGAGACAGCTTGAAGCGGAGTGGTGGTAACAGCACATTTCTTGCTACAGTTGTTGTTCTTTCTCATGCGGCGGGAAGACTTTGAAGCTTGTGGAGCGGCGGCGGTTTCAGCGGTGGGAGCAGCGATAACTTTGTGAAGATTCTTGGAGGCTTTATCAAAGTAACCAGCCCTAAATAGCTTCTCATTAATCTCGGCAGCGAGCAGGTAGGTTTCCTCAATAGTTGTCGTCTTCGCAGCTTGCACGAAATCAGCCACACAATCTGGTAGAGCACGGATGTATTTCTTGATGGTGATTTCGGGGGTAGTAACTTGACCTGGACAAATGATACTCAGCTGCTTTAAGCGGGCAGTTAAACCAGCGTTGTCGCCACCCTCTTGTTTGATGTGCCAGAACTCGTCCTCCAGCTTCTGAAGCTCGTGGGGAGGGCAGAACTCCTTCATCATGATGTCCTTAAACTCATCCCACGTAAGCCCATAGGCTGCATCATTCCCACGCTTGTTTCTTTTAGCGGTCCACCAGTCTAGAGCCCTGGACTGGAAAACGCCTGTGGCGTTAACAGTGCGTAGGTTTTCAGGACAGCCGCTTTGGCGCAGGGTGACTTCAACTGAATCGAACCATTGAAACATGGCAGTAGGTCCATCTTCTCCGGTGAATTCTTTGGGACCGCAGGCTTTAAAGTGCTTGAAGCTGAAAGTACCCTTAGGCGAGTCAGTCCTTGATTCCTCAGAGGACTTGCTAGCGTTTTCATTCAGCTTGCTGACTATTTGCGGAGTGGCCTTAGCCATCTGCTTTGCGACGAGAGCAGCGATGCGTTTGTCCTCATGGTTAGGACGGGCGGAGTGAGCAGCATGCGATCCAAATGACGACATTGTCTGCAACCGACATCGTCACAGGACTCAGATACTATATGACCGAATCTCACCTCACAACATACCTAATACTACTAAAGCTCAGTAACACGTCTACACATAAGCAAGTGACGGGTGGTCCGTAGGACAACCCTTAAATGAGCTAAATATGTGCATATCCCATATTTTACACGGTTATGTATCGTGAATGTGATAACTACGAGTGTTCGTGTGTTTTACAGGTAAATCGCTTAATTCGGTTAAATTGGAACCGTAGGCTACGGATTGATGATACAAAGGGCATGTGCAGCTTTTAAAGAAAGTGGATTTTAAAAGTTTTCTGTTGAAAAACCCTATGGGGAGCACAACAACACGTGAACAAGAGACAACACATTTGGGCCGATAATTGGATCCACGCATACATGCAAACATTGGGCTGCCACATGATCATTCTGATACATGCACATGTGAATATTGGGGGACGAATTTGGAGGCCCACATACGTGAATATTGAGAAGGATATTGGACTTTTGGAGAATTAAAGCACAAGAATTGGTGGCAGCACCAACTCACGTGAATCATCCATCATCATCATCATATCTTTGATTAAAAATTGTGATTGAGAATTATTATTTTTTAAAATATACACCATCAAGGCACACAAAGTCAACATTAATTGGACATCATCATGATAGCAGACAACTCTTGGAGTCAATAACATTCTCATCATCACAGCCATCCACTTGTCTTGGGGAATGATGGGGAGTGAACGAATTTGGGACTTGTGGAGGAGGGTGGTAAAAGTCATGAATAGCTAAACTCTTTATGGTCATTTTTAGTTGAAGGTTTGTAGAGACAATTGTGCTTGATTTCATATTTCTAGAATGGTAAATTGAATTTATGTTTTATTTATCATGGTGTGTTCTTATTTGCTTGTAAATTGTTGATGCTTATGAATATTCTATTTTGAAACCATACGTTCTTGGTGCCGTTGGCAATCGAGATGTCATGGGTAGAACTAGGATCGGGTAAGGGTCAATTGGTCATCGGGTAACAACCTCACGTTCTAGGAATCTGAGTACTTAGTTCCCTTTTATCACAACAAGTAATTGCACATAAACTATGTCTATGTAGTTCTTTCTAGTGAATGATAGCACAAATGTTGAAGCAAACCGGAAACTAAAGATGGTCTCTCGTCTCTAATTTGTCTACAACCAAAACTCTTCTTTTGCAATTTAATTAGTTAATCTTAGTTTTAAAAATCAACCAATCAAACCCACTCTTGAATTTATATTTATTGCATTTAGTTTAATCTTAGTTAACTTAGATAAACATTTAGATAACACATATTCCACAAACTCCCTGTGTTCGATACCCACTTACCGCTATCTATTTAGTTGTAATTGGATTAAATTTGCGTGACCACGACAATCACGTCAAATTTTGGCGCCGTTGCCGGGGAGTAGTGCACAACGTGTGTTATTTTCTTTCTTTTTAAGTTTGTTATTTTTCTGGTTTACGCTGGGTGTGTTAGTGTGCAGGTATTGACAGGTGCATGCGTACTAGGAGCTCTCACAAGCTATCACCTTTGGCATTTGATCCGGAAATGAGTTACCAAGAGGAGTACGATTACGGTGATTATTATGATGAATATTCTCAACTTTCATATGAAGGCCCTCACATGTACGATCAAGACTATTATCATGCTCAGTATACATTTGATCAGTATGGTTATGAATGTGTAACTCAACAACCTACTTTGCACTATCAGTCACATAAATCTGAAAGTCTTGACGAGATGATGAGAAAGAGACACATGGTTCATGTTGAAAAAGAATTAACAAAACCTCATTTGTCAATGGAAGAACGAGTAGAACTTTTGGAATGGAAATATGATTTGTTACCAAAAGAGGTGAAAGAGATGAGGCCAGGGACGTCGATATTGGAAAAATGTCAAGCAAAACAACACTAGATATATGTGCAGATTGAACAAATGACACCTATGGGTGATGTAGAAGAAAAGGTTGTGAGTCCTCCCGAACTTGAAACTGAATTATTAGGGCCAAATGAGGAATATACAATTGAAATTATTGTGGAGGAACCACCTATGGAGAGCAAAGTTGTGGGCCTTTTACTTGATGAACCAATCAAAGTTGATTACAACTCTATGGCTGTGGTGGTTATGGAAACCAAGAGTGTTAAGGATGCATGTTTAGAAACTAGGAAGGTGGCACTTCATGATGTGGGAGATTTCATTCATAAGTTATGTTTGTGGGAGAGTTTGGATTTGTTGGGCACATAAAACGAAGTAATGAAGTGGAGAGTAAACTACCGAGCATTTGTTGGAAATTCGGTAGGAAAATGTGGATTTAAAGAATTTTGCAAAGAAAGATGGGACGTGACAAAGCACACACACAATAGAAGAATCAAACACCGTGCTTACATCAGCAACGAAAAAGGTAAATGTGCATTGAGACCACCTTGAGACATATCAGGTATGGTCGGGCTGAAGACCTAAACTTTAGCGCTGCTTGGGAGGCAACCCAAGGTGTTTTTAGATAAGTGTGGGGAAGATGTGCGGAGAGTTATGTGAAGGTGATGATAGGAAGTCGGATTATCTACAACATCTGTTGTGTCAAACTTCACCAGGTCAATGTACTCTTTCCTTAGTCTTGTTATGTTCTTTAGTATTAAAATATTGGTATTAGTTGTTAAAAAAAAAATTTGGGATTTGAGAGTATTAGCGAAAGCTAATGTTTTTGGTTAGAAGCGATCTTTCCCTCAAAACCATACATTGGGACAATGTATCCCAAGTGTGGGGATGGGGGGAATTTTTGAGGAATTTTAAAATTTTTGTGAAGCCAAGCGAAAAATTGTCAAAATTTGAAAACTTGATGTTGTTCCACTTGACACACCGGCATCCCTTTATAGTCATTTCTTGATGAGGGTTTGAGCCACATATGATTATTATAGATATTTCTTTGTTTTGAGTGGCGGTGTGTGTATTGTGTTAATAGAACTTGTGTACGAATTTTTGTTAAATCTTAGAGTTAGCATGCTTGTGAAAATGATAGGGGACTTTTAGGTAGCCTCGTCTAGATGTATGAGAGTGTGGGAATTGGGGGTTGGACCTCATACTTTACATATATGAGCTTGGTATTGTGAGGGGTGGGGGTTTGGTCTTTAGAAAGCCATGTTTGAGCCTTATACCATTCGGTTGTGACCCGAACCTACTTTCTACAAAACTTTACCTTTTGAGATGACCCGGTTTAGGAGTCTAGTTGTGAATGTTGATGTTTTTGTATATTGTGTGAGTTGTTATATCTTATATGAAAAAAAAAGAGGAAAGAAAAGAAAAGAAAAAAAATATATGAGAAAAATACAAAAAGAAGTGATTGGTTGCAATAGTAGTTGAGAATGTTGAAGAAGTTGTGTATATATTTGATGGTTGCTTTGTTTAGTGGTAGAAATAAAAACCGGGTCAAATCAATTAGCTCTCGCATATATATTCCACCATTTTCCTACCTTTGCACCTAGCCCCGTTACAAACCGTAAGTCCTTTTGATTCATAAGCATGCTAAATACTCAATAGGAGGAGACTTGATTTTTATACAAGCTTATTGTCGCACAAACACACACACGCATTGAGTGGTTTAGCATTATGTGCTAATATTTCTTGTCACCGAGAGTTTTTTGTGAGGGGTGTGTCTTGTGGTATGATTGAAAGTTAGTAAAAGGACGATACATTTTAGCTTGGTTTGCATGTTGATCGCTTGTGGTTTTGAAATAGTTTTTGAATCGGTTGCTTGGGACAAGCAACGGGTAAGTGTGGGGATGTGACGGGTGGTCCGTAGGACAACCCTTAAATGAGCTAAATAAGTGCATATCCCATATTTTACACGGTTATGTATCGTGAAAGTGATAACTACGAGTGTTCGTGTGTTTTACAGGTAAATCGCTTAATTCGGTTAAATTGGAACCGTCGGCTACGGATTGATGATACAAAGGGCATGTGCAGCTTTTAAAGAAAGTGGGTTTTAAAAGTTTTCTGTTGAAAAACCCTATGGGTAGCACAACAACACGTGAACAAGAGACAACACATTTGGGCCGATAATTGGATCCACGCATACATGCAAACATTGGGCTGCCACATGATCATTCTGATACATGCACATGTGAATATTGGGGGATGAATTTGGAGGCCCACATACGTGAATATTGAGAAGGATATTGGACTTTTGGAGAATTAAAGCACAAGAATTGGTGGCAGCACCAACTCACGTGAATCATCCATCATCATCATATCTTTGATTAAAAATTGTGATTGAGAATTATTATTTTTTATAATATACACCATCAAGGCACACAAAGTCAACATTAATTGGACATCATCATGATAGCAGACAACTCTTGGAGTCAATAACATTCTCATCATCACAGCCATCCACTTGTCTTGGGGAATGATGGGGAGTGAACGAATTTGGGACTTGTGGAGGAGGGTGGTAAAAGTCATGAATAGCTAAACTCTTTATGGTCATTTTTAGTTGAAGGTTTGTAGAGACAATTGTGCTTGATTTCATATTTCTAGAATGGTAAATTGAATTTATGTTTTATTTATCATGGTGTGTTCTTATTTGCTTGTAAATTGTTGATGCTTATGAATATTCTATTTTGAAACCATACGTTCTTGGTGCCGTTGTCAATCGAGATATCATGGGTAGAACTAGGATCGGGTAAGGGTCAATTGGTCATCGGGTAACAACCTCACGTTCTAGGAATCTGAGTACTTAGTTCCCTTTTATCACAACAAGTAATTGCACATGAACTATGTCTATGTAGTTCTTTCTAGTGAATGATAGCACAAATGTTGAAGCAAACCAGAAACTAAAGATGGTCTCTCGTCTCTAATTTGTCTACAACCAAAACTCTTCTTTTGCAATTTAATTAGTTAATCTTAGTTTTAAAAATCAACCAATCAAACCCACTCTTGAATTTATATTTATTGCATTTAGTTTAATCTTAGTTAACTTAGATAAACATTTAGATAACACATATTCCACAAACTCCCTGTGTTCGATACCCACTTACCGCTATCTATTTAGTTGTAATTGGATTAAATTTGCGTGACCACGACAATCACGTCAGGACTCAGATACTATATGACCGAATCTCACCTCACAACATACCTAATACTACTAAAGCTCATTAGCACGTCTACACATAAGCAAGTAATCAAGTAGGGCATGTAAACACATAGGCACATAACACATAATCACACAGCTCACCAAAACCATATTTTACACTATATTTTGCACGTATTCACCTACATATATTGTACGTATTCACCTATCATTCAAGTTCACGAGCGCGTTCGAGAGTAGCGATTGCGAGTACACAGCGAGTAGTATGGCATAAGCGGGTAACATAGCATGCGATTTGTTAGCGTTGAGGTAAATGTGTAGTGGGAGTTGTGTGTGTTGATTAAACGAACAACGGAAAGCATATAAATCACAAAAATCGAAACATATAAACATGTAAAACCATATAAAATTCCACATAAAATCGATAAATCATAGAGTTAGCGGCGGCAAATTCCAGAATCGAAACACATAAAATCGAGAATAGATTGTCTTGGCTTTCGTCAAAACACGTCTACCAGCCAAGGTGATTCGACTATTCTCAAAGACTTCGAGCACACATTTTGGCCTAATAGACTGTGCTCTATCACCGGCAAACAGTGAATGGCACGCATCCTTTCGGTTATTCACGCAGCTCGAGTCGTTGGAATTCATCGAGACTTTGGTGAGAGTGTTGTAAAACCATAATAGAGAGTGGAATGAGTCACCAAGATTTGGGTTTCACCCCTAACTTAACGACTTCATTCTTGTTTTAGTGAGATAGAGAGGGAATTCGCGTCGAAGTATGGATTTCACTCCTAATTCAACGCAAACTCTTGTGTTTATAGTAAAAATGCGTGTTGAACAAACGATCTGATCGAGAGTTTGCGGTTTTCACACCTAGTCTCGATCTAATCACTTGTTCATTTTCGAAATAGCGTGCGATGTGCCTATCGGCTCTCTAAGGCAGGCAGTAATAGTGTCTAGCGAGTCCGAGTGAGAATAGCAAGTAAGCTCGTACCAAACCCCTACTGGGTATGCACAAGTCGATCTGTTGGTACTTAGACTATAGACTAGGTTGTTTCTAAGACACCCACCCGGACTAGGTCGAGTCTTGCCTAATTCCCTATAGTTATGGCTCTGATACCAATCTGTCACACTGTCATACCCCAACCGATGGTGGAAACATCGGGGCGTGGCACTGAGCGAAACAGATTGTCCAGAAGTTTCCACAACAACTATAATTACCAAATATTTAAAGCAACATGTCCCATACCATGTCATATAAGATAATATAATTATTACAGACAAAATCTAGTCAAGTAGTTCTGTTCCGACAACTCAGATTTACACATAGATAGTTTGTTTATTGGTTTCTAGGACCCCTTTTCCTAGCTTCGATTTGATCACCAGCGCAAGAGCGTCCTAGACCTTACCTTGCCTCAATTTCACAGCAAGCTAAGCATATAAACAACTTAAGCACCTGTCACATACGTTAAAGTAAAAGTCAATACAAATAGTGTAAAGGTGAGCATACAAGTTTGATAGATATAATAAAGTTCGAAATTCGTTTTCGCATTACCAGCACGTACGCATAGTGAAATGAAGCACGCTAGTTATCGACATAGATCTATCGATACCAATGACTGCGGGTTGACTGCCCGAGGCAGTTCGCAATACATGATTACCACTGTAATCCATGCAAGTAATTGTCCTTAACAACCCCTGCGAACAGATGATGAGTCCAAACAATAGTACTATCGTTGCTAAGGCAGGTAGACAACATTCCATGTGTAAACATAACAAACAAGCATTCATTAAGCCCCGTATAACATGCAGTAAAGGTTAGCATTTAAATAGTATTGAGTAGTGTGCTTGATGTGATTTGAATATTCGTAACGTATGTAACACCCAAAAGTGCATAAAGCAAGGGTTCGAGTATACTCATAGCGATTGATGGATTGAAGGGAGCGCTAAAGAGTAGGGTTAGCCTGAACAGATTAATAGCATAATGATAAGCGACACGTGAAACGATACCGAGTGCAAGTGGGTAGGACAGCAGTTCGATCGGGTGGTAGTTCGATCGGTCGGCCGGTCGTTCGAGTGACAGTCCGTTCAGACGGTCGTCCGTTCGGATGACCGTTCGAGTGGATTGTTACTTCCTTTGGGAAGGATGTGTTTGTGTATGATGGCTTGACTTTTGAAGTTTTTGTTGTAGCATTTTGAAAACATTGAAGTATCTCTACCTTTTAGGTCGGCCGATCGAACGACCGTTTGATCGGGCGACAGTCCGATAGGTTGGGTACTTCAGCGAGAACAAGTTCTCAGCAGGTTGTCACTCGATCGGACAGTTGTTCGATCGGGTTGCATCCCTTGTGCATTGAACATGTTGAAAATTGTTTAAGTGTTGAAGTTTTGAAACACCACATAGTCGGATGGTCGGTCGAGCGAGTGGTAACTTAATCGGACCGGCTATCCATTCGGTGTTCCCAAAACTCTTGAGGGTTGATTTGAAAATTTATTGTGGGGCCAAGGTGCAAGTCGATCGGATGATCGGTCGTTTGAATGGCTGTCCGATCGGACAGCAGTCCGATCGATCGACACTTCGTCCTGGTCAACCTATTCGTCTTACACTTGGTCGTTTTGATTGTTTGTCGTTTTATCGAGACGTTTTGATAACGTATTAAGCAACAAAAACCCTGTCAATACTTGGTACCCCTGATCGGACAGGAATCACCCAAATCCGACCAGTTAACTATTCGAGACGGTGTTCCATGTTTAACCCGAAATGGGTAGTCTCGTGGATAGAATCCAGATCTTGGACCAACGCAACCACAAGAATGAGTAGTAAGTCGGTACAAGCTCCGATCCTATCGGTTTTGAAGGCATTGAGTGTAAAAGAGTTTGAAAGAAAGTTGGAAAACTATCTTTCAATCCTTTTTATGGTGAATATGTTTGGATCTATGAAAGATCTTTGTTTGTTTATGTGGAAATCGGTTAGATCTAAGTTGTTCTTGGTGGATTGAGGCCAAAACATGAAGTTCTCAAGAACACATGATGACGTCATCCTAGAACACTTGAATCTTGATGATTTCACGGTTAAAATTTAAGATTCAAAAGATAGAAAGATGTAGGAGTGCGTGTAGATTAAGGAAGTACAAGATTTAGGACGAAATCTTACCGAAATCGCGAGAAATCAGAAGAAAAGTGGGGAAAATGAGCTGGTCGGATGAGAGTTGCCAAAAGTGGAAAGTATGAAGGTGGCAGGAGGTATTTATAGGGTTTCCCGAAGAGGAAAGGGTGGGATGTGGCTGGTCGATCGAGTGGGCAGTCCGATCGATCAGCTGATTGATCGAGGGGCAGCTCGATCGGCTGGTCGATCGACTGATCACCTGGTCGATTGGCCACCGATTCGAGTGTTTGGTGCGACGGGTTTTTTCGTTTTGATTGCGATAGTGTTTCTAGTCAAATTACTTTTAATCCCAACTACTATATCTAACATACAATCGTCCTACTTTTCCTTCGTTTAGCGTTTGCGATTTGATTACGATTGAGTTTCGATTGCGTTTCGATTGATCGCCACATAAACATAAATAAACATGCACAAGTAACACATAGAGGGCGCACACACACATAAACAATATCCCAGACCTGCGATTCGAGTTACGATTGATGTCGATTCGTTTAGCATCAAGTTAACTTTATCGCATTGTTACTTCCTATAGTTCAAAGTCGTAAGGCGATTCTCAGCGATAAACATACGATAAATAGCGATTAAAAGTCGATTATTAATAAATACTCTACATAATACAGCTAAAACAATAAAATAGATAGATTCTCTACAGTCAAAGAAGTCAAAACAGTCAATGTTGGCTTTGACTTTGACTTTCGAAACACGGGGTGTTACAGCCTCCCCTTCTTAAGGGAATTTCGTCCCGAAATTAGGCCGAAGTCGTAACAAACAACTGCGGGTACTTCACCTTCATATCACTTTCGAGTTCCCAAGTGAACTCTGCGCCTCGTTTGCCTTCCTAGTGAATCTTCACAATGGGAATGCGTGAGCGTCTGAGCTGCTTGGTTTGTCGATCCATGATCTCGACAGGCTTTTCCACGAAGTGTAATGTTTTGTTCACTTGTAGATCTTCTAAAGAAACGTGTAAATCATGTTCAGCTAGGCACTTTCGGAGGTTCGAAACATGGAAAGTCGGGTGGACGTTGCTAAGTTCCTCCGGTAGTTCGAGTTTGTAGGCCACTTTGCCGATCCTTTCCAGAATCTTAAAGGGTCCAATGTATCGAGGCGTGATGTGTGCAAAATGCAACATATAAATTACATCAATTGTGGCATAAAACTAACCCTTTTTTAGTACTAATGTTGGAAAAAAGTGTGCTTTTGTCTTCCTTTTGTATTTTCAGGATTAAATGAGCTCAAATTAACAAAAGAAGCAAAAAGACAACAAAATCTAACATAAATACAAGAAAAGGAACAAATGTGACATGCCTGACCCCACGACAGCATCTTCCCAAGCAAAACAAGAAGACAGAAGACTGAACACGCCCCGTGCTAAGCCAGCATGGGGGCGTGCCCAAGTGTCAGCAGAAAAGACAAAGTGGTAGAAGCTTCTATTGCCCACCACGGGGCCGTGCTCAGCGGACAAGGGGTCGTGGTCAACTATTAGATTCGCAGAATCTAGGCAAAACTTGATAGTACAGATATGCTTCTGCACACGGGGTCGTGCCCAGCAGACACGGGGCCGTGGTCAACTAATAAAGACAAGATCAATTAATGAAGAAAGAGAAGGATGTGGACACGGGGCCATGCCCACTGGACACGAGGCCGTGCCCGAGCTTCTGTTCAGCCTATAAATAGGAGTGCTTGGCTCAAGCTCAAACCATCCCTTGGCACACCACCTCTCTCACACTTCACCCACTACCCACCACCATTATAACACCATCATCCACCACCATCATCCATTGTCCATCATAGAGTGTGTGAGTCGTCTCGGGATCCAAGATTGATCGTAAGAGTTCTTGAAAATCAAGGCCATGTTTGCCTAAGTCTCTTACATCACTTGGTGAAGACAAAGTGTCTAGTGTAATACTTTTTATTTTTAATCTTTTCGCACTTTTTAATTGGTTATGTATTAATGACTTTAATAACTAGTTTCTTATGTTGAAGGTGATTCTTCCTTATCGTTTGTCCGTGGTGTCTTGGCATTATTTTACTGTTTATATAAAATAAAAGATTTTCACCATTCATATCTCCACGGTCTATATGGAGGTATGTCGGCTACCTGGTCGGGGGTTAAGGGAACGGTTTGGTAAGAGTCTTGCCGTTGTTCAGCGTTTAGAGATCCTGCAAGGGACCTGGGTCAAATTTAGTAGGACCTCCTTCAATACTTAACGGTATTGGATGGCGGGGGTCCAAACTCTTTGATCCCCTCATAAGTTAAACTACTATTAATACTGTAACGCCCGGCTTATTTGCACTTTCCTTTTATTTCAAGTGTTGTTCGTATTTTCTACTTTGGAAACTTTGTATTCTTGTAATCGTTCTTTCTTTGTAACCGTTGTAAAATCCGAGACTTGGATCATGAATGAAACTCGTATTTTGTTAATTACATGTTACACATACTTTATACATGCTCAAACATTCAACTTCGTGGAACGATTGATGCTTATTCGTAATTCTTGAAAACTATGTGCTAAACTTGTAAATACATGAAACTTATGCATGAAACGTGTTTCGATCATAAACGATACTTGAATACAACCTTCATATGTATAATTATACTTAGTTATACTTCCCATACTCAAATGTACCTCAAAATATGCTTTTATGGCAAGAATGGTCCTTAAATGCCCTAAAATCATCAAAATAACAACTTCAGGGGCTAAAAGTGTAAACTTTTGAAACTTGTGTCTGATAAGCCACCCCCGGGTGGCCCGCTTTGACTTACTGGATATCTAATGCGGGCCGCATGGCCCTCATGTCTGCAGAAACTCGTTCAGTTCGCGACCAGATGCGATTTTGAGCGGGATTTCCTTTGTTTTGACCAAGTTTTGCACCAATTATTACCCCAAAACAACCCTAAACACTTCCCTATATATACCACATGTTCCCCAAGCACTTGACCACTTTCACCACTCTCTAAACCTCACAAATACACTCTCTAAACTCTTGCAAAGCTGCATTTTCGGGCAGATTCTTACCCTCACACTAAAAAGGGTATAACTTGCTCATTTCTCAACCAAATCACTTGATTCTTCTTCCTACTTGTTTGTATAACCATGGGGTTTGATTCCTTGACTTCTCCTTGGAGAAATCAGACCTGGAATTGCCCTGAAATGGTCCAAGAACTTTCTGTTTTGTTTCAAGTTTCTTAAACTACAAAGCAAGCTTGTGTTCTCATGCTTCTAGTCCATAAAATGACTAATGAAGTTAAACCAAGATTGATTTACACTTAATAGGAGTGTCTAAACACTCTAAACTTTCTGTTTTAATCAAGCTAATAGCTTGCAAGTGATGCCAAGTCTTGAACTTGAAGATAGTGTGACTACTTGGCTAGCATAGGCTAACCAACATAACAAGTCCACACATCACTTGATGTTTTGCTTAGATTAGTTGTATTACTTCTTGTACATATCCATGAGGTTCCTAAATGGAAGGTTCGCCTTCCTACCTCCTACATGACATATATGTTAATATGTAACTCGAGGTACCTAAATGGGAGCTTGTTCTTCCTACCTCATGTATGATTTCTATGACACTTTGAGGTGCCTAAATGAAGATCTTAATCTTCTACCTCTTACATGAAATATCTGACTAAATAATATGTAATACATAACCTAGAAACTATATTTATTCATTCGAACCTTTAATATTGAACTTGTGTTTATATGTTAAAGTAGTAGAATATCATCTAAAACCTAAAACACCAAGTATGATTCTAATGGGCATATTACCCATGAAAACATTCCAACCATATTGGTTACATAGTGTCATACAAGGGTTACTAAGTTAAAGATGATTATTTTCGTATCATATTTTATTCTACTTTATGTTATGTTAAAACTCCAAATTCATAATCTTCCGTTGAACGCCAAACTCACACACCTATGTTTCCTCGTGTAGAAGGACTAGGTGCTCCAACTTAATCCATCCACCAACTCACTCGCGGGATTCAAGTCGGAAAGCTTGTGAACCGTGAGTATACTCGCAACCCCTTTTTATGTTTACCACTTTTTGGGGTGTAACATGTTTACTTATCAAAACTTACACATGAACATTTTGCTTAAACACATGAACATTCCTATAACATGCTTGTATACGTGATGGCTTGATACTTTAAACTTGGGTGAAACTTATGTGTTGAACTTATCATTAACTTCGTACGAGCCAATCCTTGACATATGTAGCGCTATAGGATTAACGACCCGCCACCCGTAACTCGTGGTAATGTCATGAGCATGTTGCGTTTCTTTGGTTTGATATGTTAGACACATGCCAAATTTATTGTTTATCTTGAATCACATGCTTGCTATGAGGAATTGTTCGAAACTTATCTTTTGCTATGTATGTACCAAACTTGTATACTCGCCATTGCTTTTGCATTGAATTGTATTTTAAACATGTTACAGGTTGATGATGATGATGCTATGAAAAGAAGTAGCGTTGATGCCTAGATACACATATAGACGTTTAGGTTTAATATGTCGTATCAACTTTGCTTTTGTTGTTATGTATTTCTTTTAAACTTATTGTTATTTGAGTTTATGTAATGTTGACAATTTGAAGCTATGAAATGAAATGAGAATTATCTAATTATCGTCACAAATAGTGTTATGATGTCTCGAGCAATCTTCACACTTCGTCCCATCCCGATGTTTCCGCCATTGGTTGGGGTGTGACAGATTGGTATCAGAGCCAAAACTATAGGGAATTAGGAAAATTGCTATGCTTTTGCCCTAGTCTATAGTTTTAAGAAATTTGCCTCTTATTTGTTGTTTAAAATTTATGCATTCTACCTTACATGCTTCCTAGCTACACTTCTTGTTGTTAAATTTACATGCCTTTCCTAAGGCTAACACAAACACACTTTTGTTTAATTTTATACTCTTGTAACATAAACGAGACGACTTTACCAAAATAGGCGTGAAACCCACAATTTGGTAAACGACTCTCATTCTACCTCAAACTATTTTTGCACGAAATTTCACCATTAAGCTAGGAGTGAAATCCACAACTTAATGGTAATTTCCTTTTCAACTCTAGTGGACCCTTGTCAAAGTGTCGAAATTTTATTTTGACCCGACAAGTACCAACCACATTTAGGGTACGAAATCGTCAAGTTAGGGGTGAAACCCGCACCTTGTCGATTAAGTCCCACTCCTCGATTTTCGATCTCGCCAAAGTCCCGATCGTTTCAATCGATTAGAGACGTGTAGTAACTGGAAGGGTAAGATACCGTTAGTCGCTTCTCGACGAGAGTATCTTACCTATAGGCCAAAGCACGTTTTCTCTAATTCGAAAGGACTTTCGACCCACTTTGGAATAGTCGACGTTTCTCTACCCGAAACAATCCAATGTTTTATTGAGCCTCTCTTTTATGTATCTCAATTTATATGTGATTTTTATACTTGAACGTTCTTCATTTCAAACTTTTAAACTCGTTTCGCACGTCATCGCAACCAAAAAACAATAATAACTCTCGTGAACAAACTAAATTTATACCCCTTTACGCAATCATATGTGTTATGCTTGTTGAATACATGATGGAAACTCATGCTTTATGTGAACTTTACATGATACATGAACACTTACTTGTTTTTACATGCAAAAACCTTGTTTTAAAATTATGACCAAGTCTCATACATTCCTTCTCTTTCCATCCTTAGATGTCGTCCAGCGGTGCATCAAAGAGAACCAAGTCAAAGAAGGGTTCGACTTCCAAAACCATGTCACAAAAGGATTGCATGAGATTCATGGCCAAACAATTTTCTAAGGTCCTACCCGACGTTGTTAGCAAGATTCAGACAAACACCGATTCACCGCATGGCTCTGTCGACTCAAAGGCAGACAAACCCAAATCGACCTTCCGGTTTAAGCTATTTATGGCTTGTAGACCCTTAGAGTTTACTGGCAAAGATGGCGCTACCGCCATGATGAACTGGATCGATGCAATCGAGCTTACCTTCCTGCAAAGTGGCTGCCCTGATGAACTAAGAACCTTGAATGCCACTGGGGTATTTCGTGAAAAGGCACTCGAATGGTGGACGACGGAACGCAACAAAAAGGGAAACGAGGTTGCACATGCTATGCCTTGGGATGATTTCAAACAACTTATGAAAGACCACTTCTGTCCTCCCCACGAACTCCAAAAATTGGAGAATGAATTTTGGAGCCTTACTCAGAAAGGGAGTGACATGGATGGCCTGATCACGTGCTTTAAACAACTCAGTGTCCTCTGTCCTGGACAAGTTGAGACCGTCCCCAAGAAAATAGCCAAATTCGTTCATTGTGTTGCACCTTCCTTGACTAATCACCTTGCCTCCGCCAACCCCCAAACCATTGAAGATGCTTTTCGTATAGCCACTGAACTTAACAACAACTGCGTTCTTCATGGAACCTTTGACAAGATTTCAATGAAGAGTGCACGCCAAGCTACCACTGACACTACTACTGATGAGACCTTACCCTCCCGATCATCCAGGAGAAACCAGGGCAGGAAGCGGAAGGCTTCGAGCCAAAATTATGCGGCCGTCACTCCGCCAAACCCACAACCCCTACAAGCCATACCTGCTAATGCCAACGAGGAAAATCCGCGCAGAAATTACATTGGAACGCTACCCAAGTGTGATAAATGCCAATATCATCACCCTCCAAACGCTCGTTGTCGAAAGTGCGACAGGTGTGGCCGAAATGGGCATACTTCTCCATACTGCCGCATCTCACCACAGGCCTATCGAAACCAAGCCATTCTGGCTCCAAATCAAGTCGCCCCTGTGCGAGCATGCTTCACGTGTGGTGATACCAACCATATGGCCAACGCCTGCCCTCAGCGATACCAACCGCAACAGCCTCGACAGCAACAACCGCAGTCACAGCAACAGCCACAGCAACAGCAGCAGGCTCTTCAACCCGCTCGAGGACGAGCTTTTCTTCTCACTACTGCTCAGGCTCAAAACGCGAACGACGTCACTACTGGTACGTTTCTTGTTAACCATGTTTATGCTTCATGCCTATTTGATATTGGAGCCGATAAAAGTTTTGTATCATTAGAATTCGAGTCTCTGCTCAAGTGTAAACGCTCTAAGTTGCCAAAATCTTTCGCTGTCGAAGTCGCTAATGGTAAAACCATCGCTGTTGATTCCATCCTCTCCAATTTTTCTTTAATCCTTAACGACCATACGTTTTCAATCGACCTCATACCTATGCAAATGGGTAGTTTCGACGTCATAGTAGGTATGGACTGGCTTAGGCGAGTTCGTGCTGAAGTTGTCTGTTCTGAAGAGTTTATACGCCTGCCTCTTCCAAACGGTGATTCCCTACACGTCTATAGTGAAAAGCCTTCTCAAGGCCTTAAGCTTATGTCGTGTATCAAAGCAAACAAATGCTTACGCAAGGGTACCTTCGCCTTTCTCGCCCACATTGTGGAAAAGAGGGACAAAGGCCCAAGCATAAGCAACGTTCCCGTTGTACGTGACTTCCCGGATGTGTTTCCCGACGATCTTCCTGGTCCGCCTCCTGCTCGTTCTATCGACTTTCGCATCGATTTGGTGCCTGGCGCAACGCCCGTCGCTAAATCACCTTACCGTTTAGCACCCTCTGAGATGCAAGAGCTCTCAAGCCAACTTCAAGAGCTTCTTGATAAAGGCTTTATACGCCCTAGTACTTCTCCTTGGGGCGCTCCTGTTTTATTCGTAAAAAAGAAAGATGGGTCATTTCGAATGTGTATTGACTATCGTGAACTCAACAAGCTTACTATCAAGAACCGATACCCTCTTCCGCGCATCGATGACCTCTTCGACCAGTTGCAAGGCGCGACCTGCTTTTCAAAAATCGACCTTCGTTCTGGGTATCATCAACTTCGAGTTCTCGAAGAAGATGTGCCTAAAACCGCCTTCCGTACACGTTATGGTCACTACGAATTCGTGGTCATGCCCTTTGGTTTGACCAATGCACCTGCTGTATTCATGGACTTGATGCATCGAGTGTGCAAGGCATATTTGGACCATTTCGTAATCGTTTTCATTGACGATATTCTCATCTATTCCAAGACGCGAGAAGAGCATAAACAACATTTACGTCTTATCCTCGAACTTCTTCGTGCTGAACGTCTATACGCCAAATTCTCCAAGTGTGAATTTTGGTTAAAAGAGGTTCAATTCCTTGGTCACACCGTCAACGAACTCGGTATTCACGTTGACCCCGCTAAAATTGAAGCTGTGAAGAATTGGGTCACACCTAAATCTCCATCCGAAATTCGTTCGTTCCTTGGTCTTGCTGGTTACTATCGTCGCTTCATCTCCAACTTTTCGAAGATCGCCGTCCCTTTGACCTCCTTGACTCAAAAGGATAACCCTTTTGTTTGGGGTCCCGAGCAAGAGGAGTCGTTTCAAACGCTCAAGGACATGCTATGCCATGCTCCTATCCTCACACTTCCTGATGGAAACGACGACTTCGTCGTATATTGCGATGCTTCTCGCCTTGGTCTTGGTTGTGTGCTCATGCAACGAGACAAGGTCATCGCCTATGCGTCAAGACAGCTCAAAATACATGAGAAGAACTATATTACTCACGACCTTGAACTTGGGGCAGTTGTTTTTGCGTTGAAGATTTGGCGACACTACCTTTATGGTACTAAGTGTGTGGTCTTCACCGACCATAGGAGCCTTCAACACATCTTCGATCAAAAAGAACTAAACATGCGTCAACGTCGTTGGGTGGAACTATTAAACGATTATGACTGCGAGATCAAATACCACCCAGGTAAAGCAAACGTAGTAGCAGACGCTCTCAGCCGTAAAACTCATGTCAAAAGTATCCGTTGTTTCCAACTCGTCCATGATCTTCAGAATCGCATACGTGAAGCCCAATATTCATCTGTTAATGAGGGTAACCTCTACAACGAGATGGTATTTTGTACTACCTCGATCGTATCTGGATTCCTAATCGCAATAACCTTCGCAAGTTCCTGATGAAAGAGGCGCATAACACGAAGTATTCTGTTCACCCTGGTGCCGACAAGATGTACGATGATATGCGTACGTCCTATTGGTGGCCTGGAATGAAGAAGGATATAGCCACTTTCGTCTCGAAATGTCTCACGTGTTCGAAGGTGAAAGCCGAACATCAACGTCCCTCTGGCTTACTTGAACAACCAAGAATTCCTGTCTGGAAATGGGAGAGCATTTCCATGGATTTTATCACTAAGCTTCCCCGCACTTCTTCTGGCCATGACAGTATCTGGGTGATCGTTGATCGATTAACCAAGTCGGCTCATTTTCTCCCCATCCGGGAAGATTTCAAAGTCGCTAAATTGGCTCAAATCTACACTGATGAGATCATCTGCCTCCATGGTATTCCCGTTGACATCATTTCTGACCGCGACGCTCGTTTTACGTCTCGCCTTTGGCAAACTTTTCAATCTGCTATGGGTACTGAACTTAACCTTAGTACTGCTTTCCATCCTCAGACAGACGGTCAAACCGAGCGTACTATCCAAACCTTAGAAGATATGCTTCGTTCATGCGTAATAGATTTTGGTGGCAACTGGGATAGACACTTACCCTTGGTCGAATTCTCGTATAATAACAGTTATCACACGACTATTAAAATGGCACCTTTTGAAGCATTGTATGGTCGCAAGTGTCGTTCGCCTATTTGTTGGCACGAGATTGGTGACGCTCAAATCACTGGTCCCGAACTCATACAAGAGGCAACGGACAAGATTTTACAGGTCCGAGACAACTTACTAAAAGCTAGGCACCGACAAAAGATCTACGCCGATGAGGATCGCAAACCAATGGAATTCGAGGTAGGTGACTTCGTGCTTCTCAAGGTTTCCCCTTGGAAGGGCGTGGTTCGATTTGGCAAGAAAGGGAAACTCGCACCTCGCTACGTTGGTCCTTTCAAAATTCTCAAAAGGATTGGCAATGTTGCGTATAAACTAGACCTGCCTGAAGAACTCAACAATGTACACCCTGTCTTCCACGTATCCAACTTGAAGAGGTGTCTAGCTGACGAAGGACTACACGTCCCTCTCGAAGATTTACAAGTCAACGAAACACTTCATTTTGTGGAAAAACCGGTTGAAATCATGGACCGAGGAGCCAAGGAATTAAAGCGCAGTCGAATTCCTATCGTCAAAGTTCGATGGGAAGGAAAGCGTGGCGCTGAATTTACTTGGGAACTCGAAAGTGATATGAAGGAGAAGTATCCACATCTCTTCCCTAAGTCTTCCTCAATTTCGGGATGAAATTCCCTAAAGGAGGGGAGACTGTAACGCCCGGCTTATTTGCACTTTCCTTTTATTTCAAGTGTTGTTCGTATTTTCTACTTTGGAAACTTTGTATTCTTGTAATCGTTCTTTCTTTGTAACCGTTGTAAAATCCGAGACTTGGATCATGAATGAAACTCGTATTTTGTTAATTACATGTTACACATACTTTATACATGCTCAAACATTCAACTTCGTGGAACGATTGATGCTTATTCGTAATTCTTGAAAACTATGTGCTAAACTTGTAAATACATGAAACTTATGCATGAAACGTGTTTCGATCATAAACGATACTTGAATACAACCTTCATATGTATAATTATACTTAGTTATACTTCCCATACTCAAATGTACCTCAAAATATGCTTTTATGGCAAGAATGGTCCTTAAATGCCCTAAAATCATCAAAATAACAACTTCAGGGGCTAAAAGTGTAAACTTTTGAAACTTGTGTCTGATAAGCCACCCCCGGGTGGCCCGCTTTGACTTACTGGATATCTAATGCGGGCCGCATGGCCCTCATGTCTGCAGAAACTCGTTCAGTTCGCGACCAGATGCGATTTTGAGCGGGATTTCCTTTGTTTTGACCAAGTTTTGCACCAATTATTACCCCAAAACAACCCTAAACACTTCCCTATATATACCACATGTTCCCCAAGCACTTGACCACTTTCACCACTCTCTAAACCTCACAAATACACTCTCTAAACTCTTGCAAAGCTGCATTTTCGGGCAGATTCTTACCCTCACACTAAAAAGGGTATAACTTGCTCATTTCTCAACCAAATCACTTGATTCTTCTTCCTACTTGTTTGTATAACCATGGGGTTTGATTCCTTGACTTCTCCTTGGAGAAATCAGACCTGGAATTGCCCTGAAATGGTCCAAGAACTTTCTGTTTTGTTTCAAGTTTCTTAAACTACAAAGCAAGCTTGTGTTCTCATGCTTCTAGTCCATAACATGACTAATGAAGTTAAACCAAGATTGATTTACACTTAATAGGAGTGTCTAAACACTCTAAACTTTCTGTTTTAATCAAGCTAATAGCTTGAAAGTGATGCCAAGTCTTGAACTTGAAGATAGTGTGACTACTTGGCTAGCATAGGCTAACCAACATAACAAGTCCACACATCACTTGATGTTTTGCTTAGATTAGTTGTATTACTTCTTGTACATATCCATGAGGTTCCTAAATGGAAGGTTCGCCTTCCTACCTCCTACATGACATATATGTTAATATGTAACTCGAGGTACCTAAATGGGAGCTTGTTCTTCCTACCACATGTATGATTTCTATGACACTTTGAGGTGCCTAAATGAAGATCTTAATCTTCTACCTCTTACATGAAATATCTGACTAAATAATATGTAATACATAACCTAGAAACTATATTTATTCATTCGAACCTTTAATATTGAACTTGTGTTTATATGTTAAAGTAGTAGAATATCATCTAAAACCTAAAACACCAAGTATGATTCTAATGGGCATATTACCCATGAAAACATTCTAACCATATTGGTTACATAGTGTCATACAAGGGTTACTAAGTTAAAGATGATTATTTTCGTATCATATTTTATTCTACTTTATGTTATGTTAAAACTCCAAATTCATAATCTTCCGTTGAACGCCAAACTCACACACCTATGTTTCCTCGTGTAGAAGGACTAGGTGCTCCAACTTAATCCATCCACCAACTCACTCGCGGGATTCAAGTCGGAAAGCTTGTGAACCGTGAGTATACTCGCAACCCCTTTTTATGTTTACCACTTTTTGGGGTGTAACATGTTTACTTATCAAAACTTACACATGAACATTTTGCTTAAACACATGAACATTCCTATAACATGCTTGTATACGTGATGGCTTGATACTGTAAACTTGGGTGAAACTTATGTGTTGAACTTATCATTAACTTCGTACGAGCCAATCCTTGACATATGTAGCGCTATAGGATTAACGACCCGCCACCCGTAACTCGTGGTAATGTCATGAGCATGTTGCGTTTCTTTGGTTTGATATGTTAGACACATGCCAAATTTATTGTTTATCTTGAATCACATGCTTGCTATGAGGAATTGTTCGAAACTTATCTTTTGCTATGTATGTACCAAACTTGTATACTCGCCATTACTTTTGCATTGAATTGTATTTTAAACATGTTACAGGTTGATGATGATGATGCTATGAAAAGAAGTAGCGTTGATGCCTAGATACACATATAGACGTTTAGGTTTAATATGTCGTAGCAACTTTGCTTTTGTTGTTATGTATTTCTTTTAAACTTATTGTTATTTGAGTTTATGTAATGTTGACAATTTGAAGCTATGAAATGAAATGAGAATTATCTAATTATCGTCACAAATAGTGTTATGATGTCTCGAGCAATCTTCACACTTCGTCTCATCCCGATGTTTCCGCCATTGGTTGGGGTGTGACAAATACTATAACCCGACTACTTAGGACTGTATCCTTGCTGACTCAGACTACTTAGCCGAGGGTAACGTCACCTTCAAAAGAGGGGCCTACCATAATTTGCATTAATAACTTAATTAATTATCTTTCAATAATCCAACCCTTTAGGATTGTATCCTTGCTGACTCAAACTACTGGGTTGAGGGTAACGTCACTTCAAAAGAAGGGCCTACTACAATAACTAAGATAATCTCTTAAATATTGCAAAAGTGCGGAAATAATCAAAGGTTACACTATACACGAGTCGGAACCAAGTGATTCATCTTGTCTATCTGTTTTTATTTTTATTTTCAGCATTTTAGTTAGTTTTTATTTTTCTAGTTTAAAACCTTTTTCTAACTTTTTGATTTGATTAGACGTTGAGGATAAACCGGTACTAAAAGCTCTTGTGTCCTTGGACGACCTCGGTATCTTACCAACACTATACTACGCTCACGATGGGTGCAATTGCCCATATGTGTGTTTAGTGTTAGTAAATATCGTGTTTTATAAATTTAAAACTTGGCTAAAAAAAGTGTAAAAGGGCTTAAAATATACTTAAACTTATATATACACTTCACACGCATCAAGTTTTTTGGCGCCGTTACTGGGGACACAAGGATTTTAAGAAAGCTTAAAATCGACGGCCTAATCAGTTTTTCAAAACCTTTTTAAAACGCGCGCACATTTGTCTGCATTTTAGTTTAGTTTTGCATTTACAGTAGGTTGAACACGGGCCGTGCTCACTGAACACGGTGCCGTGCTGCATATTTTTCACAAAACACCCAGATACAGAGCTTGAACACGGGGTCGTGCTCACTGAACACGCCCCCGTGCTCAACGAAATCAGTAACTTTAATTAAAACGCCCAGATACAGATTCTGTACACGGGGCTGTGCTCACTGAACACGGGGCCGTGTCCAGCCTCTGTTTCCGTTTTTATTTTTGTTTTCTGATCTCGAGACTTGGTTGTGGTCTACTGAGTAATTCTCATGGATCAATACTCAGGAGGTTACAACTACACCTATGAGGAGGATGATTATAGGAGTAACTATTGCACTAATTGTAGTAATCTGCACTCGGTTCAATATAGTCACTCATATCAACCATCCAATTCATACACCTATTATGAGGAGCCCAGGTACGAGCCATCAACTTCATACACATCCTATGAAGACCAAAGGTATGAACCTCCTCCCTCATACTCATATTTTGATGAACCAAGGTATGAGCCTTCATACTCATACTTTGAGGAATCAAGATATGAGCCACCACCTTCGTATGCTTATTATGAGGAACCATGGCGTGAACAACCCACCTCATACGAGTATTATGAAGAACAAAATTACAACCCTTATCCATCATATGCTTACAATGAAGAACAATGGTGTGAACCATCTACTTCATATGGGTATTATGAGGAACAAAGGATCAAACAACCGGATTCAAGCTTTGAAAATCCCGATCCTTTTTCTATAACCGAAGTGACCGATAGGATATTAGAACACCTTAGAGTTATCGATCGCTATATAAAAGAATCTCGCGCAAGGGAAGAGGAGTCCCGCGCAAGAGAAGAATTAAATAAAGAAGAGATAACCAAAATTGTAAAAATGGAAGAACAAATAAGTGAAGAACCAACACATGAGTTAAACAACGAAAAAGGTGAGTCCGACAACATTAGAATTCAAGAAGAGTCTAATTTTGAAGAAATTAATCTCTTGTCACCTTCTTTTGAAAATCATTGTTTAGTTCCCACTTATGCTAAGTTTTTAAAAGAGTTAAACACTAACACTAAAATTGACGAAACGGTAAGTGTTAAGTTAACTATTGATCAAATCTCGCTAATAAAAGAAGACCCATTTGAAATTAACATTACACCGGTTCCATGTTTCTTTCAAAATTCGTTTATTAGTAATGTCACAATTGATAAAGATCTTTGTGTTAACATAATGCCTAATTACATTTTCAAAAAATTAAGTATTAGTGATTTTTCTCCTCTTCAAATACCCATTTTTCTATCCAATCGAAAGGTAATAAAATCAATCGGTGTAGTTGAGGATGTCTTGGTTCAAACAAATCAAATGGTAGTTCCCACCGACTTTGTCATCCTCGATGACACTCCTCTAGTGTTGGGACGGCCATTTGTAAAAACTCACGAAGCCTTGAAAAACCGGAAGTTCAACAATCTACCTCTTCAATTAGGGGCATTTAAAAGAAGTGTCGATCTTGAGCGGTCAATGAAATATCCATTCGGCAATAATGACCCCCTAATTGAAGATGAAGATGAACCACCCAATACAAGTAAAAAGATTGACCACTTTGTTGAAGAAGACGTCGCCATAGAACAAACTTTTAAAGTTCTTGATCAAAATGAGCAACCAAATAAGGAGTCTCCTAAAGACCCACCTCTTGAGCTCAAAGAACTTCCAAAAGGTTTGGAATATGATTTTCTAGACAAAGATGGTAAATTACCTGTAATTATTTCGTCTAAATTAGATAGTTTAGAAAAAGAAAAATTAATTAGTCTTTTGAAAAAACACAAAAATGCGATCGCTTGGAAGCTGGTAGATATTAAAGGAATAAGTCCTTCCATGTGCATGCACAAAATTTTAATGAATGATGCCTACAAATCGGTAATACAACCACAACGTCGAGTAAATCCAAATGTTCAAGAAGTGGTTAAAAACGAAGTCATCAAATTACTTGAAGCCGGACTTATCTATCCTATCTCTGATAGTCCTTGGGTAAGTCCCGTCCAAGTAGTTCCAAAGAAAGGAGGTATGACAGTGATAACTAACGAAAAAAATGAATTAATACCCACAAGAACCGTCACAGGATGGAGAGTATGTATAGACTATAGACGATTAAATGAGGCAACAAGGAAAGATCACTTTCCTTTGCCCTTCATTGATCAAATGTTTGAAAGATTATCCGGTCATAAATTTTACTGTTTCTTGGATGGTTTTTCAGGTTACTTTCAAATCCCGATAGCACCCGAAGACCAAGAAAAGACAACTTTCACATGTCCCTATGGAACTTTTGCTTATCGACGCATGCCGTTTGGTCTATGTAATGCCCCCGCAACATTCCAACGTTGCATGGTAGCCATCTTCCATGACATGATAGAAAAGACAATGGAAGTCTTCATGGACGACTTTTCTATCTTTGGGGATTCATATGACCAATGCCTCAATAACCTTGAACGAATGCTATCCCGATGTGAGGAAACTAACCTTGCCCTTAACTGGGAAAAATGCCATTTCATGGTAACAGAGGGAATAGTGTTCGGTCACAAAATCTCGAGCGAAGAAATGGAGGTGGATCGAGCCAAGATTGACACCATTTCTAGATTACCACCTCCATCCTCCGTTAGAGCTATCAGAAGCTTCCTAGGGCATGTCGGATTTTATAGGCGGTTTATCAAAGACTTTTCTAAAATCTCAAGGCCTCTAACAAAATTACTTGAAAAAGATGCTCCTTTCATCTTTGACAAGGATTGCAATCAAGCATTTCTAACCCTAAAGGAAATGTTAGTCAATGCACCTATCATGATAGCGCCTGATTGGAAATTTCCTTTCGAAATCATGTGTGATGCGAGTAACTTTGCAGTTGGAGCTGTCTTGGGATAAAGAAAAGAAAAGCATTTCCACCCAATTTATTATGCTAGTAAAACACTTAATGATGCACAAGAAAATTACACAACAACTGAAAAATAATTACTAGCTGTGGTATTTGCTTTTGATAAATTTCGTTCTTATCTTCTTCTTTCTAAAACTATAGTCTATACAGATCATGCAGCCATTCGATATCTCTTCAAAAAGCAAGACGCAAAACCACGTTTGATTCGGTGGATTCTACTCCTTCAAGAATTTGATATTGAAATCAAAGACAAAAGAGGAGCAGAAAATACCGCAACAGATCATCTTTCATGCTTAGAAGACCCAGCTTTGGAGGCAACCAGGGACGAACAAATCAACGAAAAATTTCCGACTGAGTCCCTAGAAATGGTGGAATACAAAGAAGAACCTTGGTACGCCGACTATGCTAACTACCTAGCTGGCGGTATAGTCGCAAAAGGTTGGCCACATCATCAAAGAAAAAAATTCTTTGCCAATGTGAAACACTATTTTTGGGAAGATCCATATCTTTTCAAAATGTGTGCCGACCAACTCATCCGACGATGCGTCCATGGTAGCGAAGCACGAAGAATTCTCCGTCATTGTCATGAAGGTCCATACGGAGGGCATCATGGTGCCGCTAGTACCGCACGAAAGGTATTTGATTCAGGATTTTATTGGCCAACCATTTACAAAGATCCCCAAAGTCTTGTCAAGACTTGTGATGCGTGCCAAAGAACAGGTAATATTTCTTCAAAAAACGAAATGCCACAAAATGGCATTCTTGTTTGTGAGATTTTTGACGTGTGGGGACTCGACTTTATGGGACCTTTCCCACCATCAAAAGGAAACAAATATATACTTGTGGCAGTAGACTACTTGTCTAAATGGGCCGAGGCCGAGGCACTTCCAACAAATGATGGAAGAGTCGTGGTAAGATTTCTGAAAAAAAATTATTCTCTCGTTTTGGCACACCTAAAGCATTAATAAGTGATAGAGGTACCCATTTTTGCAACCATCAACTTGAAATTTTTTTAACTAGATATGGGGTCTATCACCACATCTCAACAGCATATCACCCTCAACCAAACGGACAAGCCGAAGTGACTAATAGAGGTTTAAAACGAATACTTGAAAAAACCGTAGGGTTAAATAAAAAGGAATGGGCAGATAAATTAGATGATGCTTTATGGGCTTTTCGAACTGCTTATAAAACAACAATAGGTACAACCCCATATAAGCTAGTCTATGGAAAAAGCTGTCACTTGCCAGTAGAAATTGCACACAAAGCCTACTGGGCAATTAAAAATGTAAACTTAGATTTAGAGTTTGCTGGAAAAAATCGATTTTGTCAATTAACTGAATTAGACGAGCTTAGGAATTATGCATACTCAAACTCCGAAATTTACTAGGAAAGAATGAAAAACTAACATGACAAACATATTAAACCTAATGAATTTCGAGTGGGAGATCTAGTTCTTTTGTTTAATTCACGACTTCGCTTATTTCCTGGTAAATTAAAGTCTAGGTGGTCAGGACCTTTTTCCATCACCCATATTTTCCCACACGGTGCAATAGAAATTAAATCTCGGAATGGACCCCCATTCAAAGTCAATGGCCAACGGCTGAAACTCTATCAAGGATTCATTGAGGATGAAGAGGAGGACATCTCGCTTCAAACGGTTGAAGAATGAAAACATCATCATCATACCTGGTAAGTTACGAACGATAAGGACGACATCTAAATCGGTAAGTCTTCTAACCAAACTTTTTGGGAAACAACGGGCACTCACACGAGCACTGAATTTTTTTTTTCAAAACTTTGCTCGGCACGAGGCCGTGTCCGCGCTACTGTCGGGATATATTCCCCTTTTCATAACAAGTTACTTCATTCCACACGCCCCGTTTCCCCGAAAACGCTCTGGTTCCAGGCGATTTTCCGTAGATTTTCAACGTCTCCTATCATTCTAACAACATCAAGGTATGATTTTATCACTATTATTAGTTAGATTAGGCATTTGCATGTAGTTAAAACACCAAAAATTTGGGGAAAAATCTAGGGTTCTTGAAGTTCATCCGGATCGAACCTCAAATTTTTGTTTAGATCTGTTAGCATTTAGTTAGATTAGTGTTATAGGAAGTAAAGCCACTTGTATTGTTCAAAGATTCGCCCGATTTCTCACAAAACCCCAAACCCTTGTTTTTGAACCGAAAAAGATAAAATTGAATGGGTAAACGGGTTGTTTTGGGAAAAACGGCACTTGGGGTTTCATTTTCGGGGGAAACCGCACCTATTGGACAAAAAAATTTCAAGTTTTCGAAACCGGGTTGAAAAATGATATTTTTGTGTAACAGACGCCTGGACACGGGGCCGTGTCCGCTGAACACGGGGTCGTGTCCAGCCCACTGTTTGCAGTTTTGTCCGAAAATTCTAATGTTTCGTGCTAACTTTTGGTGTATTCTTTCAGATGTCTAGGAAGTTCACGAGGTTTAACGCAAATGAGCTCGATGCTAGGGCTAGATACGAAGTACTTCAAATAAGACCGGAGGAATACCCAAGGCAAGCATGCACGGATTTGTTGGCATTGGTAAACCAACTCGACCGCTTCAACAACCTGGTCACATGGCCATTAAGACTCGCTTTAACAGCTAGACTTCGTTCTGTCCACGAATGCACTTTGGAATTCTATAGCACCTTCACATTCAACTCAAGGTGCGACCCATTCGACAATGATGGGGTAGCATTCAGATGTGGTGGAACTAGGTATTCGATCTTTATGGCACAATTTGGGTCGATTGTCGGGTTGTATGCGGAAGAAGATGCAGGCAACGAGGAAAATACTGGAGGGATGCGAGAAATAGATGAGAACGATCGCCAATCCGCGTGGGCTCTACCGATACATCCATAGGCTCCTCGGCTATTCTCTTAGCCAAAGGCATGATAGCGGTGGCGTCGTTGGGTTAAGAGATCTTGTTGTCCTCCACTGTATCCATAACCGCAGGCACCTCGATGTCCCTTTCCTCATGCTCCGAAACATGCATCTGAACCGCCTTGCTTCTGCACCAACCCCTATCTTCTTTGGGGGATGGGTGTACCGTCTCTTCAAGCACTTCACCAACATACCTAGGTCATTCGGGAGGAGCCCATGGTCAGGTAGGGTAGATATACACATATGCCGCTCAATGAACCTAATCTATGAGGCTGAAGACGGGACGGTGAGCTTCCAAAGGATGCAAGGGCATGCATGGAACCCGCAGGAGGCACTTGTCCTTCACGCTCCACAACATCATCAGTACCAGTACCAGCCCCATAGTGATCCAGGCTAGTCGTCCTCTGGAGGCGGTTTTCCTAACTTCCAAAGTTTACATGATTTATTGCAGGAAAACCTCATGTGCACCAGGAAGACCTACAATATGGCAAGCAACACGTACAACCGGGTTGGGGCGATCGAGAGAAACATATCCGATATCCAAGATGATATTGGAAATATCCGGGAGTACATTGCTGGGCATGGTGGAGATGATGATGATGAGGACGAGGACATGGATTAGGCGGGATGAGCGGAGGAAGAAGCGGTTGGTTGGAGATTCCCTAGGTTAACCTTTAATCTTGAACAATTTAAGGCCTGCGTGCCGAGTGTTGAACAATTTACTTTCTTTTAATTTTCTGCACTTATTTTTCCTTTTCCTTTTTAACTTTGTGGACATGGATGTTGAACTTGGTAAAATTAGGATGTTTGCTATGGTGTGGTATAGTGTTTATTGATTAAGCAGGTACATACGAGGCTTAGAGTACTAAGCATTAGTACTACTAAAGCCGGGACAGGAAGACCGAAGAAAGAAACCCGTTTTTCAACCTTGCAGATTGTCCACACGGGGCCGTGTCCAGCCGACACGCCCCCGTGCACTCCCCCGAACCTGCTGTTTGTTTTAAATCTGCAGACTTTGACAGACACGGGGTCGTGCCCAGCCAACACGCCCCCGTGTCCACCTTCTGTAAGTTTTCGTTACTGGCACCTGAACACGGGGTCGTGTCCAACGAACACGGGCCGTGTCCAGCGCCCAGTAACACAAAATTTTTGCTTTTTCACACCTTTTTACACATTAAATCAACCTAAAAACTTATTTTTGGACACATTGGGGACAATGTGTAATTTAAGTGTGGGGGGGGGGGGGATGCTAAAACCTTGAATCTTGCAAGTCCTAAATACAAGCCTTACACAAAACTCTATTGGAACCGCTAATCACCCCAAAATTTTTCAAATTTTTTTTTACTTGTCTAGGTTTAACTTGGGAATTTCAAAGTTCTAAAAAGGTTATATTTTTACAAATTTACAACAGATAGCGTCGTGATAAAAAGAACCAACATAAGAAAATTATGAAAAGGCATGGCAAACATAGTTAAAATTTGATTATATATACTTGATCACATAAAAACCCATTCCCACAAAAGTGAGTTTTGAGCCTTTATTGAGCATACAAATATATATCTTTAAATTAAATGCTCATTTTTCGTTTCTTGTGTGAATAGCCGCTTGGTTCTTACGACTCTAGAACTTGCCATGACGATACATTCCCGGTCCTTACCAACTTAAACCCGAGTAAGTAAATGATGGAGGCATTAGGACTAACCCTTTTTATTTCTACACCATTATTTTTCTTTATTTTATCACCTACCCAAAATCCCCCTAGTTAGCCCCTTTGAGCCTAAACCTTTTCATTTCTTAATCCAAACCAAACACCCTTTCACCCACCAAAACCTTTTTATTTTTAACCCTTTGTTTTAGTAACAAGTTTGGTTTTTCATATGACTTTTAAAAAAAATGTTGATGATGAAGCAAAAAAGAAAAAAAATAAACAAACAAGTTCATCAAAAATAACTTTGTTTGAATAATAGCTTCATCAAAATAAACGTTACAAGAATAAAAAGTCTTACGAAAACCGACCCTTGTTACGTTTTTCGCCCTTTCTACTAACCACTAACCCAACCACCTACCTTTAACCCAAGCCTAACCCTTCACCCAAAAAGTCCTCTTAATATTTACAAATGTATATAGTTAAAAAGGAGGAGGATTGATTGCTTGGCAAGCTTATGGTAGAAGTAAGTTCCATGCCGCTCTCGAGTGATTCACTAAAATACATCGTGAGGTATGTGAACTTGTATATAAATAAAATTTTAAAGAGGCATGTTATGCCCTAATAAGTAATTTATCTTATGAAAAGTTTTAAATAAATCATGACGAATAGGATTGTAAATAAATAAAAATAAAACTAAATAAAGAATCTTGGAAATCCCGACACTCTATGACAAGCCCAAAAACCTTCTCTTCTACCCATTCCATTTGGGAGTGTAAAGCCACATTATAAAGAGTTTTGCTTGAGGACAAGCAAAGATTCAAGTGTGGGGGTATTTGATGTGTGCAAAATGCAACATATAAATTACATCAATTGTGGCATAAAACTAACCCTTTTTTAGTACTAATGTTGGAAAAAGTGTGCTTTTGTCTTCCTTTTGTATTTTCAGGATTAAATGAGCTCAAATTAACAAAAGAAGCAAAAAGACAGCAAAATCTAACATAAATACAAGAAAAGGAACAAACGTGACATGCCTGACCCCACGACAGCATCTTCCCAAGCAAAACAAGAAGACAGAAGACTGAACACGCCCCGTGCTCAGCCAGCACGGGGGCGTGCCCAAGTGTCAGCAAAAAAGACAAAGTGGTAGAAGCTTCTATTGCCTACCACGGGGCCGTGCTCAGCGGACACGGGGTCGTGGTCAACTATAAGATTCGCAGAATCTAGGCAAATCTTGATAGTACAGATATGCTTCTACACACGGGGTCGTGCCCAGCGGACACAGGGCCGTGGTCAACTAATAAAGACAAGAGCAATTAATGAAGAAAGAGAAGGATGTGGACACGGGGCCGTGCCCACTGGACACGGGGCCATGCCCGAGCTTCTGTTCAGCCTATAAATAGGAGTGCTTGGCTCAAGCTCAAACCATCCCTTGGCACACCACCTCTCTCACACTTCACCCACTACCCACCACCATTATAACACCATCATCCACCACCATCATCCATTGTCCATCATAGAGTGTGTGAGTCGTCTCGGGATCCAAGATTGATCGTAAGAGTTCTTAACAATCAAGGCCATGTTTGCCTAAGTCTCTTACATCACTTGGTGAAGACAAAGTGTCTAGTGTAATACTTTTTTATTTTTAATCTTTTCACACTTTTTAATTGGTTATGTATTAATGACTTTAATAACTAGTTTCTTATGTTGAAGGTGATTCTTCCTTATCGTTTGTCCGTGGTGTCTTGGCATTATTTTACTGTCTATATAAAATAAAAGATTTTCACCATTCATATCTCCACGGTCTATATGGAGGTATGTTGGCTACCTGGTCGGGGGTTAAGGGAACGGTTTGGTAAGAGTCTTGCCGTTGTTCAGCGTTTAGAGATCCTGCAAGGGACCTGGGTCAAATTTAGTAGGACCTCCTTCAATACTTAACAGTATTGGATGGCGGGGGTCCAAACTCTTTGATCCCCTCATAAGTTAAACTACAATTAATACTATAACCCGACTACTTAGGACTGTATCCTTGCTGACTCAGACTACTTAGCCGAGGGTAACGTCACCTTCAAAAGAGGGGCCTACCATAATTTGCATTAATAACTTAATTAATTATCTTTCAATAATCCGACCCTTTAGGATTGTATCCTTGCTGACTCAAACTACTGGGTTGAGGGTAACGTCACCTTCAAAAGAGGGGCCTACTACAATAACTAAGATAATCTCTTAAATAGTGCAAAAGTGCGGAAATAATCAAAGGTTACACTATACACGAGTCGGAACCAAGTGATTCATCTTGTCTATCTGTTTTTATTTTTATTTTTATTTTCAGCATTTTAGTTAGTTTTTATTTTTCTAGTTTAAAACCTTTTTTCTAACTTTTTGATTTGATTAGACGTTGAGGATAAACCGGTACTAAAAGCTCTTGTGTCCTTGGACGACCTTGGTATCTTACCAACACTATACTACCCTCACGATGGGTGCACTTGCCCATATGTGTGTTTAGTGTTAGTAAATATCGTGTTTTATAAATTTAAAACTTGGCTAAAAAAAGTGTAAAAGGGCTTAAAATATACTTAAACTTATATATACACTTCACACGCATCAAGGCGCGAGCTTTCCTCTCTTGCCGAATCGGACCACACCCTTCCAAGGTGAAACCTTTAGGAGTACGTAGTCACCAACGTCAAATTCAAGGGGCTTGCGTCGTCTATCGGCGTAACTTTTCTGACGACTCCGAGCTTTCAGCAGATTGTCTTGAATTTGGAGGATTTTGTAAGTCGTTTCTTGCAAAAGCTCAGGACCGGTTAATTGCGAGTGACCGATCTCGTGCCACACAATAGGCGATCGACATCTTCTTCCATACAGTGCCCTAAATGGTGCCATTTGAATATTGGCATGATAACTGTTATTGTACGAGAATTCGACTAAAGGTAAGTATGCGTCCCAATTACCACCGAAATCTATGACACACGAACGGAGTGTGTCTTCAAGGGTGCGAATCGTTCTCTCAGTCTGACCGTTGATTTGCGGGTGGAATGCGGTACTTAGATTGAGCGTAGTACCGAGAGCCGTTTGAAACGTCTCCCACAGTCGCGAGGTAAACCGAGCATCACGGTTAGAGATGATGTCGCAAGGCGTCCCATGTCGATAAATGATCTCATCGGTGTAGATTCGGGCTAATCTTTCTACCTTGTAGTCTTCCCGTATCGGTAGGAAGTGAGCAGATTTAGTCAGACGGTCAACGATAACTCAGATGCTGTCGTGACCTGATGGCGTGCGCGGAAGTTTCGTTATAAAGTCCATAGCTATGCTTTCCCACTTCCACATAGGGATTGGGGGTTGTTCAAGCAAGCCAGAGGGCCTTTGATGTTCAGCCTTGACTCTCGAGCAGGTCAGGCACTTCCCAACGTATAGAGCGATATCCCTCTTCATGCCCGGCCACCAGTACTTGTAGCGAAGGTCCTGGTACATCTTATTGGCACTGGGATGAATAGAATACCGGGATTTGTGGGCTTCATCCATTAGTATCTTTCTCAAGTCGGTCCGTTTAGGGATCCAAATTCGATCCAGATAATGAAATATCCCATTAGACTTATTCACTAGCTGGGCTCCATCGTGGTAGATTCTCTCCTTCTGCAGTGTGCGTTTAGTAAAGCATGCATGTTGGGCTTCGCGGATACGGGTTTCAAGATCATACTGGGCTTGGATATTACGGGTGCTATGCAAATAGCTCCGTCTGTTGAGAGCGTTGGCAACGACATTTGCTTTGCCAGGATGATAACGGATCTCACAGTCGTAATCCGTGAGAAGTTCAACCCATCGGCATTGGCGCATATTAAGTTCTTTCTGGCTGAGGATGTGTTGTAGGCTCCTATGATCGGTGAAGATCGTACATTTAGTACAATACAGGTAGTGTCGCCAAATCTTTAGCGCAAAAACAACTGCACCTAGCTCAAGATCGTGGGTTGTGTAGTTCTTCTCATGGATCTTGAGCTGGTGAGACGCGTAAGCGATAACCTTGTCTCGTTGCATTAGGACACAGCCGAGACTGAGGTTCGAGGCATCACAATAGACAATAAAGTCGTCGTTTTCGTCGGCTAAAGTGAGAACGAGAGCATTGCAAAGCATATGCTTGAGGGTTTGAAAGGCAGTCTCTTGTTTGGTTCCCCAAACAAAAGGCTTGTCCTTGTGCGTGAGGGAAGTAAGCGGCACGGAAATCTTTGAGAATCCTTTGATAAATCGGCGATAATAGCCCGCCAGTCCGAGAAAGGAACGGACTTCAGTCGGGTTCTTAGGTGTGACCCAACTCTTGACAGCTTCGATCTTTGCGGGGTCGACATAAATACCTTGACTATTTACAATGTAACCGAGGAATTGAACCTCCTCCAGCCAGAATTCACATTTAGAGAACTTGGCATAGAGTCGATTCCCTTGGAGTAGCTCGAGAACCAAACGTAGATGTTGCGCGTGTTCGGTTTTCGTCCTGGAATAGATCAGGATATCATCGATGAACACAATGACGAAGCGGTCAAGAAAAGGTTTACACACGCGATTCATCAGATCCATAAACACCGTGGGTGCACTGGTTAAACCAAAAGGCATAACAAGGAACTCATAGTAACCGTGTCGAGTGCGAAAAGCGGTTTTCGGTATATCCACCTCTTGAATGCGTAGCTGGTGGTAGCCTGAACGTAAATCGATCTTGGAAAAACATGTAGCACCTTGTAGCTGGTCAAATAAATCATCGATATGAGGCAGGGGATAGCGATTCTTGATCGTCAGCTTATTCAACTCCCTATAGTCGATACACATCCGGAATGACCCATCCTTCTTTTTGACAAAAAGGACTGGTGCGCCCCAAGGAGAGGTGCTAGGGCGAATGAAGCCTTTATCAAGTAATTCCTGGAGCTGACTCGACAGTTCGCGCATCTCGGATGGTGCGAGTCGATAAGGAGCTCTAGCCACGGGGTTTGCTCCAGGGATGAGGTCGATCCGAAAGTCGATATCACGACTCGGAGGTAGTCCGGGGGGGTCATCAGGAAAGACGTTTGGAAATTTGCGAACAACAGGGACATCGTCTACTCCCTTAACTTCCTTTTTCTCCGCTACTATGATGTGAGCCAAGAAAGCTTGGTATTCCTTGCGGAGATACTTGCTAGCCTGGACACATGACATGAGTTGGAGCTTCTTCGACGCGACTTCACCGTAAACACACAATTGGTCACCATTAGCGAGCGAGAATCGAATCATCTTGTCAAAACAAACAACTTCAGCATGGTTTTCGCGTAAAAAGTTCATGCCTACTATGACATCAAAACTTCCGAGTTGCATCGGGATAAGGTCGATCGGAAAGATGTGATTGTTGAGTTCAAGAGTACAATCACGAAGAATAGAATTGACGGTGATGGTTCTTCTGGTGGAAACTTCGATATCGAACGTCGAGGGGAGATGGGCGCGCTTACGATTAAGGAGCTTCTCGAACTCAAACGATACAAAACAGTTATCGGCACCAGTATCAAACAGACATGAAGCAAAAATACCATTCACAAGGAACGTACCATTGACCACGTTGTTGTTAGCTTGGGCTTGGCGCAAGTTGATGTTGAAAGTTCGAGCACGTGCTGCTTGTTGCTGTTGTTGTTGCTGTTGTTGTTGCTGAGGCTGTTGCTGCTGGGGCTCTTGTTTCACAACCCTGTTCGGGCACATGTTAGCGAAGTGGTTAGGATCGCCACATGCGAAGCAGACTCTGGCGTTGACCGCGGGTGCCAGAGGAGCTTGTTGACCCTGAGGGGCGGTGAGAGGAGCTTGCTGAGCAGGAGCTGGGGCAGGAGCTTGTCGAGCGTGGCAGTTGGTGGTGAAATGGCCGTACATATTGCAATGAGCACAAAAACGGCAAGAGATGCCAGTCGGGTGGTGGTAGGTGCAAGTAGGGCAAAGCGGGTGTGGCCCAGTATATGCACGCTTAGCAAGCGGTGCATTTGCCACAGGCGCTGCTACTTGACGTTGTTGCTGTTGAGCTGGTACAGCTTGAATCGGTGCAGCAGTGATCGCACTGTTCTTGTTGCTGGAGTTGCTCTTTCTCTTGTTCTTCCTCTTGTTGCTTGATGCGGTGGTGGTTTCAGCAGTTGGTGCGGTGGCGGTAGCTTGATGCAGGTTCTTGGGAGTCTTATCCCAGACACCAGCCTTGACCCGCTTGTCGTTGATTTCAGCGGCCAGTAGGTAAGTCTCTTCGATCGTTGTGGCTTTGGCCGCTTGCACGAAATCTGCAACACAGTCGGGCAGAGCTCGGATATACTTCTTGATTGCGATCTCAGGAGTCTTGACTTGATCAGGACAGACAATACTGAGCTGCTTGAAGCGAGCAGTGAGAGCAGCGTTTTCACCATCCTTCTGCTTGATGTGCCAGAATTCGTCTTCCTACTTCTGGCGCTCATGAGGAGGGCAGAATTCTTCCAACATGACTTCCTTGAGCTCATCCCACGACAGACCGTAGGCTGCATCATTCCCACGTCTGTTTCTCTTGGTCGTCCACCAGTCTAGTGCGCGGGACTGGAAGATGCCGGTAGCATTTAGAGTGCGGAGATCGTCAGGATATCCACTCTGACGCAGAGTGACCTCGATCGAGTCGAACCATTGAAACAAGGCCGTAGGGCCATCTTCGCCAGTGAACACTTTTGGTCTGCATGCTTTAAACTATTTGAAACTGAAGGCAGCCTTGGGTGTAGCTTTAGGAGCTTTGGTTCTGGACTCTTCAGATGATTTGCTCACATTGTCGTATATTTCACCCACGGCTTTTGCTACTTGCTTAGCGATGATAGCAGTAAGACGTTTGTCTCTTTGCTCTTGGCGAGTGAGTCGTGGGTGACGGAGTCCAGATGAGGGTCCAGTTGACATTGTCTGCAACAGACATCGTTTTGGGTCTCAGACATAGCATAATCGAATCTCACCTCACACCTAATACTACTAAAGCTTAAGAACACGTATAGTCACGTAACCACATAGGCACATAATCACAAATTCACATAAGCACATAAGCACATAAGGCATAGAATCACAGAAGCACATAAGCATGTAACCACAAGATGCAGTCAGAATACAGAAATCTATAATTCCAAGTTCACGAGCGTCCGAGATTTGCGATCGCGATTAACATATCGGGTAGTATAGTATGGGCGTATAGCATAAGGTCGTCCTCAATTTAGCGATTGTCAGCGTGGTGTAGTGAGTGTTGTGTGATCAGCGAAAGCAAAAGGTGTTTAATCGAACCCAGTAGTACCTCAAAACCCTAACAAATAAACATAAAACCACATAAAATACACATAAAATTGATATTTATCAGATTCAGCTGTAGCGATCTCAGAATCAATATTCATAATAATTGAAAATGGATTGTCTGCGGCTGTTTAGACATTGACTACCCAAAGTGGTTCAACTATTCACAAGGACTGTTCAAGCACACTTTGACCTTCGGGACTGTGCCTTTGCCTCGAATCTGGGCGAATGGCACGCATCCTTCCAGTTTTAGCAGGACTTCAAGTCGTTGGAGTCCGTCGAGACTTTGGTGAGAGTTTTATAAAACGCAATAGAGTTCGGAACAAGTTGTTGAGGTTCGGGTTTCACCCCTGACTTAATAACTTCTTTCCTGTTTTGTTAAAATAAAGGGGAATTATGCGTCGAATTATGGATTTTACCCCTGATTCAACGCAAATTCTCATGTTTATAGATAAAAATGTGGGTTAAATCAAGCAATTTAGTCGAGAGTTTGCGGTTTTCACACCTAATCTCGACTTATTCGCTTGTTCAGGTTTGAAACTAGAGTGCAGTAATAGTGTAGCGTGGGCGAGAATAGCGAGAAGTGGCAAGTAAGCTCGTACACAGTCCCTACTGGATATGCACAAGTCGGTCTGTTGGTTCCTAACTATAGACTAGGTCGTTTCTAAGACATTGACCCGGACTAGGCCAAGTCTTGCCTAATTCCCTATAGTTATCGCTCTGATACCAACCTGTCACACCCCAACCGATGGCGAAAACATCGGGGCGTGGCACTGAGCGAAAAAGATTGTACAGAAGTTTCCACAACAACTATAATTACCAAATATTTAAAGCAACATGTCCCATACCATGTCATATAAGATAATATAATTATTACAGACAAAATCTAGTCAAGTAGTTCTGTTCCGACAACTCAGATTTACACATAGATAGTTTGTTTATTGGTTTCTAGGACCCGTTTTCCTAGCTTCGATTTCATCACCAGTGCAAAAGCGTCCTAGACCTTTCCTTGCCTAAATTTCACAGCAAGCTAAGCATATAAACAACTTAAGCACCTGTCACATACATTAAAGTAAAAGTCAATACACATAGTGTAAAGGTGAGCATACAAGTTTGATAGATATAATAAAGTTCGAAATTCGTTTACGCAAACAAGCACGTATGCATAGTCAAATGAAGCACATTAGTTATCGACATAGATCTATCGATACCAATGACTGCGGGTTGACTGCCCGAGGCAGTTCGCAATACATGATTACCACTGTAATCCATGCAAGTAATTATCCTTAACTACCCCTGCGAACAGGTGCTGAGTCCAAACTATAGTATTATCGTTGCTAAGGCAGGTAGACAACATTCCATGTGTAAACATAACAAACAAGTATTCATTAAGCCCCGTATAACATGCAGTAACGGTTAGCGTTTAAATAGTATTGAGTAGTGTGCTCGATGTGATTTGAATGTTCGTAACGTATGTAACACCCAAAAGTGCATAAAGCAAAAAGGGTTCGAGTATACTCACAGCGATTGATGGATTGAAGGGAACACTAGAGAGTAGGGTTAGCCTGAACAGATTAATAGCATAATGATAAGCGACGCGTGAAACGATACCGAGTGCAAGTGGGTAGGACAGTAGTTCGATCAGGTGGTAGTTCGATCGGTCGGCCGGTCGTTCGAGTGACAGTCCGTTCGGACGGTCGGATGACCGTTCGAGTGGATTGTTACTTCCATTGGGAAGGATGTGTTTGTGTATGATGGCTTGAATTTTGAAGTTTTTGTTGTAGCATTTTGAAAACATTGAAGTATCTCTACCTTTCAGGTCGGCCGATCGAACGACTGTTTGATCGGGCGACAGTCCGATAGGTTGGGTACTTCAGCGAGAACAAGTTCTCAGCAGGTTGTCACTCGATCGGACAGTTGTTCGGTCGGGTGGCATCCCTTGTGCATTGAACATGTTGAAAATTGTTTAAGTGTTGAAGTTTTGAAACACCACATAGTCGGATGGTCGGTCGAGCGAGTGGTAATTCGATCAGACCGCTATCCGTTCGGTGTTCCCAAAACTCTTAAGGGTTGATTTGAAAATTTATTGTGGGGCCAAGGTGCAAGTCGATCGGATGATCGGTCGTTTGAATGGCTGTCCGATCGCACAGCAGTCCGATCGGTCGACACTTCATCCTGGTCAACCTATTCGTCTTACACTTGGTCGTTTCGATTGTTTGTTGTTTTATCGAGACGTTTTGATAACGTATTAAGCAACAAAAACCCTGTCAATACTTGGTACCCCTGATCGGACAGGAATCACCGAAATCCGACCAGTTAACTGTTCGAGACGGTGTTCCATGTTTAACCCGAAATGGGTAGTCTCGTGGATAGAATCCAGATCTTGGACCAACGCAACCACAAGAATGAGTAGTAAGTCAGTATAAGCTCCGATTCTATCGGTTTTGAAGGCATTGAGTGTAAAAGAGTTTGAAAGAAAGTTGGAAAACTATCTTTCAATCCTTTTTTATGGTGAATATGTTTGGATCTATGAAAGATCTTTGTTTGTTTATGTGGAAATCGGTTAGATCTAAGTTGTTCTTGGTGGATTGAGGCCAAAACATGAAGTTCTCAAGAACACATGATGATGTCATCCTAGAACACTTGAATCTTGATGATTTCACGGTTAAAAGTTAAGATTCAAAAGATAGAAAGATGTAGGAGTGCGTGTAGATTAAGGAAGTCCAAGATTTAGGACGAAATCTTACCGGAATCGCGAGAAATCAGAAGAAAAGTTGGGAAGATGAGCTGGTCGGAGGAGATTTGCCAAAAGTGGAAAGTATGAAGGTGGCAGGAGGTATTTATAGGGTTTCCCAAAGAGGAAAGGGTGGGATATGGCTAGTCGATCGAGTGGGCAGTCCGATCGATCAGCTGATCGATCGACTGATCACCTGGTCGATTGGCCACCGATTCGAGTGTTTGGTGCGGCGGGTTTTGTCGTTTCGATTGCGATAGTGTTTCTAGTCAAATTACTTTTAATCCCAACTACTATATCTAACATACAATCGTCCTACTTTTCTTTCGTTTAGCGTTTGCGATTCAATTGTGATTGAGTATCGATTGCGTTTCGATTGATCACCACATAAACATAAATAATCATGCACAAGTAACACATAGAGGGCACACACACACATAAACAGTATCCCAGACCTGCGATTCGAGTTACAATTGATGTCGATTCGTTTAGCGTCAAGTTAACTTTATCACATTGTTACTTCCTATAGTTCAAAGTCGTAAGGCGATTGTCAGCGATAAACATACGATAAATAACGATTAAAACTCAATTATTAATAAATACTCCACATAATACAGCTAATGCAATAAAATAGATAGATTCTCTACAGTCAAAGAAGTCAAAACAGTCAACGTTGGCTTTGACTTTGACTTTCGAAACACGGGGTGTTACACACACCCCAACCGATGGCGGAATCATCGGGGCGCGGCACTGAGCGAAACAGATTGTCCAAGAGAAATCCATAACAACTAAAATTACCGGATATTAATCATTATGTCCCATACCATAATATATCAGATAAAAGCAGTTATTACAGACATTGTTTTCTCAAAGACAGATAAAAAAATGTTCCGACAACTCAGATTTTATTTAGATTTGTTTCTAGACTCCATCCTAGCTTGATTCCAGCAAGTAGGGCAAACATCCTAAAAACCTGTCACATACGTTAAAGTAGAGGTCAATACACATAGTGTAAAGGTGAGTATACAAGTTTAATAGTATAATAGATAGCGAAATCATTTTACGCATAACCAACATGTAACATGTAGCAAAGTGAAGCATGTAGGTTATCGACAATGAAATATGCACAGATGTGACTGCGAGTTGTCGAGAGCGCAACACATATCACCACTGTGACACGTAAAGAAATACCCTTAGCAACCCCCGTCCACGACAGGTGCTGAGTCTAAACTATAGTACTATCGTTGCTAAGGTGTTAGGCAACAATCACTGTGTAAACATAACATACAAGCATTCATCGAGTAACACGTATAACATGCAGTAAAGGTCAGTGTATAAAAGTGTTTGCGTTGTGTGATCGATGTGATTTGATATAGGTAACGTATGTAACACCCAAAAGTGCGTAAAGCAAAAAGGGCTCGAGTATACTCACAGATAGTGTTTAATAACTAAACACCGTCTTGGATTGAAGGGAGCGCTGGAGAGTTAGCCTGATTACAGAACGATAGCATAAGCGATGAACAGTGCGTTAAACGGTGACGAGTGAACAGAATGACGAAGGGCCATTCAACCGGATGACAATCCGGATGGATGGTCATTCGATCGGATGGCAATCCGTACGGATGGTCATCTGGTCGGATGGCCATTCGGTCGGGTTGTCCTTCGTTTGGGATGGATGTGTTTGTGTATGATGGCTTTGAAGTTTTCGTTGTAGCATTTTGAAAACAGAGAAGTATCTCTACCTTTCAGGTCGTCCGGTCGAACGGTCATTCGATCGGATGGCGATCCGTCCAGTGAGACATTTCTCAGAGAACATGTTCACAGCAGGATTGGTCATTCGATCGGATGGTCATCCGATCGGATGACAATCTGTTAGAAACTGATGATCATTGAAAATTGTAAAAATGTTTAAGTGTTGAAGATCACAAGTCATCCGATCGGATTGTTGTTCGATCGGATGGCAATCCGATCGGACGGCAGTCCGTTTGGGTGACTTGCTCGTTTCGAAATTTGTTAAGTTTGAAAAGTTTGCGGTTTGACCGAGACGGTATGACTACGTGTTAAACAACGGGAACTCCATTAAGTCCAAGTTATCCGATCGGACGGGAATCACCCCAGTCTGACCAGTTAATCGTTCTTGATGGTCGTTCATGTTCAACCCGCTGAGTCGGTTATCTCGTTGATAGAAATCAGATCTCAGACCGACACATCACTAGATAATGAGTGGAAGGCCTGAATGAGCTCCGATTCTATCGGTTTTGAGTGCAAGAGTGTAAAAAAGTTGAAAGAAAGTTATGAAAACATCTTTCAATCCTTATAAATCTTGAAAATGTTTAGATTTATGCGAAATCAATGTTTAAACATGTTGAAATCCATTAGATCTGAGTTGTTCTTGGTGGACTGAGGTCAAATCTTGAAGTTCATAAGAACCCCATGATGACATCATCCTAGAACACCTCAAATCAGTCGTTTTCATGGTTAAAAGTTAAGATTTGATGGTGAAGAAGATGAAAAAGTGTGTGTAGATGATAGATGTACAAGATTTGGGTTGAAAACTTACAAGAATCGCGAGGAATCGAGAGAAAATATGCTGAGAATTCGAAGGGTCGTACCAGAGCTGTCACATCACTGTTTGTGATGAGACAGGTGCTATTTATAGGTGCCCAAAAAAGGAAAGGCGGTGCAGGTGTCGGATCGGATGGCAACCCGATCGGATGGCCATCCGATCGGATGGTCATCCGAACGGATGACCATTCGATCGAAGGGTTGCCGCGAGTTGGGTTTCGATGTTTCGTTTCGTGCGTTGAGCGATGCGATGCGTTTAAGCGAGTGTCGATTAAGCGATGCGATAGATTTAATAATAGTCACACAAATAATATAACTAACATACAACAACCTAAATAAACTTGCATTTTCTAGTTCGCGATGAGTTTGCGTTGCGATAGAGTTGCAATTGCGTTTTGATTATTCACCACAAACATGTAATAAACATGCACAAGTAACACATAAGTTGCACACACACGTAAAACAACAATACAGAACCTACAATTCAGGTTGCGATGCGATTGTGATGCGATTAGCGATAATTAGGTTAGCGATAAATATCGATTAAACTGCGATTATTATAGATATTCCACATAATACAACTAAAGTTCACAAATCAAAGGATTCGATTACAAGTTAAGGAGTACAATCAATAATTAAGCAAGGAGTGATAGATCGCAATTAGCAATATTTTCTTCCTTTGACTTTGAAAACGTGGGGTGTTACAGTCTTCAATATCGAAATTGATCTTCTTAGTCTCCTTTGGAGGTCGATCAAAGATTTCAAGATCTCCACAACAAACCACAGATCCAACAACATCTATATGATCATATTATACAAGAATATAAGTAAAACTCTCTAATATTATACAAGCAAGACATGATTATAAAAATATACACTACCAAAACTCAAAGCGTTTAACGCTTCTCCTTGAAGAATATCTTCATAAGCTCTAGCTCTGAAGTTGAAACCATACTCAAACCCTTGCCAATCTCTCACAGGAGTAACAGTTGTGCATCTATAAAAGTTAATTTTATAAGGCTGCACTACTACTTTATATAAATCTTTATTCTCACCAACACCAAATTTCGACAGAATCACAACAGCATCTTCTTGAAGTTGTCCATCAAAAACAGGTATCAGATGGCTCTTAATACCTGCTTGAATCTTAGCACCCTGAAGAACATTTAAAGAAAGTATCTTCTTAGCATACACCACTACATTCTCTAATAAAACAGAAAAGCAGAGATACAAATTACCTTTTCATCAATGAAGATGAGATCCATCTTGTAACCCTGATTCTATTTTCGAATAATTCTCGCTTTCATGTTCCACATATCTTTCCCAGGATTCAAATCGTTAACAAAACTAAGATTGTTACTGTCAACTGATATTGACATGCTTCTAATTCGGAATTCGGATTATGATTAAATTTCAAATTTCAAAATCAGAGAGAAGATGAAAGCGTGATGAAACATGAAAAGAGAAATGAGAAGAAAAGGCTTATAAGAAGGATGATTGACATGAGTTTCTGAGTGACATGCATTAATTGCTAATTACTTATTCCCATACATTTTTGAATTTGAGTTTCCCGATAATTAGCCTTAAACATCTGCTGATCTAAAAGCATTACGGAGGATAACAACAACTGCTGCTAGGTATTAAAGTAAAGTCACATATAAATGAGCAGATGTTTACCCTGGCAGAGGTTTAGACAAAATTTTAAATGATTTTATATATTAGGCTTCATGATGCAGTAATGACATAAAAAAAGCATTGTTGGGCAGCCTCTCTAGCTGACACACCAGCTTTTCTTATGTTACTCAGATTTCTCCTTTTATAGAAAGTATAGATAGATAGATGTTTTGTTTTCAATATTAATGATTTTATTTTTATATCTTATTTATAAATGTTAAAAAAAGTAGATAAAATAAAAAATAAATAAATTAAGTTGGTGGGGTAGGCTCATCCTCCATTTCCATGGTTTCATCCTTGGAGGGGCATCCTCCAAGGACTATGACATGACGCTTATATGGAGGGTTATCCTCCGAGGATGAGTCTCTCCCATACCATATAGCCTTACATATATATTTATATATTTTAACTTGGTTAAATATTATAACTACTTTAAATGAATGATTCCTTTTATCTACCAACTAAGTTACCCGAATATTTTTATAACATTGTCTTGGAGATCGACACGTCACAAAATAATAAATCCATTCTCATTAAACTAGTTGATTTTCGACCCCGCGTTGCGGCGGGGATTCAATGTCTGCAAAACGTGTGCCGACAACGGCAAGCGGATACTGAATATAAAAACATAGAAAAAATGGTTTTTAAATAATCTAATATATAATAGTAGGACCCACACGTCCTACACATTGAAAATTCGATTGTTTTCAGTTCAGTTATAACGTTACTAACCTGTTAAAATATGGATGAGCTCGGTACCGGTAATGACATCCAAAGTACCGATCCCGAAAATAATCAAAATTAGGTACCGGCACCAAAAATGCTCGGTACTGTACGGTATGGTATTTGAAGGTAAAAATAAGTAAATACAGTTATGGTGCTAGACCGGTGTCGAACCGAAAGTAACGATTCTGAAAACGCCAAAAGGTGGGTACGAAATTGGTACCGAAAATGATTTGGTATAGTAAATTTGGTACCGATACGATACCAGTTTGATTACAGGATTTGATACCATTTACTCATCAATAATTTAAATATCCAAGTTAATTTACATGTTACAATTCATTCATTACAAAAAAAAAAAAAAGACAAAAAAGAAAACAAAAGAAATTTTGTATATAAAACCTCATTACTTACCACTTGTATGAAAAGCAATCTAAACGGTGCAATTACTTGCGTTGCAACGTGGCATGAGCTCAAAGGTGATGTTAAGGATGAGCTCGGTACCGAAAACCCCCAAAATTGGGTACCGATACCGAATATACCTGGTACGAAACAGGTACGGTACCAATATTTGAGGGTAAAAACCGGTACCAAAAATGTCAAAAGTCGGTACCGAATCGGTACCGAAATGTACCCGATTTGGTAAATTTGGTACCGGTATCATTTGCCTATCCCTATGTGGTTTTACTATTCATTTGGTTCTGTTTTTAGTAATAGGTAATAAAATATGGATGAGCTCGGTACCGGTAATGGCACCGAAAGTATCGATCCCGAAAATCATCGAAATTAGGTACCGGCACAGAAAATGCTCGGTACTATACAGTATGGTATTTAAAGGTAAAAAAAAAGTAAATATAGGTATGGTGCTAGACCGGTGTCGAACTGAAAGTAATGATTCTGAAAACGCCAAAAGGTGGGTACCAAATTGGTAACCAAAATGATTTGGTATAGTAAATTTGGTACCAATACGATACCGGTTTGATTACAGGATTTTATACCATTTGCTCATCAATAATTTAAATATCCAAGTTAATGTTACATGTTACAATTCAATTATTACCGAAAAAGACAAAAAAGAAAATAAAAGAAGTTGTGTATATAAAACCTCATTCAAATGAAATACTATTTACTTATCACGTGTATAAAAAACAATCTAAACGGTATACTTGCGTTGCTACGTGGCATGAGCTCAAAGATGATGTTAAGGATGAGATCGGTACCGAAAACCCCCAAAATTGGGTACCGGTACCGAATATACCTGGTACGGCACCGGTACGGTACCAGTATTTGAGAGTAAAAACCGGTACCGAAAATGTTAAAAGTCAGTACCGAATCGGTACCGAGAATGTCAAAAGTCGGTACCGGATTGGTACCAAAAATGTACCTGGTTTGGTGAATTTGATACCGGTACGAATACCATTTACTTATCCATGCATAGGTTTACTGTTCATTTGCTTGTAAATTTAATATATAGGTAAATATGTAGCGAAATCCGGTTTACATAACAAATCAGCTTTTGAGGATCCTTTTTCGTTGGATGTTAGACCACCTTCAATGGGCCTGTTGGAGGCATGCTCTTCAAAATCCTTAATTGCCCTTAGTATTGTAAAACTTTATCCATAGGAGCCTGTAGCAAGCATGCCCTTCTACAAGGGCATGGATTTTCTTGGTTATTACATTTAGGGTGGGCCCAAAGGTAAAAAAAAAATAAAGGTTTTGTTTAAATATTGTTTGTAGTAGGTAGGTGATGAGGTGGAAATTAAGAAGAGTAAGGATATTTGTAGGGTTGAAGATGAAATTGGGGTTTTTAATGGTTTGTAAGAATATGATGTGGCGGTTGACGTAGCATTGGAGATAGTCTTACAATATCACTAGAAAAGAAGTACCAAAATGACAGAGAATCTTTTTAGAGAGAGAGATACTAGTTGAAGATGACGGGTTGTCTGTATCGGGAAAGCACAAGGTTTTTAAAGCCTAAAAATAAACGTGTCCAGCAAAAACAAAAAGGTAGTAGATATGTGTCAATTAACAAACCCATAGTTTTTAAGATAGAAATTGTGAAACATAAAATACCAACACAATGAGCACAAAAAAAATAAAGCACCATGTACAACTAGCAACTGGTTTGCTAATTAGTATCTATATAAATGAGAACATAAACTTGTTAAACATTGAATACCATTGGCCATTTTTTTCACCGACTAATCCTATCATTTAAACTCAAGAATGTTGATGATGATTCACCGTATGGTAGCATTGATAATTCTTCCCCATAAGCGGGTCCGAAATATGTATGAACCGAAGAAGGAATTTGTGATGTTCGTATGGTTTCTAACTCTACAACTACCTCTTTCATTGTTGGACTATACTTCCCGTTTAGATTCAAGCATCGCATTGAAAGGTTCGCTAGTGCCAAGAGGTCATCTCTAGTACCTTCTTTTATGACCAATGGATCAAAAACAGACATAACACGCCCTTCTTCCATAGCCAACACAAAATGCGTAGTTAAACTCTTGTTTTCACCAAACCTTGTAAGGGAAATGGGCTTTTCTCTAGTTAACAATTCAACCAAAACAACTCCAAAACTATACACATCACTTTTTTCAGTAAACTGGCTTGATTGAAAATACTATGGATCAAGGTAGCCAAACGTTCCTTTTACTAAGGTAGTCAAATGAGTTTGCTTTTCTGAGACGAACCTTGAAGTGCCAAAGTCAGATACTTTGGCTCTAAATTTGTCATCCAAAAGTATATTACTAGTTTTGACGTCTTTATGGTATATTGGAATTGAAGTTGCTGAATGCAAGTATGAAAGGGCTCCTGCAACCTCTGTAGCTATTTGTAATCTCATGTTCAAAGAAATTACGAATTCCTCATTCTCGTTGTGAAGGTGATCATACAATGTACCATTTGAAATGAATTCAGACACGAGCAGAGGGACGTCTGTCTCTAAGCAACATCCCAATAATTTGACAACGTTCCTGTGATTGACTTGGGAAAGAATGACAACTTCATTGATAAATTGTTCTAACTGGCTTTCATCAACTATCTTTGATTTCTTAACTGCCACAATCCTTCCATCCATCAACATCCCTTTATAGACGGTACCATGACCTCCTCGACCAAGAATTATGTTCTCATTGAAGTTGTCAGTGGCTTTCTCTAACTCACGTGATGTGAAAATTATGGTTCTATCAACTAAAGACGAGTCTGCCTCTTCTTGTTGTTTCAAAAGTAAGCCGCCATTGCTTTTGAAAAACCTCTTTCTTTGTCTCCTTTTTTTATCTTCTTGGCCACTCTATGCAATACAATGATTGCAGAAAGAAAAAGAAAACCCATGCTTACGCTAAGAACTGAACGAAGGCCAATACAAAATCAAAAGTTAGTAACGTTTTTCTTACGTTGCAGTTTTCTTAGAAGTTGTAAGTTCGTAACCATAAAGAAAGTCTTTTCGTCACCATCAAGACAAGCAAAAAATCTTTGTACTTGTTTGAACTAGACTACAAAATGTTTGTACTATCCAACCCTTATTCTCTTAGTAAATTAGAGATGAACTTAGGTTGAGGTGAAATCAAAGATGCATTTATTTCCGCCAAAAGATGCAACAGGTTGCAACTTATGGAAAATCTCAAATAAAAAAAGCCATTTCTAGTTATATAGACGTGTGGCAACCAAAACCAAACTAGTATTGTGTTTTGATTTAGCATTACCTTGAGCTTACAATAATATTACCTTGACTTTCCATAAGATCTTAATATAACCTGAATTTTCTACGATGCCATAGATAAAATAATTAAATATTAACCCATAAGAGTTGGTTAGGACAGGATCAGCTACAATCAGAAGTTAGCGTACAAAGGATGCGAAAAACTAGCATAATAATTATAACATACAACAATTTACCAGGAACGTAATTACTCTACTTGAAAACTGTACAATATTACTTGTTCAAAAAATGTTATTAAAGTAATAACTCTAATAGAGTATTTGCACAAATGCCACCGTGTGGATTTTTCTTTCACTTCGTTCATTTAACACATTAATTACAATTTGTATGTCATCTAAACACTATATATATATTAGGAAATGATCATAAGAAAATTTTAAAGATGCTAAAAACTTCGAGAAAAACCACATTCAAACCGATTTTCTTATTTATTTTTCATTCTTTTTATATTTCACCAATCTTTGTGGAAATTAGAAAAAATAAAAAATATACATGGAACGACGAGATACATATATGTAACTCGTAAACTATATATATACACACACTTTATATGTGTACCTTTGTAAGCTATGTAGCTGTTGTAGCTGATCAATCTACGCAAAAATGTCTGATATATCCTTTTTCAATAATGGATAGAATTTTTTGCATAAATAGGTGGTTTGAACCACAAAAGAGTGTTATTAGGTGGGTTTGAATTATGTTTTCATATTTAGGTAGGTTGTGAAACCATACAGCGACCTTGATGAAGGTTTTCTACAAAAATCAGAGTTTCTGCAAAAAGCTGCATAAAATGTTGAACATCGCAGAATGATACAGCGACCTTGTGAAGGTCGCTGTTTGAAGTTACAATCTTATACAAAGTCGCAGAATCATGTACCAACCTTAGTGAAGGTCGCAGAATCATGTTACAATGTTATTGAAGGTCGCAGAATCAAAGCACAAGCTTATTGAAGGTCGCAGAATCAAACTACAAAGTTAATAAAGGTCGCTGAATCATAGTACAAGCTTAATAAAGGTTGCTGTTTCATCCTACAAAGTTAATGAAGATCGCAGAATGATATTGCAAGCTTATTGAAGATCGCAATATGGTGTCACAAGCTTATTAAATAACGACAATCTTTACAGAATTTACATGCAAGTTTCGTTTGCTAGTGTAATAGGTGACTGTTTCACCTTGTTGTCCTTTTGCTGCATGAAATGTGAGTGGTAAATGTAAAGGTGAAATGACTAAACCCTAGGCTCTCACATGAATTCGAAAAAACCTGCTTTGTTGAATAGTTTTGTGTAAGAAAAATACTGTAGTGTAAGAAAAATACTGGCTTTCACCATGAATTCGAATAATGATGCACAGATTGAAGTCTTTACTAATGAACATAAGGCAAAGCACTCGAGATACATTTTCAATATCAAACGAAGCTAGGGTGAATAAGGACTTGGGGCATTGGCGTTGTCTCGCCAGAGGTCGTTTCCTCTCGTTTTGAGGGGGGGCAAAACGGCCAAAAAGGCATTTTTGGCTTATTGTCTAAAAAAGTGGAAATTTATATTTAATAATTTAATAAAAGTACAATAAACAATTACACGTTTTATTACATGTAAGGGTGAATAAGGACTTGGGGCATTGGCGTTGTCTCGCCAGAGGCCGTTTCCTTTCGTTTTGGGGGTGAAAAACGAGCTGCATAAAACTCATCCGCCATCTCTCGTCTGTATTTCGCGCAAGCCTCGACAAGATCTCCCCCAATCCCGACGTCCTCGTCATTAACCAGTTTACTTATCAACATACAAACTAACACCCCTGAATCTGGTCCTGCGTTTTCCTTTTGATGTTGGCAAACTTCTGTATGTGTCACCATTGTGTTTTCCACATGTGGGCGTCCAGAATGTTCCCAGTATGCAATTTTTTCCAAAAATTTTTTGAATAACGATTCAAATTTTATTAGGGTTGGGTATACCCTAACTTGAATCAAGCTTGACCCATCAGAAACACTTGAAGTACACGTCCCAGTAAAATACAAAGTAAGGTGAAGTGTCCCCATATCAACACGAACCATGAACCAGTCTTGAAGGTCAACACAGATTGGAATATAAACCTGATACAAAAATAAATAAGTTAAACGTATTTGGTTTAAAATATACAGTGGGGGATGTAAGTGTTACCGTATCGATGTCCCAAAATGGAGGGTAATGTTCCTTTAATCCAATAGCAAAAGGTAACGCACGATGGTTAGGATTCTCTTCCAAAAGGTCGAGAAATTGAGGTGGGAGAATCGTCCATGGAAACAGTTGTTCTGGTCTTTTGGATTTTTTTATTAAAATCCATCTGAACCTCATCATTCTCGTCACCCACCCACACACATGCTACAACGGTGAAAGTTTTATAACATAAGAATAAAAATAAATTTTCGGAGGGTTTTAATAATTTATACTCCTTACCAGTGGCGACAAGTAACCGTAGTTCTCGTATCCAAGTAGGGCACCCCAAAACTCGGACCCGAGTTGTCTCCTTCCAAGGAATCCGCTATAACAGAAAGAAGAATCTCCGTTATGATAGAAAGCCATTACATTTTTTGACCACGATCTAGACTCTTCTGTTGGGTAATAATACCAGCGTGTCTTTCTGGGGATCTTTTCAGGGGGGGTATCAGGGACTTCCTCCAGCTCCAATAACGAGTCTTCCGGGTCCCCCATTTGTTGTGTGTCGTTGGTGCAATTCGAGATGGGGGTATGAGTGACTATTTATCCAGAGATGTTATACTAGGTCGCTGTTTCATTCAGAGATGTTATACTAGGTCGCTGTTTCATTCAGAGATGTTATACTAGGTCGATGTTTGATACAGAGATCTTCTAGTAGGTCGTTCTTTCATCTATAAAAGGCCCTCCATCGGTACCACCTCATCACTCTTCTTTGCAATACCATTTCGTAGTAATGGATAAGCGCAATGGTAAGAAACGGTTACCTCCTTTCTCCCACTTTCAAAACAATTGCTTGACTGAAGAAGACATGAAAGCTATATTGGAATGGGAACTACCCCCAAAGGTTACGGTTCCGGAGGAAGGACAGAAATCAACAAAATCGGAACCTGTCGAGGAAGGAGGATCGTCTTCCGGTGCAGTTGTGAATCAGCAACTGGCGAAACAGAAGGACGTTTGTGGAAGAAATAAACAGGTTGAAGAAATCCCCGTTGTTAAAAAAGTTTGGACCTATGACAATCAACAGTTTGATTTCAACCCTAACCCGGAGGAGGATTACGACCCAGAAGTCCTGAAGGAAGCTTGGAACTATGAGGAAGAAGAAGAAGATTGGTCCTGTGTTTGGCACAACCCATATTCTGGAGAAGAGTCAGACTCGGAACTATCATCTAGAGGTGACTGCCATTGGAAATAGGGTTGCTCCTTTTCTATCATGATGTTTGTTGTAGTGGTGTTTACTTGAAAGTTTTTTGTCGTTTTCTATCTCTTTAGTGGAAGAAGGTTATTATACTTTATTGTATCAGTAGGTTATTTTACTAGTATTATAATAACTACCCACCCCTATACTTCTCCTGCCTATAAATACCCCCTATCACCCAAATATGTCTTCACATCTTTACCTCACCCCACTAGTTATTCGGATGGCAGATGGTGATAACGAATTACACATTCATTTTCATTTGCATATACATGAAGGGGAGCCAAACCCTGCAAATGTTGAACGACAACCTACTCGTAACTCTGTAGTACCACAACCCAACAATAACTCGCTCCCCCCACAATCCCTCCGTTACTCCGGTGATCCTCTTCCCAATGACAATAGTGCTTTGCTCTTCGCTGGACAACAGGCGAACCGTCCTGCCGCTTCACCCCTCGACCAACATCCTCGCCCACCAGCATATGTTGAACATCAAAATCGAACTCCTACCTCCTTTATGCAACGACCTCAACGTCCTTGGATTGTGCAGAACCCTAACCCTGCATCGTCAAGGGTTGTAGAACCATACCCCGCGATATGTAGGTTTGGATGCATCTACCATAGCTTGTGCTACCACCAATACGACAGTGATCGTGACTCTAATGCGTTATCAGATGATGCCGTCGTTAGTGATGATCCATGGGAACGATATCACAACATTGACAGCGACTCTGATTCATCCTTTTGATTCCAGAGCATGACTCGAATGCGTTATCAGATGATGCCGTCGTTAGTGACTTAGGGGTTCCTGTATTGGTAGATGTATTGTGTGTTCGTGAATTCTCCTAAATTAAAATAAACCTTGTAATATTCTTTGATCTTTATATTATTGTGATGGTCAATGTAAAAGATTGTGAATTTTGTGTTTTGTGTTTGTGAATTTTTCTTAAATTACACCAATTGAGAATTCAAACAGAAATACCAAACACATAAAACATAGGAGGATACACCTAACAGTTAACATTAAAACCACAAAAAGATACTAATTTAACGTCGGCCACAGGTCTTCCTGTTGTGCCCGGTTTCTCCGCATCTACTGCATTGACGTGCCTGGGGTTCATCGTGGTAGTTAACATCCATCTCGTTTTGAATTCTTCTTGAACGAACCCTGCCTCGATGTGTTGTGACCCTCGAAGGGTCCCCTTGAATTGTCCAGTCCGCTTCTTCCCACTCATCTTTGTGTCCCAGGGTGAAAAAATGACCGCTATACTGTTCCTGATAGGTGGTGGTGTGGAATATGGAGTGGGTAACGTCATGTGGTTGCTCACCCCTCCAAGCGGAAACGGAGATAGCATGGGAACAAGGGAATCTAAGCATTTGCCATTTCCCGCATGAGCACCGGTGGCGTCTGTATTCAACGGTGTACTCGTTTCCACCGTCCTCATTGGTTTCTTCCCTTGAAACCACCGCGTAACGACCTTCTCTGACATCGTAGACGGACACTTCATGTTGCATGGCTACGGAATGCAACTTGTTAAACCTGGACCAAATTCGAGGGGGTAGAGGGGTATTGCAGCTTTGGGCCATCTGCGCGTGGCGAGCATACTCTGATACGTCCTTGGTGAACGTATAATGGATCAAGGCTTTTACTGGCAGCAGTCTTGCTTCCCGTAAGACATTATTCATAGACTCAGATATGTTCGTCGTAAGGTTACCCCAACGACGGTTTCCGCGGTCATGAACAATAGTCCACTTGCTTTTGTCGATGTCGTTCAGGTAGTTCCAAGCACCCCGATTTAACAGCTGCATTTCCCTCACAGCCCAAAGATACTTTCTTCGTTGACTTGTGCTCCCGATCATCCAACACAGCTTCCTAAGAGATTTGGTCTTGAACCTACCACTAAAATTGCTTCTGACATGCCGCAGACAATAACGGTGGTAGGCGTTTGGTTCCCTCCAATCCAGAAGGTTCTCCATCGCATTAATTATCCCGGCATGATGGTCTGATAGAACACAAATTCCACTGTTACAGTCTTTGGTGACGTATTCTCTCAAATTTTGGAAAAACCAACACCAACTATGAACCGTCTCTTCGTCAACTAGAGCATACGCCACTGGCATTATGTAGTTGTTGGCGTTTTTGGTTACCGCAACCAACAACTTACCACGGTACCCTCCTTTCAAGTGTGTGCCGTCCACTGAGATGACAGGCTGGCAAAGATGAAACGCGCGAATAGAAGGACCAAATGCCCAAAAAACATATTTAAATGTTGGATGTCCTGGAGCCGAGTGCGGGTGATGAAACCATGAAACCACCGTACCAGGGTTTCGAGACTGAAGCCGTAACACGTACTTTGGCAGCTCCTGAAAGTTGGTTTCCCAGGTTCCATATATCCTCTCAATTGCCTTTCTTCGTCCACGCCACGCCTTCGTATACGTAACATCGACAGACATCGCTTGCTTTATATGCGTCCTGATGTGTTTCACCTTCAACGCAATGTCTGTACGAATTTGTGGCAGGATGTGTGCAGCGATATCCTTAGATCTAAGGCACCTGTTGTTGTTGCGTACCACCGTGGAATAACAACTGTGGGCAGGCGCCCAGTTGGTAATTTGCCAAAGGTGTTGGTGTTTCTGTTTTGATGCCGTTGCACGCCATTCACACAAAGGAGCATGAGGGAAAGGGTTTTTAAAATTTTTGTTTCTCGTGTAGCATTTAACTTTGTATAAAGTTGGTTTGCTATCCATCACAAAAATTTCCCTTCCACGGCGAATGTTCCATTCTCGGATAGCAAGGTCCACCTCTTGTTTTGACTTGAAATACATGCCGAGACGTATCTGTTTTACTTTTGGATTCCATACGTCCATTGGATTATCTTCATAATCCGGACACATGTAATCCCTAAGTTCCTCGTCCTCGTCTGGGTCGTCATGTGTCGCTGGAATGATAGGCCTCGGCTGAGCCAGGGTCAACTCAGTGTGTTGGTTGACTGCAGCCTCGTCGTCAGAAGTACCATCGTCGGATGGTGGTGCCTCTTCACTTTCAGAACTTCCTTCGGTGCTGCAACTTTCTGAATCATCAAAACCGTCATTATTGTTGTCACCCACCAGAAACTGGGAGGACGGACCTACTATGTTATCAACAGGAGGCATCAAGTGGTGTTCTTGAGTTGTTTGCCCGTATCCCTCGTCATCTTCATCAGAATCTTGGTTCTCAACAACATTACGTTGTGTAATGTCATGCAGAAGGTTTGTGAAACTCGTGTGTTGGACAGGATTGACTGCCTCCCACTGAACATAGATCTCGGCAATGAAGTTGCCATCCGATACTTCGGCTAAATAGTTCATTGTTTCAACACCATCATCGTTGAAAATTTTTTTGTTGTCTGAGATATGCCCTGAAACGTGTACCCTAGTAACAATGAAAGGCGCACCGATTCTTTCTGTAGTTGAACATGATTACAGATTGAATCCACCAATTGGTCGTACGAAGATTTATGTCGCATAAGGAAAGAGGTTGTTGGCATGGATTGGTCAAACTGAACAGCCCCGTTAACAAAGGAAAACACACCGCCCCAATATAGTCTTACGAGGTATGGCCGAAAAGAATCCATGAACTAAGAAAGTGAAATGTTAAGAAAAGTTAAGGATGAGTGGGTTGTGTAAGCTGGATTTCGTTTAGTATCTATATGTTTTAATGAAAGTTTTTGTGGGTTGAGAAGCTAATACAACTAGTATTTATAGTGTTGGAGTAACAACATAGTTGAAAGAATGCAGAACCATATCGCGACCTTTAACAAGATTGTTATATCATTCAGCGACCTTAAAGAAGAATGCAGAACCATACAGCGACCTTTAACAAGATTGTTATATCATTCAGCGACCTTAAAGAAGAATGCCGAGGAGACGCCCCTGGTCCCCGGACAAATTTACCCCTCCTTATAAGTTAGAGACAAACGAACCCGGTGGTGGGAGCCACACGGGTGAGGAAACGGCCACGGAAAAGGCCACGTTGGACTTTTTTGACAAGAAAAAAAAATGAGTTTTTACTACTTTCGGGGCCCCCTGAATGACCCGAAATGCATTCCGCCGAGGAGACACCCCTGGTCCCCGGACAAATTTACCCCTCCTTATAAGTTAGAGATAAACGAACCCGGTGGTGGGAGCCACACGGGTGAGGAAACGGCCACGGAAAAGGCCACGTTGGACCTTTTTGACAAGAAAAAAAAATGAGTTTTTACTACTTTCGGGGCCCCTGAATGACCCGAAATGCATTCCGCCGAGGAGACGCCCCTGATCCCCGGACAAATTTACCCCTCCTTATAAGTTAGAGACAAACAAACCCAGTGGTGGGAGCCACACGGGTGAGGAAACGGCCACGGAAAAGGCCACGCTGGACTTTTTTGACAAGAAAAAAAAATGAGTTTTTACAACTTTCGGGGCCCCCTGAATGACCCGTAATGCATTCCACCGAGGAGACGCCCCTATTCTCCGGACAAATTTACCCCTCCTTATAAGTTAGAGACAGACGAACCCGGTGGTGGGAGCCACACGGGTGAGGAAACGGCCACGGAAAAGGCCACGTTGGACTTTTTTGACAAGAAAAAAAAATGAGTTTTTACAACTTTCGGGCCCCCCTGACCAAACAAAAAACTTTTATTATAAAGATAGTATGAAACCACAATTCATAAACCCAAACAACATTCATCCTACATACAACGCCATCTATAAAGCTCGTTAGCCATGTGGCGACGGTAGTTGATACAAGCCTCTTCTACGTCACTTTCATCAATGAGCGACTTGCCTCTTACAAGGTTCTCCATCATCATACAGACAAGCACCCCTGAATTACCAGTGTTACCATTGTCCTGAGGTACACCATCTTGAACATAACCAAATGAAACTTTTTTCTTTGTGCAGTATCTTGAGTTTCGCCAATACTGGATTTGGTCAAGAAAATGCTTGAAGAAAATTGGAAAAATGTCCATGATGTTTTCAACCACTTGTCGTTTTTCATTTCCCCATCTTTTATCAGTCCAATATTGTGTTATTTCCATGTTAAACATATCAACACGGAATAGTAACCAGTCCTCCTGCTTAATCCATATCGGAATATACAAATAATCAACCTCCCAAAATGGAGGGTACGGTTCCTTCCTTCCCGCCATGTCTACCGCTCTTAAACAATCTTTCGTATAACACACGTCTTCAAAAAAATTAGAGAGGTAAAACCGTCCAACGCAAATTCCTTGACGGGTCTTTTAAAAGTTTAGACTGTCGTAGCCGCATCAGCCTTAACGTCCACGCTTGAACATGCTGCCATAAATTTAATTTATCTAATTAGTGATTTGTATAATAAAAACTAATAGTGCTAGGATTGAAATTACAATGTCATTTAGGCATGCATTAGATTCGTAGCCTAGTAGGCTACCCCAAAAGCTTCTAGGTAGTTGTATTTCCCCTAAAAAAGCGAGAATAACAAAAGGGGGAATCCCCCTTTAGGTAAAAATCTACAGCATCCCTTGACCAATTTTCGGAGTCTTCGGTTGGAAATGCAAAATTTTTCCTTTCTGGAGGGCTGCCAACAGGTTTACTCGACTGAGCGGACGACCCGGGGTTATTTGGGATAACGTTTCGAGTCGGCTTTGGAAAAGACGAAGTGTTAGAACGACCGCTTAGACGTCTAAGTTTGTTTAGAATCGAAAATGAGGTTTTCGGGACCACATGCGAATTGTTTTGCTCATCACCTTGGTTTGCCATAAAGGTGGTTGTGGTTTTTGTGGAGTTCTAATTCCATATGGTGGGGGGTATTTATAGTGGGTGGGAATCAAATTAAACATCATTTTTATTTTTAAGAAAAATGCATAATTGTTAAAAATTGTGAAATGTCCTTTATACCCTTAATGATAAACAGATATAAATACCTCATTCCCAAAAACGATCCAACCGATTTTTACTTCTCTTCTTTAGAACAATAAAATAAACGTAAAATATATTGCACTAATAACAACAAAAAAAAAACACACTATATTTATTCAAAAATGTATTACACTATGCAAACTATGGGTCATTTTGTGGAAACATGTTCAAGTCGAGAGTCCAATCTAAGGGGTTTGGTTCAACATTTTCATATCGGTTCCGGTGGTCTTCGTTACTTTGGCTTGGGGCCCAGTACTGATAGTCTGTTTGCGTCTCCGGCATAAAGGTGATCGTCTGTGACGCGGGGGTAACTATGTTGTGGTCCATCATATGTGGCGAGGGGCTAAAAAACCCTGACTGACTTATGTTGTGGTCCATCATATGTGGCGAGGGGCTAAAAAACCCTGCCTGACTTATGTTTGGATCCACAAACTGATTGTTGTTGTTGTTACCCATATCATTTTCTTGGACCTCCAATAAGTCGGTGACGTCAATACCGTCGGAATTCACGGCTGTAGCCAACAATGACGCCCATGACTCAGTACTAACATTGTTTGCCGCTAGATTAGCATCCGCAAACATAGTGCCAGCGTTTTGTGACACACCAAAGTTTCCCGAAAAATTACCATTTTCGTTGACACCGGATCCTGACCCCCCCCCCCTGTTTCAAAGTTCGTGCCCCAATTTGATGGCCCGGGCTCTTGAACGTTTCTACCACCACGACCACGACGTCGCTGCCTCCCTAACCTCTGTGTACGAGGATATGAAGCAAGGTCCACCGGCTCCTGTGACAGATGAGTCGGATATTGTGTGTATTGTGGAACATTAGACATCTCAAGGGCCCGATACGCGGCACCATGAATAACGTCCACATCTTCAGATCGGTGAATTAGACCCATCGTCTCAGACTGCAAAAAAATTATTAATAATTAATTTTTTTACTAACAATAATAAAGGTAACTTTCAATAATTTTAAACTTGTATATACCATCATTTGGGCCCTTGCTCCTTCGTCTTGAAAACCGCTCGTAGGACCAGCTGGCAACTGTGGGTTAGACACATATAACACGGTATGTTCCATGTACCACGGCATGTAATCATTGGCAACTCCAACAGATGTCATGAGTTCCCCGGTGACCAAGTTTTGATGACGTGCCTCCCACTGACAAACATACGGTGCGTGACGACTTAACCAGTTCCAGCCGGTTTTCCCGACCCGGTTCATGGAATGAAGCCTGACATGCTCATTATGATCTATGGCAATTAGGTTAGGTATATACTGGAACATGCCAAACTGTCTCATCACTCGTTGAGGATAGTGATGCTCCACAACTGACTAGTATAGCAGAGGGCAACAACTCCGCCAAATTCCCATACCACTCCGACATATATCGGGGAGTCTACCCACAATGTCGTCGTATGGTCTCCAATTAAACTAAAACAAAAAAAATCAATCTTTAGAAACGTGTTCAAACAAACTTAAATTTTATATGTCAACAACTAACAACCATACCGAGGCCTCGGTCATAGATTGCAGCTGAGATCTATATGTTCTCAGGCAATGTGTGGAAACATCTGTACACGTTAAGCTTCCCTTCCACCTAAAAGGATAAATAAAAAAAATAACATAGTGTTATATAGATACCAAATAATAAATTTAATTATTTCCAATTCACACTACCGAGCAGCTAACGGGGCATTGTACTGGAACCGGTCAACAGCAGGAGCAAAACAACGAAACCTCTCCCAAACCCACACTTGTAGAAGCGCAACTGGCCCAGTAATGGCTATAGCATCAGGTGCTGCAGCATTACAAAGGTTTCTGTAAAGGTGAGCTAACACAGCACTGCCCCAACTATATCCCGAACATGCGGGCAAGTCTACGAGAAATTCTAAAAATTTGACATCAATCAGGTGGTTTGCATTATCAGGAAAGATTGTGCACCCTATCAAATAAAATATTATTTGACGTGCACGAAAAATGCAATCTTCATCTGATGCTTCATTTTCAGAAAAATCGGACGTTATTCGTTGTAAAACTCGGGAGGACTTTACCCTTTTGCCCCTCACATCAGCTTCCTCAGGGGTAAACCCCAACACCTGTTGACACTTGTCTCTTACAGCATACGGTGTCATACCAGTGTCAGCCCCAGATATAGGGAACCCATCTATTGGTAGCCCCCACAGCACGTTGACATCCTGTAATGTCACTGTGGTTTCTCCAAAAGGAAGGTGAAACGTGTGAGTTTCTGGCCTCCATCTCTCAACCAACGCAGTTATTAAGGCGTGGTCTACATACTTGTACCCAATTTGCAGTATCCTGCTGAATCCTGCTGCATGTATTAAACCTTCTACCCTTCCACCAACCGGATTTTCTTTCATATGCTGCCAGAACGCTCGATCTGATCGTCTAATATTTAATGGCACATCATACGCTGTTGGATTTTTGAATACCTCAAACGCACGGTGATTCTTGTCCAAGAACAACACCGATGCATTAAGAGGACCAGGATGACATCCAAAATTCATCTTCGGCTGATAAAAGTTGACTGAATATTTATCGGTAATGAAAGGATTGAAGCTTCGTTTGATATTGAAAATGTATCTCGAGTGCTTTGCCTTATGTTCATATGTAAAGACTTCAATCTGTGCATCATTATTCGGATTCATGGTGAAAGCCAGTATTTTTCTTACACTACAGTATTTTTCTTACACAAAACTATTCAACAAAGCAGGTTTTTTCGAATTCATGTGAGAGCCTAGGGTTTAGTCATTTCACCTTTACATTTACCACTCACATTTCATGCAGCAAAAGGACAACAAGGTGAAACAGTCACCTATTACACTAGCAAACGAAACTTGCATGTAAATTCTGTAAAGATTGTCGTTATTTAATAAGCTTGTGACACCATATTGCGATCTTCAATAAGCTTGCAATATCATTCTGCGATCTTCATTAACTTTGTAGGATGAAACAGCAACCTTTATTAAGCTTGTACTATGATTCAGCGACCTTTATTAACTTTGTAGTTTGATTCTGCGACCTTCAATAACATTGTAACATGATTCTGCGACCTTCACTAAGGTTGGTACATGATTCTGCGACTTTGTATAAGATTGTAACTTCAAACAGCGACCTTCACAAGGTCGCTGTATCATTCTGCGATGTTCAACATTTTATGCAGCTTTTTGCAGAAACTCTGATTTTTGCAGAAAACCTTCATCAAGGTCGCTGTATGGTTTCACAACCTTCCTAAATATGAAAACATAATTCAAACCCACCTAATAACACTCTTTTGTGGTTCAAACCACCTATTTATGCAAAAAATTCTAATGGATAAACATAAAATGTTTACCTGTTTACATAATTGTCAACAAAACTTGATATTAATATAGGGTGTAGATTAATCATTTCCTTTCTAACTAAAAGAAGTATTCTTAAAAGATCCCTTATATGGGAGGGATATTGTAATGATACTAAGAAGATTAACATGGCTTACTGTAACACCTTAGGGTAAATTACACATCTGCTTTGGACAGGAGAGATTATTTGTTAATAAGGAATACCATTTCAATCCCTGACGCATTTTGTGCTTAGTTAGCTGTGGAGCACATTAAAACTCTACAGTTAAGCGTGCTCAGGTGGGAGTAGTACTAGGATGGATGACCTTCTGGGAGTCTCCTCCAAGGCAACCAAATACAAAGGCATGAGTTCTTGGATGGACAACCCATCAGGGGCAAAGCAGACAATATTAGTGGTGTGAGGGGTCGGTTGTTATAGATGTGGGAGAAAGTGAAAAAATCATCAGAATGGTAGTAAGCCACCGAGGAGTGACACGTGTTCAAGTGGGGACTAAGGGAAAATGCGTCAATGGGGAAAAGGAAAATACACATGCTTCTCACATGCCAACGACCTAACACATGCAACTTCCTCTATCATTTTTAAACGTCAGTAAAAGTTTTATACGTCACTTTTAAAAATAAATTATACCATAAATTGAGCGTCCTTTTATCTTTAATATATGAGTATACTATTGCTATACTTTTGAAGATAAAAAAATTTAAAAACTCGGTTGCGTAAAACATAATGGACTGCCGATTAAACACATAATGAATTGCAGACTAGAAATATAGTGATCAACAGAACAAAAACACCATAGACAACAGAACAAAAACACAATGGACAACAGACTAAAATACCGTGGACAGTAGACTAGAAACACAGTGTACAACTGACTAAAAACACCATGGACAACACACTAAAAACATAGTGAACAATAGACTAAAAACACCATGGACAGCAGACACAACATAGTGTACATCATACCAAAATCATAATGGATAACAAACTAAAAACATAATTCACAACAGACTAAAACACAATGGACAACAGACAATACAAATGGACAACTGCCTAAAACATAATTGCATAACGTACAAAACATAGTAGACAACAGATTAAACCTTGTTAACACGTTTTTTTAGTTATTATATAGCAATATCAAACTTATATTAAAGATAAAGAAAATGCTCGTTATTATTGTGTATTTTATTTATAAAAAATAATATCGCACAAAAAAATTATTAACGTTTAAAGAAGGTGGCTACATAGTGGAGGTAATGGGGGCACGTAAGGGTGGCGAAAGTGTTTGGATTGGTGGAGATAGAACTTAGAGGAACAAAGGGTGGTCGGTTTGATGGCGAGGATATTAAGGTTGGAGGTTGTTGCAACGTCTCGAAATGGCAAGAAAAAAATGTTTGGACTGAAGTCATAAGAAAAAGAGTAGGGGTGGGGCCCAGAGGTAGTTTGCTTGCAGGTGGGTTGCGTGAGATGAAAGGTGTTGGAAGGTGAAAGAGGTGATGTTGGTTGATGGTGGTTAAAGTGAACGGCATAAAGAAAAAGGGGGGGGGGGGTTGGGTTTTTTGTAATTTTAACAAACTAATTCTAATTTAGTTAATGAAAAAAACATACATGTGAAAACACCATTTTACCCCTCCTTTAACAGACAAAAGCTAACGGACGTTAAGAATTTGGATGCATGTTTAAGAAACATTCAGGACGAAAATGGGAAGAAAAAATTTGGACTAAAGTGACAATTTTTGACAAACCACAAGGACATCTTACTCACACACACACACACACACATATATATATAGGGTGAGGATAATGATAAAACTAAAAAACTCACAATTTTTTTAAAACATTTTTTTTGGACTGAAGTGACAATTTTTGACATACCACAAGGACATCTTGCTCATATATATATATATATATATATATGGGTAGTAGATAATACAGTAATCTTAGATCTTTTGTCACCAGATACCATTGAAAAAATTAAAAAGCAAAATAAACATTTTGTACACACAGGGTTAATAATAATAGGAGTCAAAGCTTTAGGAAGAAAAAATTTAGGAACAAAGCTTTTAGCTCTAATACTTGACAAAAGTTGGAAATCGGATATGAAAAAAGCTATAATTTCAGGAATGGAAGTAGATTTAAGTCAAAACATAGCTATATTTTATTGTACACCAGATATTTTAAAAGATATTAAAGATTTACAAAATATAAAAATAGCTTTACAAACAAAAGGATATGAAGAATATGAAGGAAACAATTTAGTAGTAAGCATAGGAGTACTAGGAAGGGCTAGTAACAGTTCATGAATGAAATATAAAGTAAATATAGAAGGAATAGTAAAAACAATTGCATCAAAATCTATAAAAATGATAGAACCTATAAAAATAGATCCAGAACAATTAACAGGATTAGAATGGGATTTAGATGATTTACAAGAAAAAGAGGAAGATACAGTTTTAGTACCTAAGAAAAGTTATATATATGAAGAAACTGATGGAAAACAAAAATTAAGATACATTGATTTTAAAGAAAAACAAACAGAGAAAAATAATGAAGAAGAAATTCTTTTTATGAATGTTGAGGAAAATGAAAATGAAATATTATCTACATATGATACAGATAATGAGGAAGAAATAGATATTAATTTTTTAAAATTTGAACAAGAAGAAACAATGGATTATACACTATTAGATTATGAAGAAGAGACAATAGATTGTTTTAAAGTAGAAGAAACAAATAAAACAATAGAACAAATTATAAAAAGAAAATTTACAGAAATAAATATACAAGAAGAAGTAGATGATATGATTATGGAATGTATAACAGAATTAGGATTAGATTATGAACAAAGTTATAATAAATTACAAGAATATTATAATTTACCATTGGTAGAAGATATTATGAAGGGAAAAGCAATGTTATCAGATTTTTATAAACAAGAACAAAGTTTTATGGATACACAAATGTACAATTATCATTTTAATCCTTTAAAAAGACCAAAAATAGAATGGGGAGAAGGATATAGTGGTTCACATGAAAGTCATGGTAGAGAACCATGGACACAACCAACAGTTAATTATCAACAAGAGTCTAATGTTATAGGAAAAGGAAGAAGAATGCCTATAGGACAAATATACAGTGGAAATATGTTATTATTAGAACAACAGAAACCACAGTTATGGATAGAAGAAGTCTTAGTTTTTTTTTTTTTTTTTAAGTATAGCAAATATGAAATATATAAATGAATTTACATTAGATTTTACAAGATTATTATCACATACAGGAAAAGCTATGGATGATAATTTATGTGATAAATATTTTATAAAATTACCAGGAGATTTAGGAAAATCTATACATGAAGCATGGAAAACAAATTATGGTACACAACAAAATTTAGGAATAGGACCAAGAATAACTTATACATTTGGTATATTAGAAGAAAAATGTAAAGAAGTAGCATTACAAGAACAATTAAAAAGAAATGCTTATGCATTTTGTAAAACAACAATTTATACACCACAAGCATATGGAGTATATGATAAAAAGAAAAAGATACGAAAAAGTACAACATATAATAGGAATTATAGAAAACATTATAATACAAATAGATATGTTAAAAAACCACAATCACGAAAATGTAGATGTTACACTTGTGGAGAAACAACACATTTAGCTAATAACTGTCCAAATAAAAGAAAAAATATGGAAAGAGCTAATTTAGTAGAACAATTACAAGATTATGAAATAGAAGCTTTAAGAACAGATGATGAATCTGATAATGAATCAGTATATAGTATTTACAGTGAAGAGGAAAATCCAACAGCAAAAGTAACATATACATATATGAATATAGAAGAAATTTGTGAACATGATTGGAAACAAAACAAAGGAAATAATCATATAAGATGTTGTCATTGTGGATATTACCCTAGTATAGAAAAGAGATCACAATGTAATAAATGTTTTAAAGAAATTTGTTTTAAATGTCTTAAAGAAATTTATGATAAAGATATAGCTACAACATCAAAAGTGAAAACAAATTCTAAAGATAATGAAGACGAAAGAATAGATAAATTAGAAGTAATAACTGAGTTACATAATTTAAAAATAAAAGCTTTAGAATACAAAGTGGAAGAATTGGAAAGATTAATTAAAAAAGAAGAGATAAGTAAAATGGCTTTACAGAAACCAGATGATCAAACTTATATACAAACACAAGGATCAACAAACATGATAAATATACAATGTCGTTTATGGTTAGATAACAATAAATATTTAGATTTAACAGCATTAGTAGACACAGGGGCTACAAAAAGCTTAATTTCACATAGTTTAGCACCTATAGAATATCATAAAGAATTATCATATGAACTAAGTACAAGAACAATAGAAGATAGATTAATATCTATTACACATTGTTTAGAACCAGTAGGAATACAATTCTTAGATTTTGCAAACAATTACAGTATAAAATATGAAATGCCACAAATAAATATTAATCCACCAAAAATAAAATCAAAAGACTTTGTAATAGGATTAAATTTCATATTAGGATTAAATGGTGCAGTTACAATTACAAGAAATTTTATTACATTAAGTAAACAGTTATATACAATACCAACCCTTAGATATATGAATACAACAAAAATTATTGGCTTTACAGAAACCAGATGATCAAACTTATATACAAACACAAGGATCAACAAACATGATAAATATACAAAGTCGTTTATGGTTAGATAACAATAAATATTTAGATTTAACAGCATTAGTAGACACAGGGGCTACAAAAAGCTTAATTTCACATAGTTTAGCACCTATAGAATATCATAAAGAATTATCATATGAACATATCTTTTTAATCTATTTAACAGATGTTTAATATAAAAACTAGTAGTCATAATATAAAATCCTTTCGTTTATAAAGTTATCAAAGCAACTATCTTTCCCACAATCTTCACCTAAGAGAGTTTCCCAAAAACACTGGCTTAACATGCCATAAAAGGGACTTGTCTTAGTCTTTTAGATTTTAAGAAAGCCTTTGCTCTGATACCAATATATCAGAGAGGGTGGTAAAACTATGAAAATTGAAAAATAAAATTGAAAAATAAAAATAAACTAAGAATGCTTACAATGATGAAGGTATGCACAGCGGATGATGATGAGAGTATGCACAGCGGATGAGATAGTTGCAGAAAGAGGTTTTTTTTTTTTTTTTATGTAGGTTGGAATATAATATGAAGAACTTGGAGAAAATCTGGGATGTTAAGGGTTTGGGCTAAAGAGATGTGGAGAGAGTTTAGTGTGCCATCGAAGTTGGAATATCATTGCTCTCAATGGTTACTCGTACATACAACTGAATACAAATGTCATATATATAGGCGAAGCTAAAATATAAACGATAAAACTAAACAATATAAAAATCAAAAGCCTAGTCTAAAAAGAAAACCCACTAATTAAAAGTAAGACTAGATGCCAAAGTTAGGTGTTGAAAATTGTTTGCCGCCTGTCGTTTCCAATCATGTTCACAAATTTCTTCTATATTCATATATGTATATGTTACTTTTGCTGTTGGATTTTCCTGTTCACTGTAAATACTATATACTGATTCATTATCAGATTCATCATCTGTTCTTAAAGCTTCTATTTCATAATCTTGTAATTGTTCTACTAAATTAGCTCTTTCCATATTTTTTCTTTTATTTGGACAATTATTAGCTAAATGTGTTGTTTCTCCACAAGTGTAACATCTACATTTTCGTGATTGTGGTTTTTTTAACATATCTATTTGTATTATAATGTTTTCTATAATTCCTATTATATGTTGTACTTTTTCGTATCTTTTTCTTTTTATCATATACTCCATATGCTTGTGGTGTATAAATTGCTGTTTTACAAAATGCATAAGCATTTCTTTTTAATTGTTCTTGTAATGCTACTTCTTTACATTTTTCTTCTAATATACCAAATGTATAAGTTATTCTTGGTCCTATTCCTAAATTTTGTTGTGTACCATAATTTGTTTTCCATGCTTCATGTATAGATTTTCCTAAATCTCCTGGTAATTTTATAAAATATTTATCACATAAATTATCAGACAGCTAATATAGAATACAGCCCATTAGACAAAGAAGAATTTAAAAAACAAATCCCTGAAATGGTAAATCAAGGATTAATTAGAAAATAAAGGACAGGATATTACAAAAAGTGTAAATCATCATATGATATTACATTTAGAAAAAATAGGATATATTGGAGAAGATATAACAAAATCAAGTGTAAAATATGTTTGTAAATTTAAACTAAAAAATCAATACTTTTTTATTTTGTATAAGATTTAACAAACTATCTTTATTAGGAATATTGTATCCATCATCTACTGTATTATCATTTAATCTTTTATAATTATAAACTATTCTAGCCTTTCCCCTTTTTATTTCACTATGATTTCTTACTAAAAAGCTGTAGATCTATGAGGACTCCAAATCCAAACGCCCCGCTACTGCTGCTGCCCTGATCGCCCTCTTGACTCGTTTCTTGATGAGCCATGGTGTATGGATCCACCCATTGTGAATGGTGCAACAGTGGGGTGGGATACGTCACACTACCATCATATGGGGCAATGTGGAATAATGGTTACTCGTACATACAACTGAATACAAATGCCATATATATAGGCGAAGCTAAAATATAAACGATAAAACTAAACAATATAAAAATCAAAAGCCTAGTCTAAAAAGAAAACCCACTAATTAAAAGTAAGACTAGATGCCAAAGTTAGGTGTTGAAAATTGTTTGCCGCCTGTCGACCACTATCTGTGTATAATTGAGATTTAAAAACGTCATTGCTCACGTCATGAATTTTGTCTTCTGTGTTGTGTCGTCACTGCTTACGATGTCTTCTAGAAATCTCGGTGTGTACTGTCTATGGACTGTGGACTAGAGCAATCTTCCAGATTATTGCCTTCTTCATCTTCTAGGTTGATAATGTGCTGTAACTGTAAGGTATCTCCTTCCCCTGCAAAGGGTAGAAGCATTGTCCAAACAGGTTTTGTGTAGACTTGTATGTAATGACCTTCACCTACCAAATGATAATTCCTCCATGGATAATAATCAGGAAGTTCTGGGGTTTCCTGATGATCTTTGATAAACTGTGTAAAACTGTCTGGAAAAGATATACAGTTCTCCTTATAGAACATTACCACAGATAATTCTCCTGTTGCTTTTGTCTTGGATGTATAAGCTTTAACTTTTCTTTATCGTTTTTCCTGTCCATCTAAAACAAACCATTTGTTTATATTTCGAGATAACATATCAGCTATCCCATTATTTTTTCCTTTAATATGTTCAAAATTTATGAAATATCCATTTCCTTGTATAATATTTTGTAAATTAACCCATCTGGTTCTGTTTACCTTTTTACTTTGATCATTTTTTACAAACTTAACTATTGCTTCACAGTCAGTTCTTACTGTAAATTCTTTATTAAGAAAAATCTTAAACTTTTCTAATGCATTAATTAATGCCTGTATTTCAAAATCAATTGTAGTCCAATTTGTTTTGTTTTGAAAATTACCACTTGAATAAGCGCAAATTTTCTCTTCTTCCTTGGGACTGTATTTGTTTGGTTTACATAGAAGGACTGCTCCCCATCCTTCTTTGCATCCATCTGTTTCAATAATTATATAATCTGTAACTAATGGTAATTCTAATGGTTTAATGTTTTTAACTGCTTTTTTGATTTCTTTAACTAATTTAATATCTTCTTGGTTAAAAAACCTTTGTCCGTTTTTAGTGGTTTTACCATATAAAGGTCCAACCAATTTTGATAAGTTCGGTATAAATTTGCTAGCATAATTTACTAAACCTAAAAAAGCTTGTATTTGTTTTAGTTTTTCAAATTTTTCAGGAAAATTTAAAATTTTTGTAGAAATATGTGGTTGTAATTCTATTTTTCCATTTCCAATTTCTAACCCTAAAAAAGAAATTTTTCTTTTAAAAAGTTCCATTTTTCTTTTTGAAACAACTATACCATTTTTCTTTATTTCTTCAAAAACTTGTTGTAGATGTTTCTCATGTTCCTGCACTGTATTACTTGCAACTAATATATCATCAATGTAAACTAAACAAAAATCGAACTTTAGAAATATGCTGTCCATAAATCTTTGAAAAATAGAAGGTGCATTTTTAGTCCAAAACTAAGGACATTCCATTCATATTGCCCTTCTGAACATGTAAAAGATGTCCATGGTTTAAAACTTTCTTCTAATTTTAACTGATTATATCCTGATTTTAAATCAAATTTTGAAAATACTTTTTTATTTTGTATAAGATTTAACAAACTATCTTTATTAGGAATATTGTATCCATCATCTACTGTATTATCATTTAATCTTTTATAATTATAAACTATTCTAGCCTTTCCCAGCAAAAGTAACATATACATATATGAATATAGAAGAAATTTGTGAACATGATTGGAAACAAAACAAAGGAAATAATCATATAAGATGTTGTCATTGTGGATATTACCCTAGTATAGAAAAGAACAGATGGATGCAAAGAAGGATGGGGAGCAGTCCTTCTATGTAAACCAAACAAATACAGTCCCAAGGAAGAAGAGAAAACAACTCTTATAAGAAGTAGTAGAGAAGAAAGTTTAAGGGTAGTAGATAATACAGTAATCTTAGATCTTTTGTCACCAGATGCTAAATGTGTTGTTTCTCCACAAGTGTAACATCTACATTTTCGTGATTGTGGAATTTTTTCATCTGAATGACTTAACCAAGGTAGAGTTGAAAACTCTATATCAGTTTTTGTCATTGATGTCTGTAGATGATATTGATGACATATATTACTTTTATGTTCAATAAAAATCCTTTTTCTTGCTGGTCTGTATGTGTATGCATCTGTATAAGGGAATGAAGAAATTATTTTACAACCAATGATCGAAGTCACTGTTCTAATTGCCATATTTCCTGCAATTAGAATCATCTTTTCTCCAAGTTGGTTGAGAAGATCCTCTGCTTTTCTGTCTAACTTTATTTCCAAATAATCAATCATACCATGATGATAAAATTGAATTATTTGCTCATTTGTCAACTTTGTAGGATGGTGTATTTGAAGTAATAGAAGACCAGTTCCGTCTCCTTTTTCATCTGTTCTTTCTACCACTGTAAATCCTTGTTGCTCGCTGTCAAATTTAAACGCCATATCTACCAACTGTTGCTGTAAATTGTACAGAATTAAAGGAAACTCTGCACAAACTTTCTGTGAAACAAGATTCTCAAATTCTGGGAATCTTTCTGTAACTGGTTTTAGGCATTGCTGCCAAGGTGTATCAAGAATCCTTATCCTGAAACACTCAAAAGTCCTGTGTGCCTCTGTTTTATCTTTATTTTCTTTTTTCTCAAGCCTTTGTAATAACTGTGTATTTTTTGCTTCTAGTAACATCATTTTTTGTTTTAGCATGCTATTTTCAATTTTCAATTGTATATCTTGTGCATTTTTTGTTTTTTCTTCAAGCTGTGTTTTTAATACAGAAATAATCTCTTGTTGAGCTTTTATGTAATGCTCAGGGTTTGTTTTTGCCATATCAGAAAAGCTTTTAACCTCTTCTGGTTCTATGTAAAAACTTGAACCCAACTCTGTTCTTGCTGCTTGAAGAGCTTCAGCAAAACTTGTATATCCTCTCCAAACTGCTCCTCCTGCACAAATTGTATGTTTTGCCGCTGTCTCCCATTTATTAAAAATTCCAAGTTTTGTACCTCTAAATATAACATAATGTGTAAAATTTGGCTTTTGTTTAAACTGTCTTTCAGGTGTCTTTGAACTCTGTTCTTGAAAATAAATGCTTAAAGCATTTAGAACCTGTACTTTGAATGATGAAGCTTGTGGCATGGTTTGAATATGCCATAAGTTGTCTAATAAACATTGTTGTTTATCTGTTAGTTTCATTCCCATAATAGGACGAAACTTCTTATCAGCTTCATTACATATCTGTAAAGCATATGTTCCAAACTCGATCACTGGTTTGGGTGAGACATTTGTGTATAAAGGTCGCTTGCCAGCTGCCTTTGATTGCTGTTGTGTATAAGCCTGTCTTGTCATTGTCTGTGGTAATGTTCTATAAGGAGAACTGTATATCTTTTCTAGTGACTGTAAATATGCCTGTTGAATTTGTTCTTCTTCTGATGAAGAATTCTCCTGTTGCTTTTGTCTTGGATGTATAAGCTTTAACTTTTCTTTATCGTTTTTCCTGTCCATCTAAAACAAACCATTTGTTTATATTTCGAGATAATTATCATTTTTTAGGTTTAGTAAATTATGCTAGAAAATTTATACCGAACTTATCAAAATTGGTTGGACCTTTATATGGTAAAACCACTAAAAACGGACAAAGGTTTTTTAACCAAGAAGATATTAAATTAGTTAAAGAAATCAAAAAAGCAATTAAAAACATTAAACCATTAGAATTACCATTAGTTACAGATTATATAATTATTGAAACAGATGGATGCAAAGAAGGATGGGGAGCAGTCCTTCTATGTAAACCAAACAAATACAGTCCCAAGGAAGAAGAGAAAATTTGCACTTATTCAAGTGGTAATTTTCAAAACAAAACAAATTGGACTACAAATTGGACTACAATTGATTTTGAAATACAGGCATTAATTAATGCATTAGAAAAGTTTAAGATTTTTCTTACTAAAGAATTTACAGTAAGAACTGACTGTGAAGCAATAGTTAAGTTTGTAAAAAATGATCAAAGTAAAAAGGTAAACAGAACCAGATGGGTTAATTTACAAAATATTATACAAGGAAATGGATATTTCATAAATTTTGAACATATTAAAGGAAAAAAATAATGGGATAGCTGATATGTTATCTTGAAATATAAAAAGAATTTCTTCTTCATTATTTTTCTCTGTTTGTTTTTCTTTAAAATCAATGTATCTTAATTTTTGTTTTCCATCAGTTTCTTCACATATATAACTTTTCTTAGGTACTAAAACTGTATCTTCCTCTTTTTCTTGTAAATCATCTAAATCCCATTCTAATCCTGTTAATTGTTCTGGATCTATTTTTATAGGTTCTATCATTTTTATAGATTTTGATGCAATTGTTTTTACTATTCCTTCTATATTTACTTTATATTTCATTCCTGAACTGTTACTAGCCCTTCCTAGTACTCCTATGCTTACTACTAAACTGTTTCCTTCATATTCTTCATATCCTTTTGTTTGTAAAGCTATTTTTATATTTTGTAAATCTTTAATATCTTTTAAAATATCTGGTGTACAATAAAATATAGCTATGTTTTGACTTAAATCTACTTCCATTCCTGAAATTATAGCTTTTTTCATATCTGATTTCCAACTTTTGTCAAGTATTAGAGCTAAAAGCTTTGTTCCTAAATTTTTTCTTCCTAAAGCTTTAACTCCTATTATTATTAACACTGTGTGTACAAAATGTTTATTTTGCTTTTTAATTTTTTCAATGGTATCTGGTGACAAAAGATCTAAGATTACTGTATTATCTACTACCCTTAAACTTTCTTCTCTACTACTTCTTATAAGAGTTGTGTTTATATTAAATCTTCCTGTTTGATATAAAATTCTTGGATTTAATATGTCTAATTGATGTTGATTATATAATTCCAAATTTCTGTCTAAATCTATTTCTTCTTCTAATTGTATTATATGTCTGTTACTATTAGATCCTGGTCCTCTTCTAACTATTCTGTTTAAAAAACTATCTGATGTTATACTATCATTTATATTACTTGTAGAATTCCTAGCTTCTTGTATAGTTCTACTTCTTCCTAAGAAATGATTATTCATTTTCTTGGTTGCCAATGTTTATATGGAGTAGGTTTTTTCTCAATTTTCAATTTTTGTAAGGCTTCTGTAAGCTTTTCAACTTCTAAAGGTATAGTTTCTCCTGTTAGTGTATTAGACTGGTTTTTTATATAATCAAGATTTTGTGATAATTTTTTAACTTCTACTGTTAAATTTTCTATTATCTTTTTATTATTTATAGCTTCTTGTTGTAAACTAATACTTAAATTTATCAATAAATCTACTAAAGTGTTTAATTGTGGATTATTTGTATGTAGACTATGTTCGCCAATATTATTAAGATTACAAACTATAGTAAAACTATCTGTTGTAAAAGTTTTTCGGTGAGATTTTTCAGAAAATTCTAAATTTAAGAACTCTAAACGTTTGAGTGTTTGAGAAGTACCAATGATTAATTAATTCCGACTCTCTTTAGCTTTTATCCCTTATTCCAGATTTCTCTTTAAATATTTTCTTATATTCCAACTATTACAAATAATAATATACAAATTAACTTATCAAACGATTTCTATATATTTTTTCATATAATTTATCACGTTCATAGATATAATACATTAAACGATATTCATCTATATAATCTAACCAATCTCTTGATTCTAAACAATAGATTAATATTTCATATCTTTTTAATCTATTTAACAGATGTTTAATATAAAAACTAGTAGTCATAATATAAAATCCTTTCGTTTATAAAGTTATCAAAGCAACTATCTTTCCCACAATCTTCACCTAAGAGAGTTTCCCAAAAACACTGGCTTAACATGCCATAAAAGGGACTTGTCTTAGTCTTTTAGATTTTAAGAAAACCTTTGCTCTGATACCAATATATCAGAGAGGGTGGTAAAACTATGAAAATTGAAAAATAAAAATAAACTAAGAATGCTTACAATGATGAAGGTGGCAATAAAAGGGACTTGTCTTAGTTTTTTTTTTTTTTTTTTTTTTTTTTTATTTAAGTATAGCAAATATGAAATATATAAATGAATTTACATTAGATTTTACAAGATTATTATCACAAACAGGAAAAGCTATGGATGATAATTTATGTGATAAATATTTTATAAAATTACCAGGAGATTTAGGAAAATCTATACATGAAGCATGGAAAACAAATTATGGTACACAACAAAATTTAGGAATAGGACCAAGAATAACCTATACATTTGGTATATTAGAAGAAAAATGTAAAGAAGTAGCATTACAAGAACAATTAAAAAGAAATGCTTATGCATTTTGTAAAACAGCAATTTATACACCACAAGCATATGGAGTATATGATAAAAAGAAAAAGATACGAAAAAGTACAACATATAATAGGAATTATAGAAAACATTATAATACAAATAGATATGTTAAAAAACCACAATCACGAAAATGTAGATGTTACACTTGTGGAGAAACAACACATTTAGCTAATAACTGTCCAAATAAAAGAAAAAATATGGAAAGAGCTAATTTAGTAGAACAATTACAAGATTATGAAATAGAAGCTTTAAGAACAGATGATGAATCTGATAATGAATCAGTATATAGTATTTACAGTGAAGAGGAAAATCCAACAGCAAAAGTAACATATACATATATGAATATAGAAGAAATTTGTGAACATGATTGGAAACAAAACAAAGGAAATAATCATATAAGATGTTGTCATTGTGGATATTACCCTAGTATAGAAAAAAGATCACAATGTAATAAATGTTTTAAAGAAATTTGTTTTAAATGTCTTAAAGAAATTTATGATAAAGATATAGCTACAACATCAAAAGTGAAAACAAATTCTAAAGATAATGAAGACGAAAGAATAGATAAATTAGAAGTAATAACTGAGTTACATAATTTAAAAATAAAAGCTTTAGAATACAAAGTGGAAGAATTGGAAAGATTAATTAAAAAAGAAGAGATAAGTAAAATGGCTTTACAGAAACCAGATGATCAAACTTATATACAAACACAAGGATCAACAAACATGATAAATATACAATGTCGTTTATGGTTAGATAACAATAAATATTTAGATTTAACAGCATTAGTAGACACAGGGGCTACAAAAAGCTTAATTTCACATAGTTTAGCACCTATAGAATATCTTTTGATAGATTTTTTAAGCCATGAGATAGAAAAAGGACAGGATATTACAAAAAGTGTAAATCATCCTATGATATTACATTTAGAAAAAATAGGATATATTGGAGAAGATATAACAAAATCAAGTGTAAAATATGTTTGTAAATTTAAACTAAAAAATCCTGATATAGTAATAAGAACTCTAATATAGAATACAGCCCATTAGACAAAGAAGAATTTAAAAAACAAATCCCTAAAATGGTAAATCAAGGATTAATTAGAAAATCAGAAAGTCCTCATAGATCTACAGCTTTTTTAGTAAGAAATCATAGTGAAATAAAAAGGGGAAAGGCTAGAATAGTTTATAATTATAAAAGATTAAATGATAATACAGTAAATGATGGATACAATATTCCTAATAAAGATAGTTTGTTAAATCTTATACAAAATAAAAAAGTATTTTCAAAATTTGATTTAAAATCAGGATATAGTCAGTTAAAATTAGAAGAAAGTTTTAAACCATGGACAGCTTTTACATGTTCAGAAGGGCAATATGAATGGAATGTCCTTAGTTTTGGACTAAAAAATGCACCTTCTATTTTTCAAAGATTTATGGACAGCATATTTCTAAAGTTCGATTTTTGTTTAGTTTACATTGATGATATTTTAGTTGCAAGTAATACAGTGCAGGAACATGAGAAACATCTACAACAAGTTTTTGAAGAAATAAAGAAAAATGGTATAGTTGTTTCAAAAAGAAAAATGGAACTTTTTGAAAATTTTCTTTTTTAGGGTTAGAAATTGGAAATGGAAAAATAGAATTACAACCACATATTTCTACAAAAATTTTAAATTTTCCTGAAAATTTTGAAAAACTAAAACAAATACAAGCTTTTTTAGGTTTAGTAAATTATGCTAGAAAATTTATACCGAACTTATCAAAATTGGTTAGACCTTTATATGGTAAAACCACTAAAAACGGACAAAGGTTTTTTAACCAAGAAGATATTAAATTAGTTAAAGAAATCAAAAAAGCAGTTAAAAACATTAAACCATTAGAATTACCATTAGTTACAGATTATATAATTATTGAAACAGATGGATGCAAAGAAGGATGAGGAGCAGTCCTTCTATGTAAACCAAACAAATACAGTCCCAAGGAAGAAGAGAAAATTTGCGCTTATTCAAGTGGTAATTTTCAAAACAAAACAAATTGGACTACAATTGATTTTGAAATACAGGCATTAATTAATGCATTAGAAAAGTTTAAGATTTTTCTTAATAAAGAATTTACAGTAAAAACTGACTGTGAAGCAATAGTTAAGTTTGTAAAAAATGATCAAAGTAAAAAGGTAAACAGAACCAGATGGGTTAATTTACAAAATATTATACAAGGAAATGGATATTTCATAAATTTTGAACATATTAAAGGAAAAAATAATGGGATAGCTGATATGTTATCTCGAAATATAAACAAATGGTTTGTTTTAGATGGACAAGAAAAACGATAAAGAAAAGTTAAAGCTTATACATCCAAGACAAAAGCAACAGGAGAATTCTTCATCAGAAGAAGAACAAATTCAACAGGCATATTTACAGTCACTAGAAAAGATATACAGTTCTCCTTATAGAACATTACCACAGACAATGACAAGACAGGCTTATACACAACAGCAATCAAAGGCAGCTGGCAAGCGACCTTTATACACAAATGTCTCACCCAAACCAGTGATCGAGTTTGGAACATATGCTTTACAGATATGTAATGAAGCTGATAAGAAGTTTCGTCCTATTATGGGAATGAAACTAACAGATAAACAACAATGTTTATTAGACAACTTATGGCATATTCAAACCATGCCACAAGCTTCATCATTCAAAGTACAGGTTCTAAATGCTTTAAGCATTTATTTTCAAGAACAGAGTTCAAAGACACCTGAAAGACAGTTTAAACAAAAGCCAAATTTTACACATTATGTTATATTTAGAGGTACAAAACTTGGAATTTTTAATAAATGGGAGACAGCGGCAAAACATACAATTTGTGCAGAAGGAGCAGTTTGGAGAGGATATACAAGTTTTGCTGAAGCTCTTCAAGCAGCAAGAACAGAGTTGGGTTCAAGTTTTTACATAGAACCAGAAGAGGTTAAAAGCTTTTCTGATATGGCAAAAACAAACCCTGAGCATTACATAAAAGCTCAACATGAGATTATTTCTGTATTAAAAACACAGCTTGAAGAAAAAACAAAAAATGCACAAGATATACAATTGAAAATTGAAAACAGCATGCTAAAACAAAAAATGATGTTACTAGAAGGAAAAAAATACACAGTTATTACAAAGGCTTGAGAAAAAAGAAAATAAAGATAAAACAGAGGAACACAGGACTTTTGAGTGTTTCAGGATAAGGATTCTTGATACACCTTGGCAGCAATGCCTAAAACCAGTTACAGAAAGATTCCCAGAATTTGAGAATCTTGTTTCACAGAAAGTTTGTGCAGAGTTTCCTTTAATTCTGTACAATTTACAGCAACAGTTGGTAGATATGGCGTTTAAATTTGACAGCGAGCAACAAGTATTTACAGTGGTAGAAAGAACAGATGAAAAAGGAGACGGAACTGGTCTTCTATTACTTCAAATACACCATCCTACAAAGTTGACAAATGAGCAAATAATTCAATTTTATCATCATGGTATGATTGATTATTTGGAAATAAAGTTAGACAGAAAAGCAGAGGATCTTTTCAACCAACTTGGAGAAAAGATGATTCTAATTGCAGGAAATATGGCAATTAGAACAGTGACTTCGATCATTGGTTGTAAAATAATTTCTTCATTCCCTTATACAGATGCATACACATACAGACCAGCAAGAAAAAGGATTTTTATTGAACATAAAAGTAATATATGTCATCAATATCATCTACAGACATCAATGACAAAAACTGATATAGAGTTTTCAACTCTACCTTGGTTAAGTCATTCAGATGAAAAAATTCCAGACAGTTTTACACAGTTTATCAAAGATCATTAGGAAACCCCAGAATTTCCTGATTATTATCCATGGAGGAATTATCATTTGGTAGGTGAAGGTCATTACATACAAGTCTACACAAAACCTGTTTGGACAATGCTTCTACCCTTTGCAGGGGAAGGAGATACCTTACAGTTACAGCACATTATCAACCTAGAAGATGAAGAAGGCAATAATCTGGAAGATTGCTCTAGTCCACAGTCCATAGACAGTACACACCGAGATTTCTAGAAGACATCGTAAGCAGTGACGACACAAGACAAAAGACAAAATTCATGACGTGAGCAATGACGTTTTTAAATCTCAATGATACACAGATAGTGGTCGACAGGCGGCAAACAATTTTCAACACCTAACTTTGGCATCTAGTCTTACTTTTAATTAGTGGGTTTTCTTTTTAGACTAGGCTTTTGATTTTTATATTGTTTAGTTTTATCGTTTATATTTTAGCTTCGCCTATATATATGGCATTTGTATTCAGTTGTATGTACGAGTAACCATTGAGAGCAATAATATTCTAACTTCGATGGCACACTAAAATCTCTCCACATCTCTTTAGCCCAAACCCTTAACATCTCAGATTTTCTCCAAGTTCTTCATATTATATTCCAACCTACATAAAAAAAAAAAAAAACCTCTTTCTGCAACTATCTCATCCGCTGTGCATACTCTCATCATCATCCGCTGTGCATACCTTCATCATTGTAAGCATTCTTAGTTTATTTTTATTTTTCAATTTTCATAGTTTTACCACCCTCTCTGATATATTGGTATCAGAGCAAAGGCTTTCTTAAAATCTAAAAGACTAAGACAAGTCCCTTTTATGGCATGTTAAGCCAGTGTTTTTGGGAAACTCTCTTAGGTGAAGATTGTGGGAAAGATAGTTGCTTTGATAACTTTATAAACGAAAGGATTTTATATTATGACTACTAGTTTTTATATTAAACATCTGTTAAATAGATTAAAAAGATATGTTCATATGATAATTCTTTATGATATTCTATAGGTGCTAAACTATGTGAAATTAAGCTTTTTGTAGCCCCTGTGTCTACTAATGCTGTTAAATCTAAATATTTATTGTTATCTAACCATAAACGACTTTGTATATTTATCATGTTTGTTGATCCTTGTGTTTGTATATAAGTTTGATCATCTGGTTTCTGTAAAGCCAACAATTTTTGTTGTATTCATATATCTAAGGGTTGGTATTGTATATAACTGTTTACTTAATGTAATAAAATTTCTTGTAATTGTAACTGCACCATTTAATCCTAATATGAAATTTAATCCTATTACAAAGTCTTTTGATTTTATTTTTGGTGGATTAATATTTATTTGTGGCATTTCATATTTTATACTGTAATTGTTTGCAAAATCTAAGAATTGTATTCCTACTGGTTCTAAACAATGTGTAATAGATATTAATCTATCTTCTATTGTTCTTGTACTTCGTTCATATGATAATTCTTTATGATATTCTATAGGTGCTAAACTATGTGAAATTAAGCTTTTTGTAGCCCCTGTGTCTACTAATGCTGTTAAATCTAAATATTTATTGTTATCTAACCATAAACGACATTGTATATTTATCATGTTTGTTGATCCTTGTGTTTGTATATAAGTTTGATCATCTGGTTTCTGTAAAGCCATTTTACTTATCTCTTCTTTTTTAATTAATCTTTCCAATTCTTCCACTTTGTATTCTAAAGCTTTTATTTTTAAATTATGTAACTCAGTTATTACTTCTAATTTATCTATTCTTTCGTCTTCATTATCTTTAGAATTTGTTTTCACTTTTGATGTTGTAGCTATATCTTTATCATAAATTTCTTTAAGACATTTAAAACAAATTTCTTTAAAACATTTATTACATTGTGATCTCTTTTCTATACTAGGGTAATATCCACAATGACAACATCTTATATGATTATTTCCTTTGTTTTGTTTCCAATCATGTTCACAAATTTCTTCTATATTCATATATGTATATGTTACTTTTGCTGTTGGATTTTCCTCTTCACTGTAAATACTATATACTGATTCATTATCAGATTCATCATCTGTTCTTAAAGCTTCTGTTTCATAATCTTGTAATTGTTCTACTAAATTAGCTCTTTCCATATTTTTTCTTTTATTTGGACAATTATTAGCTAAATGTGTTGTTTCTCCACAAGTGTAACATCTACATTTTCGTGATTGTGGTTTTTTAACATATCTATTTGTATTATAATGTTTTCTATAATTCCTATTATATGTTGTACTTTTTCGTATCTTTTTCTTTTTATCATATACTCCATATGCTTGTGGTGTATAAATTGCTGTTTTACAAAATGCATAAGCATTTCTTTTTAATTGTTCTTGTAATGCTACTTCTTTACATTTTTCTTCTAATATACCAAATGTATAAGTTATTCTTGGTCCTATTCCTAAATTTTGTTGTGTACCATAATTTGTTTTCCATGCTTCATGTATAGATTTTCCTAAATCTCCTGGTAATTTTATAAACTATTTATCACATAAATTATCATCCATAGCTTTTCCTGTTTGTGATAATAATCTTGTAAAATCTAATGTAAATTCATTTATATATTTCATATTTGCTATACTTAATTGTTCTAAATTTCTAATAGCTGTATCCTGTATTAAAGAATTATTTTTTGCTGGATCAACTCCTAATATAAGTGTTTTAATTTGTGATGTAAAATTATAAGGATTATCTCCTAATGCTTTAAGATTATTTATTTCTTCTGGATTTTGTGTTTTTTTTACTTTGCCATATTCCTAATGCTATTGGTCCTAATGTAGTTTCTAAATATGAAAACATATCCATACTATCTTTTTTATTTGTTTCCCATAATTTTACTACATATCTTCTTTTGGTATCAGAGCAAAGGCTTTCTTAGTCTTTTTCTACAAGTAATATAAATGATAGTAGAACATTACCTTAAAACTTTTCTTTATCATTTTTCCTGTCCATCTAAAACAAACCATTTGTTTATATTTCGAGATAACATATCAGCTATCCCATTATTTTTTCCTTTAATATGTTTAAAATTTATGAAATATCCATTTCCTTGTATAATATTTTGTAAATTAACCCATCTGGTTCTGTTTACCTTTTTTACTTTGATCATTTTTTACAAACTTAACTATTGCTTCACAGTCAGTTCTTACTGTAAATTCTTTATTAAGAAAAATCTTAAACTTTTCTAATGCATTAATTAATGCCTGTATTTCAAAATCAATTGTAGTCCAATTTGTTTTGTTTTGAAAATTACCACTTGAATAAGCGCAAATTTTCTCTTCTTCCTTGGGACTGTATTTGTTTGGTTTACATAGAAGGACTGCTCCCCATCCTTCTTTGCATCCATCTGTTTCAATAATTATATAATCTGTAACTAATGGTAATTCTAATGGTTTAATGTTTTTAACTGCTTTTTTGATTTCTTTAACTAATTTAATATCTTCTTGGTTAAAAAACCTTTGTCCGTTTTTAGTGGTTTTACCATATAAAGGTCCAACCAATTTTGATAAGTTCGGTATAAATTTTCTAGCATAATTTACTAAACCTAAAAAAGCTTGTATTTGTTTTAGTTTTTCAAAATTTTCAGGAAAATTTAAAATTTTTGTAGAAATATGTGGTTGTAATTCTATTTTTCCATTTCCAATTTCTAACCCTAAAAAAGAAAATTTTCAAAAAGTTCCATTTTTCTTTTTGAAACAACTATACCATTTTTCTTTATTTCTTCAAAAACTTGTTGTAGATGTTTCTCATGTTCCTGCACTGTATTACTTGCAACTAAAATATCATCAATGTAAACTAAACAAAAATCGAACTTTAGAAATATGTTGTCCATAAATCTTTGAAAAATAGAAGGTGCATTTTTTAGTCCAAAACTAAGGACATTCCATTCATATTGCCCTTCTGAACATGTAAAAGCTGTCCATGGTTTAAAACTTTCTTCTAATTTTAACTGACTATATCCTGATTTTAAATCAAATTTTGAAAATACTTTTTTATTTTGTATAAGATTTAACAAACTATCTTTATTAGGAATATTGTATCCATCATCTACTGTATTATCATTTAATCTTTTATAATTATAAACTATTCTAGCCTTTCCCCTTTTTATTTCACTATGATTTCTTACTAAAAAAGCTGTAGATCTATGAGGACTTTCTGATTTTCTAATTAATCCTTGATTTACCATTTTAGGGATTTGTTTTTTAAATTCTTCTTTGTCTAATGGGCTGTATTCTATATTAGAGTTCTTATTACTATATCAGGATTTTTTAGTTTAAATTTACAAACATATTTTACACTTGATTTTGTTATATCTTCTCCAATATATCCTATTTTTTCTAAATGTAATATCATAGGATGATTTACACTTTTTGTAATATCCTGTCCTTTTTCTATCTCATGGCTTAAAAAATCTATCAAAAGATATTCTATAGGTGCTAAACTATGTGAAATTAAGCTTTTTGTAGCCCCTGTGTCTACTAATGCTGTTAAATCTAAATATTTATTGTTATCTAACCATAAACGACATTGTATATTTATCATGTTTGTTGATCCTTGTGTTTGTATATAAGTTTGATCATCTGGTTTCTGTAAAGCCATTTTACTTATCTCTTCTTTTTTAATTAATCTTTCCAATTCTTCCACTTTGTATTCTAAAGCTTTTATTTTTAAATTATGTAACTCAGTTATTACTTCTAATTTATCTATTCTTTCGTCTTCATTATCTTTAGAATTTGTTTTCACTTTTGATGTTGTAGCTATATCTTTATCATAAATTTCTTTAAGACATTTAAAACAAATTTCTTTAAAACATTTATTACATTGTGATCTCTTTTCTATACTAGGGTAATATCCACAATGACAACATCTTATATGATTATTTCCTTTGTTTTGTTTCCAATCATGTTCACAAATTTCTTCTATATTCATATATGTATATGTTACTTTTGCTGTTGGATTTTCCTCTTCACTGTAAATACTATATACTGATTCATTATCAGATTCATCATCTGTTCTTAAAGCTTCTATTTCATAATCTTGTAATTGTTCTACTAAATTAGCTCTTTCCATATTTTTTCTTTTATTTGGACAATTATTAGCTAAATGTGTTGTTTCTCCACAAGTGTAACATCTACATTTTCGTGATTGTGGTTTTTTAACATATCTATTTGTATTATAATGTTTTCTATAATTCCTATTATATGTTGTACTTTTTCGTATCTTTTTCTTTTTATCATATACTCCATATGCTTGTGGTGTATAAATTGTTGTTTTACAAAATGCATAAGCATTTCTTTTTAATTGTTCTTGTAATGCTACTTCTTTACATTTTTCTTCTAATATACCAAATGTATAAGTTATTCTTGGTCCTATTCCTAAATTTTGTTGTGTACCATAATTTGTTTTCCATGCTTCATGTATAGATTTTCCTAAATCTCCTGGTAATTTTATAAAATATTTATCACATAAATTATCATCCATAGCTTTTCCTGTTTGTGATAATAATCTTGTAAAATCTAATGTAAATTCATTTATATATTTCATATTTGCTATACTTAATTGTTCTAAATTTCTAATAGCTGTATCCTGTATTAAAGAATTATTTTTTGCTGGATCAACTCCTAATATAAGTGTTCTAATTTGTGATGTAAAATTATAAGGATTATCTCCTAATGCTTTAAGATTATTTATTTCTTCTGGATTTTGTGTTTTTTTACTTTGCCATATTCCTAATGCTATTGGTCCTAATGTAGTTTCTAAATATGAAAACATATCCATACTATCTTTTTTATTTGTTTCCCATAATCTTACTACATTTTGTTCCCATGTTAAGACTTCATCTATCCATAACTGTGGTTTCTGTTGTTCTAATAATAACATATTTCCACTGTATATTTGTCCTATAGGCATTCTTCTTCCTTTTCCTATAACATTAGACTCTTGTTGATAATTAACTGTTGGTTGTGTCCATGGTTCTCTACCATGACTTTCATGTGAACCACTATATCCTTCTCCCCATTCTATTTTTGGTCTTTTTAAAGGATTAAAAGGATAATTGTACATTTGTGTATCCATAAAACTTTGTTCTTGTTTATAAAAATCTGATAGCATTGCTTTTCCCTTCATAATATCTTCTACCAATGGTAAATTATAATATTCTTGTAATTTATTATAACTTTGTTCATAATCTAATCCTAATTCTGGTATACATTCCATAATCATATCATCTACTCCTTCTTGTATATTTATTTCTGTAAATTTTCTATTTATAATTTGTTCTATTGTATAAATTAAAAAGCAAAATAAACATTTTGTACACACAGGGTTAAGTATTAGTTTACAACAAGAAGCTATAAATAATAAAAAGATAAATATATATATAGGGTGAGGATAATGAGAAAACTACTTAAATGTGAGAAAACTTAAAAAAACATAATTTTTTTAAAACATTTTTTTTTGTTGTAAATCAAATATTTTAATGAATAAAAATACCTTTTTAGTATTACACATGTGGAACTTATGTATATGTTGCATATCTGCGTAGTGTTACACATGTTTAATACTATTTTTCTTAATTTATAAAAATAATTATCTTAGAAATGTTATATTTATAGCAAAAAAATAATAAAAAATAAAATTTGGTGTGGTTTTTTAAGCTTTTTATTGGAGAGTTTTCTCATTTAGATGAGTAGGGGCAGGATATGGAGAAATCGTCTAAAAGTATGAAAACGGTGAGAACAATTTTGGTGTTAACATGTGGCACTGATGTAAACATACACTAAGACCACCCGTAGTGGGGTTTTTTTGGCCTTTTTTTCCGCAGAAAAACGCACAAACACGCCCATTGACCGCCCCCGGGGGCGTTTTTCTTCAAAAATTGGGTTGGGCGTGCCAAATTAAACGCCGGATCAAGATTTTTTTTGGCCAGTCATGCCCTTACACCCATTTCTTCATTAGTTTTAATTATAAAAACAAAAAAAAAATAATAATTGGGTAATCATTGGATTGGGCATTATACAACTACACCCATTTTAGAAAAACGCCCCATAATGCCCAATTGCTGACTGGACTGCCACATGGCACAAAACGCCCAAGGGTGGGGGCATTATATTCCCATCACACTATACATGATCTAAGGGTAATATTGTCAAAAACGACATGCACATGTCAAAGACAATACACATGCAAGTCACATGCATATTCCACCGTCATTTTTAAACTCCGATAACTTTTTTTATACGTGATTATTTTTTAAAAACTAGACCATAAAATCGAGTGTTTTATTATCTTTCCAACGACTACACTATTGTTATACTTTTGAAATTAAAAAATATGGCATGAAGTGGGTGTCCTTGAAAGTTGGTGTTTTTATGGAGTTTTCGAAAAACGCCATAAAAAATGTCTAAATAAAAACATCATAAAAACACACAGTTCAGAAAAACGCCACGAAATACCCTTTGAACACGCAACAAATTACCTAGTTCAAAAAAACACCATGCAAAAATAAGTTGAAAACGCCATAAATAAACAAAGTTGAACGCATTTCATTTTTTTTCGAAAAGTATATCAACAGTATACTCGTTTGAAAGATAAGAAAACGCTGAATTTTATTATGAAATTTAAAAAAAAAAAATTACGTCTAAAAAAGTTATAGACGTTTAAATATTACGGGGGAAATGACATGTGATTAGCATATTCACCCTTGTTAGGATCTTCCCATTTTACTCCTCTTGGTAGTTCTAAGGGTCCTAGTATTTACAAAAATGTCACCTCATTAATCTCAGCAACAAATCACAAAAATCTTGTGGCTAAGAATCGTTTTTACTATTTTCACAGTTTTAGGCGTTTCCTCCATAATCCAATTATACACACACACACACACACATATATATAGGATTAGGTTCAAGAGTGAACACTAGTGTAGCTTGCGAACTGAGTGAAGTAATCCTGGCCATACACGTGTGTAGATTAATGGCCAGGATTTGATGTTGAAATACACTAGTGTATTTTACGATTTGATGATGAGATTCTGGCCATACACATGTGTAGATCAATGGCCAGGATTTGTTCACTCAGTTCGCAAATACACTAGTGTTCACTCTAGAACCCCACCCTATATATATATATATATATATAGGGTCAGGATTTAGAGAAAACGGTGTAAAGTGTGAGAACGGTGAGAATGCTTATGGATCGTCCGATCAAAACAATATATGGACTAGATTGGCGCTGTGGCGTTTTCGTAAATAACACGAATTCTATTAAGTGGACGCGCTTCATTAAGGGTAAAAAGGTCTTTACACTTCTATACCAAAACGCCAACTAATGAATAAAACGCCATTATGGACCAAAACACATCCCTATATAAACAAAAACATACCAGACATAAAAACACACCCCCAAGAACCTGAAACGTCATATTTTCTACTATATACCATTCATCTTACAAACGCCAAAATCCCCAAAACATCAAAGACACCTACTCAAAAAACTCCATATTTTAATATATAGCAATCATCTTAGAAAACGCCAAAACACTCAAACATCAAAGATTCCCAAAAATCGACGTTTTTTTCAGATACACTATTTCCTCAGTAAAACGCCAAAAATGGCAAATATCGATTCTTGTATATTCAATATTGTTCAACGCCAAGTTACTGAGAATGCATCCTTCCCTGAGGTGCTGTGACTCAAATAACATTTTGCTGCATGAGATGGACAAATCTTAAACAAAAAAATGCTAGGGTCAGACTTATGTCATTTTTTGTGTTTTGTTATTGATGAATATTATAATGGCATGAAAAGACGAATGACACTAATGAGTTGTTTGAAGATACACATTCAAAGAAAAAACTTATGTCATTTTGTCTTTCCAAACGGCCACAAAAACACAAGTATGACAAAGCCAAACCGCCAGTGAACATGTTTCAAAGAAGAACGAGACTGATGACAGTAAAGATTTGGAAGATGAATTGTTTCTATTTTTATTTTTTTAATTTTCTTTTTTCTGTTGTTTGTTATGTATTTTTCAACTTAGAATAAAAAATACATTATATTAATAAAACGCCAAACAGTCAAATGTATGTGAAACGCCATAAAATGCAGTAAAACGCCAAAAACCCCCAAACTATAATAAAAGTAATTTGCAGAAGTATTAATAAAAGCTAAAAATGAAAAAAAAGGCCAAAAACTACTTAAAGCAATTAAAAAACGCCAAACTTGGGAGATGGAAAGTCTATGACCCTAAAAACTCATAAAAAGCTGAACAAAAACAGTAAAAATACACAGTAATTGAAAAGACGGCTACTTTATTAATATCATTTATTATAAAATAAAATCCCTCCTAAACTACGCGCCAAAACATCCTATAAGAGAGACGTCTCTGCACAATCAACTGATCACAACCCAAAAACAACGCCATATTTCCTAGAAACCATTCACTTTAAAAACGCCAAAAAAAAAATAATAGATAAAAAGCCACAGATGCGGAACCTCGTTTCTTCCATAATGAGTATTGTTCTGAATGAAGTTTCAATGAATAGATTCTTCTCTGACTTGGGTATCTCTATAATCTTTTACTGAATGAGATAGACAAATATTCAAGAAAAAGAGACTGATAACACTGATATGTTATCATGTCACTTTGTTCTTGATGGATATATTGATGGCATAAAGGGATTGATACATTAGAGCAGACGTTGGTCTTCAACATGCCATCAAACAAGTATAACGCCGAAAAAGTTAAAGTAGAAGAGGCTGATGACAGTGAAGATTTGGATGAGAAACTAGATTATAATTTTTAATTTTTTTTTCATTTTCTATTATTTGTTATCTAATTCTCTGTTGTTTATTATCTAATTCTCTACTAATAAAAAAATTGAGTATAAAACACCAAAATGCCTGATAGTGTGAAAACTGTGAGAACGGATGCTAGCAAAGCACGATGTTGCTATATAAAATGCCAAAAAAGGGCAAAAAACGCCAAACAAAGTATTACTGGAAAAATCAACACTAATTGACAGATGAAATTGAACGAAACAGTAATTGCTAAACAGTAAAATGAAGAGACGGTAACATTATTGCCAAACATTTATTATATTAAAAGCCACTACATGGAAAATTGAATTTATTTATCTTTTCAAAACGCCATAATTGTCTGTCACATTATAGACCTGAATCGTACTTGATATAATAAACATCAAGAAAATTATTACTGATGTTTTTTACATTATAGGCCTACAACCTGATCTAAAAACAATAAAAACGCCAAAACATACTTAAAACACCAAAATGTTTACTATGATCCTGATCTTAAAACAATAAAAACGCCGCGTATTTATTAAACGCCAAAAAATGGAAAGGTGATGTGACACGCGTTTAAAAAAAGAAATATGAAAGGACAAAAAAGCCCCTCCGCCCTTCTCTATGTCGCGTGACACGTGTTGGGCCAAGATGTGTTCTCACCGTTCTCACACTTTTGAGCGTTTTCTCCTGATCCTGTTTCTATATATATATGGTAGGGTTCAAAAGTTAATCTAATAGTTTTTGTGAAGAAAAATGAACCAATATGGACTTCATTCTTTTATGTTTTTATAGGTTAAAAATAGAAAGAGTATAATAGTAAAGTTTAAATATTTTCTCTATTCAATTAGAATTAAATGCTTTCTCTTTCATATTATACAAATGTGTATAAAAAAATATATGTATAATAACAGCGTGTCTTGGTTGTTGTGTATAAAAAACTAACAGTCACTATACACATTTGTATAAAAACAAATTACTCAGCTAACAACAATCATACACGTGTATAAAAAACAAACAGTCACTATACACATGTGTATAAAAAACCAAATTGTTTAACGAACAACAAACAGTCACTATACACATTTGTATAAAACCCAAATTGCTCACGGAACAACAATTATACACATATGTATAAAATATAAAGGGAATTTGGCATGTAATAATCTCACATAAACCTTATTGGTCATTAGTAATCCCACCTCAGAATATTCCCCCACCAGTCCCACCTTTTACCTATTTTTCCTACAATGGTGCCCGTTAGTTAAGTTTTTTTTTCAAATTACAAACAGATTTTTTAGGGCTTTTGATCAGAATGACGATACGAGTCCATTGATGTAAACTTGCCTCGAAATGGTGCTTTATATGTTATTTATTATATGATAGCAAGTTTTTTTTAATCTTTAGTTTAGTTATATTCAAACATACTTTTGCAACATGTAAAAAAGATTTAACGTGCCTACTTTTTTTAAAATTACTATTAGAGTTTTGCACATATGTAACACTATTATGTTTTGGGTTTAGTTTAGCTTTTAGGGTTATGTTTTATGAGTTTAAGTTTCGGGTTGGTGGGGTTATGTTTTTGGTAATGTTTCACATGTGTTATACTAATTTTTTTAAATTTTTTTATATAAAAATAATATATTTACAGCAAAAAAAATGTTAAAAAAATTGTTATATTTTTATAGATTTTTGAGAGTTGTCTAGTTTCTCACAAACGGAATGGCACAATTGTAATTAACTTTGTAGTATTACGTATCTGAAGCACACATCTGATCTAATCTAAGCGTTCCACCACACATCTGATCTAATGTTTCACAATTTGTATAGTATCTCATGCGATGCGTACGCGAACAACTTAACCACACATTTGATCTAATCTAGGCGTTCTATGAATGCAATGGCACATTATAATACTTAATTACGCATGCGTTAAGTTAAATCCTAATTACGCACATTATTTGTATAATTATGCATGGATTTGGTTAATCCTAATTACGCACTTTATATTAGTTGTCGCGTACCGTTGCATGTTAAAAGCCTATTTAAACCTTTCACAATATAAAAAATGGCTTAATGTGCGCTACGTACGCGATGTGAAATCGCATGTTATAAAATAGCATGGATGAAACCGCATGTGATAATTTTGATGAAATCGCATGTTGGTTTTTTGTAACAATTTCGCATGTGATAATTTTGATGAAATCGAATGTTAAAAAACCAACATGCGAAATTGTTACAAAAAATCAACATGTGATTTCAATGTGAGATGAAGATCTTACGGCTGAGATGATCGCGTACGTAATGTAGGATAAGTGTTCTTGTACGTTAACCTAACTCTATATATATATAAACTCATATATTACTTTCTAATATTTTTGCAAACAATAAGAATTGAAATTTTAATCCACCTGAAAGTGTTTGATAACTAAAACAGGAAGTTGTTTGTGTTTCATTTATGTATGGCGCAAAATTAAACACTTTCTCTAAAAATATATGGCGCAAAATTAAACACGATGTTTCATTCTATTTGTATTTTTTGTTATAATATTATGAATATTTTTTTTTATTTTGTTTTATGTATAAGCTACACAAACGTAACAATGTAATTTTTTTTTAACTTTTAATATTTAAAAATTGTTTTAAAATAATAATCATGATATCATCCGGTTTTCAAGTTCGACTCAACCCGAGGCCAATACCATAGTATGCTTCGCCGGATCTAGTTTACAGAATATTGGATTCCTTTATATATTGAAGAATAATGTTGTACCTTAAACAACTTTTAACCAACTGATTTGTATTTACTGGTTCGTTAAGGTGCTAAACTTTGCAGTTTAGTGTGCTTTATGTATCTTTTTGTGACACTTTTGATTCCCGACACTTAGGAAAGCATTCGGGACCATTTAACCATGTTTCTGCATAAAATTAGATTGTTAAAATGCTGATCTTTGCTGAATTTTGCTGAATTCAGCACTTTATGTAAGTTTTAGGCACTTTCCGGCACTTAAACTATCACTTAGGAAGACAGTTTTATGATCCTTACTTTCGTACACACTATACTAGTGTCGTACTTGGTTTCTGGCTCATTCTGTGTCTAAATGTTATGTCTGTCTATGTGCTGCGTTCCGTTCTGTCACATTATCCTGATTTTATGAGATAACTGTGCTAACTACACTTATTGCATCATTTAAGGCAATACAGCTTTCATGCAGTGATGATATGACATTAAACAATGTATGATACACATGTGTGTATAAGGCAGAAATCAAAAGCAGTTAATTGCAATTTCAGCACAATCATTAAGCACTAATCATGATTAATTAATTGTACGGATACCTGAATTTTGACAGTTGTCACACCTACTAAGCAATCAAGGACCGAACAAGCAGAACAGTTATCGGAGAAAGAAGACTGTGAAAGAACAACCCCAGAAAGTGAATGGAGTCAGATCAGAACTGAATAGAGAGGAAGGTAATCTCAAGGCGAACAGCCGAGAAAACCTCACCCGCTATACCGAGATGATCTTCGTCGTCGAGCTCCTCCGGCGGTTGATGTGTGACATATCAAATTAGTTGGTTTTTAATGGTTTGTAAGAATATGATGTGACGGTTGACGTAGTAGCTAAGGGCTCACGTAGCATTGGAGATAGTCTTACAATATCACTAGTAAAGGAGTACCAAAATGACAGAGAATCTTTTTAGAGAGAGAGATACTAGTTAAAGATGACGGGTTGTCTGTATCGGGAAAGCAAAAGGTTTTTAAAGCCTAAAAATAAACGTGTCTAGCAAAAACAAAAAGGTAGTAGATATGTGTCAATTAACAAACCCATAGCTTTCAAGGTAGAAATTGTGAAACATAAAATACCAACACAATGAGGACAAAAAACAATAAAGCACCATGTACAACTAGCAACTGGTTTGCTAATTAGTATCTATATAAATGAGAACATAAACTTGTTAAACAATGAATACCATTGGCCATTTTTTTCACCGACTAACCCTATCATTTAAACTCAAGAATGTTGATGATGATTCACCGTATGGTAGCATTGATAATTCTTCCCCATAAGCGGGACTGAAATAAGTATGAACCGAAGAAGGAATTTGTGATGTTCGTATGGTTTCTAACTCTACAACTACCTCTTTCATTGTTGGCCTATACTTCCCGTTTAGATTCAGGCATCGCATTGAAAGGTTCGCTAGTGCCAAGAGGTCATCTCTAGTACCTTCTTTTATGACCAATGGATCAAAAATAGACATAACACGCCCATCTTCCATAGCCAACATAAAATGCGTAGTTAAACTCTTGTTTTCACCAAACCTTGTAAGGGAAATGGGCTTTTCTCTAGTTAACAATTCAACCAAAACAACTCCAAAACTGTACACATCACTTTTTTCAGTAAACTGGCTTGATTGAAAATACTCTGGATCAAGGTAGCCAAACGTTCCTTTTACTAAGGTAGTCAAATGAGTTTGCTTTTCTGATACGAACCTTGAAGTGCCAAAGTAAGATACTTTGGCTCTAAATTTGTCATCCAAAAGTATATTACTAGTTTTGACGTCTCTATGGTATATTGGAATTGAAGTTGCTGAATGCAAGTATGAAAGGGCTCCTGCAACCTCTGTAGCTATTTGTAATCTCATGTTCAAAGAAATTACGAATTCCTCATTCTCGTTGTGAAGGTGATCATACAATGTACCATTTGAAATGAATTCAGACACGAGCAGAGGGACGTCTGTCTCCAAGCAACATCCCAATAATTTGACCACGTTCCTGTGATTGACTTGGGAAAGAATGACAACTTCATTGATAAATTGTTCTAGCTGGCTTTCATCAACTATCTTTGATTTCTTAACTGCCACAATCCTTCCATCCACCAACATCCCTTTATAGACGGTACCATGACCTCCTCGACCAAGAATTCTGTTCTCACTGAAGTTGTCAGTGGCTTTCTCTAACTCACGTGATGTGAAAATTATGGTTTTATCAACTAAAGACGAGTCTGCCTCTTCTTGTTGTTTCAATAGTAAGCCGCCATTGCGTTTGAAAAACCTCTTTCTTTGTCTCCTTTCTTTTATCTTCTTGGCCACTCTATGCAATACAATGATTGCAAAAAGAAAAAGAAAACCCATGCTTACGCTAAGAACTGAACGAAGGCCAATACAATACAAAATCAAAAGTTAGTAACATTTTTCTTACATTGCAGCTTTCTTAGAAGTTGTAAGTTCGTAACCATAAAGAAAGTCTTTTCGTCACCATCAAGACAAGCAAAAAATCTTTGTACTTGTTTGAACTAGACTACAAAATGTTTGTACTATCCAACCCTTATTCTCTTAGTAAATTAGAGATGAACTTAGGTTGAGGTGAAATCAAAGATGCATCTACTCCTAGTGAATGATTTATTTCCGCCAAAAGATGCAACAGGTTGCAACTTATGGAAAATCTCAAATAAAAAATCCATTTCTTGTTTTATAGACGTGTGGCAACAGAATATTTACACAAATGCCACAGTGTGGATTTTCCTTGATTTCGTTCATTTAACATGTTAATTACAATTTGTATTTCATCTAGACAATATATACATAGAGAGAGAAGGATCCGTTAAAAACCACCCTTTATTGCGAGAACCACGAGAACCAGTGTGAACACAACAAAAAATACCTAAAAATCTAAAAAGCACACAATTTTTTTTTTAATATTTGTTTTATAAAAAAATTGCTACTTTTCGTTAATAAAAATTAAAAATTAAAAAAAAATTGGATACTAAAAGTAGCGATTTTTATAAAAAAATATTAAAAAAAAATTCGTGTGTTTTCTAGATTTTTTAAGACGGGTTTAGCTTTATATATTTTTATTAAAACCACTACTTTTAGTATAATTTTTTTTAATCATCCGGTTTTCAAGTTCGACTCAACCCAGAGGCCAATACTATAGTATGCTTCGCCGGATCTAGTTTACAGAATATTTGATTCCTTTATATATTGAAGAATAATGTTGTACCTTAAGCGACTTTTAACCAACTGATTTGTATATTTGTTGTTCATCAATCTAAAAGATTTAATTACTAGTCGTTGTTCTTATTATTATATTTTTTTTATTAGAAAAAGGTTATTGAAAATCATTTCAGGGCTGGATTAGCATGGACATAAACATATCAATATGTGTACGAAATGATTACCTATAATTAATATGGTAGGTAAATGCTTTGAAGCTTTAGGAAGAGGAATACAACCATTTAGCATGGTTGCATCACCAAAGTATCCCCGTGGGCAAGTACAATTGTAACTCCCTAAGGTGTTGACGCAATCACCATAGCAAGGGTTGGTTCCTTGTTCGTCGCACTCGTTGATGTCTAACAAGAAAAGGAAAATTAAGCAGATTACATTAAAATATATAAGGAATTAAAATTTACATAAACCATCCTTGAAGCTTGGTAAAAATTCCCGATGTCGTTCATAGAAAATAATTTTTCTATGAATTAAATCAAACAACTGGGAAGGAGGCATTGAGGTGATAGTGGAGGAAGCGAGGGGTTGGATACATGGTGTTGGCAGGTGATTTGGTAACGATGTGACAGGGAAGAGGAAAACCAACATTTAAGATTTCTAAAATATGTAAATTAAACTGGAAAACTATTTTGTGTTTAAATTAAGGAGATGGTTATAAATTCTAACTAATTAAATAAAACTGTAAAAAAAAAAAAATCATTAAGGTGACTGACCTTGGCAGCCTGGATGAAGATAGGGGTTACCCTCGTAACCTTCATTACATCTACAACGATACCCACCACCACCTTCTACATTATAGCATGAGCTGTTTCCTTGGCATTTGTTAACATCAGTAGTGCAAGATCCATTGTGTGCGATTACCCAATCAAGCACAATGGGCATAGTGGACTGTAATCTCTCCTCAAAGGTCTGGTAATCACCGGTTAAATCATCCGCACCGCGAAACTCAAAAACACCTTCCTCAACAAGAAAGCCATGGCTACATTCGTCGAAGGTCAAAACATCTGAGTGGTCATGCAAGCTCCCAAGTGTAACATTGTAATATGAGAGACCTTCGGGTATAGACATCTGACAACAACCGATTCCTGAACATTGCCGGCCATTAGGCACAAGTGCTTTCAGACATAGTGCAAAGCAACCACTACTGAAGCCATCTCCGTCTGTCCCCATAATCAAAGCATAATCGTCACAACCAATGACTGTGAACTTGTTTTTTGTTGAGAAAGTGAACGCTGGGTGCTTCCGTAAGCTAATCCATGATGTATATCCATCTACAAACCCACTTTGGTTGTAGCATTGGCTGGAAACTATAGTGAAGATGCGCAACTCTGAATCTGAAATGTTGTATATTTCAAGGTTGCCATTTCCAATAAACAATTTTGGGAGTTCATTATCAGAAGTGATGCTGCAGGTAAGGTTAAAGGAGTCGTCTAGGGAACAATCTGTACCAATACCGAAAGGGTAAGGAACTGTAATGTTCCCACACTGGGTTGGACAACCTGGTTTTGCTGTGTTTGTATTTTGAAGGGTTCCAAGGGCCAGTATAAGAGAAAATGTAGTGAGAGAAAGGATACAATGAAGAAGCATGTTTCTACAATTTGCAGAACACATTTTTTTGTGGTTGTTTACTAACAAATATTATGACAATTTATAGAGGGGCAGATGCAATTCAATCAAAGACTTTGGTCCAACGAATATAATTCCACATAGACTTTGGTTGACCTTGTCGGGGAGACTATTAAAATGTCGTTACAATGATTTTTTTTTTCTTTTTTGAAATATTATGTTATCACAAAACAATTATCACTACTATGGGCAAAAATATAAAAAATCAATAAACTTTTAGTATTTTCTTTTAGAAGTCTTTTAAGAATTGGTACCGATCGATATTGAATTTTCATGTTTTCTGTTTCGATACCCATCGGTTTTGGTATTTTCAAGATATTGGTACCAATCGGTATTGAACCACAAAATTTATACCATATGATATTCGGTTTACACTTTCATTTGTTTTCTTAATCTGTATTTTTCGGTACCGCTACGGTTTCCGATATGATCCGTAATAATCCTAATAAATAGCGTGTAGTAATTTAAAATACCATTGACGCCAGCCATGCGTAACCATTTTTGGTTTGAACGTGGCCGTCTGTGACACTTCGGGTATTCCTGCACGATTTCATTGTACATTATGACTATGTGAAATTAAGAAACGGGATTTAATTGGGGATTTTCGAATTATGGATGTTATGTGATAAATACGTATGGGTATTATGTGATTAATATGTGGATCGTTAGTTTTTGTGAACTACGTGACTTTATGTGATATGTGACCTACGTATTTGTTTTGTGAGCTTTCGTGCAACTACGTGCACTTACGTACGACAATGGGTTATTGACGAATCTACAAATAGAACGTATCGTATATCTTAGCTTAAATTCCGAGGACGGAATTCTTGTAACATGGGGAGAATGTGACAACCCGTACTCTCGACCCTAATTGTCGGGAGAAGGGTACTTTATTATTATCCTTATATTTTATTATTAATATTGTCATTACTAGTATTATTATTATTATTTAAAATAATAATAATTCGTGACAAGAGGATATGTTTAAATTAGCACACACGTATAAATTTATTTGATAAATAAAAACGAACAAGTGGGCTTAGCGAGGCACGTGATGTTATGTGAATACACCGGCCAAGTCCAACCCAACTCACCTTTCTCCTAAAACCCTAACCTAAAAACCCTAAAATGAATCCCATCAGCCGCACAAACACACAACAACTCCCCATTTCCCCTCTCTCGATCTGATGCTCCGGTCACCGGAGCAGGAATTCCAGCGACCCTTTTAGCTCAAATTTTATTTTTTAATATCTGAGCATCAAACGTCTTTTTTTCTAACCATTTTGGCCCCTAACATTAACCCCATCCATTAAATGTTAGAGGCCAAAAGGGTTAGAAAAAAAGACGTTAGGGGCCAAAAGGGTTAGAAAAAAAGATGTTGGGGGCTCAGATGTTAAAAAATTCTTTTTTAGGCTAAAAGAGTAAAAATGATATAAACACAGGGGCCAAAATCATAATTTACTCGACTATTTTTTTAGGGTGTTAAAGGCTACTCGGTGTGGGGCGTCTTAGCCCAGTCTTGGACCGGCCCCGCCCCAGAACACCGTTTCCACTGCCCCATTACTGTCGAGTTGGGCCAAAAATTTTTTGCACAAACATAGACAAAAACATTATAAACACATTTGTAAAAAAAGTAAAAAATATTGTCGAGGCGTTAGTTTTAACTGATGCAAGTTTTTTTTACGTACTGGCGTAAAATTTTTCAGTTGATAACTATATGTATATATATATATATATAGGGCAATGATATATAGGAAACTTATTTGTACTAAGAAAAACTAGGAAACCCAATCTATAACCATTGATCAAGATCATCCAATGGCTCATAAAATTTGAAGCCTTTTTGAATTAAATTAAATAGAGTGATAAAGTCAATAAAGGTACTTCAAGGGCATATAGGTAAAATTAACTATGATATTATTACATTTTATATATTATTTTAATACTGATTGGACATGCATTAAATGATATGAAAGGAGGCACACGATTTTCAATAACACCTACTCAAAACCCAACCTCATTTCAAACGTCATCAACCCCAAGACCTTTCATTTCAAAATCATCTCTTTCTCTCTCAAGACCTTCCATCTACCCCAAACCCACTGGAGAAGAAAGACAAGTCGGAGAAGAAAGACACGCCGGAGAAGAAAGAAGGTGCACCGGAGAAAAAAGAAGGTGCGGCGGTGAATCGAAATCGCCGGGAAAGAAGGTGCGGCAGTGAATCGAAATCGCAAACCCACCGGAGAAGAATATATATGAGATCAACGTTTCAGTTGTTATCGTCCGGTAAAAGTTGCCGGAAATGGAAGAAAGCAAGAACATGCGGAAGCAAGTAAGTTTGATTCTGGTTCCTTATCAGTAGGCGTTTTTTGTTTTTTCCGATCAATCGGTGTTGGAACGCCCGAACAGATTTGCTCCAATTCTATGTATAATTGGTTATTAACAGAGTTGGAAAAATAGTAACAAAAGTTAAAGAGCTCTAGAAAGATCTACTTTGCAATCGCTTTGTCCCAAAAAAATCATGTTTAAATTTTAACACTAACTACTTGATGTTTATAAAATACCCGTTCGAGTAAGAAAACATTAAGCAAATTTATATGCACACATGTGTATGATTGTCCATCATAATTTCCTTTTTGAACTTTTCCCTAAGTAGGTAGGTGTTTGGGTCCGATCAGTGGTGATTTTTTTTTTATGCGACTAGGTAACATGTGTTAGACCTGCCTTGTTTTTTGTCAAAAACAAATTAGGTAAACCTATGATATTAGGGTACAAGTGTAAGGGCTCGAAAGCATATAAATATATTAGCGTAACATGAGTTAAACCTGTCTGATATTAGGGTACAAGTCAACGGACTCAAAAGCATATAAACGTATTAGCGTAACATGTGTTAAGCCTCCCTGATTAGGTAAACATATTAGTGTAACATATGTTAAACCTGTCTCAATTTTATAAAATGATGTAACATGTGTTAAACCTATCTTATTACCATGTGTTAAACCTCTCCTATTAGGTAAACATGTTAGTGTAACATGTGTTACACCTTTCTTATTTTTATAAACTTGTCCTATTTTTATAAAAATAGGTAACATATGTTAAACCTGACTTTATTTTATCAAAAACATATTAGGTAACCTGTTTTATTTTTATGAAATTAAGTAACATGTGTTACACCTGTTTTATTTTTATGAAATTAAGTAACGAAGAAACTGGCGATGTACAGATTTTGAGGATTGGGACTCGGACACACTAATCGTTGAAATACAAAAAAAGGATATTTGGTTTGTTCTTTTTATATTGACTATTGTTTTCATAGGTAGTAAGTTGGGTTGATTTTAACATTTTCATTACCTTTAGAAAGTCCATAATTTAGATGGGTTGTTAGTTGTCTTGTATAAACTTCACTCGGATATCACATTTTCATTACCTTTAGAAAGTCCATAATTTAATAGTTGATGATTTCTTTTATTTTATAAATAAAAAGTTGTTCTTTTTGCTGGCATAATTAGCTACATATATTGTAACAATGTTACACGTGTTACTTATGTTAAAACCAGCCCTTTCTTGGACACAAAAGGGGCTACCCATATGTAACACATGTTTGTAACGTGTGTTACACCGGAGGATAACACATCTAAAACTATTGTTGTGGGGAGCACAACTGTTCAGTCTAGAAAACAAAAACAAAATACGAAAGGTTCTGCTAACATATGTTACATGTTTTTTTAGTGCTTGCAGCGAGGGAGTTGGTTCCACCGGATAGTAGTTTGAAATGTAGGAAAAATAAAGGTATTTATGGTAACTGTTTACATATGTAATCTTTTTTTGGGTGGTTTTATTTAGTTTTGTTTATGTGTGAAATGATGCAGATAAAAACTCAAAATTTGGGGAATCTTCAACTTCAGGGCATAATTGGGTAGAGGGTAACTTGTGTTAGTTATGTTACTTCAATTTTTTAATTAGTAGATTAAAAATACTGGACTGTAACTTGTGTTATTACGACTTGACCATAGCAGTTGCAGCCAAACGAGAAGGGATCTTGGTAGGAAGAAAGAGAACCACAATATCGGATATGACAACAAGTGGCCATAAAGCGAAAGAAGGTAGATGGAGAAACCAATGAAGAATGGGAACAAGAAGTCGATGAAGGGCAGGTGGTGGGTACCTTTGAGGTTGCACAAAAGTTACCCTCTAGTGTAACACATGTTACAAACATGTGTTACATATGTTCAACCCTTTTGTTACCAAAAATTGGGGCTGCACATATGTAAGACATGTTTGTAACTTATGTTACACTAGAGGGTAACACATGTATGATTATTTTTGGATCATTTGTTTATATTTAAGTTTGTATAAATATTTTTGTTACGTTTAAGTTTTATTGTAATGTGTTGTGAAGGCCATGTTTTCGGATGAAGACGGATGATCTCGTTTATCTTATAAATAAAAAGTTATATTTTTTTTGTTGGCATAATTAGCTACATATGTTGTAACAATGTTACACATGTAACTTATAGTTACACCAGCCATTTCTTAGATACAATAATGGGCTACACATATGTAACACATGTATAGCCACGCTACACATGTTATATATAGTTGTTACATGTGTTACAACCAAAGTTTACACATGTATAACATATTACACAAGATGTAACATGTGTAAATTGGAAACACTTGTGTAACACTTCAGTGTAACACATGTTACAGGTTGTATCCCTTAAACTCCAAAGTCAACGTAAGTGATTGTGATTGAACAAGAAATTTCACTCAAATCCAATGTCAACGCAATATCATCCAACTTCTCTATACATGTTACATGATGTAACAAACCTACAACATCGATACCCAAAAAAGGTTACACGTGTTACAGCAAAATGGGAAATGTGTAGCAGCGTTCAATACTGTTGTTTCACTCTATAGTGTGTAACATGTGTTACGGCAAAATGGGAAATGTTGTTTCACTCTATAGTGTGTAACGTTGTTACTACATATAAGTAACTTTTTTTATTTGTAAAATAAACGAGATATTCCGAATAAATTATGAAGTTTCTAAAGGTAGTGAAAATGTGTTATCCAAGTGAAGTTCATCTAAAAAACTTTTTTGCATTTAAAATCACTATTACGTTAAGTATATATGTGTAACTACCTGTAACAACATATATTACCTCAAAGTGTAACACATGTTACAAGATATAGCACAAACAGTTTAGAATGCAACTGGCAGAAATGTAACATACGTAGCTAATTATGCCAGCAAAAAAATGGCTTTTTATTTGTAAAATAAACGAGATCATAAAAAGTATATCCCCCCCCCCCCCCCCGCAAAAAAATAAAAGCCAACTAAAAACAATCATAAGTTAACAAAAATCTAACTATGCTTCGCTTCTTGATAACCATCTTCATCTTGAGCACAAAACATCCATTCACCTATGAACAAAACAAGTACATCACTATTAATCTCTTGTAGTTAAACTTATTAATCTGCTATGTAATATGTGTACATGTGTAAAGTTTTGCTATAACACATATAACACACGTTACAAACATGTGTTACATATGTGCATCCCCCTTTGTGTCCAAAAAAGGGGTTAGGGGTAACTATAAGTAACATGTGTAACGTTGTTACTACATATAAGTAACTTTTTTTATTTGTAAAATAAACGAGATATTCCAAATAAATTATGAAGTTTCTAAAGGTAATGAAAATGTGTTATCCAAGTGAAGTCCATCTAAAAAACATTTTTGCATTTAAAATCACTATTACGTTAAGTATATATGTGTAACTCCCTGTAACAACATATATTACCTCAAAGTGTAACACATGTTACAAGATATAGCACAAACAGTTTAGAATGCAACTGGCAGAAATGTAACATACGTAGCTAATTATGCCAGCAAAAAATGTAATAACGTATGTATACATGTAACATGAGTATATGCACCACAAGTAACATGAGTATATGCACCACAAGTCATACGCATGTTACATGTGTGTATGAAACACACATGGTATATATATGTGTATAAAAAACACTTGGTATATGTAACGTGTATACATCCAAACATGCTAGTACATGTGATTTGTAACACAAGTTACAAAAGTATATGCAACACATGGGAATCATTGTCATATAATATAAACCAAGTACCGCATAACAACAGTCTTTAACACAAGTAATACATGATGGTTTCATTGGTTACCGAATTGGTTACGGGGGTGCACCCTTAAAAAAAAAATAGGTCCGTAAACATGTTAGAATGTGTTACACATGTTAGAATTGTCCATTGTTTTGAAGTAACAATAGGCATTTCTAATATGTATCTGGATAATGTTGTGAAAAAAGATTCCTTCATTGTTACTTCAAAACATTATGCTTTGCTCCTTGATAACCATCTTCATCTTGAACACAAAGCATCCATTCACCTATGAACAAAACAAGTACATCAGTATATGTTATAACATGTGTACTTGTGTAAAGTTTTGTTGCAACACGTGTAACAACTATATGTAACATGTGTAATGTGGCTATACATGTGTTACCACTCTAATGTAACACAAGTTACAAGCATGTGTTACATATGTGCAGCCCCCTTTGTGTCTAAAAAGGGTTGGGGTAACTATAAATAACATGTGTAACGTTGTTACTATATATGTATCTAATTATCCCACTAAAAGACACTACTTTTTATTTTTAAAATAAACGAGATATTCTTAATAAATTATAAAGTTTCTAAAGGTAACACATAACATATAGGATAAACAAAAGCCCTAAACAAGCAACATATAGGGGCTTGCACATATGTAACACATGTTTGTAACTTGTGTTACACTAGAGTGGTAACAAATGTATAACATGTGTTACGTGTTACACATGTGTAAACTTTTTGTTGTAACACATGGAACAAGCCTATACATGTGTTACCGCCTAGTATAACACAAAAAACAGTTAGTATTCAGATCAAAAGCCCCAAACAAGCAACCAAACTAACAAAAACAGTTACTGTTCAGATCAAAAGTCTCAAACAAGCAACCAAACCAAACACAATTTTTTTATAAAATAAACGAGATCATCAACGATTAGATTATGGACTTTTTAAAGGTAACTAATATACAACAACAACAACAAACATTATCTCAATGTTAGACTCTGTATGCCCAAGACACATATTAAATTGATGTGGCTAGTACGTTATGATCCAAGTCGAGTCATACCCAATAACAAGCTAGACAAACACTTATATTATTTATTTGTGATATGATCAGACAAATAAATATTAACACTTACAATATTTAGAAATTGGTTTTCTAAATAATTGCACTTGACAAACCAATAAATTATATGGATAATTTATTTTTGAGAGAATATTTTATCTTGTTATTTAATGGGTTAAATAACATAATAAAAGTTATATAAGTCTTATAACATGGAATGTTATAATTTTATAAAAGTTATAAAATTAATCAAGACTTAAATCATTTTTATAAAAGAAATTGAATTTTTTTTATAAAAAATAAAGTGGGCCGCCACCCCCCTCCCATGGGGTCTTCCCAAAAATTGTTGGTCCAATGAGATTTCATGCATTTGCATGTGTGTTGATTGGGTGGTCTTTCCTAAATGTTTTGGCCAATCACATTGCATGCAAATTGCATGGTTAGATGCATCTTGATTGGGCATATTGGGTGGCCAAGATTCTCTCAAATGTTATAACTAATTTTGTATGAAAAAATTAGAAAAAGGATGAACTTGAAAAACTAGAGAAGACTTGTAGAAAAGCTCTCTAAAAATCGGCCAACATTGTGCAAGTTTTAGAAGATGAAATTCAAGTGTAAGACTTGAATTTACTCTCTAAAAATCGGGTCATGCATGGTTGATCAAGAGGGGTTTTTCAAGTTGATAAATCAAGTGCATGAACTCCATAAACTCCCCTCATATTTTCGGCCATGGTGGTTGATCAAGATGGAATTTTAGTGAGTTCATAAGTGTAGAAATCCTTGCTAAACATAAGGTGTTTGTTGGAAGGCTTGGGGTATACAAGCTTGAGGTTTTCTACACTTGAAGGCAACCGTTCAAGAAGCATCATCTTCTTCATATCAATTACTCCTTGGAAGGTAGTATTCTAAACACTCTATGGTTGTGTTTTAATTTTGATAGCATTCATATATGGATCCGGGGATTGGGTTTTACATATAAAATGGGTTTTATATCTTGTAAGTAACATGTTTTAAATAATAATTTTCTGCTGCGTTTTTATTTTATATGGATAAAATACTTTGATAAACATATGAAAAACCCATCAATGGTATCAGAGCCGCTTATATGAATGCATGCTTCATAAGATTAAAATTTTCGGGTTTCGGTTTTGGTTAAAACCCTTTGGCCAAAATTTTAGTCATGGTTATCCCTTTGTTTTTCAAGATTATATTCTTACATGCATAAATGAATCTTGAAAAATTATTTCATTTGATGATTATTTTGTTTGGACAAAAACCCACATTTTTCGGTTTTTCATTCTTGACCGAAATATTGTAGGTTGAAAAAGGGAACCATTTTGCTTCTTGAATTTTATATATATTTTGGTGTACATAACCTAGCCATGACCTTGTGTGAATTTGTTGAATGGTTGTGTTATGATTTATATTTAATTATTTCAAAGGTTGTAATAATTATTATTTTTGTTCTTCCATTTGTAAAGTTAAGTAATTTATTTATTTTCATTTGATATGTAAAATAAATAGATTAGGTGCATTTTATTTTACTAGAAAAAATGTATTAGGATATATTTTTTGTAAAAGAAGATGCACACAAAAATGGGGTTTTGGTTTTGGCTAATTTCGGGCCTAAAGGACTTCATAGTTCTTAACGGGATTTTAGCTCGACAACCAAAACACATTTTTGAAGTCCAAAGGAGTTTGGAGCTGAATACAAAAAGACATTTGGAAGCTCAAAGAAAGTGGAGAAATCACAACACAAAAGGAAGACTTAAGCATTTGGATGCGGGATCAAGTGGGAGTTCAACGACACATTACTTGTGTCAATATTCACCCTTTAGGAAGGACCTTTTGACACACTTATTTCGGCTAACAAGTGTGGTAAAAAATAGTTGGCTATGGTTATGCACCTATTGATATGTATGTTATGCTTGCGTGGTTGCTTATTTATGTTGTTTGGATGATATGTCGAAATACATGCTTAACAAATTAATAATCAACAACAAGCTTAAAATTGGTTCTTTAAAGATCATTAAAATCGGTTAATAAAAGGTTATTAAAAATTAATGATTTTTATAACAAAATGGGTTTTATTAAAAGAACCTTGAAAATTTGTTTTCACAAAAGTACCAAGGATTTGAATGCATGCAAATGTATGGTACATAATGTTTTCTAAACTAGAATTTTTGAAAATTCAAAATCCCTTTTATAAAACAAGTCAAACACCATCCCTTTATACAACACTCGAATCACTTGTGAACTATTATTGTGGGATAAAGGTCACCTAACCACATTTGAGGGAACTTGTATGTTCGAGGTGGGTTTACCATGTTTGTGGGTTAAAGGTCACCTAACCACTTATGTGTATAAACTCACACGTGTGTGTAAGTTGGACGACTTGATTTGGAAACCATGAACTTAGGGTCACCAAAGCATGGCGAACAAAAGGCGTTGATGGAATTAAACATGCCAACTAAACATAAAGATGTTTAACCGATCCCATATGGCTAGAAGTTGCAAAGGGTTGCAATTGTCAAACGTTGACTACCTTGTTAATTTAAATAGAGGGATAAAGGTCACCTAACCAATATTTAAATGTAACGTTGGATTTTAGATTTTAATTTTAATTGTCTTTGAGACATAAAAGGGTATTAATGATTAAAATATAATAATATCGAAAATACTAAAATTGAACCTTGTTAAATTTTGTAGATGGCCGCTTACAATATTACCCAAACCGTCTGTAACCTATCACTAAAAACGATCCTAATCCCGATAAACCTCTTATGGAAGATGAGGATGCCTATAACGATTGGATTAAGTATATCGATGATACTATGTAAGCCTCTTGCCTCATGTTAGGAATTATGATTCCCGAGATTCAAAAGATTTTGAACATCATGAGCATACGACATGATTACCCAATTGTAGGAAATGTTCCTAAGGGTAGAACGCTTCGAAACGGTTCGAGCGCTTCATGCATGTCGAATGGAGGAAACCCAATCGGACTCATCTTATATCTTTAAGATGAAAAGCCACATTGATCACCTCGAAAGGCTCAATATGGATAAAAGGGTTTTATCCATTCTAACGATCAATGAGGGTGGCAACTAGAAAGGGCATCACCCCGACACCAAAGCAAATGTTGAAAATGGAAACGGGTAATTCAAAGGGAAATGATTAGAAAGACTTAAGCAAAACCACCGAAACCAAAAAGGAAGAAGGCAAAGGTTGCCATGAACGATCCATGCTTTGAGTGTGGTGAGATAGGGCATTTAAATAGGAATTGTCCAACCTATCTCAAAGAGTTGAAAAACAAGAGGGATGCTAGGCAAACCTCAGGTACAATCTTAATGATACATATTGACCATAATGTTATTTCATCTAACACATGTGTATTAGATACCGGATGTGGAACTCATGTTTGCAATTCGTTGCAAAAGGTTCAAAAGAATTAAACATTATAAGAAAGGAGACTATGTTTTGAAACTTCCAAATGGTTTGGAAATTGTTTTAAAATGTCTTGAATGCTCCTATTTTGACTAGGAACATTATTCAAGTTTCCCTTATAAGACAATATGGTTTTGACTTAAAGTTTGCAAACATTGACATTTATATCGATGAATGACATGTTTTACTTTAAACCTATGCCTTCAAATGGTATTTATGAATTGGTTCATAATAATACATCATTTGATAGTTTAATGTACCAATCAATCACCAAGAAACTCAAAATGGATTTGAGTAAGACCTATCCTTGGCATTATCTCCTTGGTCATATAAACAGATGTCGCATGTAAACACTTCGAAAGAATTGTCTTTTGGAAACAAATGAAATTGGTTCATTTGATACATGCGAATCTTATTTACAAGGTAAAATGACCAAGTAATCCCTTAGTGGGAAAGGGCAAAAGATTTATTAGGTATCATACATTTGGATGTATGTGATCCTTTTAAGCCAATGACTAGGAATGGTGAAAGATACTTCAATACTTTTACCAACAACTATAGTAGTTATGGTTATGTGTACTTGCTGAGACACAAAGTTGAAGTTTTGAAATGTTCAAAGCCTTCAAAAGGTGAAGTTCAATATCAACTTAATTAAAGTTCTTCGTTCTGATAGAGGAGGAATCGAACTCTATTTGGATATGGTTCGATCTATGATGGCTAGGAGCGCATCATCTCTATCATTTGGGGTTACGCTTTGCTCTCCACGGCCTGTATGGCCCCAACCAAGAAAGTGGATACGACATCTTTTGAAATATGGCATGGAAGGGTTCCATCATTATCATATTTAAAAGTAAGGGGTTGTGAAGTTTATGTTAAGCTACACACCTCAAATAAATTGAAGGTCCGATCCACTAAGTGTATCTTTGTAGAATATCCTAAAGATGGTATAGGATATTGATTATACGATCCAACAGAGCAAAAGGCATTTGTTGCTCGAAAGGCTGAGTTCTTGGAAGCTAAGTTCCTTGTGGAAGGAATTAGTAGAACAGTGGAACTTGATAAGGATCAGGAACCACAAGCCGATACACGTTTGATTAAAACTAGCACTCAACAAAAGGTTGTTGAAGATGATCAAATGGTTGATCAACATACACAAAACGTTCGTAGATCTGGTAGAATTAGTAATCCACCTGAAAGATATGGATTCTTCATGGATGGATGCTATATGGTAGATTCAGATGAACCAACCACATACCATGATGCAATGTCAAAATTTGATTGCGACAAATGGCTTGAAGCCATGAACATAGAGATGCAATCCATGTACGACAACCAAGTATGGGAATTGGTTGTGCTACCTCTTAACTCCAAAGTAATTGGAACTAAGTGGCTTTTCAGGAAGAAAACGGATATACATGTTAACTTGGATACTTACAAAGCAAGACTTGTACCAAAAGGTTTCACTCAAACTCAAGGGATTGATTATGATGAGACCTTCTCGCCTGTGACGATGCTAAAGTCAATCAGGATATTATTTGCCATAGCTGCGTATTATGACTATGAGATCTGGCAGTTAGATGTCAAAACGGCTTTTCTTAATGGATATCTTGATGAAGATGTCTATATGGTTCAGCCTGAAGGTTTTGTCGATCCAAAACATACTACCAAAGTATGCAAGTTAAAGAAATCAATATACGGATTGAAACAAGCATCTAGAAGTAGCAATCACCATTTTGATGAAGATATTAGGGAATATGGATTCATCAAGAACGGCGATAAAGCTTGTGTGTATAAGAAGGCTAGTGGGAGCATTATTACTTTCTTAATATTATATGTCGATGACATTCTACTATTTGGAAATAACATTCCAAACCTTGGAAGGTGTAAATGCCAGGCTTGGAAGTTGTTTTTCCATTAAGGATCTTGGTGAAGTCGCCTATATTTTGGGAATAAAGATCTATAGGGATAGATCAAGGCGATTGATAGGTTTAAACTAAAGTGCATACATTGACAAAGTCTTGAAAAGGTTCAAGATAGAGAACTTTATGAAAGGTTTGGTACCTATTCAAGAGAGGACAATATTGAGTGCGTCTCAATGTCCAAGCTCAAAGGATGAGCAAGAAAGAATGAAAGGAATCCCATATGCGATAACTATATGATTCATTATGTATGTAATGATATGCACTGGACCGGACATGTCATGCGCTTTAGTCATGACGAGAAGAAACCAACGAGTAACGGTCATTGGGTGACTGTTAAAAATATATTGAAATACCTTTGAAGGACTAAGGATATATTTCTAATATATGGATCTGGTGAAAAGGAACTCTTTGTAAAAGGTTACAGAGATGCGAGTTTCGGAATTCGTAGTAAAGGGTTACATGGATATGAGTTTCCAAACCGATCGAGATAATTCTCGATCACAATTAGGGTAGCATTGTCCACTACAGAATCAGAATACATCATCGTTTCATTGATCAAGATAATTCATATGGATCTACCACTTGAATTATTGCCGATCTAGGGGTAGTCCATACCATTCAGGACCCTAGAGATCTTTGTGATAACGATGGTGCGATTGCTCAAATCAAGGAACCTCGTGCACATCAAAAAGACTAGGCACGTTGAGCGGAGTTTCAACTACATAAGGGATGAAGTTGAAAAAGGAAATATTTGTATTCGCAAAGTTCACATTGATCAAAATATTGCGGATCCACTGACGAAGCTCCTTAAACAGGCAAAGCATGAAGGGTCATACTTGTGCCTTAGGACTTCGATATTCTAGTGATTGGATTTGATCTATTTTGTATTTGGATATTGGAACAATTGTTATAATAACTCTTTATGGTATGTTGAGTTATGTTCCATTTTAGCATGTTTAAATCCATGAATAAGTTACTTATTCTAAATGTCCGTAGTCGATCATACTTGTGGGAACAAATATGAATGTAAGACTATTATGAACTTGGATTGGTGGATATTCATTTGGTATGAATATAGTGCAAGGTGTTGCTGCCAAAGTTCATAGATATTTGTGGGATACAAATATTGGACTGACTCACTCTCAAATATTACTACATGGAATCATTTGGGATTGATCATAAGTAAATTTGAGTAAAGGAGAATATCATAGTATCCTCAGACCTGATATACATATTGGGTCTTGATATTCACCAAATATTGTACCTTGACTTTTTTCTTCGCTGTTAGTAATATGACAGTACATAAGGCTAAGCTCAGGTGTGGTACAAGGTGATTGTGAGAGACGTGTGTAGTCAAGATGGGATTTGTTCCTCTTATTTGTTGAGAGTAAGATGTCTAAGGCCTGCTAAAGTTAAATCAACAGAGAGTGATCACTCTATGTCTCTGGATTTAACATGACATCTGCAACAAAGGGATAAATGATAGATTTACCTAAATCATGTTCAAATAAGGGACTTGAAGGGGATGATGTTATTGAATGGCAAATATAGTCATACGTATTGGGGGTAGTAAACCGTAGTTAGGCGTCATTTACTGCTTGCATCAATCTTCTATGTATCTTGTGCAAGTGGGAGATTGTTGGACTCTGTATGCCCAAGACACATATTAAATTGATGTGGCTAGTACGTTATGATCCAAGTCGAGTCATACCCAATAACAAGCTAGACAAACACTTATATTATTTATTTGTGATATGATCAGACAAATAAATATTAACACTTACAATATTTAGAAATTGGTTTTCTAAATAATTGCACTTGACAAACCAATAAATTATATGGGTAATTTATTTTTGAGAGAATATTTTATCTTGTTATTTAATGGGTTAAATAACATAATAAAAGTTATATAAGTCTTATAACATGGAATGTTATAATTTTATAAAAGTTATAAAATTAATCAAGACTTAAATCATTTTTATAAAAGAAATTGAATTTTTTTTATAAAAAATAAAGTGGGCTGCCACCCCCCCCCCCATGGGGTCTTCCCAAAAATTGTTGGTCCAATGAGATTTCATGCATTTGCATGTGTGTTGATTGGGTGGTCTTCCCTAAATGTTTTGGCCAATCACATTGCATGCAAATTGCATGGTTAGATGCATCTTGTTATAACTAATTTTGTATGAAAAAATTAGAAAAAAGGATGAAGTTGAAAAACTAGAGAAGACTTGTAGAAAAGCTCACAAAAAATCGGCCAACATTGTGCAAGTTTTAGAAGATGAAATTCAAGTGTAAGACTTGAATTTACTCTCTAAAAATCGGGTCATGTATGGTTGATCAAGAGGGGTTTTTCAAGTTGATAAATCAAGTGCATGAACTCCATAAACTCCCCTCATATTTTCGGCCATGGTGGTTGATCAAGATGGAATTTTAGTGAATAAGTGTAGAAATCCTAGCTAAACATAAGGTGTTTGTTGGAAGGCTTGGGGTATACAAGCTTGAGGTCTTTTCTACACTTGAAGGCAACCATTCAAGAAGCATCATCTTCTTCATATCCATTACTCCTTGGAAGGTAGTATTCTAAACACTCTATGGTTGTGTTTTAATTTTGATAGCATGCATATTCGTATATGGATCAGGGGATTGGGTTTTACATATAAAATGGGTTTTATATCTTGTAAGTAACATGTTTTAAATAATAATTTTCCGCTGCGTTTTTATTATGGATAAAATACTTTGATAAACATATGAAAAACCCATCACTCAATTCTAAATTTTTTTTAATACATTTAAAACAAAAAAAAAATACCCAACAAACTATCAAATCTATTTTACTAATACACACACAAAATCACTCAACTTTTACCAAATAAATAACATTAAGACATGGAACCAGTCCATGTCATACTTGTGAGTATGTTCTTTGTGTTCTAACAACTTTTTCTCTTAACCAAAACCCATGAACCAAATGATTTCTGACCTGCTTCTCTCTCACACAATTGCGTGTGTGTGCTTGGTGTTCTAACAACTTTCTCTCTCTAAAACCCATGAACCAAATGATTTCTGACCTGCTTCTCACTCACACACTTGTGTGTGTTTTTGGTCTTGGTGTTCCAATAATTTTCCCTCTCTAGAAACTCATGCAACCAAACAATTTCAGCCTGCTTCGATCTTCCGATCTGGTGGCTTCAAAAGAAAGGGATGAGTACATGAACACATGGTGTCTTCGATCTTCAGATCTGGTGGCTTTGATCTTCAATATTCAGATCTCGTAGCTTTGATGGTGGCTTTGATGAAAAGGTGATGTTTCTCTCTCTAATATCTAATGAATTATTTTGAAAATGGTTGGATGAAAAGTGATATATGAGAGAGAGAGAGATATGTGACATAAAGAAAATGATGGGATGGGGAAGGGTGAGGTGATGGTTTGAACAAAATAACTAAATTGCCCTTTGATCATGTGTTTTTAATAGATGATGTGGATCAATCATGTCCACACAATCCAGGTTTCCCAAGTTTTCTGAATTAAATGGGTTTTTCATAGATACTTACATTATATATATATAGGGGATGGTTATCTTGAGAACGCTAAATATTGCGAGAACCGTGAGAACTAATGAAAAACCAACCAAAACCAATTTTTTTAAATACAAACCTTATTGTAAGTAAAATACAACATCACAAAAAATATTTATAACATCAAATAATTCATTTCTCCTTTCAAAATCACTCTTTTTAGATTTTTTACACATGTGTAAATATAATAGATTTACACATGTGTAAATGGCAAACTTACACATGTGTAAATTTTCTTTATTTACGAATTCACGTAAATTTAAATGTGTAAATTAAATTTCTAACATTGTATTCGAATAATAATGATAAGTGTAGAAATTGTTTTTTGAATTTTAATTGTTTTTGACCAAGTTCTCGTGGTTTTTTCATTTGTTCTCACGGTTCTCACAATATTTAGCGTTCTCATTTAAACCTTCCTATATATATATATATATATATATATACTACTTTAATAAGCATATAGGAAGGACAGAAATGGTCATTTGCCACTTTACAACCATTTGAAGCCCATTGTACAACCTTTTAAGCACAAAGGTGTTGAAAAATCCTTCAACACACGCGGAGCAGCTCATACAAACTAACCGGATCTCTTTGACCCGTTTTACCCAAATGGATCCAATATATACCTTCTTTCACTCAATCTAAACCCTAATATTCATTTCATTCACATCCGCCCCCATCATTCTTCTTCTCTCTCTCTCTCTCTCACCAGACGCGGTTCTAGGGTTTCAAAACCAGGCGCTCCAAGATCAAGATCTAGGGTTTCTCTGTGATGAATCTCTTTACATCCGACACCAGATCGACTTCCTCATTATCATCACCACCATTTCTAGGGTTTCTTTACCAATCGCTTCAAGATATACGCTTCCTCAGCGATGAATCTCTCTAGATCCAACACCAGATCGACTGGTTTGACCGCTCGGTATCTTTCTTTTTACAGTATCTTTTTTTTGTTATTTGAATCGGATATGTGTAATATTTCAGATCTGCCATTGAGTTGTTCGTGTTAGGGTGCACCAGAATAACCAGATGTGGTATGTGTTCTGTAGTTTAGTTTTTTTTCTTTAAAGAAGTTTGTATTTTTAATTTGAAGTTGATTATTGTGTTTATCTTGCAAGTATCATCTGGAATTTGAATCGGATCTGTGTAATATTTCAGATCTGCCGTTGAGTTGTTCGTGTTAGGGTGATTTTTGTAGCTGATTTTGTTTGTAGCTGTTTATCTTGCAAGTATCATCTGGTATGTTTGTAGCTGATTTTGTCTGTAGCTGATTTTGTTTGTAGCTGATTTTTTTTGTAGCTGATTTTGAGTTTGTTTTGTTTGTTCTGTTATAGATGAAGATGGAGCGGTGGAGATACCATCGACTTAGATCTACCTTACCACCGTCGAGCCACGTACTTTTTTCCGCTGAAATTTCTCAGATCTACCGTCATTTTTTGAGGATTTTTTATGAATATTGACAGATCTGAGGTTACACGACTTGCAGATCTGAGTTCTTAGAGGAATATTGGCAGCCCGGATCTGGTATGTTTGTAGCTGATTTACATGCTTATGTTACTGATTATGTTTGTTATAGATCTGGTATGTTTGTAGCTGATTTACATGCTTATGTTACTGATTATGTTTGTTACAGATCTGGTATGTTGGTAGCTGATTTACATGCTTATGTTACTGATTATGTTTGTTATAGATCTGGTATGTTTGTAGCTGATTTACATGCTTATGTTACTGATTATGTTTGTACCTGATCTGGTATGTTTGTAGCTGATTTACATGCTTATGTTACTGATTATGTTTGTACCTGATTATGTTTGTTACAGATCTGGTATGTTTGTACCTGATTATGTTTGTTACAGATCTGGTATGTTTGTAGCTTATTATGTTTGTTACAGATCTGGTATGTTTGTAGCTGATTTACATGCTTATGTTACTGATTATGTTTGTTACAGATCTGGTATGTTTGTAGCTGATTTACATGCTTATGTTACTGATTATGTTTGTTACAGATATGGTATGTTTGTAGCTGATTTACATGCTTATGTTACTGATTATGTTTGTACCTGATCTGGTATGTTTGTAGCTGATTTACATGCTTATGTTACTGATTATGTTTGTACCTGATTATGTTTGTTACAGATCTGGTATGTTTGTACCTGATTATGTTTGTTACAGATCTGGTATGTTTGTAGCTTATTATGTTTGTTACAGATCTGGTATGTTTGTAGCTTATTATGTTTGTTGCTTATTAGGGTTGGATCCTGTGAGTCTAAAGGCTCTATTCTATTATATGGGTTTTAGTTTTAAGTTTGTTAAGGTATCCGGTGCCGCAGCGGGCAGAAAGTTATGGATGCAGTGAACAGTATCATGTTGGCTGGAGATAGTTAATTTCAGCAGTTGCAGGTAAATTTATTATTGTTTGGTTTTGTTGATGTGATCAATAGATTTTTGGCTACACTTCAATGACAACTGACTTCAAGTCTCATGTTTCTTATGTAATCAGGTAAGATCAATCAGGATGGGCGGCTCCTATGCATTGGGTCTCTGTGGGGTTGCATGTGGAAGGAATGATCTATTTTAAGAGATCGGCATTGGTGGTCCTTGGTATGGAACTCCTTTTTTGTTTCCGTTTATTGAAATGGCAATTTTAACCAGTTCGTTTTCGAAAGGGTAGATTCCGGTTATGTTTTATCTTCAACGGGTCAATTGGGTAACATAAAAAAAGTGTATCTAAAACGGAAGTCAGTCAAATGGCTCAAGAGTCGCTCAAATTGTATTTTCATTTTTCGATGCATAAGGTCCTAAATCGTCTTTTAAAAGGGATCAGATAGTTATTGAAATAATATATTTTTGCAATCATATTTTCATATTTGACACCAATTATTTTTATAAAATTTTTATGTTCGTTGACAAAGGTGTTTCAGGTCAACTCCATCCATACAAAAAAAATTACCCTTTTGACCAGTAACTCAACTAACTCATTTTGACACATCTAACATTTATCCTTTTACATTGCTATTTTCTTTGCATTTTAGGGAAAACTACGAGCAACTCAAGCAAACCATGATGTTTTCTTTGCATTTTAAGGGGAACATGGGTGCTTCTCTCCCAGGGCATACAAAACTCAGGTTATTGGCGGCCGCTCGCCAGATTTAACATATAAAAAAACTTTATATGTTAAATGTGGCGGGCTTCCGCCAATAACCTGTGTTTTGTATGCCCTGTGGAGAGATGCGCCCATATTCCCCCTAAAATGCAAAGAAAACCTTAGACTATTGAACCCGCCGCAAGTCGAAACCGACAACGAATCAGGTTAAAACTCTAAACAGGTTTGCACTTGCATCAAATTATTACTCTTTTTAATAAACTTTTTGAATTTAAAGTAAAAATTGATTTAAAGTAACGAATCAGGTTAAAACTCTAAACAGCTTTGCACTTGCATCAAATTATAACTCTTTTTAATAAACTTTTTGAATTTAAAGTAACAATTGATTTAAACTAATGAATCAGGTTAAAACTCTAAACAGCTTTGCACTTGCATCAAGTTATAACTCTTTTTAATAAACTTTTTGAATTTAAAGTAAAAATTGATTTAAAGTAATGAATCAGGTTAAAACCCTAAATTGATTTAAAGTAATGAATCAGGTTAAAACTCTAAACAGGTTTGCACTTGCATCAAATTATAACTCTTTTTAATAAACTTTTTGAATTTAAAGTAAAAATTGATTTAAAGTAATGAATCAGGTTAAAACTCTAAACAGCTTTGCACTTGCATCAAATTATAACTCTTTTTAATAAACTTTTTGAATTTAAAGTAACAATTGATTTAAACTAATGAATCAGGTTAAAACTCTAAACAGCTTTGCACTTGCATCAAATTATAACTCTTTTTAATAAACTTTTTGAATTTAACGTAAAAATTGATTTAAAGTAATGAATCAGGTTAAAACCCTAAACAACTTTGCACTTGCATCAAATTATAACTCTTTTTAATAAACTTTTTGAATTTAAAGTAAAAATTGATTTAGTTTTTTTTTATGACAAAAAAATTGAACAGTAACCTGTCAGAAAGACTTTCGAAACCTTTTTCAGAAACCTAACTCCTGATTTTACAGTTGAACAGTTGACAACCTTTCAAAGACTTTTCACAGTTGACAAGCTTTCAGAATCCAAAATATTTTACTGCTACCCTTTGTGAATTTTTTTACTGACGATGACTGTTCAAATACAGCTGTAAAAGCAAACACTGTTCGGATTTTTCAGAAAGGAAGCATGCTTGGAAGTCTATAAATTCAACTACATTCATCACAATTCATCACAACTCTGCAAGCACTCAACTTAGATACTAAAACCTTCAAATTGTAAGTCTTGCGTTGAACTTCATCCTACTTTTGAATCTTACATCAAACCTTCGAAACAACCTAACATCTTCTATTTTACTTCGATTTCAGAATATCAATCAATACTCTAAACGTCTGGGTCTTGCGTTGTTTCTCGGCTCTTCACATCAATGCCTTACATTTTTTTTCGGCTTTTTACATCAGGCTCTTGCATTGTTGTAAGTTTACTCACATTTCTTGGTTACTTTTTTCACTTTTAACTGTCGCATTATTTTAGTTTACATGTATTATTTCTATGCATTTTGCTTCTGTATTGTTTCTATGCATTTTGCTTCTGTATTGTTTTGTAACATGTATTATTTTAGTTTACATGTGTTGTAAAATAAATGTTAAGTATAGACTTTATTGCTTCTGTATTTGTTTTGTAACATGTATTATTTTAGTTTACATGTATTATTTCTATGCATTTTGCTTCTGTATTGTTTAACCGTGGCCTTATACACTTAATGTTGAATATTGAATATATTTTGCTGTAAAATAGAAGAGTTTAAGCTTCTTTGTTTTTCTTTTTTTTTTTTAAGTTTTTTTTCATAGTTTGGTGTTTTACTTCCTATGATATTTCTCTTATTTTGCATTTGGTAAATTCTAGATGTGAATGATTCTTGACTAGGTATGTAGCTGGTCTTGTATTATAACAAATGTGCCATAATACTTTGTGGTTTCTTCATTTAAGAACAGTTTTTTTATAATTTCAGGATTAATAAATGATTTTGTAACTTTGCAATATGATTTTAGTACACAAACCATAATAAGTTATGTAGTGCATTTATGAAATATAGTTACTATTTTCGTTGTGTAAAGTTATCCTACAAAAACGTACTTGCATGAACTTCAAGGCTATTTTCGTTGTGATACATTAAGCATCAGTAATCGTAAGATTTATTTTTTAGATACACAAGTATAAAAAGTAAGTAGTCAAATAAATTGGATACTCTAAATTCAGGTATTATCTATTTGTTTTCTTAGTATGTTTTTGAATACTATTGTTCGACGAAACTTTGTTACACGAGTTAAAATATCAAATTTACTATACCTGTCCCGTTCATATTTTGTTGATAAAAACTTACAAATAATGAGTATCGCATTACAAATTGGTCCCGTCCCGTTCATAATTTGTTGTTTTCGGTTCCCAATCAAATAATGAGTTTAAAAAACGATAACTAACTGATGATCCGAACTGCCATTTCTTTTGGTAAAAAAAATAATATAAATCCAGTAAACATTTTAGTTAACTTTGATGTTAAAATTGTTACAATAAAAATTACATTTTTTAGTTTACAGAATCCTTATGTTTGAGTTTACTTTGATGTTAGTTTTTAACATGGTAAGAAAATTGATCTTTATATCCAATAAAAATTGTATGTTTCAGTTTACACAATCCTTTTTTTTTTATATTTAACCAAACTATTTTTATTTCCTTTAAAATTGATCTTTATATCCATCAAAATTGTATTTTTTAGTTTACAAATCACTCCAAACACATATCAATTGAGAGGTATGGGTGGTGGTTATCCAATTCCCGTTGAACCACTAGGATCAACAAACCATGGACGATCATCCCGTTGCCATTTAAACCTTCCTGATTCAAACCCTCTAACTTCAAACCCTGAAGTTAGAAACCCTTTTCGTCTGGTGGCAAACCCACCTCCGGTGTCAACCCCACCTCCGGTTTCAACCCCACCTCCAGTGGCAAACCCTCATCCGTTGACAAACCCTGAACATGATGATCCATGACGGATGAAGAGTTGAATTGGGCGTATGACTATACCTTCGCTCAACTACAATTTGGTGCAATACAAATTGAGGATGGGTGCCATCGTCTGGTGGCAAACACTCATATACTGCCTATGCATCCTCCACCTTCAAACCCCCTTATGTGGAAAACCACAGTCAAACACAAGAACTACCGACCTGGGCTGAAGGGTACGAAACTGACCATGGGGCGGTTTACGAACCACCATTGGATGAAGAAATGGTTTGGGAACCTTAGAACAACTTTGATGATGACTGTAGTTTTTTTTTTCTCGAATTAGTTTGAATCTTAATTATGTAACTTTTAATTATGTATTAGTTTAAATTTAAATTTGTTGTTGTTTAATTTTAATCATGTTTTAGTTTAAATTTAAGTTTCTAGAGTTTTTATTTATTTAGTTAACTAACATTGAACACTTAATAGGATATGTCTGATATTTTTCGGTTGAAGAATTTTCATCATTGAGAAATGATAGAGCATGGTATAATATAATCTTTGTTAAGGTGGAGTTTATTTGGCATGACGTTGATGAAAAGAGATTAGTGGTTATTTTTCTTGATCAACACGTAAGAACATTATTTTAATTTACTTTGTGTTATACGAGTAAGCGTTTTTCCACCACTATATTTCTTTTCTTTTTAGATACAAAAAATTGTCGCGTTCGTCCCACAACATTTGATACACATATATAATGACGCGGCATTGATGGGTGATTTTTTTCCTTGAATCATTTCCAAATTGAGAATCTCAACTATCATGAGTACCCAAAGTACCAGAATTACGTGTTAGTTTGGTCCGAGAAAAAAATTGTCATCAACGAATATACAAAGCTTTCTTCACTTATGCTTACGATTCTAAGGGGTGCTTCTTTATATCCATTGGTCCCTTCCATTATAGAATTGAAGCATGACAGGAGACCTCAAATGGATATTGTTGGTACATATAAATTCTCTATCTATATTTTTTATTAAATATATAAAACTTTATATATGTATGTATAATATGGTGTATACGATTTGACTGATTTTGTTATAGATGTGGTTGGGAGAATAATAGAAAGCAAACGTGATCGATGTTTTGAACTTTCTCTTCAAGATAGACGTAAGTTATTATTTATTATTAACATATTACAAACATAATATTTACATTATATGTAAGAAAATATTATTATTAGAAGAACTTTAACCCAAAATCGTAATATACAGTGGTCACCCAATACAATTGTTTTTGTCTGCCCTGAAGCCTTCCGATGTTATATGTTCCATTCGAGCCGTGCAACAAAGGTCTATCATATATGTATCACGTGTCAAGTTAGTTAGATTTAATGGGTCATGTAATTTAATAAAAGTTATATTTTATTTGTTATTTCAGTTAATATTTTGAAGTCTACGGAGTTGAGTACGATTACGTACGAACCAGATATGGTCGAGGCACGGGATATTTAAATTATGGATCGTTATCCAAGTTTGTGTTTAAGTTAGAAACATTTGGTGTTGTTATATGTTTAGTTGTTGAATATTAAAGTCTCTCTTGGTGTTTCGTGTTTTGCTTTTTGTTTCCCTCATATTGAAATAATTGTAGAAGTATACTTTACTTTGTTATTACAAGTATGTTATATTACTTGATTTACATGTAATGGTTACACCTATTTTCACCAAACTATAATCTTCTTAGATTGGACAACTAAATAGTCATTATCTGTGTTAAACGAAGGTATAACCATGGCTGACCTTCCTGTTCATACAATCGTGTTTGAAATATTAACGAGGGTGCCAACGAAGGATGTAGGTCGTTATAAGAGTGTATGTAAGCAATGGTATGCGTTACTGTCAACACAAGATTTCGTAAGGATACATTGTTCTCGCTCATTAGTTTCATCTAACCAGAGAGTTCTACTAATTGACGGCCTAACATGCTCTGTTCATCCGATCATCTCTAAATCCAATGACTATGGGCCAAGCTCCATAGTTACATTTCCATTCCATCACCAAAATAATGATGTCTCAATACTTTCACATTTGAATGGATTGTTGTGTGCTTGCTTGAATCATACATACGAGCTGCTTCTTTGGAATCCAACAACTACTGCTTTCAAGCGTTTGTCAACTCCTGATTCTCATGGATTCTATATAAATAACCTTGATGCCGTTGGTTTGTACGTTGACGCTGGCGATGATTACAAGGTCTTGCATATAAAGCGTAGGAGTGGTGTACTTGGTGTCTATGTTTATTCTAGGGAAGTAGACTCTTGGAGAAATATTCCTTTCATAACAAGACAAGAGTACCTAAGCCCTCATTTCAAGTGGTCAGCTGGCACATTTTGTGGTGGTACTCTATATTTCACTGTTTGCGAATGTTTGCTTGGAGGTACAAATGTGGTGATTTGTTTTGATGTTAATTCGGAGCAGTTCAAGGAGATAAGCTTTCCACCCGTTTCTTCTATAGGAATGGTTCAAGGTGTTTTAGTGAATGTAAAAAATGAGCTTCACATGTTTGCTAGAACTGGCATGTTTGAGATGACAATTGACCTATGTACGCTACAAGGGGATTACTGGATTAAGGTCTTATCATGTCCTCCGATCCCCCCGATATCATTGTCATTGTGGTGCGATATAACACATTATGTGACAAATGGTAATTGGTTTGTGATGACTAAATTAGGGAAGTTGTTTACAATTGAAATGGATATGAAGCCCTTCGAATGTTTTTATCCCGTTTCTTGGTTTTGAGGTTTTAAGGGTGCGGTGTTTGTGGAGACCATTGTTTCACCAAGTATTTAGATTGGCTTTCACTTAATGTTATCATTATGTATGTCAATGTTTTAAGGATTTGTGTATCTTTTTCTCTAAGTCACGATATTCGGTTTAAGTCATGTATTTTAATGTTATCATTATTTATTTCAATGTTATCATTCGGTTTTTTTTCTCTAAGTTATGTGTTGGAATGTTGTAATGATTTGAGAATTTCATCATCTATGATAACTCTCTTTTATTTAATTTGCAAGGTATTTGCAACTTTATCAATTTACAATGACTAATGGACAACCAAACCCTTTCTGAAGATGACATGTTCCCATTCAAGCTGAAAAGGAAACAATTTCCAATTCGACTTAACTTTTCCATGACGATTAATAAAGCTCAAGGTCAAACAATTCCGAACGTTGGTATTTATCTACCGGATTCTGTATTTTCACATGGACAACTTTATGTCGCGTTATCAAGAGGGATTTCAAGACAAAGTACGAAGGTGTTGGTACATCTCGCCAAAGAATTCAAAGAACGCGGAGTTTACACATCAAATGTCGTCTACCAGGAAGTGTTGCGTGATTAATTAATCACATCGGTATCAAAAAGAAGGTAAGTTAGTAGATTTTGTGCCTTATTTGCTTCCAGAAATTACCTTTTAATTACTATTTTAAAGCACCTGTAGGCGTCTAACATTTTTTTATGTGTCGAAATCTGGTACAGTAGAGGAGAAGATACAAGAAAGTCATAAGCGAACGGATGTATTGGTAAAACAGGAAGAGATACAAGAGACTCCCCGCATTTTGTTTTTATTGTTTTGTCCAGCTACTTGACTGTTTTGAACTCTTCTTGTTTTTAATTACATCTACTTCCTTGTTTTGTACTCTTCTTGTAGAAGATCACGCCGAATCTACAGCTACAAAAATTTATCCGAGTATATCACCAAAGAATCGATAAACTAACAGAAAAATACCAGTGTCATCATATCACGAATAAGAAAACTAACTTAAGTACTATACAATATATCACGAGACGACAGATAAACTAACGGTAAACGAATATCCTATTGTAAATCGCCACTCCCGCCGCATCGCGTGGGTAAGTGACTAGTATATATATATATATATATATATATATATAGAGAGGATTAGGTTCAAGAGTGAACACTAGTGTAGCTTGCGAACTGAGTGAACTAATCCTGGCCATACACGTGTGTAGATCAATGGCCAGGATTTGATGTTCAAATACACTAGTGTATTTTACGATTTGATGATAAGATCCCGGCCATACACATGTGTATTTCAATGGTCAGGATTTGTTCACTCAGTTCGCAAATACACTAGTTTTAACTCCAGAACCCCACCCTATATATATATATATATATATAGGCTTATTCTCCATTTACTTAGGTGCATCTCCTTCCGGCCCATCCTCACACCCATCCTACGTGGCGGAACATTTCTTGAAGACTACCCTCCTCCCCACCAAATAGCCTAATATTCACACATTCTTCTCTCTCTCTCTATATATACATATATATAGAGAGAGAATAAGACTCCCGCCGCATCGCGTGGGTAAGTGACTAGTATATATATAGGATTAGGTTCAAGAGTGAACACTAGTGTGGCTTGCAAACTGAGTGAACTAATCCTGGCCATACACGTGTGTAGATCAATGGCCAGGATTTGATGTTCAAATACACTAGTGTATTTTACGATTTGATGATAAGATCCCGGCCATACACATGTGTATTTCAATGGTCGTGTAGTTCAATGGTCAGGATTTGTTCACTCTGTTCGCAAATACACTAGTTTTAACTCCAGAACCCCACCCTATATATATATATAGGCTTATTCTCCATTTACTTAGGTGTATCTCCTTCCGGCCCATCCTCACACCCATCCTACATGGCGGAACATTTCTTGAGGACTACCCTCCTCCCCACCAAGTAGCCTAATATTCACACATTCTTCTCTCTATCTCTCTATATATACATAGATATAGAGAGAGAATAAGAAGGATACGAGAATAAGAATTTAGAGACGTGAGAATAAAATTCGCTTTGTTTTACCTCTTTCACTTGCATTGTATTAAGTGATTTTTAGATTGACAAGGATTCAATCTTGGACGTCTAAAACTCTTCCTAGTCTTTACATGATAATTCCATTTGTATTTTATCCAATCCTATATATATGGTATAACAATTTAAGGTGCTTATGAATAGTGTTATTTTACCTTTTAGTCAGATTTTACGTACACACCTCTTCAAGTTAATTAGTATTTTTTTTTCCTTTTCTTTTAATCAATTAATGTCCTTAAATGTTAAGAAACATAATTTTATATTTAGACATCTTTACTTAAACATGCAGCTTGCTTATATGAACGTGTTCAAAATAGTTTTTTTCTTATCGTCATTTCGACGTCAATTTTATGCGTGGGTTTTGTTATCGTTTAAACTTAGTTATTCATTTTCATGATAATTTTTGTGTTTTGATCTAAATTTGGCAAGTTAACATCGCAACGTGCATGCATCGTTTAATGTTTTCACGTTTATATTTGGTTCAGTTTGACAGTCCCCCCCCCCCCCACCCCCCACCCCCCACCCCAACAATGCGCGAGTCCTAAAATAATACTAAAAACCAAAGTCAGTGGGGAATTCTTGCACCTTATGTTTCTAAAAACTTTTTAAAATGTAATTATGACTACCTTAAGTTTCTAAAGTTTCAAGTTTACCCATCGTACTTTTTTTAACTTAAAGAAAATCACTGTTTTCTTACTTGCATTTTCTAATATACATTTCAGTATAAATTCAAGTTGTTTTACGTTTTGATTTTAATTTTTTAGGAAATGAGTTGGATCAAATATAATACATTTCAATGCTTATTTTTACGTTTGTTTTTAGTTTCTTCCTAAAAACATTATTTTAGTACGCGCTTATTTTTATGTATGTGTCAGTATAAATTTAAATTGGTTTACGTGTCGACGAGCTGAGTCAAGTATAATACATTTTTATACTTATATTTAGGTATGTCTTCAGGTGTTTTACATTTTGAAGTAAACTTTGTTCAAAACTAAGTCACGTAAAATATAATATGTTTTTGTTTGACGGTATAAATTTAAGCTTCTCTAAGTTTCAGTACCACACGACAGCTAAAATTACTACTTCCGATAAATCGATAATGTTACATGATAAGTCTATCCGTCAATGAAATCCGTCTTAAAGGTTCTTGCTAAATTGATTTCATATATTTGGTTTGAATAGTCAATCAAGACGTAGTGACCAACTTGCAATTATATTAGAAGTAGGGTTAAGACCTGCCCGCGTTGCGGCGCCGGTACATCGTAAACATTGAATGGATTGGTGCAAACGTTATATGATGCATTAAAAAAAGGGGAGATGCACGGTACCCCTGACCGCGGAGGGGATCCCCCCTCCCAAGCTAGCTTACCGGATCACTCCCTGGCGGTGAAATTACCCAGCCGAAGCTGGGCACCAGTGTCCCTTAGACTCGAACCCGGGTATGAGCCCAGGCCAAAGCCCTCCTCGAGATGAAGATTGCCAACTACGTTGCAGGGCAACTTCCGTTATGTGATGCATTAACTATATGAAAACAAACATTTCAACGTATCCAGTTGAACTCAGTGTAACCTGTATAAGCATTGTGATTGGATCAAACGTAAAGTAAATGGAATTCATTTGGAACAATTATAACGTATTATATGTGACCCAACTTATAAAAAGAAAACGTAACGGGTATGAAGGAAAATATGCACATGTAATCGAAAGGGATTAATTAGAGCTTTCGAAAAAAAGGGGAGAAAAAGAAACCATAATTTAACTTCACTCGGTTCGAAACAAACTTTACGAAACATACATAAAATAAACACGAAAACATATTATATTTGACCTGAATCATTTCCCAAAAAAGTTTACGTCGAAACGTAGAACAACTTGAATTTATACAAAAACGTACATAGAAATATGCACGTAAAAATTGTTTCTTTAAACGAAAACGTATTATATTTGACCTCACTCGTCTATAAAAAAAGTTTACGTCGGAATGTTGAAGAAATCATATTTACACATACCCGTACATAAAATATGCACGTAAAAAATAGTTTTTAAGTAAAGGAAGTATATGGGTAAACTGAAACAAAAAGTTAGTAAAAAATTTAATAGGTTAAAAACGTTCGTAAAACCGTGCCAAGTAGCACCAATGCCACAACCACATCGACTTTCAACATCGTAAAATTAAAATAGATAAAATGATAAAAATTACACTGAATGAAAAGCAGACTAATAGTTGAACCACGCACACCCGTTACAATGTCTTAATGCGAAGAAATTAATCAGAAACGTAAAACATAGAAAATAATAACTTACTCGATCTACGACCCGCCCGTTGCGGCGAACTTTTCAAAAGGGGAAAAATGGACGCGTTGCGACGGGTCTGTCAAATATGAAAAAATAGAGCAAAAACGGTGAATCTCACATGCACGCTACGACATGTTAACTCGCAAAATTTAGAACGAAACGTAAAACGAAAAACTTGCGAAAGATAAAAAGTATGGGGTACGAAAGTTGTAAATAATAAAGTGTTGTGTTAAATTATAAAAGATGGAAAACTTTGGGGTAAAAGTAAAAAAAATTGAAAAGGGGTTAAAATGTAAAATATTTGGGTTAAATGTGAAGAACCTAGTTTTTTTTTGAAACACTCCCCAAGCACATGATACAAGTATTAATGCACATATAAAAGTTGGTTATTTATATATGGAATAATATGGGGTGTGGGGCGGGGTTGGGGCGTGGGTTGGGTACAAACGCCTACGTCACCACCCTGGGTGGGCTTGAGTTTCGGCGTGGCCCCTTGGGCGGGGGTTTCAGCCCCGACGTTGGGCGGGGCTACGAACATGACATGGCGGAACCTCGTTGGCCAGACTACTAGCCGTTTGGCCTAGCCGTTGGGCATGAATAAAAAAAAAACTTTTTTCCTATATAAATACCCTAACATATTTAACATTTTTCTCACACAATATCAAACACATAAAACACAATCTTGCCATGAGTTCTTCAAGTTCAAGTGAATCGTCATCATCATCTGACGATTGTGCGGAAATATTTCTACAAACGATCGCGACGGTGGTGAAAGCTATCATGGAAGACGACGAGGAAGAGACTTCGAAACCTAAACGGAGGAGGTACATCGCTCGTGAACGGCACACCGCTAACAATTTGTTGGTAAGCGATTATTTCTCAGCCGAACCTAAGTATGATGAAACAATATTTAGGCGTCGTTTTTCTTATGAGTAGAAACTTATTTTTAAGGATATCTAGGGATCTTGAGGAGAAGTATGTTTTTTTCCAACAAAAACCGGATGTAACCGGGCAATTAGGATTTAGTACGTGGCAAAAGGTCACGGCCGCACTTAGACAGTTAGCGTACGACAATAGTTCGGACATTATGGATGACTATTTAAAAATGTCTGCACGTGTAGCTAGAGAAAGTCTTCACAACTTTTGTTCGTGTATTTTAGAACTTTATAAGAAAAGATATTTGAGAAAGCCGTCGTTCGGTGACATGCAACGAATATTGGAACATCACGCCGATTATCATGGGCTACCCGAAATGCTAGGTAGTTTAGATTGTATGAAATGGCCTTGGGAACTTTGTCCAACCGCATGGCAAGGCACTCACACTAGTGGATATCACGGGATGCCAGCCATCATGCTTGAAGCGGTTGCGTCCCAAGATCTTTGGATATGACATACGTTCTTCGGTATGCCAGGTTCACATAACGATATTACCATCATAAACCACTCGCCCCTTTTCAATGATCGGGTAAATGGTATAGGACCCGAAGGAAGTTTCTTTCTAAACGGGGTTGAGTACGTGTATGTGTACTACCTAGTTGATGAGATTTATCCGGAGTGGGGGGTTTTCATAAAATCGTTCACAAAACACGGTACCATATATCCAAAGAGATTAAAGTTTAACAGGGTCCAAATGGCTGCACGTAAAGACATCGATCGAGCGTTCGGTGTTTTGAAGAAAATGTGGCGAATATTGGCAATGCCTTGTCGACTATGGGACAAGGATCAGATTGGAAACGTGATGTACACATGTATCATTCTTCACAACATGATTTTGGAGGATGAAGGTAGAGCGGTCGTTACCTACCATGATGACGATGACCCCCAACCAGATAACGTAATAGTTACAGTACAAACGAAGATAAATCAACAAATGAATTTTTGATCAAGTCAAGGGATATACATCACAACCTTCGATCTGATTTGGTGGATCATGTTTCAACGATTCCTGGGTTCGAAACCGACGAAGACGACCATTCAAACGAAGAATGATTGTTTTTATTTTGATACTATTTTTTTTATAATTATTATTTATGTTTATGTATATATATTTAAAAAAATATATAATATTGTGGCTTGGCCACGCCCACCATACCCCTATGAAATTAGGTTTCGCTATTGGGTGCCCCATAATCCACGTGGACACACCAAACCGCACCATACCTCATAAGCCACACCCGCCATACCCACGGTCTTAAGGGTGAGGGGGGCACTCCCCTAAGAGGGGAGTCCCCTCTCTTACGCATAACCAATCCTCGTGTGCCACGTCAACTCCCCTCTTAAACTCCCCTAACACCCTAAATTGATGGCGGCACTCCCCTCTTAGCTGATTTGGTTTTTTATTAAAAAAAAAAAAAAAAACAAAGGAAATTTTTCATTGGTCCACTCCTCCCTGTCTCCTCCCTCTCTTCGGTGAATTCCCACCGATTTTGGTCCCCGATGTTGGTCCCCGATTGAATGGCGGCACCACCCCTCTTCGGTGGAGGAGGTCCCCGCATGGGGTCACCGAGAACGCCCCGCTCACCCTAATATGGGCTATTGTGCAACACTAGTACCCTGCACTACTTTTTTTCAAGGGGCCATACCGTATGCTACTTTTTTCAATGCTACTTTTTTTCCAAGTGGCCATATTTATTGCAATACCAGGTGTGTAAATAAAATAATAATTCACATGCAAAATTCGATCAACTCATGATCACTAATTGGCTAATGCTTTATATAATCGTGCAATAATATACCAAGCCGAAACCAGTCGTATAGTCATGGTTTTACTTAGTCCACCAGTCGTATAGTCATGTTTTTACTTAGTCCACCTGTAGTGGAGCGGGATATCACGCCAAAACAAGGCATAGCACCCCCATAGCGCCGCCAACACCACTACGGCGGGCGCTATGGGGTGAGATTTTTCTTCTGACGCGATCCTCATAGCGGCGTCATGTTCTCGAGCATGTCTCCCCCCACTCACACACATATATACATACATATGTATGTGTAATTGAAGGAGTTATATAACCCCCTTACCACTACATCCTCTTTTGATATAACGCCCCATAATGCCCTTCTCTTACGCATTTCGCCACTTGTCGCATAACGCCCGTAAAGGGGCTTTATGACTACACAGGGCCTTAACACTATATAAGTGATAATAAACTTATTTTTTGACCCACGTTGAACATAGAATATCGTTTGTATTTTATTGTGCTCAAGTGTGTTGCTAAGTTAAATACGCCTTCCTTGTTAGGAATCGGACTTTCTCACACACGAACTCAGACCACACACACACTCTGCTCTCACACAATCTGCTGCAATCAAGAACACAAAGGATTTACGTGGTTCGGTCTAAACTGACCTACGTCCACGGGTAAGTAGGAGTTTATAATACTTGGAGAGGTACAAGGAATTACAATACATATGAATCTCTTATATAGAGATTGAAGATATAGAAAGCAGTAGAAACAAAACAAGATCCGTGAATAATGGCCCCTGCCCCTTATCTTCTTATCATGTAATCAGAGATTCTGATGTCCACTTGATCAAGTGGCTTCATACTCAACAATCTCCCACTTGAAGGCACGGGATAATCTTCACATGTGCTTCAACTGTGCATCTGCATTTCTGTAAAAAAAAAAAAAAAAAAAATCCTTTTGATCTTAGCTCATTCCTAGTTACTCAGCATTCTCTTCAATTATCCTGAAGGCCCGTTGAAGCTTTCATTAGCTTCAACACATCAGTTATGTCTAAGTCTGCCCCTGACCCATTCTCTGTCTCCACCGGCTCCCACTGACACGAACTGCCGGATTCTAAGAAAACCTGAGAACTAACACTCTCCATCATAAGCAGGTAATTCACTGGAGAGACTTTAACCGCTGGAATATAGGTTCTCTAACCCACTGTCGTCTGGGAGTTATGACTGAAGCACTACATGTGCTCCCACTGCTACGAAAACCCCTGACTGGTTTCTCTGAACCTTTCCTAGCACGTTCAACCTGAATCTGACATGTGGCTCTGGGGTTATCTCCTGCAAAACAAGCCTTCTTCTACCCACGAGATTCTGTGAACCGGATCTTGGTCTTCTTCTGAACTGGGACGGTTACTCCCTCAGACGATAAACTGACCATATACAGCGAACCCCGTTTCTTTCCTCGAGCTACGACTAGATTTCCCTTTAGAACCTTCCACTGTCCGTTCCTGAATTTAACCTCATGCCCCTGTTCATCCAGCTGCCCAACAGAAATTAACTGTTTCTTTAAGCTTGGAATCACCCTGACATCCTTCAAAGTCCATGAACCGACTAGAGTCTTCAGATCTAAGTCACCCATGCTCGTCACATCAAGAACCTCATCGTTCGCCAGTCTTACCTTACCAAAATCACCTTCTTTCAGATTTCGCAGTGCTTCACTGCTGTGGGTAGCGTGAAATGAAGCACCCGAATCCATAACCCAGGAATCCACACTGCTCTCCACACTACAGATCGAAACATCATCATCTGAGTGGTTTACTGCAACGTTGATTTCTTTCTTCTCATTTGGACATTGATTCCTAAAATGTCCTACCTCTTTGCAGTTCCAACAGGTTACATCACCTTGAGCCCTAGACTGACTCGTCTTTCTGTTCCTGCTCCGACTATCTCTGTTATTCTTCCTTCCTCTGCCAACATTCAGTAATTCACTCGATGATCCACTCGAACTTCTCCTTCTGACGTCATCGCTCAGAATAAGATCACGAATCCCTTCAAAAGTAAATCCGCTGGTACCTGATGAACTGGAAATCGCTGTAACAGTTCCGGACCAACTGTCGTGCAAAGAAGATAATAGTAGCAAAGCTTGAACTTCATCTTTGAATTTGATGTCCACTGACACAAGTCTGGCTAAAATCGAATTCAACTTGTTGATGTGCTCTGTGACTGAACTGCCTTCCCTCATCCTAGTATTCACCAGCTCTCGAATCAGAAAGACCTTATTAGCTGCCGAAGGCTTCTCGTACATGTTAGATAGGGCTGACATCATACCACTAGTTATGGTTTCCTTCATGATGTTGAATGCCACAGTCTTTGATAACGCCAATGTAACAACTACCCTGGCTTTCCAGTCTTTTGATTCCCAATCTGCTGGTTCCACCCATTCTGGTCTAACTCCTGATAAGACAATATCAAGATCTTTTTGAACTAATAATGCCTCAATCTGCATCTTCCACCAGCTAAAATCTGTACCGTTAAACTTGTCGATTTGCACCTTCTCGTCTTCTGCCATGATAACTCAAACACGACTAAACGAAACTAAAATAAAAAAAATAAACCGAAAATCAAACTGAAACAACCGAAACAAGCACTGGTCTACGGTTCTGTTTCTTCGATTTTCAACGAAATGATATACTGATCTTGAAATTTTAAACTTTCTGCCTAATGCCCAAAAAAAAAACTTAGTTCTTTGATAAATAAAAGTTTGGCTACTACTGCCAAAGGATTAAATAAAAAAGAACTAAACCCAATTTTCATCTTTGTTTAAAGTTGAGGGGCCTCCTTAGTCAAATTGATAAACTTCAATTTTCCACAAAAAATAAAGAATAAAGCACGACTGTGCTTCTTCTTCCCCAACAGAACAAAACTCTGCTCTCCTTCTTCTCTTCTCTTCTCTTCTCTTCTCTTCTGGGTGCAATCAACACCTAGAAAAAGCAAAGATTGAAAACCCTAAGTAACGGCGGCTACTGGGTCAGCAAACCCTTGTCACGAGGGTGAAGAGTACGGAGGCGGCGGCGGTTCTGGCGGTTTCTGATGGCGGTGGAGGCGTTTCTAATGGCGGTGGAGGCGATTCTGATGGCAGTGGAGGCGATTCTAATGGCGGTGGCCGCGATTCTGATCGGAAACCGACGGCGTGGGCGGCAGCGGCTTCGAACAGAAATTGGCTGACAACACGAGCCTGAGCTCTGATACCAGTTGTTAGGAAACATACTTTCTCACACACGAACTCAAACCACACACACACACTCTGCTCTCACACAATCTGCTGCAATCAAGAACACAAAGGATTTATGTGGTTCGGTCTAAACTGACCTACGTCCACGGGTAACTAGGAGTTTATAATACTTGGAGAGGTACAAGGAATTACAATACATATGAATCTCTTATATAGAGATTGAAGAAAGAGAAAGAAGTAGAAACAAAACAAGATCCGTGAATAATGACCCCTGCCCCTTATCCTCTTATCCTGGAATCAGAGGATTCTGATGTCCACTTAATCAAGTGGCTTCATACTCAACAATCTCCCACTTGAAGCCACGGGATAATCTTCACATGTGCTTCAACTGTGCATCTGCGTTTCTGTAAAAAAAAAAAAAAAAAAACCTTTTGATCTTAGCTCCTTCCTAGTTACCCGACCTTCTCTTCAATTATCCTGAAGGCCCGCTGAAGCTTTCATTAGCTTCAACACATCAGTTATGGCTAAGTTTGCTGTAAATTGGGCATCTAAATAGGGCATCTGCTGTAAATGTTCACATGGTAAATTATTTAATTTATCGAGTACCATGCACAAGTAGCAATGGACAGATTAGACACCACACATTAAAATTTCAATAGCCATGAGTGCAAAATGTTTATCAGTCACATAAGGCTACACCACTCAACTTATCATTGAGTAAAGAAACTTTGTTGTTGTGTGGATACTAGAATTGAATGATTAGGCGACACAACTGTGTTCGGAGCTTGGATGTATAGGACTTGTGGTGCAGGGTTGATTGGGCATCTGAATAGGGGTTTGAACTGTTGAAAGACAAACATGTATCAAAGAAAAGTGGATAGGGTTTTATTATAATGAAAGGTGCGTACATAAACAAAGAAAAGTGACACTATAAATAGAGAAACAATCTAATCTAGGGTAACTAGCAAAATGGGCTAAACAATAAACCCAATATAATACAAACCCACTAACTTTATTATGCTAACATCCCCTCTCAAACTCACAATGCAATAGCAATAAGCATTGAGAGTTTGTCACACAAGAAACGAAACCGAGACACCGACAGAGCCTTTATGAAAATGTCAGCAATCTGCAACGTTGATGGAACATATGGAAGCGAGATGGTCCCGAGCTGAAGATGATGACGTGTGAAGTGGCAATCAATCTCAATATGTTTTGTTCGCTCATGAAAAACAGAGTTCTTAGCAATCTGCATAGCACTTTGGTTATCACAATGTAAGGGAGTAGGCTGAGAGATGGTAACCCCCATATCGGCAAGAAGCCATCATAACCAAACAATCTCACATGTAGTCACAGCCATAGCACGATACTCAGCCTCAGTAGAAGATCTTGAAACAACATCTTGTTTCTTACTTCTCCATCAGATTAACGAATCTCCAAGAAAAACAAAAAATCCAGTTTGTGGACTTGTGATGGTTACGATCACTATCCCAATCAGCATCACTATAGGCACGTAACTCCAAAGAAGATGGTCCCGAGCCCTGTAGCCGAGGATTAGAGATGACTTGTCAACGAGGCCCACTCGATTTGAGATTGCCTCGTCTCGGACCCCTTTTTCAATTGGGCTTCTAAATAGGCCCAATGGTGGTTATTATCCCTTATATGAAAAAGTTAGAGAAAGAGTGAGAAAAGGAGTGTCATTTCTCTTGCAAAAGGCATTTAATGCCTGCACTTGTGAAGTGAACTTCGCCGGAAAGGTATGATGAAGGAGATGGCATCATTTAATGATCAAGGCATCAAGCTGATGGGGATCAGACACGTGTCTAGGTCCTCCCCAGCCCTACAATACCGTTAGATAACATTGGAGCTCTCACCAAAGATATAAGCTATCTCTGTTATATAAGGCTGATTCAATATCGTCTCAAGTAAGCATTTAATACCGATCTCATTGATTACACTCACACTACATATTAAATCCGGACTTTCTTTAGATTACATTTATGGCTCTTTGCCTAGAATTCACACCAAAAAGATATTCCGGTGATTGCAGACTCGTCAGAATAAGCTCCTTCTTCTCCTGCAAGCTTTCTTATTCTCACGCCGGAGCTTGGTCACGGATCCCCTAGGGTCCTCCGTGGCGAGGCTAACGGTGTTTTGTTTTGTAGGTTGACAAGATTGATCCGTTACAACTCTGACGAGCCTCGTTGACTTCACACCGGAATTCAAGGACTAGACAACACAGATGATAATTGTGGAGATATTTGTTCATCTTTTCTAACAGTTAGTAGGAAGTTTCTTTTCTGGTTTATTTAATACATATGCGAATTAGATTAATTATAGTTTCTATCACAAAAGAAAGAACACTTAAAATACTCGGAAGAAAAAAGAAACTTCATAAATTACACAATAACAGAATCTTTCAAAAGGTTTACAGTTTATATAAATTTGTTAATTCAAGCTTATGCGTTCCCTAATTCTTCTAAAACTATTGACTTCGTGATGTTTTTCTAGAAGAGTTGACTCCCAGGATAAATAGAGCACGGAAACTGATTACAGTTTCACACCTTCTTTCATGATCTTGAACTCAGTTCCCCTACCAATTAAATTTAGATGACCTAATTTGATGGTACTCTGTATAGTAAATAACCCGACGATTTCACCAAAGCAAATTCACTTCCATCTTGATTCAATTTTGAAACGGAATTCCATGAGAACAGTGAGTCTTCAAACCACAATCACTAAATCATGAGAACAGTGAGTCTCTCATTCATCCCGAGAAAATCCCGATCCAAACACCCTCTGTTTAAACAAGAAAAAGATGGTGTCCACTAGTCTCTATATATAGCCATTGGTGGTGGTCTGTGAGGGGTTAAGGAGGGAGAAAGGGGGCTTGATGGAGGTACATGTTGTTTTGAAAAGCTAAGCTAGATGTGGCCTAGTTCAGGGTGGATCATCTTTTTTTATTTCTTTGATTGTTTACGGTTTATATTATCAATTCATACATACTTGCATGAGAAATCTAATAGATGATAGTGACACGAGTGCAAAATTTACAGGACAACTCTCTAATTATTGAAATCTCAGGACCAACTCTACAATATCTGTAAACCCTATGGACTAACAAGACATTTAATTTTTATAGGGTTAAAATTTGTTTTTAAAATAAATAATCTTTCTTTCATATATAGGCCGTTGTCCAATGGCTAGCCAACCAAGGCCCCACCCATAGTTATTAAAGGCGCTAGGCGCACTCAAGGCGCATAGGCCTCGTCTGGGGCCTAGGCGCAAAGCGCAAAAAAAGCAAGGGCCTGAGAAAAATAAAGCGCATAATGAAAAAAATTAAAAATATATTATGTATTAGAAAAAGAATACTATTATTTAAATAAAATAAACAAAATCTATTATATAACACTTTATATTATTTATTTAGTACCAAAAGTTCTAAAATATTAGTGTATTAGTGTAGAAAAGTAGTTTTCCTTAGATAAAAGTACGGATCTGACTAGAATCTTGCCGGAATTTAGAAAATTTGGCCTGAAACTCTCCGGAATCTAGGAATTTCGTCGGAATGTGCACCTGAACCATCACCTGGAGAATTAAAGCACAATTTCCACGACTTAAGGCGCAACTGCCTCGCCTCGCCTGAAAAATGGGCCTAGGCGCAAGAGGCGTTGGCTTTTAACAACTATGGCCCCACCAATCAAGCTGGTGATCGTTCGTTATTGCAATGGTTGGGCAAGAATAGCACATACAATGGCAGCTCCGGTATGGTTAGTGGGACACTATTGAGTGACCTGGGCTAAGGTGGCATGGGCATAGCACCCCATACCTCGCAACCTTAGATATTAGACATGGTACTTAGGATATCCACTGTAAAGAAGATGTTATAAAATTGACAATGAATTAATTATATCAATATGTACACGACCCAATTCAAGCGTTAACTTGCAAGTCTACGACTGGTGGCCCCTAAATTCCATTATTTAAGGGGAACAAAACGATTTATTTTCTTTCATTTTTTATTCTTCTCTTTCAGCCTTTTTATTAGTCACGTTTTTAATTAGGTGGGCGTTTAAAATCAATCAATTTTCGTGAATAAGTTTACTTGCTTACACAGTGCTTAAGATTCTAAAATGATTTATTTTTGACACTAATCTTATCTATTTCTAATTCTATACAAATATGTATTGCGGGATTCAAATTCTTGACTTATTAGGTATGACATCATTTTACAAACCTGAATATCCTTAGGCTAAAGATACCAAAAGTAAAAAACATATTTTTGTTGAGAAATACCAAAAGTAAAAAATATTTTTTTGTTGAGAAAACTACAAAAATAAAAGGTAGTCGCTTCGGATTTCATTTAATGAGCTATAACGTATTTTTATTTATTAATCAAATGATTCAAGATATTGGTTATATCTACGTATGCTTGTAGGAACAAAATTAAAGTTGAAATATTCAATTTCGACGTTACTAGCTAAAAATCTAAATTAGACGTCAAAATTGATCACAACGTTTCGTAATCAATGATAGACGTTACTCAAAACCATCTCACTTTCATTGGGACCATCGGCTATTCATTACAAACTGACCATTGACTTAAACATTCTCTTAATAAGAACAAGTATTGTCATACCCCGACCCGCAGCGAAATGGTATGGGACATGATTGATTACCCAAAACTTATAACAATTATTATAGAGGTATAATATTTAAAGCATTATATTAAATGTTGTCACACATAAATATAGAATCCATACAATAATTCAAGTTCATGAAACATAACAAAAATCCAATTTAATTACTAAGGTAAGCCCTAAGTGTCTTCGTCTCGAGTTCGGCTCACACTTGCATACATGTATCACGTGTAAAAGAGTTTTAGCCTCAACAAAAAAGTTGGTGAAAATATTCGGTTTTTAACTTAAAACATCTTTGTATTATTATTGTTTTTGAAACATTATTTATTAACATGCATTATCAAGTGTGAAACTATATCCTTCAATATATCAAGGATTCAACACATATATCATAAGCAACATAATCATAACAATACTATTAACCATAGACACATAGAGATTCAAGTCTCGAAAGATGAATCTGCGAAACAATGAGTTCGACCCATAGTCGTGGGGAATTGGTCAGCTAGGTGGATCCACGCAAAACATGTGACACAAAGCGAGTAACACATAGATGCACGTATAGAGAAACAATAGAATTTAGCAACATATGACACGTAGCAACACATCGAATTGCATATTATCAATTTAAATAATGAATTTAAAACCAAACACCAGATATACCCCAAAAAAGAGTTATTGATAAAAATGGAGAAAAAAAAAAGAATCAAATATACTCACTGTTTGCGTTCTTGCTTAATCTACTCACTGTCGACGTGGCCCTTTGGATTGGGGCTCCTCGTCTTGGGCCTTTTTAATTGGGCTTCTTAAATAAGCCCAGATATTGTTAATTATGTCTTGAAAAGAAGAATAAGAGAAAGAACGGGAAACAGAGCATGTCTTGTCCCTTGCAGAGACATTTAATGTCTACAACTAGAGAGAGAAAAGACCATCGGAGAGAGTACGATGAAGAAGCCGACTTCATTTAATGCTTATAGCATCTCGTCGATGGCAGTTGGACACGTGTGTGAGTCTCCCCAAATGCCAGAAAACCGATAGATCATATCCAAGTCTTTACCGAGGTGATAAGGGACTTCCTCTATATAAGATGAGTATACGATCACAAAAGGGAAGCATTCAATCCCCCTAACATTAAATCCACACTCACACATCATTAACTTCGGACATTCTCCAGATCACATTTAATACTCTCAATTAAGAATTCACACCAAGGATATTCTGGAGACCATAACTCGTCAGAAAAAACTCCATTTTCTTAGGCAAGCTTTCAGCTTGGTCACTGATCCCCCAGGGTCCTCCGTGACGAGGCTAATGGTGTGTTGTTTTGTACATTAACGAGAAAAGACTCATCGGAGCGTTGACAAGCCTCGTTGACCTCAAACCAGAGTTCAGGGACTCAACATTGTCCACAGAGTAATCCCAATAAGAACCTCAATAAGAATCTATACACTGTGAAGGGTCTTTTCTTCTAGAAACGACATGGCAACTCCACTACTCCCAACTCCAAGGTTACGAAAGTGGTCCCGGCCGCTGATGAAATGGTAACTATTGAAGACATCATCAACGAATTCGAAGCCATCGACGGGTCTGGGTCCTTGATAAAAAAGAGTGACATCACCCCGGATTTCGCATCCAAGCACAAAGATGAACTGTGGAAGCAGTTGGAGGATTTGGAGAAACGGGAAAAGCTAGAGAGTCTCTTGTCAAGAGTCGTATTTGACACACCACAGGATGAAGGTAACACTATTTCCCATGATGGGAATGCCAGCCCAGACCTACTGGCAGCCTTCATGGCTGTCTTCAAGCAGTTGACACCCGAGGAAAGGGCTGCATTAGTGAAAGGAAAAGGAGACAGCAAAGGAGATGGTAAGGATGGGGAAAGCAAAGGTGATAATGTGTTAGACAAACCGTACCTACCTAAGGACCTGGAGGAGGTCTCGAAGTTTACAAGAAGGATTGCCGAGGCTCCATTGTCTCCCAAGCTCAAGCCTCCAGTTAAACTAAATAGATATGACAGGACCAAAGACCTAGAGGATGTTCTCCATGCTTTCAGGGGAGCTGGTCAGGTGGGAAGGTGGTACATGCCAACCTGGTGCAAACATTGACTGAGGGAGCTCCCCTCTGGTTTGATAGCCTACCGGCAGGAAGCATCGACAACTATGAAGATCTAAGTGAAAAATTCCCCAGGAACTTCAATCAATAAAGGAAGGTGATAAAGAACCCCAACGAAATAATGCACATCCGCCAAAAGGATAATATGCAGGTAAATCAATACATGGAGAGATTCATGAAGGAAAGTATGAACATAAAAGGGGTCCTAGGGTGATGAAGATAAAGAGTTTCATTAATGGACTGAAGCACACTCAATTATGCGAAAAGCTAGGAGAGGAGTTCCCTGAGACCTTTGATGGGCTCATGGACAAGGTCAGGGCCTTTGTTAGGGGGAAGGATACCAGTAGCAAGGTCAAGGAACTAGACGCCGCCCCTCTGAGAGCCAACTCGACTCCCCGGACTCAGGAAAAAGGTAACCTCTACCCTAAAAGACCTCCTTATGATAATATGCAACATGACAGTCCAGCCTAACTTATTCTCCCTAAAAACCTCGAGGAAGGGGACGTGCCCCTTATTACAAAAGCTTTACCCCCTTGACTTAAACGCCAAGTGAGATATTGGCGATGGAAAGGGTTAAAAACTCCTTCCCTAGACCCCCTCCCCTTAAGCCAGGACCGAAGGCCTACCCAAATGAGTATTGCGAGTTTCATAAAGGGTTCAGTCATAAAACAGATAATTGTATATACTTGAGAAGGGAAATCAAGTCAGCGGTTAAAACGGGGAAGTTGTCCCACCTGATAAAAGAAATAAAAGAGGGAAGAGAGAGGAAAGGAAAGGACACTAAGGGGGAGGAACCATAGAGGGGGTACGTGGATATGGCCAGAAGGAGGGAGGAATATGATTCGACTGGAAGCATCAAGGCCAGGGTGTTAAGGCCCCCAGATTGCATGAAAGTCCCCATACTTATGCCCCATCTAGAGGAGCACGAAGTTCAAAGGCTCCCACTCAGCATTTCAGCCACGATAGCAGGGCATAGGGTTGCTCGAATACATGCGGACAGAGGAAGTGGGGTAGAGGTGATATATGAGCAAGTGTTTCCTTAGGTTTGACAGGGATGTACGAGACAGATTGGAGGAGGACTCCATACCCTTAGTAAGTTTCAATAAGAACATCTCACACCCCTTGGGAAAGATAAGACTCCCATTCATGGTGGGGGTGGGTGACAGGGTATGAACTATAGAGCTAACGTTTGTTGTGGTCAGAGCTCCATCAAAGTACAATGCGATTTTAGGGAGACCGGGAATTGGGGACCATCAAGCACAGGCAACTCCTCATGGAGCTTTGGTGTTCCAGACCCCTAGGGGCCTGGCTTGGGTAAAGTCTTCCTATGAGGTAGTGTCCTCAGTTTCAGAAGAAGCAGTAGGAAAAAACCCCGAGAGGAAGGGATAGAAGAGTAGGTCCTTAATGATAGATTCCAAGAACAGGTGGTGAGAGTGGGAAGAAACCTGAGCGATAAATGCAAAAGCGCCCTCAAGGAGCTGCTACTTTTTATAGTAGATGTTTTTGCGTTCCAAGATGGGGACATGTGTGGGATCCCCCAGAGTTTGACGGAACACTAGCTCAATACCCACAACTGGGTGAGGCCTGTTAAACAAAAGAAACGAAGCATGGGGCCTAACAAAAGAAGGGTAACTTGTGAGGAAACCAGAAAGCTCCTTAGGGCTGGTATAGTTAGAGAAGTCAGGTATCCCTCCTAGATTGCCAACCCGGTTATTGTAAGTAAAAAAGATGGCGGATGGAGAATGTGTGTGGATTACAAAGATTTGAACAAGGCTTGCCCCAAGGACTGTTATCCCCTCCCCGAGATCGTTGTTCAGGTGGACTCACTGGCCCAATACCCTCTGAATTGTTTCTTGGACACCTACAAGGGTTATCATCAAATATAGATGTCCTGGAGGACGAAGAAAAGATGGCATTTGTAACAGACGAAGGGACCTTCTGTTACACTAAGATGCCATTCAGGCTCAAGAACGCGGGAGTAACTTATCAGAGGTTATGAATGCATTGTTCAAGGATCAATTGAGGAGGAACTTGGAGGTGTATGTAGACAATATCGTCATCAAAAGCCTCACTAAGGCTGCCATGTTAGAGGACATAGCAAAAACAATTAGGACCATACAAGAGGTCAATATGAAGCTGAACCCGGGAAAGTGTTACTTCGGAGTTGAGGAGGGAATGTTCCTGTGAGTGGTAGTGACAAAATGGGGAGGGGGGATCAGAGCAAACCCTAAGAAAACACAAGCGGTCGTGGAAATGAGGTCCCCCAAATCCCTCAGGGATGTCCAACAGTTGAATGGTAGTTTGATAGCACTTAATCGCTTCTTATCCAAGGTGGCCAACAGAACACTTTACTTCATGAAAGTCCTGAAGGTATGCCTTCAAATAAATAGGTTACGTTGGAGTCCGGAGGTTGAGGCAGCCATTCAAGAAATGAAGGAGCTCATGTGTAATTTGCCTACTTTGGCCACTCCCGTACCTGAGGAGGACTCGCTACTGCATCTGTCCTCGTCCAAGATAACCAATAGTGTCATGATGCTAGTGGAAAAACAAGGGAAGCAAATACCGATATACTTCATCAGCCGTACACTTAAGGGACCGGAGGAAGGTACTTGCCCATGGAGATGCTAACATTGTCACTGGTCTTTGCATCAAGAAGACTTAGAAGGTACTTTCAGGCACATAAGATAATCCTGCTCACAGACCAACCCTCCAGAAGGTATTGAGGAAGCTGGAACTCTCTGGTCGACTCACCAATTGGGCAGTAGAACTGGGGGAGCACGCCATAGAGTATAGAACAAGAACGTCTGTGAAAGGACAGGTCCTAGCAGATTTTCTAGCGTAAGTTCCCGAGGAGGAAGAAAAAGAACTTCTTAAGTGGAAAGAGGTAGAGGAGTAGGAAAGAAGGAGAGAGGAGGAAGCGGTGTGAAGTTGTACACCGATGGAGCTTCCAGTGAGGAAGGAAACGGGGCAGGTATCACCCTCATAAGTCCGGAAGTGATTGAATTGACCTATGCTATCAGACTAGACTTTGAGAAGACCAATAACACGGCTGAGTACGAAGCCCTCCTCACGGGTCTGAGGCTGGCAAAGAAGGTGAAAGAAAGAAACATCGAGGCCAACACAGACTCACAATTAGTTTTCAAACAATATAACGGGGAATATAAAGCCAAGGATGACACCATGGCCCAATACGTGACACAACTGAAGGAGCTAGCTAAGAATTTCAACACCTTCAGGCTAGTGTACGTGCCTTGGGGAAAAATCAGAAAGGCAGATGCCCTTAGAAAGATAGCCTCTGTGGCCTTCAACCACGTGGCCAAGGAGGTGAAGATAGAGGTCCTGACATCCCCATCCATCTCGTACAAGGAAGTTGCATCCATTGAAAAGACAGGAGAGTCCTGGATGACTCCCATCGTGGAATTCCTAAAATAAGGGATCCTCCTTGAGGACGAGGCACTAGCCCGAAAGATCAGGGTAAAAGCTCTGCAATATGAAATCATAGACAAGGAACTTTATCGAAAGTCGCACCTGGGGCCTTCTCTAAAATGTGTAGATGAGGAAGAGGCAAAGTATGTGATCAAGGAGATACACGAGGGGATATGTGGAATGCATTCGGGACCCAAGACGATCGTAGCCAACGTAATGAACACTGGGTTTTATTGGAATCACATGTACGATAGTGCCATGGAAGAAATAAGGAAGTGCGGCAACTGTAAAGTCCATGCTCCCATGACCCACCGTCATAAGCACCCCATGGTCCCAGTCTCAACAACATGGTCCTTCCAGAAGTGGGCCATTGACATCATAGGAGCATTCCCCGAGGGCCAAGGCAGGGTGAATTTTGTAGTGGTTGCCATTGACTATTTCACTAAGTGGGTGGAGGCCAGGCCTCTAGCGAAGATCATGGGTGAACAAATGAAGAGGTTTGTTTTGGATAATATCATTTAGTGGTTTGGAATCTCTATAGAGATGGTCAGTGATAACGGGGTCTAGTTTACGGGAAAAACCTGCAGGCCCTGGTGTGAGTAAATGCAAATACGCCAAGTTTTTACATCTGTTACTCATGCTCAAAGTAATGGATTAGTGGAAAGGGCGAATCAAAACCTGATCAAGGGGATGAAGTGGAGACTGGGAAGGAAACAAAAGGGTTGGCTAGAGGAACTGCCGTTTGTCCCTTTGGGCATACCGGACAACTCCCAAAACCTCTAACGGGAAAACACCTTTCAGTCTGACCTACGGGACCAAAGCAGTCATCCTCGTCGAGATTCGCTCCCCAACGACGTGAATGAACCTAAGGGAAGCAAAGACGGGAGATTCCTGCTGTAAGGGAAACCAGATATAAGAAGCAGATGGAAATATATTACAATGCAAGGATGAAAAAACTTAACCTGGTCCCTGGGGATTTGGTCCTGAGAGATAATGAGGCCATCGTGCAAGAAAACACTGGAAAGCTGGGGCCCAAGTGGGAGGGGCCATACAGGGTTAAGTGGACCAACAGAAAAGGTACATGCAAGCTGGAGACAACCCAGGGAAAAGAGATTCCAAGAACCTAGAATTTGATGCAACTCAGAAAGTACTATATGTGACGAGCAATCCTCAAGGACAAAGCTAGGAGAACTAGAGAGGAGGCCTAAGCACCCATTTTGTAAAACAACGTGTAACCAAATTCTCTCTTTTTGTAATGTTAACATGTACTGGAGCGTTGCTCCAACCTTTTGGTAATGGATAGTTCACTTTACAATTATTCAAACACCTAATGACTGTTAAAACATAGTCCAAGATCGGGGTAGTGCACCAAGGCAGACGTGCCCAACGATTTCAAACCCCATAACAAATAATGCATACATACAATATATACACGTGTACATAAGCATAACAAACATGCCAATTAAAAGCCCGGCTGTGGAGCAGGACAAGGTCGACTAGTCCAAAAAGACAAACATTTTATTGCTACAGCAGGAAATTACAAATTGGATAAACTGTCCTTTTGTAAACAAGTTACAAACAAAATGTGTTTTAACACACAAATTGCTGCAAACATAAAAGGGGAATGACAACACCCCGCCCAACACAATCTGCAACAAGATACAATTCAGGGACAAAAGTCCAGGGTACCAGGAACACCTGAATCCCTCTAGAACATGAGAACTGGGCCAAAGCTACAAGCAAATCTGTAAAAAGAAAAAAAGAAGCAAAAAGGAAGGAAGTATACAAACACTGCCCGCAAACATAAACACACAAGAATAAAGCACAAGGAATAGCATAATACATGGTAAGAAGTTAACAAATCCCCAGAGGCCCCTGACACAAAGGCCCCCTAATGTAAGCACAAGTACCAAAACGCAACGAGCAAAGTGTTAGATTATAGCCACATCAAACTATTATTTTAGAAAGTTGTTAAGGAGATCTGTCTACTGAAGGGGAACCACCAGAAATAGGATAAGCGGAGTCAAACAAGGATTTGAGCTCATCAAGGGACATTAAGGAGTTATCAACAATTTTTTTTCCAGAAGGGCTGGGGTTTTACCACTAAACTCCTCGTCTAACTTGGCCAGCTGTTTCTTGGCCTTGGAAGTATAGTGAGGGGTTTCCTTCCTCTTCATGCCTTGAGAAGAGAAGGAATACCCATCTTTCAACCTGACCTGATAACCCACGTCCCTGTAAGCCCTATAAATCCTTTCCAAAGAACCCTTAAACTCTGCAGACTGGGCATAAGCAGAAAGGAAGTGCCCAAATCCCTAAGACAGTATCCAGTGATGCTCCGCAACAAGCTTCTGACTATCTTCCTGGGCAATGCCCAGATCAGCATACAGAACATTAACATCCGAAGCAGATACCGATGCAGCCTCCTTGAAATGCTTCACATCCCTCAGCAACTGCTCCCGTTCCTCCGTCCACTCAGCCCGCTCCCTCTCCCAAGCCTTCTCATTTCTTTCTAACAAGACCCCAACATTCTAAACAAAGAAAATAATAAGAGAGCATGCATATCTAAAAAAAAAAAAAAAAAAGAGGGAAATGAAGTAGGGAAAGAAAACACATACATCCTTCTCCAAAAGCTCCCGTTCAGCGCTTATCACCCGATACCAGAGCTTAGTAGGAACAGTTTGAGAAGTCTTTAGCTCACTCATCAACCCCTCATTTTCATCCATCAGAGACTTAACCCGCTGTAACATACCTGTACCCCTAGAAAAACTCTCACAGATGGACAAACAGTACTGATCATCAAAGATCTCTGGGTCCAGGGCAAAGTTCATGAACCTATGTGAGGGAGGGAGAGCATGGGCCATGAAATCTCGAGAAATCTTAGGGGTACCGACAACGGTGGAAGGGGTTATCTTCCAGTGAGGAATGTAGGGGGCAAGAAGCCCTTCAGCAAATAAAGGAGCCAAAAGGGTGCAAGCCTGAAAGCCAGTTAGAAGCCAAAACTTACTTTGACAGGTAGCTTGGGTAGGGGAAGCAGAAATCACAGGTTCAATGGGTGTTATGCTTACTTCCAGACCCTTCCCCTTGGATTGTGGTAGTGCCAGAGCTGTCGGAATTTTAATAGGAGCCTTGGAGCTCCCCTACAAAAAAAAGAGAGAGAAGGTGGAAAAGGGTGAAGAAGAATAAGAAATTCAAGAACTACAAAGGAAAAACAAGATAGGATATTGCAACTAACTTATGGGGAGAGGCCTAGTAATCAGGCTGGAGGACGGTCACAGAACCTTTAAATGCTTAGACAAAGAGCCTTTAGTGTTGACTGGGGGCTTTAGACATGGTTCGAGAAGCTGGCTGGGATTTTTGATTGTTGGCACTCCGCAACCTCAGACGGATATTCCGGGTCTCGGGGACCACACAACTGGTATTGGCTGTTGAATCTGGCTTACGCTTTCGGGACATGCGTGTCGCTAGATCTTCATCTTCACTGCTAACATCTTCCATTAGAGGGGAATTCTGTGAACCCTCTGACCCCTAGGGGAATCCCCCTCAAGAGAAGGAGTTCCCTCTCCCAGAACCGGCCCAACACCAACCTCCCACATTGGGGGCACTTCCCCCAAGGACACCGCCCATCTCTTGGTTCACCACTGATGTGCGTGGGTGAGTATATATTTTTATTTCTATTTTTAGCTCTTTTTTACTCGCCGATTTCAAGTTTTAAATTTATAAAACATGATATTCTACTATCACTCTACACACACGCTCGGGCAAGTATACCCATCGAGGACGTAGTATAGTAATGGCAAGATACCGAGGTCGCCCAAGGACACAAGAGCTTTTAGTACCGGCTTATCATCAACGTCTTATCGAACCAACTTTTGAGAAAAGATTTTTAAGCTAATAAAAAGACAAAAATAGAAAATAAAATAAAATAAAAATAGAAATGATAGACAAGAAAGAATCACTTGGATCCAACTTATCTTTCATGTACCCTTTTGATGATTTCCGCACTTTGGGCATTTTCAGAGATTATCTTAGTTATAGTAGTAGGCCCCTCTTTTGGAGGCGAAGTTACCCTCAACCTAGTATTTTGAGTCAGCAAGGATACAATCCCACTAGGTCGGAATATTGAAAGATAATTAAGTAAGTTATTAAAGCAAAATGTGATGGACCCCTCGTAAAAGGCGGCGACCACCCTCAACCCGTTGGTCTGAGTCAGCAGGGATACAGTCCTCGCGGGCTTGGTTTAGAGTTTTCATAGTAGTTTAAGAATAAGGGATTCAAGCTTTTTGCACCTCTCCCGTGGTGGGTATGGCCCGCTCTGACTCGTGAGGTGTTACTAGGCTTGAACCAAGTTCTCGCAGGATCTATACACTGAACGAGACATAGAATTACCCAAACTACCCTTCTAATCTCCCTTTCGGGTTAATTAACATGCTTTATATAGACCGTAAAGACATGAACATGTTGAGTAAATGAACATATGAAGAATAGTTTGAATAATTCGCCTTCAATATAAAAAACTAATTATTAAAGTCATTAATACATTCCCAATTAAAAAGTAGCCAACGATTGGAAATCATAAAAGAAATACATAAAAGATAAGTCTTCACCAAGTGATGTAAGAACTTAGCCAAGCATGGCCTTTGTTTGACAAAGATTGTTACGATCAATCTTGGATCCCGAGACTACACACACACTCTAAAGATGGAAAATGGATGATGGTGGTGGATGATGGTGTTGTAGTGGTGGTGGAGTGGTAGCAAGTGAGAGAGAAGTGGTTTGTCAAGGGATGAGTTAAAGGAGAACCAAGCACTCCTATTTATAGCCGTCTAAGCTTCAGCACGGGCTCTCTTCCTCATTAACTGCTAGTCAGATGTTGTACTGACACGGCCCTGTGTGTCAACGGCATGGCCCATGGCCAAAGTACTTGTTGTACTATCGAAGATTCTTTAAATCTTTGAGTTGACCACGCCCCGTGTTGGCCTAGCATGGCCCCGTGTTGGCTGCCATTTTTTTCTTTTGCAGTTGTCTTTTTCTTCTTCCCAGTATCCACCCTTGGACACGGCCCGCGTGTCTAAGGGACACGGCCCAGTGTCAGCCTTCTGTTCTTGTTATTTTGAGGTTTGGATGTGAATCGGGGCTTGGTGAGCAGCGGTAATTCCTTCTTCTTTACATTTATGTTGGATTTTGCTGTCTTTTTGCTCCTTTTGTAAATTTAAGCTCTTTTATCCATAAAAATTTAAAAGGAACAAAAACACGAGCTTTTTCCAATATTAGTACTAAGAAAGGGTTTCTTTTATGCCGTATCTCACATAATTTATATGTTTTATTTTAATCACATCAAATACCCCCACACAAAATCATTGCTTGTCCTCAAGCAAAACTCTACTACGTGGCTTACACACCCAAACAGAATAGGCAAAATAGAAGGTTTTTGGGTCCTATCTTTAGAGTGTCGAGTATCCAAATTCTAAATTTCTTTCCTTTTTATTTTATTTACAATCCTATTTGTCATGATTTATTTAAAACTTAATTTATGAAAAATTATTTACTTTGGGCATAATATGCCTTTATAAAATTCTATTTAGTTATATACAAATTTACACACCTCACAAGTATTCACTCAACACTCGGCCAATATTAAGTGAAACGCTTGTGCCCGATTTGGAACTTGCTCCTACCATAGGCTTGACAATCGATCAAACCTCCTCCTTTTGACGTTAAATCCTTATAAGTATCAAGAGGACTTTGAAGGGTAGGTGGTGGTTCGGGTTTGGTAAGGTTTTAAAAAAAGGGTAAAAACGTAAACTATCGGTTTTTCTATGGCTTAGCAAAAAAATACTTTGGCATAATTTTCAAATTTTTTTTGGTTGCCAAAGTTGGAACTGAGCCGTAGTCGTAATTTCATAACTGATAAGTTTACAAAAATGAGAGATGAAAAATTAAAAGGGTAGTTTTTTTTGGGGTTTGAAATGAAAAAGGTTTTTATGGCTCAATGGGTTTATCAAGGGGGTGTTTTTGGGTAAAGCAAAGAAAATAAATGTTTTGTTTGAAAATTGGGTTTGTCCTAATGCCTCTATCATTTACTTACTTGGATTTTTGTCGGTAAGGACTTGGAACGTATCGGGTTGTTAAGTTCTAGATTCGTGAGAACCAAACGGGCTATTCACACAAGAAACGAAGATTCAACAATTAGTAAAGATGTATATTTTTATGCTCGGTAATGCCTCAAAACTCACTTTTGTGGGAAAAAGGGTTATAGTTTAGAAATGTATATATAATCAAATTTTACAAAGATTTATCATGCCCGTTTTCATAATTTTTTCTAAATTGTTTTTTTTTATCACGACGCTATCGGTTGTAAATTTGTAAAAACATAATTTTTAGAATTTGTTTACCCAACGAAACTTAAGATAAATAAAAAAAGAAAAGATTATTTTTTGAAAAAGTTTGGGGTGTTTAGCGGTTCCAAGGTGAGTTTTGTGTAAGGCTTGATTTAGGACAAACGATTCAAGGTTTTTATTATCTTCCTCCCCACACTAAAATTACACATTGTCCCCAACATGTCCCAAAAAGGGTTTATTTTGGAAAAATGTGTAAAAAGTACGAAAATAACAAAAATTTTGTGGTTACTGGCACTTGCAACACGGCCCCGTGCTATGGGGACACGGCCCCGTGTCCAAAGTGCCAGTACCAAATGAAAACAGAATACATACAGTGGGGTGGCCACAGGGGCGTGCTAGGTGAGCACGGCCCGTGCCACCTTCTTGGACAGGGAATGTTTGACATCAATAAGACTGGCACGGGGGCATGCTAAGTGAGCACGACCCCGTGCTGCAGCCACTGTTTTGCAGAAAATAAGTCAGGAGGCTTCTGTTTTACGTGCATGGGTTTCATTTCATCATCCATTTCGTGTTTTTGCTTTCTCTAACACATTTATTTTAAATACCACCATCCAAACATCCATTTTTTTTATTAAAATAGAAATATTACAAGGAAATGAAAAATTACAAACCTACTTAAACTAAAGCTATATAGATAAAATCTTGGAAATACCTTTCCGAGATCGATTTTTAACAACCTAAAACCTACATTCCTAGATTTATGAATGTTGGAAGATGGAGGACTAATAGCTTTTATCAGAAATACTCAAGCTAGAGGTCGTTGAGCATTTCTTCAATCTCCCTTGGTAGGAAGATAGAGGGCTCTTCTTCTGCCTCGTGTTAAGCGGGTGTGGGATTGATCGGGACCTCAAAAGTGGCATCAATAGAAGGAGGTTTCGGAATCTCAACATCCCAACCCGTAGGTTGTATGATCTCGTTGGCCAGGTTTCAATCTCCTTGTCGGAAGATTGGCTCCATGGGAGGTAAAGCCAAGATATTAAACCTTTGATGCAAACGGTTGATTTCTTTGAAACAATCCTCCAGCCCCACGGTAAGGTAATTCACTCGGTCTATGAGAACTGTTTTGCTCAAAAACTACCTAAGCAATTTAGTAATCAAATTAGTTAAGTGAGGTAGTGTGCTATGAATGTGTGTTGTAAATATGCTGAATTGGTTGTTTGTAAAAACAGTTTCAGGATATAGCTCAGGATATCGAGCTATATCTATAATCAAACAATGAGCAGAAAGTAAAGGGGTGACACGAGATATACGAGGAAAGCCCTTGATCAATCTAGATCGCTGGCACAAAACCTCGGGAGCTGACAATCGCAGCTGCCTTATTATTCTTATTACTTCAAATGTCAGGATACAGTGCAGGATATTGATCAGATCGCTAAGTGTTACAATGCTTTTTTTAGAAAGTGAGAGTTGCGAGAGAGTAGAAGTGTTTGAGAGCAGTGAATGTTGTGTCCTATTCGATCTGATATATCCGTCTATTTATAGCTAATAAATGAAAACAAAATATCCTATAAATGGGGGATGCCATCGAATATTCTTTAGTTAACGTTGAAGACCAAGTAAAGCGGCTTCAACGTCTTTCTTTGAACGACTTGGACTGAGTCTTCAGGGGAAAAGGTCTTCATGAATGTTGCAAGCTTGGACTCATACTCCTGCACATAATCCGTTAGTGATCCTCAGGATACCATCTCAGGATGTTACCAATATCCTGAGTCAGCATCCCGGGCATGAACATTTATCATATAATCAAGATATAATTTAAGATATTATCCAGGATATGGGCTCATAATTTCACCCATAACAAGAACCTCCTCCACCAATGTCATCTCATTAAGGCTCCCTCTTAAGGCACTCATGTATCTTACGAGAGTGGCCTTGATTGAGAGCCTTCTTCATCTCCATTGATTTCTGGAGCTCATTGATGATGTTCCACTCTATTGGTTCGCCATCTTGAGAGAAAATTACTCACCATTAGAAAGAGATGAAAGATCAGACCATTCCGCACAGCCCTGTGCTGCTCCATCAGCTCCAGATTTTTAGCTCTAAAAATTTTATTTTAAGTTAGTTTTGACTGATTTTTGATTTTCTGAACGTAAATAACTCAAAATAATAGTTTACTAACGTGAATTTGCAAAACCTTGAGCTAAAAATCAGGAGTATGAGCCTCCTATTGAAGCTTTTCAAGCTTGAAGCTTCAAACTTCAATGGAGTTCATGGAGGATGAAGAAGAGGAAATGCACAAAAGAGGAAAAGTGTTGGTGCATGTTATGGGTCATTTTCTGAACATATATCCTGACTAATATTCTGCTTTTGATTGTTTATTTGTGATCAGGATACCGGATCAGGATATTGGTAGCATCCCGGTACGATATCCTGGTATTAACTGAATTAATCACGTGCAGATTAGAAGGTGCGGGTCCCTAACGGTCAAGTGGACCTCTTCTCCTTAAGACTTAGGCAAACCAGTTATATGAGAGACATTGAACCCGGAAGAAGTGGACTACAACGTTCACTTGAGGAATATTCGAAGCATCCCGGTTTAATAGGATAGTTAGTTGATTTCGTTTAACTATAAATAGATTGATCGGATCAGATTAAGTCACTCACTCTCTTTCGCACACTGTACTCTCTAGCTACTAGCAATCACTACACACAAACACTTGTATTCAAATTACATTGTAACACCTAGTTGATCCGCATCATATCCTGCACTGTATCCCGATATTTGAAGTAATAGAAGAACAAGGCAGCTGCGATTGTCAGCTCCCGAGGTTTTATGCCGGCGATCTAGATCGATCAAGGGCTTTCCTCGTACATCTCGTGTCACCCTTTACATTTTTTCTCATTGTTTGATCATAGATACAGCTCTATATCCTGAGCCGTATCCGGAAACTATTTTTACAAATAACTTGATTAACATATTTTCGACACACATTTCTAGCACACTACCTCACTTAACTAATTTGATCACTTAATTGCTTCGGTAATTTTTGACCAAAACAATTTGGCGCCCACCGTGGGGCAAGTGGTGCTATTTCTACTAAAAGCTTTTAGAAAATCGTTACTTGGTTTTCTATTTTCAAAACTTTTTGCCACACTATTTTCAATGGCCTCAAGATCAAACATGAGCTCGTCCACCGTGTCTGCTACAACTTCTGCAATAGTTGGTTCGGTGCTTGCACCACCTCCTTCGAGAATGCAAGCCTCTTCCCAAGGAACCGAAAGTCATGTGGCTCGGGATGTTATCCCTGCTCGCAATGTCCAGGGATCCGCTCCTGTTTTAGCTTCTAACAAAGAAATTTTAAATTTGTTTAGTAGTGTTCAGGAACAGATGAGGCAGCAGCAGGAGACCAACCAGATGCTGATGAGAGAGATACAACTCTTGAAGTCTGGCCCAAGTCGGTCTGCTGAAGATACTGTCACTCCCTTGCAACCCAGGGCTTTGAACTTCAGTTCTGTAGTTTATACTGAGGATAACCAGGGGAATATTGTGCCTAACCATTCCCAGAATCATACTCCTGAGATACCTTCTTCAGTAAGAGTATCAACTGTGAGGAGCTCGGGATATGCTTCAGGATATGGACAGAACCCCCAAGCTGGTAATGTATCTAATAATAATAATACTCTTACTACTAATGGTGGTGGATCTTTTCAGGATGTAGGTATGACATCAGCATTTTCCAGGGAGCTTCAAAAACTGAAGGACATGATATCCAGTGTGCCTGGGGTGGTTCAGCCAATTCCTGAAGTATCCCAGGACAGCCACAAGATATCCTGGTTTGCATATCCTATTTGTGATGCTGAAATCCCAAAAATATTTCAAACCCCCAACATGAAGCTCTATGACGGAACTACGGATCTTGAGGAGCATATTGTCCAGTATAGGGAAAGGATGGAAATCAACCCTATCCCTCCAGACCTCAAGGAAGCATGCTTGTGCAAGGGTTTCGGTTCTACCTTAATAGGGTCAGCCTTAAAATGGCTGTTAAACGTTCCTCCTCACTCAATTACTTCTTTTGCTCGTTTAGTTAATTTATTTAATAGTCAATTTTCTTGCAGCTGGAGTTTTGAGAAACTAACCAGTGATCTTTACAGGATAACTCAAGGACCTCAGGAATCCTTGAGGGATTATGTGAACAAGTTTAGTCAGGAATCCTTAGATATCCCACATCTTGATGTTGCAATGGCTGTGCAAGCCTTCAAGATGGGGTTGCAAAAGGATTCTCAATTTTATCAGGATCTTGTAATGAATCCCTGCAGGAATCTCGACAAAGCTCGTAACAGGGCCTTAAGATACATTCGGCTGGAGGATGATAAAAAGATGCAAGAGAGGATGAATTCGTCCACAACCTATGAGTCAACCAACAGGAAATCAGAATCCTCATATAAACCATACCATTCTAAACCGTATGGCAGAAATGATGGCAAAAAAGTGAATGCTGTTGAAGACGAGGATCCTGAGGAGTATCCAGAGTTGTCTGAATATTGTTTTTCTCTTAACATACCTGAATTGATGTATGCTATGCAGGGTTTAGGAGACAAAGAAAGGTGGCCCATGAAAGAATCAACAAAAGGCTGATTGGAAGGACAAGTCCAAGTGGTGTGCCTTCCATGAGGATTTCGGGCATGTTACTGAGGATTGCATCGCTTTAAGAAAAGAAATAAGCTATCTCTTGAGTAAGGGGTATCTGAAGGACCTCTTGGGAAGAAAGAAGAATAAAGGTCAGGATCCTGAGAAGGATCCTGAACAGGCAGCATCACCTCCTGCAGATGTAAAAATAATTAACTTTATTTCAGGAGGATCTGACATATACTGCGGCAAAAAGACACGCGAAGGAAGCTAAAGCAGAGAGGGGAGATAAGCCGACAAGGATGTCAACCTTCACAACTGACAAAGTCATCACGTTCGATAATGATGACAGGGATACTGTCCAGGATCCCCATCATGACGCCTTAGTGATAACGTTATATGTTGCTAACCATTTTGTATGCAGGATATTAGTGGATAATGGCAGCCCGGTCAACATAATTCAGCTGGAAACACTGAAGAGGATGAATGTATCTCCGATGGATATTACTTCGGAGTCCACTGTGCTCGTTGGTTTCAGTGGAGAAGCTAGAAATACCATAGGAGAGATAAAGTTGCCCGTGTATATTCAAGGGGTCAACTCAATGCAGCGCTTTTGTGTCATGGACTCTTTATCCTGCTATAATATTATACTAGGTAGGCCTTGGATCCATGATATGAAAGCTGTTCCGTCAACCTACCATCAATGCATCAAGATCCCTACTTCTTGGGGAGTTGTCAAGGTGGAAAGTGATCAATAGGAAGCAAAGGAGTGTTATTCTTCTTCGATGAAATCCTCAACAAAGCCAAGTGCAGCATAGCAATTAAAGATTCATGGCCAGGATATCGTGGAGGCTTCAGAACAGGATGTAAAGAAAGTGATCCTGGATCAGAATAATCCGGATATCTCGGTGCTCGTGGGAACCAATATCCCTCAGAATATTGAAGATCAATTGACTAATTTTTTGAAATGCAGGATGTCAACATTCGCATGGAAGCACGAGGATATGACAGGTATTTCCAAGGATATTATAACACATAAGTTCGGTATTGACAGGTCATTCAAGCCTGTCCAACAAAAGAGAAGGAAATTTGCTCCAGAGCGAAATGTGATCATTCAAGAGGAAGTTGAAAGACTACTAAGGAGCAAGATGATTAGGGAAGTGTAGTTTCCTAGCTGGCGAATGTAGTTGTGGTGCAAAAGAAAAATGGGAAATGGAGAGTTTGTGTAGATTACACAGACTTAAACAAAGCTTGTCCCAAAGACCCATTTCCTCTTCCTCCTATTGACTCAATGGTGGATGCTACTGCCGGCCATGAGATGTTAACCTTCATGGATGCATCTTCAGGATTTCAGCAGATCCAAATGGAACCTTCAGATCAGGAGGATACTGCCTTCATGACACCAACAGGTATTTATTGCTACACTGCTATGCCCTTTGGTTTGAAAAATGCAGGTGCTACATATCAAAGATTGGTGAACATGATGTTCAAAGACAAGCTGGGGGACACTATGGAGGTGTACATCGACGACATGGTAGTAAAATCTAAAAATGCTGAGGATCACCTCCAGGATATCAAGGGAGCATTTGATATCCTGGATCAGTACAACATGAAGCTAAATCCTGCTAAGTGCCATTTTGGAGTGGGGGCAGGAAAGTTTCTAGGATATATGGTGACTAAAAGAGGGATAAAAGCAAGCCCGGAGCAGATTAAAGCTTTCCTGGATATTAAGTCACCTTCAAATATGAAGGATGTTCAACGATTGACAGGACGAGTGGCAGCATTAAATAGATTTATTTCAAGAACCTCGGAAAAGTGCAAGGAATTTTATGATATCCTGAAGAAGAATAAGAAGTTCGAATGGGGAGCAAAGCACGAAGCGGCCTTGCAGGATCTGAAGCGGTATCTTTCAACCTCACCCTTATTGATCAAGCCTGAGGATGGTGAACCGTTATCCCTGTATCTTGCAGTATCAGGAAATGCAGTAAGTGCTGTCCTTGTAAAGGATCATGAAGGTCAGCAGTATCCTATTTATTATTTTAGTAAAAGTCTATTAGATGCTGAAACTAGGTATTCTCACTTAGAAAAGTTGATATTAGCCCTAGTTATGGCATCAACAAAACTTAGACATTATTTTGAAACACATAGGATTCACGTTAAAACCAACTATCCTGTTAAAAATGTGCTTAGGAAACCCGAGATGTCAGGTAGGATGGCTAAATGGTCAGTGAAATTAAGTGCCTTTGATATAATATATGAACCTAGAAATGCCATAAAGTCTTAGGCTTTAGCTGACTTTGTGGCTGATTTCAGTAGTGATATTCAAAATGAAGTAGACCTAGAAGTACAACAGCTAGGAGAAAACTTAGAATCCTTGACGTTATATATTGATGGTGCATCTAATGTAAGAGGTGTAGGTTTGGGTATACTACTAAAATTGCCACAGGGGGAAATATTACCCCAGGCTATTAGATGTGAGTTTCCTGCCACTAATAATGAGGCAGAATATGAAGCTTTAATTGCAAGATTAGAATTGGCTAAAAGTATGAATATCAGGAGTTTGCAAGTATATGTTGATTCTTTGTTAATTACTAATCATTTTAATGGAACCTATGCGGTTAAAGGTGAGAAGTTAATCGAGTATCTCAAAATTCTTAAAAAATTAGCAGGATATTTCGATATTTTTACACTTGAACTGGTACCAAGAGAGGATAATGCTGAAGCTGATGCCTTGGCAAATCTAGGATCATCAGTCAGGATACCGGAAGGAACTCGAATACCAATATTACATATCCTATATCCTGCGACGGATCCTCAGGATAAAGAAGTACTAAGTGTTCAGGATCCTAATGATGCGTATCCTGAGAAGGATCCTAAGTCTTGGATGGCTCCGATTATAAGATATCTTAAGGAAGGATACATCCCAAAGGATGAGAATCCTAAGGCCTTTAGAATGAAGGTTTCACGATTCACTATTATAAATAATGTTTTGTATAAGAAATCTCTTGCAGGACCATATCTGAGGTGCTTAGAGGATCCCGAAACCAAGGAAGTGCTTCAGGATACACACGAAGGGGATTGCGGCAACCATACTGGGGGCAGGTCGTTGTTCTCAAAGGCATTAAGAACAGGATATTACTGGCCGACGATGAGGAAAGATGATGCAGAATATGCTCGAAGATGTGATGCATGTCAAAGACACAGTAATATATTACATCAGCCGGCCGAGCCACTTTATCCTATAGCTTCCCCTTGGCCATTCATGAAGTGGGGAATGGATATAGTAGGAAAGTTTCCAAAGGCTCCAGGAGGAAAGATCTTCATGCTGGAAATGTTCGATTATTTCTCTAAGTGGGTCAAAGTTGAAGCATTCGTTCAAGTTAGAGATCAGGAAGTGGTATCCTTCATAAAGAGGAATATCATGACTAGGTTTGGAGTACCAGCTGAAATAATTTGTGACAATGGATCTCAATTTATAAGTAGGAGGACTACTGACTTTTGTAAGAGTTGGGGAATCAAAATGATCACTTCCACCCCAGTACATCCTCAAGCAAATGGACAAGCAGAATCCTCAAACAAGATAATTGTCAACAACCTGCAAAAAAAGACTAGGGGCTAAAAAAGGAAGATGGGCAGAAGAACTACCCTTTGTTTTGTGGGCTGATAGGACGACGGTGAAAAATGCAACTGGCTAAACCTCGTTTTCCTTGGTATTTGGAGCAGAAGCGGTGATCCCGACAGAAATGGTAATACCTACAGCAAGATCCAACCTCCGGGATCCTGAGCAGAATCCTGAAGTCCTATGTGAGGAATTGGATACTATTGATGAAACAAGAGACACAGTAAGACTAAGGATGGCGGCATACCAACAGAGAATTTCTAAAGCATATAACAAGAATATAAGGACTAGAAGGTTCCAGGTTGGAGATTGGGTATTGAGGAAAGCTTTTCAGAATACTACTAATCCTGCTGATGGAAAGTTGGCTCCAAAATGGGAAGGACCCTATGAGATTGAATCAGAATCAGGAAAAGGAGCATACCGACTCAAGAATATGGAGGGGGATATGCTACCAAGATCCTGGAATGCTATACATCTAAAGCTCTATTTCAAGTGAGTTTGGAATTTAAATTCTAACTCAGGATGGTATGGATTCTATCCCTTTTATTAAATTTTAATATTATTTGTTGTTTTGAACCCATTACTGACTTAAGCATCGGAGGGGTGTTAGCCAGTCTAACACCCACCTTAGCTTACAGTTGTTTTGCAGTATATGCTTCAGGATATAGCTCCAGGATATACATCAGAGGGGTGTTAGCCAGTCTAACACCCACCTTAGCTTACAGTTGTTTTGAACCCATTACTGACTTAAGCATCGGAGGGATTGCCCCCCCTCTCTCACGTTTAAGGGATCCTGATCCCTTCACAGGTTTAAAGGTATTCACCTTTCTCTCAAATTGGGTTTAGACACCCCGCCTGGAGCGCAAGTTATCCAGGAATAGTTCAAGGTGGCGGGACCAGTTCATGTAAAAGTGGCTGACAATTTTGTCACTGTTGGCTCTATCCTGGATTCTCAAGGTATATGAGGATTGATCACCCTCTCTCACAGAAGGTTATTTTCATACTCTCTAAGGTTTAAAGGTTATCACCTTTCTAAGTCTTGGAGTTTATACACTCCCGCCTGTAGCGCATGAAAATTTGGGATTTTCCCCAGGATACCTATGGGATTTCCCCAAGACACTAAGGATTTATCTCCAGTATGTTTTTGGGTTTTACCTCAGTAACACAAGAACTGTCCAAACAGTTAGAACTTGATTTCGAAAATTAACTAAGTGTTTGAAGGCTTTATGCACAGGGGACATTCCTCCCAAGGAGATTGTGTAAGGCTCGAAGAATCAAACTCAATGCACTAAGTATTTCGGACTGGGGACATCTTAGTTGAAGAAGTTACAAAAGGATTGAAGTTTGATACTAGGGTTACACTCTATTCCTGGTATGGTCTTTCCTTTGTGAACCTTACATAAGTTGTTTAAACTTTTGAAACTATGTTTAAGGCTCGAATATCCTGATGAGGATATATCTTTAGGATATGTTCTCACAATGTGTTTCAGGATATTTGATTGGGAGATAATACTTGGGTTGAAAATAAGTACTCTGGTCAAACAAGTGTTATCGAAATGGATTTTGAAAAATAAACTATCTTTTATTCTTTAGAGACTTTGTCTAAATTGTTTGGACTATGAGAAGTTCTATTTGACAAAAGTCTTCATAAGATACCACTGAGTATATTGATCAGGATATTTTCAAAAATAATTGCACAAATTTTGCAAAGCTAAAATTTAAACTAAGTAATGCATGACGAAAAATTAAATAGAACAGCAAGTAAGTCAAAAGGTGGTTATATAATTAACAAGTCAAAAGTTGTGCTTTTGGTTTCACCTCAAACCGAGGCCCATCCGCCAAAAGCACGATTAGTTTTTTACCATGTTTACGCAATGGTTGAAGGTTTCATCTCAAAAGGAGACCTATCCGCCTCCAACCGTTGCATCATTCAAAACAAATTATACTAAGTGATGACCAAAGGCTTCATCCTGAAACCCAGGACCCATCCACCTTTGGTCATCATATTGTTCTAGTGAAGGAAATATAAATTGTTCAAAGACAGGAAATGTAAATTGTTTAAACAGACCACAACCATCAGAATTAAAAAGTGGGCTCCGGCCTAGGCACATACATCCATCATTGCCCACTTCGTTGCTTTTAAGGGACAGCACCCTCTTCTGTCATGACTTCATCAGCAAAGTCTTCTCCGGCATCCCTTCCGGCATCCTTCCCAGCATTCGTCTCAGCATCACCACCAGCATCCTTTGAAGCACCAGCATCATCTACCTTCTCGGTCACCTTAGCGGGCTCCTCTGCAGCAGGCTTTGAAGGGGGCTCCACAGGGTTACCACCAAGATCCTTCAGTTTCATCTCCCAGGCTTTGATATTCCATGAAGGGCATTCAACGCCCAAATCCATGGCCTCGTAAGCCATTTTCAGTCTGGCCTAGAGGAGGGAGATGATAACTGAATTCTTAAGGCTCTCCCGATACGAAGCCATATCTTGCTCATGTTGAACCTGAGCCGCGTCGGACTTAGCTTGAGCCTCCTGGGTGATCTTCTGGATGGCAGACTGGTGATCTTGAGTCGTTGCCTTGTACTTCGCTTCATAGTGTTCCGATTTGGCGGTGGCGATTGCTGCTTGATCTGCGATGGTGGCCTCGGCCATCTTCAGTTTGCTCTCTAACATGGTGTTCAGGCCACAGGCATCTTCATAGAGGAATACCAGGCGTTCGAGACCCTGCAAAATAAAGGAACAGGTATTGACTTTAATTAACTTTATTAACCAGCATATGTTGCAGGATATGGGTCAGGTTACTAACCTGGTTGAGGAAGCCGGTCATGAATTTGCTGGATTTCGTAAACCCATGGTTCTCAAATGGGAATGCATGGGGGGTAGCGGGAGGCTCAACTTCCTTTCTCTTCCGGGAGCTAGAGGCCCGGGTCCTGGATGCTGGAGGAGCTTTGGGAGCAGTCTTCGAACTGGTAGGCTTTGGTGTGACGGATGACTTCGGATTGGTTTCTTGCTTAACAGGTGCGAGACTGGGGTAACTGTCCAACTCGTCGAGTTGGAAGCCCTCGAGATTGATAACTGGCACTGCATAAGGGAAGATATTTTTAAACTTATTATACCTCTAAAAAATAATCGGTTTAATAAACAAAGATAATTTCTGAGAATATGTTTACCAGACATATTGGAACTTGATCTTTGACTTGGGCTTGTGAGTAGCAGGGTGAAGGTCTTTTCACTTTCAGGAAGCTTGTTGATTTCTTTTATTCTTCCTTCCGATTCGGCACTTGGGGGAGATAGTTCCTTGAAGTTTGCTGCAAAAAATAAACATGTCAGGATATCAGTTCGGGATGTAGTCTCGGGATATGATTAGGATATTCCTAAAATCCTAAATCCTACCAGAAGTTAACCATCTCTTAGGAAGGTCAAAACCTCTATCAATGGAGTCCCTTTTCACAAAGAAGAATTTTCTTGTCCATTTATCCTCGTTCTTGGTAGCCTTAAGAATGAGAGGATCTTTGGAGATAGAAAACAAAAGGAACCGGCTGGAACCATGAGATCTTAAACGATAGGCCATCGGAAGATCTTCGATGCACAAGTCGGGCATGTGACGAGCCTTAATCCGCTCCAAGGTGACTAACACGCGCCAAACCATGGGCATGATTTGGGCGAAGCTAAGGCCGGTAAGCTCGAAGAAACGAGATATGAAGGGTGAAAACGGATATTGAATCCCTATGTAGAAAGGATAAGCGAAAAAGCAAACCCAATCGTCAGAACAAAATCCGATCGGACCTCTCGGTCGAATGGACAGAAGATTGTCCCGGCAGGGAAGGCACCGAAAGCTCGTATGAAGGATCGTTTTCTGACCCAAATGAGTCGATCAGAAGAGTTTTTGCTCAATACGAGAGGCGGAAACAAACGTATCGAGGTAATTCAGCTAGAAATACACTTTAAACTGTCTTTAGATTGATTTGACAAAGTTTTACAGCTAGTAGACACTTCGCCAGCACTTCGGCTCTCAAACCGGAAAGTTACAACTATTACAAACGAAATCAGAAGACACCTATATATAGGCAAGCTAATTTCGCATGGACCTGCTCACACGAAATCACTTTCACACGAAATCACTTTCACACGAAATTATAATTTCGTGCGAAATTACCAAGCGAAATTACAATCTGTAATTTCGTGCGAAATTACTTTCTAACCTATTTTTGACAGTTTTCTCGTATAACATGCCCTGATCTATCTAAACACATACCAGACTCGATACAAGACGAAGTCAACAGGCGTATGCACTAACAGACTCCCCCTCGGATGTCGACGAGTCTTCAATACATGTCTTCAACATCTTCAGTCTTTATCAGTCTTCACAATCTTTTCCAAAGTATCTAACAATGTAAAGCATCCTCCAATTCTGTCTCTTTTCTTCTTTCTTTTCCAGGATCTTATCTGACTCTATCTCTCTCAAATTCTCTTGATCAGATCTCTTGATTCCTTAATTTCATCAGCATCATCAGCTTACATAAACATCAGGATCTGAACTTGCTCTATTATCTTCTATCCCAAGATCTGTGGCTAGCTCTTACATCATCAGACTCCCCCTTAAGTTGTACTTGGGATCGTAGTCTGACTTTCACAGGTTCAAGATCGTGACATGGCTCACATCTTGCTCAAGATTAAAACCTTGCTAACCTGCACTATCTCTACCTCACAATAAATTTCACAAATTTAAAATTTGACAAATTTATTTTCTGCTTACCATTTGTAGACACAAATACAAGATCATATGCAAGTATCATATAAAATGATTTAACATTTTTAAACTCTGATGAACCACTTAAAAATACCATTTATCTTTTCAAACAAAAATTTTTATTTCTAACAAACTCTCCCAAACCTTTTGTCATCATGTTTAGCACTTGGAATTTTGAAAATCAGCTCTTCAACATCAGTTGTCGAAAATCTTTTTGAATTTTTCAAAATTTATGCTAAAACACAATATTTTTGGGTTTTTCTAAGATTTTAAGTGTGCAAAAAAATGCAATAAAGAAATATTTACAGACAATATTTTTGTGAGTTTGTGTAAGAGGATCATATCAGTTTATGAGACACATCACCAACACCATTAAGCTTTAAACATTTTAAGTTCTAAACGATTCACTTAGATTGTCAGTATACTGATCCACTTAAATTTTTACACAAAGTTCAACTGTTTCGAGATACGAGATTAATGTTTTAGATACTTAAACTTATTCGCGTGTCCCACCTCAGAATATACTCCCGTATCCAGATCCCAATATTCAGTCTTACAGGTGAGTATACCTAGATGATATCTGTAAAAGGTTAAATGCGAGGGCCATGAGAGCTCAGGCTATTGCTTCCGCAAAATCAGAGAGATGATGGCTTCGACTTTTGGTGTGTTCCCTTTAGAGAATATTTTCTTCAACAGCACATGATTAGCATTTTGCAATGTTTCATCATTTTTATGCTGAGGGGGGGTGCTATATTTCAAGCATGCGAAAAGTATTATACGGGGACTAGGCCATTGCATCCACAAAATCAGAAGTCCTGGGATAATACCCCAGATATCACTGAGTATAAAGACCTAGTATCTCAGAAAGAAGGACCTTTCAAACAAGATTTCGGGGGTTACCCATATATCCGAGAGATGTTCCCCACGATATAAGTAAGTTTATATCTCGTCACAATCTACTAAATGTGTAAAAACCTACTGGCACATCATCAGTGAGACCGTTTATCACATTTGACTTTCCAATTCTTTAGCATGCAGTGAATGTCTACTGATGTACTATCATTTCCTCTTTTTCACAACAAAACTCTTTTTCATTTTATCATGTTTTTTACTTTTTCAAATTTTCTAATGTTTTTGGATTTTCTGAAATTTCTTACTCCCCCTAAAATGCAAAATCGTTTAAAAGAAATTTGAAAACAAACTGTACAAAGTAAATTAACAACTGTTGTGAATTGCTTCAATTCGCCATTCACTTGGCATAAACAATCATAACTCCCCCTTACAACAAACTATTTTCCCATTATGATTTCAAAACACTTAATTTTGTTTTAATCAAATGGTTTTTCCAGAAAATAAGTTTTGTTGATTTTCATAAAACCACTTGTAGGTTAGGGGATCAATTCATCACTTTGTTTTCTCAACCACTTGAAAAATTTAACAGTTTTAGATTCTAACAACATTTATCACTTGTAGAAAATCAAGTACAACTTAATGTCCCTGATTTACCACTTGTAAGTAACAAACCAATAACCACTTGTAAGTCGAAATATCACCGAAATGAATTTCTCAAGAAAGATGCCGATACCTGCTCCACACTTACCAACCTGGGAGCTCCGGCAAGTCCTGGTTCTCAATCATAATAATAGGTTCCATCCCAGTCACAAACCTGGGATGACCCATCTTTACCTGGTTTCTTCGTTTTCTTCTCATAAAATTCCTTTACCCCTTTGACCTTCCTGTCAACCATTTTTCCAAAAATATTTTGAACTCTGGGATTAAAGGCTTTTTCAATATCAAATTCTTTCTTTTCAGAGAAAAATTGATTTGAAATCTCAATTTTACCAACTTTTTGTTTAAAATTTTCAGCCCTCAATGGTGGAAAATTGACATCATCCATTGGCAGTACTGATGTTTCCAATTTTAACTCAACACGTGGCTCCTCTGACTTTATGGACCCAGATTCATTGCCTGAAAATAGCTCCTCTGATTTTGATGAATCAGAATCATTGCTAGAACTATCATCAGATTTCTTAACAATCCACTTGTGGTTGTCAAGATTCGCTTTTCTCTTGTAAAACCTTTTTGAACATTCACCAACCTTAAACTTCGAATTTTTGAAAACTTTGAATTGTTTAGTTGGTGGTTCATTCTCAACCATCTTTTCTTTCAGTTTAAGAGAAACTCCCTGTTTTGTTTGAATTGCCTTTGGACAATTCCTGACAATATGACCAAATGTTTTGCATTGAAAACAGGTTCTCGTTTCTTTTCTCTGAGCAACTTCCTTCTTCATTTCTTCTTGCTTCTTAGCAAGAAATTCTTTGTTAGATTGATTTCTAAACAATTTCTCTTTTTCTTCTTCAGTTGATATTCCTGAAACAAAAACAGTTTTTGTTTTATAAGTTTTCTCATTTTAATAATTTTTTGGTAGAATAAATCCAAGACTGTTGGTGCACTGAATGTCTGTTGACTATGTTTTTAATCAAGTCTTAGGTCTAAATAGGATGTAATTAGGGTTTACATGTAAAAGTATGGTAGTTCGCTTGAAATTGCATGTGTCACATTCAAGCGAACTCAACTAAGTCATGTTCGCTTGAAACCGTTTCTTGCTTGTTCGCTTGAATCATCCATGTCACATTCAAGCGATCAGACCACCACTATATATATGTGTTGGTGTGTCATTTGAAGCGGACAGTGGTCTTGTGTACGGTGTTGAAACTCTGTCAAAATTACATCAGAAACTCGTGTAAAGGTTTGTAATCAGTAATAGAAAGAAGTTAAAAGGATCTGAGAGCTGTTGTGACTTTGTATACGTTGATTCTGCCTTCGTATTCAGAGATGAACTACTTTTACTGACATTTAGGGTCACGCACACGGTCCTACAAAGACCTTTTCTTTTGAAATTACCGTTATGGTTTGATTTCTTTTGAAAACCTGAACCAGAACTGTAACCTTTTTTCTTGTTTTTTCTTTGTTGAACTCTTGAGGTGTACTTTTTAGGGTTTTCAGAAAGATTTACATCTTTTATTTCAGAAATATTAATTTCTGATATTTTGAAAACCTTTTTTATCATTTCAGTTTTAACACCTCTTATTGGAAATTCTTCATCAGAATATAATTTGTCAGAATCATTCAAAGTATATGCCACTTTGATTGGTTCGTCATTCAAATTAGACTTTGATAACATAAATTCTTTATTGTAAACCCTTTTCTCCTTTTTAACTGTTGACTTTGACTTGTCAGACTTTGACTCTGAGTTTGACTCCGACTTTGACTCCTCGGTTTCATCGTTATCCAACACCTGATCGACCACTTTCTTTATTAATTCGGACTCATGATCGGTGTCAGACGATGTGAAAGTAACATCAATGTTGTTTGGCAAATTTTCTGAAGACTCAGACTCCCACTGTAAATTGGTTGCCTTTTTTACTCTTTCTGAATTTGGATTTCGTGGAGAATATCCATTTTCAAGCGGAGGCAGACACTTTGTATAACTGAAACCTTTTTTCTTACCAGAATCATTCACTTCAGTATACTTCTTTTTTTCTTCAGAAATTTCCTCTTCATCAAATGCCTTCATGCCTTTAACAGTTGGATAAATCCTGTCAATAACATAAGAAGTACATGAGTAACTTTTTAACAATCTATTTACTCTTTCTGTTTCAATTCTTTGAGTTTCCAGTTTTTGTTCCAGAACAACACACTTCTCAATGTAATTATTCACCACTCTCTGCTTTGTCATGAAAGCTCCTTGAAGTGCTTTCATTGCTGTTGCTTGCTCACTGCTTGACTGATTATACTGATTCGTTGCTTTGTTTAGAACATCATATGATTCTTTCTATCTGTTCATGTTGTGAATCAATGTATTGTTTTGCTTCTTCACTGCTTCACAGTTTTCACATTTCACAGGAATCTTTTGTGCATCAGCTTCTACTTCAACTTTGAAAGCTGGAACTTCTTTTACCTTTTTCCTAACCACACGAATTTCTTCATCATCACTGCTGACTTGTTTCTTAACTCTCTTCTTTTTCTTTTCAGTTTTTTCATCATCACTATCACTCTCCTCCATCAATTTTAAATGCTCTTCCATTTTCCTTGCATAATAATCATCATCATTATCACTATCTTCAACAATTCGAGCAGCAAAAGCTTTGGCTTTTAAAATCTCTTTATCCGGACACTAATTATCCCAGCTAAAATTTTCCCAGCTAAAACCTTCTGGTAATTTTTCATCATCTTGATTTATCAATTTCTTCATCAAATATGCTTTCTTTGATGATTCCTCGATCTCCTTCCTGGCATGAGCAGTTTGTGATTGTTGTTGATGTGGTTGTTGAGCAACTTGATGATAAATTGCTTTCCGATAGTAATCATTGTTGTTGAACGGATTTTGAGCTCCACTTACTTCGTGATTAGTGCACTCTTTCTTGAAGTGTCCTTTTTCCCTGCAACGAAAACAAGTAACTTTAGATTTATCAAAACCTAAAGTAGAAACATTTGCATCACGGAAATCATCTCTTCCCGTAATTTGTTTTAACTTTTCAGCTCTTCTCAAAACACTTGCCAAACACCACTTTATATCCATCAATTCCATCTCCTCAGCATCAATCTGATCGTAATCCTCTTTTATCAACATTGGATTCCCGATCCGTCCTGCCACTAAACTCCCATATGACTCCAACACAGTCCCTAACAAAGACATGTGACTTTTTACAACCTCTTCCGTGAAATTCTGATCATTTTCAAGATTTAATACAATGTTGCATTGAAGCATCTTGCCATTCTTTGTTGTTGACAAGTTTGGATCAAATGATGGATATGAAGAAAAACTTGTTTTGCTGTTTGATCCTTTAGATGAACATCCAGATGAACTATTAGCATTGAATGCAGTTTCAACCTTTGGTGACATGTTGGTCTTATCACTAATACCTCCTTTGTAATAAAGACCGATATCTTGTTCTCCATCAAAATCTTTCATTCTTGAAATCTTTCTTTGTTCCATTTCTAGAGCTTCAAGTTTTTCAATGAACTTTCCTAGTGTCAAATTCCCAAAATCTTTCTTATTTCTCAACATCATAAGATATGTGCCCCAAGTTTCATGCGGCAATGCATCAGCCAACTTTTCTATCAACTTTTCATTATCTTTTGTGATACTCACTCTCTTCATTTGGACTAACAAATTGCAGTATCTTTCATTGATCTGCTTGGTGCTTTCAGTTCTCAAACCACGAAATAGATCAAATTCCTTTTTCAAAAGTGATTTTTTGTTCTTGATCATTTCTTTAGTTCCAACAAACTTTGATTTTAATGCTTTCCAAATTGAATATGCAGTTCCATTGTGTTGCAATAAAACCAGAATATCTTCTTTCACAGCTTGATGCAATAAACTTGTCATCATCTTTTCATCTTCGTATTTCTTTTTATCTTCTGCACTTAGATCTTTAATTGCAATAATCTCCTCATCATCAGTCATTGGTCTAACATATTTCGTTTCAACACATTCCCAAGCATCCAAGTCATTTGCTTGAACCTAATTCTCAAATCGTTCTTCCCATCCTTTATACTCCTCAATGTTCATGAGCTTTGGCGGTTTTTGCATAGTTCCCGTTTCGTTTTCCAACATTGTGTTTTGTGCAATGCTAATCGGAGAAGCAAAAGCGTTGTAAAATTCTTCTTCCATGTTTCGGTATCACAATTTCACAAATCAGACACTTTCAAACGAAATAACTCCCAAACGAAATACACTTTGGAACAAAATTTGCTCCAAACGAAATAACACTTCTGAAGCGAAATCACTTTGGTGCGAAATACCCTTTCAAGCGAAATAGGTGATTTCGTGTGAAATACTCAAACGAAATAGCTAATTTCGTGTGAGTGATGTGTTCAAAATGCAACATATAAATTTCATCAATTGTGGCATAAAACTAACCCTTTTTTAGTACTAATGTTGGAAAAAGTGTGCTTTTGTCTTCCTTTTGTATTTTCAGGATTAAATGAGCTCAAATTAACAAAAGAAGCAAAAAGACATCAAAATCTAACATAAATACAAGAAAAGGAACAAGACGTGACATGCCCGACCCCACGACAGCATCTTCCCAAGCAAAACAAGACAACAGAGGACTGAACACGCCCCGTGCTCAGCCAGCACGGGGGCGTGCCCAAGTGTCAGCAGAAAAGACAAAGTGGTAGAAGCTTCTATTGCCCACCACGGGGCCGTGCTCAGTGGACACGGGGCCGTGGTCAACTATAAGATTCGCACAATCCAGGCAAATCTTCATAGTACAAAGATTCTTCTGCACACGGGGTCGTGCTCAGCGGACACGGGGGCGTGGTCAACTAATAAGACAAAGCTGCATTAAATGAAGAAAGAGAGGATGTGGACACGGGGCCGTGCCCACTGGACACGGGGCCGTGCCCAAGCTTCTGTTCAGCCTATAAATAGGAGTGTTTGGCTTAAGCTCAAACCATCCCTTGGCACACCACCTCTCTCACACTTCACCCACCACCCACCACCACCATAACACCATCATCCACCACCATAATCCATTGTCCATCGTAGAGTGTGTGAGTCGTCTCGGGATCCAAGATTGATCGTAAGAGTTCTTGACAATCAAGGCCATGTTTGCCTAAGTCTCTTACATCACTTGGTGAAGACAAAGTGTCTAGTGTAATACTTTTTATTTCTAATCTTTTCGCACTTTTTACTTGGTTTTGTATTAATGACTTTAATAACTAGTTGCTTATGTTAAAGGTGATCTTTCCTTATCGTTTGTCCGTGGTGTCTTGGCAGTATTTTACTGTCTATATAAAATAAAAGATTTTCACCATTCATATCTCCACGGTCTATATGGAGGTATGTTGGCTACCTGGTCGGGGGTTAACGGAACAGTTTGGTAAAGGTCTTGCCATTGTTCAGCGTTTAGAGGTCCTGCAATGGACATGGGTCAAATTTAGTAGGACCTCCTTCAATACTTAACGGTATTGGATGGCGGGGGTCCAAACTCTTTGATCCCCTCATAAGTTAACTACTATTAATACTATAACCCGACTATTTAGGACTGTATCCCTGCTGACTCAGACTACTTAGTCGAGGGTAACGTCACCTCCAAAAGAGGGGCCTACCATAATTTGCATTAATTACTTAATTAATTATCTTCCAATAATCCACCCTTTTAGGATTGTATCCTTGCTGACTCAAACTACTGGGGTGAGGGTAACGTCACCTTTAAAAGAGGGGCCTACTACAATAACTAAGATAATCTCTTAAAATAGTGCAAAAGTGCGGAAATAATCAAAGGTTACACTAGATACGAGTCGGAACCAAGTGATTCATCTTGTCTATCTGTTTTTCTTTTTATTTTTATTTTCAGCATTTTTAGTTAGTTTTTATTTTTCTTAGTTTAAAACATTTTTCTAAACTTTTTTTTTATTTTGATTAGACGTTGAGGATAAACCGGTACTAAAAGCTCTTGTGTCCTTGGACGACCTCGGTATCTTGCCAACACTATACTACGCTCACGATGGGTGCACTTGCCCATATGTGTGTTTAGTGTTAGTAAAATATCGTGTTTTATAAATTTAAAACTTGGCTAAAAATAAGTGTTAAAAGGGCTTAAAATATACACCTAATATATATAACACTTCACACGCATCAAGTTTTTGGCGCCGTTGCCGGGGACACAAGGATTTTAAGAAAGTTAGGAATCAACGGCCTAATCGTTTTTCTTGTTTTTCAATTTTTTTTTAGGATTTTTCTTAATTTTTCAGCTTCTGCAGAACTCAGCACGGGCCGTGCCCGCTGAACACGCCCCGTGCCCAATCATTAGAACTGGCAATCCTGTTTTAAGTCAGAAAGTAAGCTGAACACGGGGCCGCGCCAACTCAACACGCCCCCGTGCCCAAGTTTCAGTTACTGAAAACAGAACCGTAAGATCCCGACGGTTGGTAATTTCTGACACAAACATGAGTGATACTGATACTTTTTACTTTCGACACTCTTATGGTACTATGTGGTGTCAATTATGTGGTGGTAACCATGAAGAATTAGAATGCTTTTTTCTAACTTATAAACCCCACTATATAGACCCATCGTTTCCTAGTATCCTTAAGAGGGGCGAAAGTAAAAATAATCCCTATCTTTCCCTCGAATGCGCCCAACCGGATATTCTAGGAGAAATGCTTCTCGATGAATTATTTCAACTAGAAGATCTAATTATTAATTGGTTGAGAGAACTTAGGAAAGATTACAATAATCTTTTCCAAGACGATAGCCAAGAAGAAGGGTTGGAACCGCATTCGAACAACTTCATTGTTTCCAATGATACTTCTAACTCTAGTGAGGACTTGAGCGATAGTCGTCCCTGTGTCGATTGTGCCGTGAAGGACTCCCCATCAACTTCGTTTGATGCATACATAGACCTGAGCGATTCGACATACACCTTCTTTAACGAGAGCCCGGGAAAGGGTTGGACTTGTCCACCTACATATAGCATAGGAATCACCCTCACCGACAACCTCTTGCGTTCTCGTCTCAATCTAGAACAATTAAGGTATCTTAGGCACTTTGGGGTTGTTCCATCCAGTAAGGAACCACCCGATCCGGGAAAGTTCTTTGAAAATAGACGAATTCCTTAAGACAGCTTCTAGACACGGGGCTGTGTCCAGGTCAGCACGCCCCCGTGTCCACCCAAATATTCCCTTTTGATTTTGTCAGAATGCGGACAAAAATGTGTCAGGATTCCATCTGCACACGAGGCCGTGTCCAGCCGACACGGGGCCGTGCGCAACGTACTGTCGTTTTCTATAAATGCAGCCAAGAATCCTGCACATTTGAACCATTCCAGGGACAAAGATTTGAGGAATATTCTCACATACCATCCTAGGTATTTTCTAAAAGAAGTTTCTCAACTATCTTCTTGTCCTTTCCTCTTTTATCCACTATCATCTTCTTCAATTTTCCTCATACTTCCATTAAAGCTTGAACCTTTCATAGTTTCAAGCCTTATTGAGATGTTTGTTAGATTTTTGTTCATGGAATCTTGTTAAATATAAGTTCTATAACAATGTTTTAAGTTGTTTAAATTCAAAAATGCTTCAAAAATCATAAAAACAATTTGAAACCCCAAGATTCCTTGTTCATAAATCCTGCAGATATCTGAACACGGGGCCGTGTTCACTGAACACGGGGCCGTGTCCGAAGTACTGGACCCATAAAATTGAACTCTTTTCGGCATGTTTTCTCAGAATGGCTAGCAGAACAAGCAGAAACTCTTCACCGCATTCCAGGAACAACCGGCAGGGGAGAAGATCATCTACGGTTGAGGATTCTCTTGTAAACTATGTTTACGCCTTAGGAGAAGCCCTTGATGAAGTAACAAGTGTGGAAGAGGCATTGGTCGACCGCATTAATCATTTGACGGTGGGACTAGAAGGATGTCTCCGGGAGGTCAACCTTTTGCACCAAAGGTTGAACATTCTCGCCTCTCCTCCTTTGGTACCGATTATCACCCAAAGGGCATGGAATGTGGTGCCGGAAGTCATCATTCCGGCCGAATGGTACGCCCTACATCAGGAACCTCCTCGAGACATACTACAAGGGGTTCCAATTGGTGTCGCTCCTCCTCCACAAGATGCCGAGGAACATGAAGCCGCCTCCCTTCTCCCGAGGGAGATCGAAGAATGGCTCTAGCAACATCTAAGGAACACCGTTCGGCTTGGAGTTCTACAAGGCTTTTAGACCGGAAGTCTATTTCCGGAATTTTGGTTCTTATTGTAGAAGTAGAACCCCTTAGGAAGATTTTACGGATCACTTGACCTATTTAATATTAGGACTATTAACTTTTATTTTCTGCTTTATTTTTCATTTTTAGGACTATTATGTAATTCTCTCTATGATTAATGAATGATGGTTAATTTGGTGTTTGGATGGTGTTGAAATGAATAAAACACACTTGAGATGGCAAAGGATACAAGGGAAACTTGAACCAGCACCCCATGCAGGAAAACAGAATCGTCCGACAAATTTCTTCGTTTACAGTAAGCTCGGCACGGGCCGTGTACGCCCAACACGGCCCCGTGCTGCACAGTCTGCAGAAAAAGACCCAGTTCAGGTAACTGGACACGGGCCGTGTTCACCCAACACGCCCCCGCGTCCAGGCTTCTGTTTCTCTTGTTTTAATTTTGTTACTGGCACTTGAACACGGGGCCGTGCCCGGACAACACGGGGCCGTGTTCAGTGCCTAGTAACACAAAAATTTTGCTTTTTACACCTTTTTACACATTCAATCAACCTAAAAACTTATTTTTGGGACACATTGAGGACAATGTGTAATTTAAGTGTGGTGGGATGCTAAAACCTTGAATCTTGCAAGTCCTAAATACAAGCCTTACACAAAACTCTATTGGAACCGCTAATCACCCCAATTTTTTTCAAAAAATTTTCATTTTTTTTACTTGTCTAAGTTTAACTCGGGAAATTCAAGTTCTAAAAAGGTTATATTTTTACAAATTTACAACCGATAGCGTCGTGATAAAAAGAACCAACATAAGAAAATTATGAAAAGGCATGACAAGCTTAGTTAAAATTTAATTATATATACTTGATCACATAAAAACCCATTCCCACAAAAGTGAGTTTTGAGCCTTTATTGAGCATACAATTACATATCATTAGACTAAATGCTCATTTTTCGTTTCTTGTGTGAATAGCCGCTTGGTTCTTACGACTCTAGAACTTGCCATTACGATACATTCCCGGTCCTTACCAACTTAAACCCGAGTAAGTAAATGATGGAGGCATTAGGACTAACCCTTTTTATTTCTACACCATTATTTTTTTTTTTTACCACCTACTCAAAATCCCCCTAGTTAGCCCCTTTGAGCCTAAACCTTTTCATTTCATAACCCAAACCAAACACATTTTTACCCACCAAAACCTTTTTTTTTTACCCTTTGTTTTAGTAACAAGTTCGGTTTTTCGTATGACTTTTCAAAAAAAAAAAAAAAAAAAAAATTTGCTGATGATGAAGCAAAAGAAAATAAACAAACAAGTTCATCAAAAATAACTTTGTTTGAATAATAGCTTCATCAAAATAAAAGTTACAAAAATAGAAAGTCTTACGAAAACCGACACTTGTTACGCTTTTCGTTTTTTTTTTCTACTAACCACTAACCCAACCACCTACCTTTAACCCAAGCCTAACCCTTCACCCACAAAGTCCTCTTGATATTTACAAAGGTATATAAGTTAAAAAGGAGGAGGATTGATTGCTTGGCAAGCTTATGGTAGGAGTAAGTTCCATGCCGCTCTCGAGTGATCCACAAAAATACATTTTCGGCCGAGTGTTGAGTGATCCCCGTGAGGTATGTTAACTTTATATAAATAGAATTTTACAAAGGCATGTTATGCCCTAATAAGTAATTTATCTTATGGAAAGTTTTAAATAAATCATTACGAATAGGATTGTAAATAAATAAAAATAAAACTAAATAAAGAATCTTGGAAATCCCGACACTATAGGACAAGCCCAAAACCTTCTTTTCTACCCATTCCATTTGGGAGTGTAATAGCCACATATTAAAGAGTTTTGCTTGAGGACAAGCAAAGATTTAAGTGTGGGGGTATTTGATGTGTTCAAAATGCAACATATAAATTTCATCAATTGTGGCATAAAACTAACCCTTTTTTAGTACTAATGTTGGAAAAAGTGTGCTTTTGTCTTCCTTTTGTATTTTTAGGATTAAATGAGCTCAAATTAACAAAAGAAACAAAAAGACATCAAAATCCAACATAAATACAAGAAAAGGAACAAGACGTGACATGCCCGACCCCACGACAGCATCTTCCCAAGCAAAACAAGACAACAGAGGACTGAACACGCCCCATGCTCAGCCAGCACGGGGGCGTGCCCAAGTGTCAGCAGAAAAGACAAAGTGGTAGAAGCTTCTATTGCCTACCACGGGGCCGTGCTCGGAGGACACGGGGCCGTGGTCAACTATAAGATTCGCACAATCCAGGCAAATCTTCATAGTACAAAGATTCTTCTGCACACGGGGTCGTGCTCAGCGGACACGGGGGCGTGGTCAACTAATAAGACAAAGCTGCATTAAATGAAGAAAGTGAGGATGTGGACACGGGGCCGTGCCCACTAGACACGGGGCCGTGCCCGAGCTTCTGTTCTGCCTATAAATAGGAGTGCTTGGCTTAAGCTCAAACCATCCCTTGGCACACCACCTCTCTCACACTTCACCTACCACCCACCACCACCATAACACCATCATCCACCACCATCATCCATTGTCCATCGTAAAGTGTGTGAGTCGTCTCGGGATCCAAGATTGATCGTAAGAGTTCTTGACAATCAAGGCCATGTTTGCCTAAGTCTCTTACATCACTTGGTGAAGACAAAGTGTCTAGTGTAATACTTTTTATTTCTAATCTTTTCGCACTTTTTACTTGGTTTTGTATTAATGACTTTAATAACTAGTTGCTTATGTTGAAGGTGATCTTTCCTTATCGTTTGTCCATGATGTCTTGGCATTATTTTACTGTCTATATAAAATAAAAGATTTTCACCATTCATATCTCCACGGTCTATATGGAGGTATGTTGGCTACCTGGTCGGGGGTTAAGGGAACGGGTTGGTAAAGGTCTTGCCATTGTTCAGCGTTTAGAGGTCCTGCAATGGACCTGGGTCAAATTTAGCAGGACCTCCTTCAATACTTAACGGTATTGGATGGCGGGGGTCCAAACTCTTTGATCCCCTCATAAGTTAACTACTATTAATACTATAACCCGGCTATTTAGGACTGTATCCCTGCTGACTCAGACTACTTAGTCGAGGGTAACGTCACCTCCAAAAGAGCGGCCTACCATAATTTGCATTAATAACTTAATTAATTATCTTCCAATAATCCACCCTTTTAGGATTATATCCTTGCTGACTCAAACTACTGGGGTGAGGGTAACGTCACCTTCAAAAGAGGGGCCTACTACAATAACTAAGATAATCTCTTAAAATAGTGCAAATGTGCGGAAATAATCAAAGGTTACACTAGATACGAGTCGGAACCAAGTGATTTATCTTGTCTATCTGTTTTTCTTTTTATTTTTATTTTCAGCATTTCTAGTTAGTTTTTATTTTTCTTAGTTTAAAACATTTTTCTAAACTTTTTTTTTATTTTGATTAGACGTTGAGGATAAACCGGTACTAAAAGCTCTTGTGTCCTTGGACGACCTCGGTATCTTGCCAACACTATACTACGCTCACGATGGGTGCACTTGCCCATATGTGTGTTTAGTGTTAGTAAAATGTCGTGTTTTATAAATTTAAAACTTGGCTAAAAATAAGTGTTAAAAGGGCTTAAAATATACACCTAATATATATAACACTTCACACACATCAAGTTTTTGGCGCCGTTGCCCGGGACACAAGGATTTTAAGAAAGTTAGGAATCAACGGCCTAATCGTTTTTCTTGTTTTTCAATTTTTTTTTAGGATTTTTCTTAATTTTTCAGCTTCTGCAGAACTCAGCACGGGCCGTGCCCGCTGAACACGCCCCGTGCCCAGTGAACCTCTCAAACGCATCAGTGAACCTCTCAAACGAAATTACAATCTGATATGAAATAACAGCTTATTTCGTGCGAAATACTGCTGATGTCATCATCTCGAGCTGTTTTTGCCAAAATTGATCAAGTTTTTGTCCGATTTCAAGTCTGAAACTTTCAAGGATTTGTTAAGACACTATTGCGCATATAATATGTGAAATTCAAGACATTTTGACTGTGAAATCAAGTTAATTTTGAAAAAGAAGGTGTAGAAATCAGAATTTGCAGCTGAAATTGGTATGAACTCTTCCTCCTGAGCTCTGATACCACTTGAAGGATCGTTTTCTGACCCGAATGAGTCGATCAGAACAGTTTTTGCTCAATACGAGAGGCGGGAACAAACGTATCGAGGTAATTCAGCTAGAAATACACTTTAAACTGTCTTTAGATTGATTTGACAAAGTTTTACAGCGAGTAGACACTTCGGCAGCACTTCGGCTCTCAAACCGGAAAGTTACAACTATTACAAATGAAATCAGAAGACACCTATATATAGGTAAGCTAATTTCGCATGGACCTACACACACGAAATCACTTTCACACGAAATTATAATTTCGTGCGAAATTACAAAGCGAAATTACAATCTGTAATTTCGTGCGAAATTACTTTCTAACCTATTTTTGACAGTTTTCTCGTATAACGTGCCCTGATCTATCTTAACACATACAAGACTCGATACAAGACGAAGTCGACAGACGTATGCACTAACATCGTAAAGCCGCAATATCGGCATTGTCGAATGAGCACACCTCTTTTGAGGGTTCCTTGAGCAGGTTTTGTCTATGAAAGGGGGGAACGGAGTCCGCCGTTTGGGATCTAGTGCGGGTAGCCATGGAGGATCATGATCGGAGAATGGGTGATTTAAACAAGGAAAACAGGGAACAGAGAGAGAGAAAGTACCTGAAATCCGCTTGAAGATAGAGATGATTATAATGAGGAGTCCCTAAGTTAATATAGGCTGGATGTAGGTGGTAAAGAGTAAATGGAGCAGGGGAAGTTGCACACTGTCACCTCAATCGTCATTTCATTTTAATTGCCTCGGTTCGTGAGATAAGGTTTTAAAATATATCCGTTGGATTGGTATACCAACAGATATATTTTGGGGACAATTGTTATGGGTCATTTTCTGAACATATATACTGACTAATATTCTGCTTTTGATTGTTTATTTGTGATCAGGATACCAGATCAGGATATTGGTAGCATCCCGGTACAATATCCTGGTATTAACTGAATTAATCACGTGCAGATTAGAAGGTGCGTGTCCCTAACGGTCAAGTGGACCTCTTCTCCTTAAGACTCGGGCAAACCAGTTATATGAGAGACGTTGAACCCGGAAGAAGTGGACTACAACGTTCACTTGAGGAATATTCGAAGCATCCCGGTTTAATAGGATAGTTAGTTGATTTCGTTTAACTATAAATAGATTGATCGGATCAGATTAAGTCACTCACTCTCTTTCGCACACTTTACTCTCTAGCTACTAGCAATCACTACACACAAACACTTGTATTCAAATTACATTGTAACACCTAGTTGATCCGCATCATATCCTGCACTGTATCACGATATTTGAAGTAATAGAAGAACAAGGCAGCTGCGATTGTCAGCTCCCGAGGTTTTATGCCGGCGATCTAGATCGATCAAGGGCTTTCCTCGTACATCTCGTGTCACCCTTTACATTTTTGCTCATTGTTTGATCATAGATACAGCTCTATATCCTGAGTCGTATCCGGAAACTGTTTTTGCAAATAACTTGATTAACATATTTTCGACACATATTTCTAGCACACTACCTCACTTAACTAATTTGATCACTTAATTGCTTCGGTAATTTTTGACCAAAACAGTGCATATGTCTGTTGACTTCGTCTTATGTCTTGTATCGAGTCACGTAAACTAGATTGGATAGACTGAAGCTCGGTAGCCTAGAAAATAGGAGTTTAAGGTTAATGGACCAGGTTGCACGAACTGGCTGAACCAGTTCGTACGAACTGACCAGGTCGCACGAGCTGGGTCATGATGGTTCGTGCGGACTGGGCAATCCCATATATAGGTGAGCCTGGGTCTTCATTTGTAACATTCTGATTCCGGAGAGGAAGTGCTGCCAAAGTGTCGTACGATCTGTAATAACTTTCAAATCAATACTAACGACAGTTAAAGTGATTCTAAGTGTTAAACAAGCTGTATACATGTCCAAATCATTGAATTCTGCCTTTGGTTTGGATTAGAACTCTTCTGATTGACTCATTAGATCGAGTCCCCGATCCTACAAGTGGTATCAGAGCTCAGGAGGAAGAGTTCTTACCATTTCAGCTTGTTTTCATCTATAAATCTTATTTCTACTCATTCTTCTACACATTTTCTTCAAAATCAGAACGTTTTCACAGATAAAATGACCTGATTTTCACATATAACACGTAAAACACTGTTTTAATCAATCCTTGAAAAAATCAGACCTAAAATCAACCTAAAACTTGATAAAATTGACCAATCCGCTTGAAAAACATAACAGATCGTTCGAAACTGAGTCGGTTCGTTTGAAAAATTTTCCACTTCGCACGAAGTGATGCCAGATCGCTTGAAATCTATCCAGCTCGCACGGATTGAACCCAGTTCGCACGGTTTGAACTTAATTCAGGTCGCATGACTTGAAGTTTAGATCCAGGTCGTTTGAGATTGTGATCTAGATAGTGTGGTTTGATCAGTTCATTTGTAGTTCATCAGATCGCATGAAACTCAACTCGTGTGAAATACCAGCTCGTTTGAAATTCTGATTTTGTAAAACTTTTCACCGAAACATGGATTCTGAATTTTACAACGCTTTTGCTATTGCCCCGGCTACTCCAGTTACTGTTGCTGAAACTGTTGGTATCGAAAATGAAACAAGAACCTTCCAAAAGCCTCCAAAGCTTATGTACATTGAGGATTTTATAGGATGGCAAGATCGTTTTGAAAACTGGGTGCAAGCTAACAAGTTTGATGCATGGGTATCGTTAGAAAAAGATTATACTTTGCCGAAAGATGATCTTGGAAATGAAAAACCATTAAGTGAATTTACACCGAATGAAAAATTAAGATACACTAGTGAAAAGATGATGATCAGCATTCTCCAACAAGAGGTAAAAGAAGATATTTTTGTTTTGCTTCAACATGAGGGAACTGCTAGATCAATTTGGTTAGCGTTGATTAAAAAGTTTAAGGGAAGTGCTGATATGATAAAAAATAAACTTGCATTACTAAAAAAATCGTTTGATATGCTTACAACTTTTGAAGGTGAAACAATAAGAACGCTTATTGAGAGATATTGTCATCTTGTCCAGGAAATGAAAAGATTGGACATCAAGAAAGAAGATGAAGAATGGGTTGATAAGCTAGCTGATGCATTACCACAGAATGAATGGGGAACATATCTGTTGATTTTAAAGCATAATCGACAATTTGAAGATATGAATTTGAGTAAGTTTATCCAGAAGTTGGAAGAACATGAGCTAGCAATGCGAAAACTGCTACAATGAGAAGTCCGGGTGCTCAACAGGATGTGAGTTTATACTATCGAGGAAGCAAAGTGGAGACTACTCCGAGTCCGAAGATTCAGACTGCGTTCAGTGCTGATGGTACTTCTGGAACAACTGCAAACAATTCAAATCAGAGCAGTGGATATTCGTCGTCTTATACAAGTTTTGAACCAAATTTCTCAACACCTAGTTGTCACACCCCAACCGATGGCAGAATCATCGGGGCGCGACACTAGGACAATCAGATTGCTCAAGAGAATCCATAACAACTATATTGCTACAGTACTTAAAGCGTTCATTATCCCATACTAATAAACAATTACAATCACATAAGCTGTCATGAATTTCCTGTTCTCTCAAACAATTCAAATTCGACAACCTAGATTTTAGGTGTGTTTCTAGACTTCCTAGCTTGATTTGATGTAGACTGCGACTAAACCTGCAACATACGTTAAAAGAATGTCAATACAAAAGTATTAGCGAGTATACAGGTTTGAAATGTAATAGTGTAATAGATAAAAACTGCGAATTTCCACATACATAAACGTAATACACGACATATATACTCACAAAACTGATACTACCAGCTAAGTCCTCGAGCTTCGATCGCGATTGCTAAACTAGACCCCGTCGGGCGCAATAGTACTATACTAGTCATGGTGGGACGTCGCGAGTATAAGTCCTAGCACATATGTAACTAGCATCATGTATAACTATGCACGTAAGTCATTCACAAGTGATAAGTAGTTTAAGCATTTGATATAATTTGATTTGATAGCAACGTATATTACACCCAAAAGTGCAAAAGCAAAAAGGGTTCAAGTATACTCACAATCGGTGTTCGGCAAGCAAACACAACTTGATTGGATTGATTGGAGCGCGCCTGAGATTAGCCTGGTTTCAGTTTGATAGCGTAAGCGTCGAACAGTGCGTTAAACAGTGGCGAGTGAACCAAGTGTCGAATGGTAATCCGATCGGATGGCAATCCGATCGGATGGCAATCCGACCGGATAGCCAGTCGATCGGGTGGCAATCCGTTCGGATGGTCATCCGATCGGATGGCCATTCGATTGGATTGTCACCTCGTTTAGTGAAGATGTGTTTGTGTATGATGGTTTGCCTTTTGAAGTTTTCGTTGTAGCATTTTGAAAAGAGAGAAGTATCTCTACCTTTCAGGTCGGTCGATCGAACGGTCGGTCAATTGGGTGGCAACTCAATCGGGTGGCTGTTCGATCGGACGGTGATCCGATTGGCAAGGCACTTTGGTTGCTGATAAGTTCACAGCAGATTGGTCGCTCGATCGGGTGGAAATCTGTTGGAACTTACGTGTGACGAGGATTTGTAAAACGTTTAAGTGTTGAGGATTCAAAAGTCAGCTGATCGGATGGTCGTTCGATCAGACGGCAATCCGTTCGTTGTTCAGATCCTTTAATGTTTGAAAATTTAATTAAGTCTTGACCCCAAGTGCAACCCGACCGGATTGCAGGTCGATCGGGTGGCAGTCCGATCGGACGTCAATCCGATCGGACGGTAACCTGTCCCGCAATCTCATCGTTTTACATCTTGGCTATCTCGTTAAGTTTTTGAGATTTGATCGAGACGTTACGACTACGAGCGAAACAATGGAACTCCACCAGGTCCGACTCACCGGATCAGATGGGAATCACCCCGTCCAATCAGTTAACTGTTCTCGATGGTTATTCGTGTTCAACACGACAAGCCGGTCATCTCGTCGATAGAACCAGTTCTCAAACGGACACTTCACTATAGGAAAAGTAGAAGGTCTGTACGAGCTCTGTTGCTACCGGTTTCAAGTGATAAGTTAGGAAAGTTTGAAGAAAAGCTTAGAAAACTTTGATTCGGCTTAGATTTGTGCGAGTTTATTGTTTATTCTCCGTGGAATCCATCAGATCTGGACTGTTCTTGATGAGATGAGGTCACACTTCATTGTTCTAAGAACTTCATGATTACATCACCTTAGAACGGCTCAAATCCAAAGATTTAACGGTGAAGAAGTGAGATTTGATAGTGAGAAAGATGGGGGAGTGCGTGTAGATCATAGAAGTACAAGATTTGAGGTAGAAACTTACAAGAATTGCGAGAAAATCAAGAGAAAATGGCGAGAAGGCGTCTGGTCGAGAGAGAGAGCAGTCACATCAACTGTTGTTGATGTGACAAGTGGGGTATTTATAGGCAAATGAGGAGAAAGGCGGTGCAGTGCCTCGGGTCAGATGGCTATCCGACTGGTTGGCTGTCCGATCGGATGGCTGTCCGATCGGATGGCTGTCCGATCGAAGTGCCATTCGATCAAACGCCTCCGGCGAGCTGAGTTTTGGCGTTCCGTTTCGATTGCTAAGCGTTGCGATAGTTTGGTTACACATTCTCATCCATATTTCCATATATTTATTATAATTAGCTACGTTGGGTTGTATATACATATCCATATTTCAAAGTTGCGATACAATAACCGGGTTTCGTTTCAAATATGCGTTGCTTTGCGATGCTTCACGGTCATTGAGGAGGGTAGAATAGGTCCTCACTCAACGTCATCGTGAATGTTAATGTGTGTGATGCGATGTGCGTTTTACGTAATGAGTTGCACTGTGACACATCACGGCTATCAAGGAGGGTAGAATTGGTCCTCATTTGATATCTTTGTGGTTGCCAGCAAGTGCAATGTGATGTGATAGCGATAAAGTATGCGTAATATGCGAAAATACTGCGAAATAGCGATGTATGCGATATAGCTACATTATGATTCGAATCTTTGGTGCTAGGCGTAACGAGTATATCGAGTAGTAACAACGCACGAACGTGCGGGTTGTTACACTAGTTCTCAACAACAAAGTTCAACAAACGTTAATGGTCAAGTATTGCAATGCAATGTTACATTGAATATTCAAAATGGTCAAAATTTATCTCTAGATATTGCGAAGCAACACATGGCATCACTTGCTACTATGTTAGAGTCGTATGAAAGCTTGGTTGCTGGACGAATCGGAAATCCGATGCTCACTAAAGAGGATTATGACCAGATTGATTCTGAGGAACTTGAATTGATGGACATCAAATGGTGTTTAGCTAGCGTTTTAAGAAGAGCATAAAAGTTCAAACAGATCACCAGAAGAGATAATCTTCGTGAAGCTGCTACATCTCAGCTAGGTTTTGAGAAATCAAAGGCTACTTGTTTTCGTTGCCGAGAAAAAGGGCATTTTAAACGAGAGTGTACAAACAAAGAAGCAACTGGAAGACAAGATCCTTTCGGAAACAACGATTATCATAGAAATGCAATTTATCATCAGGTTGCTCAACTACCTCGTACTATTGAAGAATCAAAAGGAAGAGCTTGTTATGGTCTGATAGATCAAGAAGATGAAAGGATTCCAAAAGAGTTCAATTGGGATGATTATGATCCTTCCAGACCTTCAGTTTCTAAAGCATTTGTTGCTTGATTCTTTGAAGATTCATCCTCGGAAGAAGAATCAATCAAATCTAAGAAGAACAGACCGAGAAGACAACCGATTTTTAAGTCATTAGGAAGTGATGCAGACACTGATGATGAAGAAGAGTATATTAATAAAGCTAGAAGACAATTGGATACTTATAGTTTTAATTTGTTTTTTGCAGATAAAATCAAGATGTTGAAAGAGAAAGGGCTGCTAGACTGAAGAGAGAAATGGAAGCAAGAAGGGTTGCTGAAGAACAGACTAAAGTTCAGATGGAAGCTGATAAGGCAAAAGTTGAATTAAAACCGACAGAGAAGGTCGAGGTTGAAGAGAATGAAGTGAAGATAGAATTTGATAAAGAACCGATTGTGATTGAAAAGGTGCTTGAAAAAATAGTTGAAGTTGAAAACATTGTTGAAGTTGAAAAGATTGTAGAGGTTGAAAAACATTGTACTAAGTGTTTAAAACCTTGCAACGATTGTGCTAAAAAAGATACAAAGTTGGCTGAATTGGAAAAGCTCAAAGAGAACTTACTGCACAATGTGAGGAGCATAAAGGAGTCATATGATCTCCTAAGCAGCAAAGTGAACTTGTACAAAGGAGCTTGTGATGAAGATATTCAGATGAAAAATCTTCTGAAAGCAACAGTTCTTCAAAAGCAATCTGCAATCAACGGATATATTGAGATGAATGCTGAGCTGAAATAAGAATTGGCAGCAATGAAGATTGAAACCGAAAGAGTGAACAATTTACTTCGAAGTTATCAAAGTTCAGAGTATGTTATTGATCGCATCTATCCTGCCGTTGCAGCTCATAAGTCTGCAGATGATGAACGAAATTCAGGTAAGAAAACTGGTTTGAAGTATAACAGAGTACCAAATCCAATGTGGGATGGCTATACCCCCCGAGACTTTGAAAAAGTGGCTGAAGCACTCAATCCAAATCTGAAATCCGAGTCTGTCAATGGATTACCAGATGATATTGATGTCACCTTCACAACGTCTGACACTGATCATGAGTCCGAGTTATTTAAGAAAGTGGTCGATCAGGTGTTGGATAAAGATGAAGAGTCAAAGTCAGAGTCTAAATCTGAACACTCGAGTTCATCAGACAAAAGCTCGAGTTCACCGGTCAAAAGGGTTTATAATAAAGAATTTCTGATGTCACAAAATAATTTGAATGACGAAACATTCAAAGTAGCATATACTTTGAATGATTCCGACAAATTATATTCTGATGAAGAATTTCCAATAAGAAGTGTTAATACTGAAATGATTAACAAGGTTTTCAAATTAACAGAAATTAATATTTCTGAAACAAAAGATGTAAATCTTACTGAAAAACCTAAAAAATACACTTCAAGAGTTCAACAAAGATTGAACAAGAAAAAGGGTTACAGTTCTGGTTCGGGTTTTCAAAAGAAACCAAACCATAACAGTAATTTCAAAAAGAAAGGATTAGGTTTTATTCCACCAGAAAATGATAAAAATGAGAAAATTTTTAAACCAAAAACAAAATTTATTTCAGTAGCAAGTTCTGAAGAGGAGAAGGAGAAACCTTTCTGGAGACAGTCAAACAATGGGTTTCTCGCTGAAAAACAAAAGAATCTGTTGAAAGAATCTGAACAAAGAGTTGAAAGAAGAACCTGTTTCAAATGTCAAGAGGTTGGACATATTGCTTGGAATTGTCCAAAGCCAACCAACACAAAACAGGGAGTTTCTTCTAACTCTAAATTGAAAGAGAAAAGTGTTGATAAAAAGGAACAACCAACAGAAAAATTTAAAGAGTTTAAAAATTTGACTTTCAAAGTGGGTGAAAGTTCGAAACATTTTTATAAAAGAAGAGCAAATTTAAACAAACAAAAATGGGTTGTTAAGAATTCAGATAATAGTTCTGGCGATGAATCTGACTCGTCAAAGTCAGATGAGCCACATGTTGTGCTAAATGAGGAGAATTCCGTTCCAACAATGGATGATGAAAATTTTCCACCATTGTCAAACGGAAACTTGAAATCAAAAGTTGGTAAGATTTAGATTTCAGATCAATTCTTCGCTGATGAGAAAGAATTTGATGCTGAAAAAGCTTTTAATGGTAAAGTGTTACATATTTTTGGGAAGATGGCTGATGGAAAGGTGAAAGGTGTGAAAGAATTTTATGAATAAAAAATTGTTAAACCAAATGAGGATGGTTCACCCATGATTCCTCAGGCATGGGTGAGATTCTTTAAAAAGTAAAATCCTGACTAGCCGGAGCTCCCAAGTTGGTAATCGTGGAGCATGAATCGGCATCATTCTTGAAAATTGTTTTTTGTGTGAAAAACCTACAAGTGTTAGATTTTACAAGTGGTTAAAAGAATAATGTGATGAAACCCCATGATGTGTGAAATCAACAAAACTAATTTTCTGGAAAAATCATTTTGATTAAAACAAACTTAAGTGTTTTGAAATCATAATGGGAAAATAGTTTGTTGTCAGGGGGAGTTCTGATTGTTTACGCCAAGTGAATGGCGAATTGAAGCAATTCACATCAGTTTGTCATTTTATTTGTACAGTTTATGGCGTTTATTTTCAAATTTTCCCGGAAAATCAAAAATTGAAAAAATTTTTGATTTTAGGGGGAGTAAAAAATTTTAGAAATTTTGAAAATTTGAAAATCCAAAAACATGATAAAATCTAAAATCCAAAAACATCGAAAAATCAAAATGAGTTTTGTTGTGAAAAAGAGGAAATGATAGTACATCAGTAGACAATCACAGCATGCTAAAGAATTTGAAAGTTAAATATGTGATAAACGGTCTCACTGATGATATGCCAGTAGGTTTTTACACGCTTAGTAGTTTGTCTTCGAGATATAAACCTAAAGATCAAATACTTACTTATTTCGTGGGGGACATCTCTCGGATATATAGGTAACCCCTGAAATCTTGTTTGAAGGGCTTTCTACTTCTGACATACTAGGTCTTTGTGCGTGGTGAAATCTGGGGTATTATACTGGGACTTCTGATTTTGCGGGAGCAATAGCCTAGTCCTCGTATAATACTTTGCACTGCTTTAATCATAAAGCTCACCCTCAGCATAAAAAATGATGAAACATTGAAAAATGCTAATCATGTGCTGTTGAAGAAAAGATTCTCTAAAGGGAACCCACCTAAAGTCGAGCCATCATCTCTCTGATTTTGCGGAAGCAATAGCCTGAGCTCTCATGGTCTTGCATTCACCCCTTACAGATATCATTAGTGTACATTCACCTGTAAGACTGAATATAGAAGTCTGGATACGGGAGTATATTCTGAGGTGGGACACACGAATAAGTTAAGTGCTTAAAACATTAATCTTGTATCTCGAAACAATTGAACTTTGTGTGAAAATATAAGTGGATCAGTAAACTGACAATCTAAGTGAATCGTTTAGAACTTAAAGTGTTTAAAGCTCAACGGTGTTAGTGATTTGTCTCATAAACTGATATAATCCTCTTACACAAACTCACAAAAATATTGTCTGTAAATATTTCTTTATTGCATTTTAAAATCTTAAAAAATCCAAAAAGAATGTGTTTTAGCATAAAATTTTGAAAAATCAAAAAGATTTTATTTCATCTTATTTTCGACAACTGATGTTGAAAAGCTGATTTTCAAAATTCCGAGTGCTAAACATGATGAACAACAGTGGGTTGGGAGAGCGTGTTTAGAATTAAAAGTGAAGTTAAAGCTGATTTTAATGTTAGTTAATCAAGGTCATTAATTTTGAACTTGATATAACTATTGTTGATGTTGAATGATAACAAGTGGTTAATCAGAGATTAAAATTGTTATAAATAAAAAAAAACTTATTTTTGGGTAGAGATTTGTGCAGATCCCTGTGTGTAATCCTGTTGCTACGGAGAGCCAGGAATTGTTCCTGAACCTGGGAAAGCTATGTCAGATTACGATCCCGGAACAATTTAAGGGGGAGTCTGGTAGCAAAGGGGAGTTTGAAGTTTAAAAGAGCCAGACTCAAATTCTGGAACATTGCTCGAGATAGAAGCTGCTGAAGCTGATGAGCAAGAAGAATAGAGAGATTGAAGGATGCTTACAAAGAAAGACATTTTGGAAAAATCGAGAAGACCCATCAACACTGAAGACTCAATACACTGAAGACTCGTCAACATCCAAGGGGGAGTTTGTTGGTGCATATGTCTGTTGACTTCGTCTTATGTCTTGTATCGAGTCATGTAAACTAGATTGGATAGACTGAAGCACGGTAGCCTAGAAAATAGGAGTTTAAGGTTAATGGACAAGGTCGCACGAACTGGCTGAACCAGTTCGTACGAACTGACCAGGTCGCACGACCTGGGTCATGATGGTTCATGCGGACTGGGCAATCCTATATATAGGTGAGCTTGGGTCTTCATTTGTAATATTCTGATTCCGGAGATGAAGTGCTGCCGAAGTGTCGTACGATCTGTAATAGCTTTCAAATCAATACTAACGACAGTTAAAGTGATTCTAAGTGTTAAACAAGCTGCATACATGTCTAAATCATTGAATTCCACCTTTGGTTTGGATTAGAACTCTTCTGATTAACTCATTAGATCAAGTCCCCGATCCTACAAAAAGCCAAGAAGCCCAATTGAGAACTTTTTAAGAATCTCAGAGATCTTGCCTTTTGAGAATGGTTACAAACATTCTCCCAAAGGCTGACTTTATAGACAGTGACAGCACGAGGGCACGACCCCGTGCGTGGGCAGCATGGCCCCGTGTGGATTCATGTGTCAGAGAATGTTGTCCGTTAGTAGAACACGACGAGTGGCATGACCCCGTGTTAGTTCGACACACCCCATGTTACTGGAAGAGAGTGGGCATGACCCCGTGTCAGAGTTTTTATTTAATTTTTATCTAAGTATTTAAGGAATTATTCAATGTCGGACGGTTCCTTTCTGGTTGGAACAACACCGTACTGTCGGATATACCGTAAAGACATAATGATGCAATCTTTTACTTTATATAGACAGTAAAGTAACTTCAAGACACCATGAAAAAATGATAAAGAAAATTCACCTTCAACATAAGAAACTAGTTATTAAAGTCATTAATACAAACCCAAATAAAAAGTGCCGAAAGATTAAAATTAAAAGTAATACAATAAAGACTTGTATTCACCAAGTGATGTAAGAGGCTTAACCAAACACGACCTTTGATTGGCAAGAAGCCTTACAATCAATCTTGGATCCCGAGACAACTACACACTCTAAAGATGAATGATGGATGATGGTGGTGGGTGTTGGTGTTGTAGTGGTGGTGGAGTGGTGGCAAAGTGGGAGAGTAGTGGTTTGCCAAGGGATGTCTTTCAAGAGAACCAAGAACCACGATTTATAGTCTGCACAGAGCTCTAGCCACGGCCTCGTGCCTGCTGGGCACGCCCCGTGGCCAGCCTTTTCTCTTCCTTCATTAATTGCAAGTGTCAGCAGAGGGCCCCACATGGCCCCGTGTCTCCTGGGCACGACCCCGTGGTCAACTCCTATCTATACTATCAAGATTCTCCGTATCTTCGCGTTGGCCATGCCCCGTGCTGAGCTGGGCACGCCCCCGTGGTGGGTGGAAGCTTCTACATGTTTGTCTTTTGTGCATGTCCCTGACTGTCACACCCTGAATTTTGCGGAAGCGTGGTTATTGGTTTGACTTTCTTAATACCATAGAATTCAATCATAACAATGCTATATGATAAAACCATTAGATGTTCATCCATTCATTAAGTTTGAAAATAACATAACATACTTGTTTGAGACATCGACACCAAATTCAAGCTACAAACCACAACATGTTTGAATGAGTTCACAAAGACTCGACAAAAGTACTTAAACAAACCCGAGCTTAGGACCATGTATCTCGTCCAGGAGTAAGATACACCTCCTAAACCCTAAAGACTTGGATGACATCTTTTATTTATGACGTAGCTTGAACATGCAAACACCTGCCAGTTCCACTTAGTTCCCTGAAATACATGTAGTTTAAAAACATCAACAAAAGTTGAGCGAGTTCATGTGTTTCGTGTATGAATAAACCTTTAAAGTATTTTGTGTGTATGTATGTCCCTGGTATGTAGCAATAAGGAAAAACAGATCACCAATGATTTGCAAGGCCATTGATATGTGTGAAGTGATGCAGGAAAACTCAAACCTAGAAAATTTGTCTCCGGGAATAAGACATAGTCACCACATGGGCCACCCTGGTCCGCATGGGTGTGGGCTCGCCACACCCAAATAGATCTATCACTCATGTCCCTCGGTCCTACGATGAGGATTAATGGCCTTAAGTGTTATACCCACCACTCACATGATCAAGTAGTAACCCTCCTTAAGCTAATCATACCATGTATAAAACGTTTGTAAACAATTGTAACATGTATTTCACCCTCGAAGTTATAAAACTGAAAACAATTAAAAGAAAAGGGGGACATGAACTCACAATTTTGTGTCTTCAGTACTCGTAACCCAAATCTTCTCAGCAAACACGACTCCCTACAATGTACTAGGGTCTATTAGACGAACGGGCCATGCCTTTCCTTAGTATTTACGTTTTTGAGTTACGTTTCTTTTAATATTATCCCAAGTTATAATTTTCTTGTTAAAATAATAATTATTTTAACCTTAAATTATATTTAATTTTGAATAATTTGATAAACAATATTTTGGTAACAATACTTCCCAAGTATTTATTTTCGTATTTCCTTCCCAAGGATGGGGGTATCTTATACTTGTATATTCGTATTCTTGTATTTGTAGTTTCAAAATATATTTTCAAATCTTACTTTTAGAAAATATATTTAAACTTACTTGTCAAAAATATTGTATTTCAAGAAAATATATTTTTTTCCCAAAAAATCATATATCTTCTAAATATTCCAAGAAAATATATTTTTACTTACCAAAATAATATATTTTCTCCTTGTCGAAAATACAATATTACTTTTGTAATATTTACAAAAATCATATTTTCATTTCTTGTATCTAAAATAATATTTACTAAAAATATATTTGTAACGGTATTTTCTGGAATATTTTGTAAGTTGCGTTCTTGCGTTCGGTTTCACGATATTAGGCGTGTAACTTATATATTTATTCTTTGTGATTTTTGGTATTATTTTGGATTGTAAATTCTTTGTATTTTGTTCAGTTATATTACTTTAAATCCTAAAATAATATAACTATTACACCAAGTATACAAATAATCACACACAATGTGTAAATATATATTCTAAATACATATTTACTCATTTTTATTTACAAAAACCAACCTCCAATACTTGTATTTTTGTAACAAAATCTATGGCAAAGTTTATATTGAAAACCATAGTTAAAACTCACTTGTTAATATTTGTTTAGAAAATATTTTTCTAAGTGTTTGTATTTTCAGAAAATTTTGCCATAGTTTCCCCTAAAAATGGAGGTGTCCATGCTATTAAAGCATATCATTTTCTTTTCAAAAATCATCATAAACAATCAACAATCAATCTACACTTACCAAGTGCTAAAACAAAGCTATCTACATAATAATCATGAACTTGAACTTTCATAAAAACTTGTAGTAATTTGGTAGTGTATTTAGTAGGTTTAGTTACCTTTTAAATTGTGTTTATTTCTTTAAAAATCTCATTCTTGAAAGATTTGAGTGTTTACAACTTTTTAGATGATTTTTCCAAAAATCATTCTTTTGAATTCTTCTTGTAAACAAAGTGTTCTTATACTTGTTTCAACACTAGAAACATGATTAGTTCTTTTTAAAACAATGCTCATGTAAATCTTTGTGATTTAGCTTGGTTTCTTTGGAAAACTATTTTAGAAATCATCCACTCACAAGACTTGTATCTTGTTTTAAATCATCATCACATGAAAACAACTTTTATTATTCAAGTTCATGTAAACATAAGGCATGATGATCTCGGTCTTTCACAAGATTATTACATTAACTTACTAGATCATGTGTTTAATCTCAATCTAGTAGGTTCCATATGATTTCTAACATCACTAACACTAGTAATCAATCAACAAGAAGCAAATAAACACAAATCAACAAGTATTCATATGTTTATAAGTTTATGTTAGAGATTTATGATTATGTCTTTTAATGTTCATCATGTTTATCAATGTACATCATCTTTTAACCAACAACATATGAAGTAACAAAGGGTTATGAGGGCCTTACTACTAGCACAAGGCTAGGGAAGAACACAAGATGATGGTGATGACAAAAGTGGAGGATAATAGCAAATGATGAAGGTCCTTCAAGATCCACAAGCACCAAGCTTCCTAAATCACCTCCTTACACCTTGAAATGAACTTGGAATGAATGGATGGTGGATGAAAGGTGGTGGTGGGTGTGTGCTTGTTCTTGGCCGAGAATAAGGAGGAGAGGGAGAGAAAGATGAAGTGTGTTTGTGTGTGAGAGTTTAAGGACTCCATATCTTCTTATAACCATCTAATGGTATTAACCATTGTGTATTATGTTCTTAATAGTACAAGAATGATCCTTAGCAAATCCAAGAAAGATCGAATGAAGATTTAAGGAAATCTTGTAAAGATTATGGTGTGGCCATCCTCATAACCGTCCATATCGTCTACTAAATCCAATGAGATCTATTCATATCTAGCAAGATTATGGAAGATTATGGTGGGGTCACATATGTGACCGTCCACTTACATGGGGGGGGGGGTCTTGGTTGGGTTTAAATGGTAAGTTAGATGTTTAGTTAGGATCTTAAGTGTATTAGTTAGTGTTTAAGTGTATGTTGTGTTATATATTGTGTTAGGGTGTTCGGGGATCATAACTAGCTCAGAAACATTAAAACAATTATTCTAGTATAATTTTGGTGTTTCAGGTAGTGTCCGGTTGTTTGGTTAGATACCGGTTCGTTAAAGTGTCAAACTATTCCGTTTAGTGATCTTTGAGTACCCTTTTGTGACTCTTTTAAATCCCGACACTTAGGAAAGCATTCAGGACCATTTTGCCATATTTTTGCATGTTACTAGCTTGTTAAAATGCTGAATTTTGCTGACATGTGCTAATTTCAGCACTTAAAGTGGGTTTTAGGCACTTTCCGGCACTTAAACTATCACCTAGTGAAGCAGTTTTATGGTCCTCACTTTCCTACACACTATACTAGTGTGAAACTTAGTCTCTGGCCCATACAGGGTCTCCAAACACTATTTGTCTATGTACTGAACGTCGTCAGCATTTTTCTGAGTTATCCGCGAACTGTAGTAGCTGTGCTTTGTGCATCATGTATGTCAATAAAGTTTGCATGTGATAATGAGGTGACATTATGTAATATGTGATGCACATGTAAGTATGATGCAGAAATCAGAAAGCAGTTTAAGTCATCAGTTGTAATTTAGCACAGTCATTAAGCACTAATCAATATTAATTAATTGTACGGATACCTGGATTTTTGACAGTTGTCACATTCTCCCCATGTTAAGAAAATTTCGTCTCGAAATTTTAGGCTCTGCTAGTAGTTGCAGGGGAGTTGGGGAACAAATGTGGGTATTTCGCCTTCATGCGATCCTCACGTTCCCAAGTGAATTCTGGGCCGTGACGCGCATTCCAACGAACTTTGATGAGTTTAACACTACTCCGTCGCTTCTTGTTAACCATCCAATCAGTAACCTCAACAGGTTCTTCAGTAAAGTGGAGTGTGTCGTCAATGTGGACTTCATCGGCAGGAATGACAACTGTTTCTTGAGTTGGAATCTTTTTCAGGTTAGATACATGAAATGTATCATGAACGTCATTCAGTTATGCGGGTAGATCCAACTTGTAAGCTACAAGACCAATCCTCTCTAGGATTTTGAATGGTCCAATGTATCGTGGATTCAACTTCGCACGCTTCCCAAAGCGTGCTACACCCTTCCAGGGTGAGACCTTTAACAAAACCATATCTCCTACCTCAAACTCCAAAGGTTTCCTCCTTTGGTCCGCATAACTCTTTTGTTAATCACGAGCCGCCTTGATGCGCTCTCGGATCTGTATAATCTTGTCTGTCGTATCTTGAAACAATTCAGGACCAACAAGCTGTCTATCACCCACGTCTGCCCAGCATAATGGTGATCGACAATTGCGTCCATAGAGAGCTTCAAATGGTGCAGCTTGGATGCTCGCATGGTAGCTGTTGTTGTACGAGAATTCTACCAAGGGTAAATGAGTGTCCCAACTACCACCCAAATCCGTCACGCAAGCTCGTAACATATCTTCCAACGTTTGAATCGTTCGTTCGCTCTGTCCGTCTGTCTGTGGGTGAAATGCAGTACTCAGATTCAACTGAGAACCAAAGGCTTCTTGAAAGGATTGCTAAATCCTTGACACGAATCTTCCATCTCTATCAGATATAATCGAGATAGGCACCCCATGTCGTGCAACAATCTCTCTGAGGTATAGCTCAGCAAGCTTGCTAGTATTATCTTTCTCCTTGATTGGTAAAAAGTGCGCAGATTTCGTCAGACGGTCTACGATTACCCAAATCGTATCATGACCTCTGGGTGTCTTTGGTAACTTCGTTACAAAATCCATTGTAATCTGCTCCCATTTCCACATGGGTATTTCAGGTTGTTGCAGAAGGCCTGAAGGCTTCTGATATTCGGCCTTTACCTTGGCACAAGTCAAACATTTGCCAACATACGTTGGACATCGCCTTTCAATCTCGGCAACCAATAAAAATCCTTTAAATCTTGGTACATCTTGTCCGATCCTGGATGGATCGAGTACCTTGATTTATGTGCTTCATCAAAGATTACTTCTCTCAGACCACCAAAGAGAGGAACCCAAATTCTTCCCATGAAACACAACGTTCCTTCCTCGTTTGGTACCAACTGTTTCTCCATCCCTCTGAGATATTCGTTCAAAAGATTCTCCTTCTTGAGAGCTTCTCTCTGCGCAGCACGAATGCACAATGAGAGGTCCGTTTGTACAATCATTTCCAAAGCTCGAACCCTTATGGGCTTGATTCTTTCTTTCCGACTCAAGGCGTCTGCGACTACATTCTCCTTCCCTGGGTGATACTTGATTTCACAATCATAGTCGTTTAACAACTCGACCCATCGTCTCTGTCTCATGTTAAGCTCTTTCTGATCGAATATATGATGTAAGCTCTTGTGATCAGTAAAGATTGTGCATCGCGTGCCATACAAGTAATGTCGCCAGATCTTTAATGCAAACACCACTGCGCCTAAATCCAAATCATGTGTGGTGTAATTTTTCTCGTGAACCTTCAATTGGCGCGAAGCGTATGCTATAACTTTCTGTCTCTGCATCAATACACATCCCAATCCCTGACGTGAGGTGTCACAATATACCACGAAGTCATCGGTGCCTTCGGGTAGGGATAAGATGGGTGCATTGCAAAGCTTGTTTTTCAACAACTGAAATGCTTCTTCTTGCTTGTCTCCCCATTCATACTTTTTGTCTTTCTGAGTAAGGGAGGTCAAAGGTTGAGCGATTTTCGAAAAATCCTCAATGAATCTACGATAATACCCTGCCAAACCTAGGAATTGACGGATCTCGGTTGGCGTCTTTGGCGTCTCCCAATTCTTGATCGCATCGATCTTTGTGGGATCCACATGAATTCCATCTTTGTTAACCACATGACCAAGGAACTGAACTTCACACAACCAGAATTCGCACTTCGAGAACTTTGCGTACAATTTCTCTTCCTTGAGCACCTCTTAGATAGCTCTTAGATGTTTCTCATGTTCTCCCTTCGTCTTCGAGTAGATCAAAATATCATCGATAAACACAATCACAAACTTATCGAGGTACGGATTGCAAACTCTATTCATCAAATCCATGAAAACTGCTGGCGCGTTTGTCAACCCAAATGGCAAAACCAGGAACTCGTAGTGCCCATATCGAGTTTTGAAGGTCGTCTTTGGAATACTCTCCTCTTGAATTCTCAACTGGTGATAACCTGATCGAAGATCGATATTGGAGTAGAAACTCGAACCTTGTAGTTGATTGAACAGGTCATCAATCCTCGGCAAAGGATACCGATTCTTAATGGTCAACTTGTTTAGCTCCCGGTAGTCGACACACATGCGGAAACTACCATTTTTCTTCTTAACAAACAAAACTGGAGCTCCCCAAGGCGAGAAGCTTGGTCGGATAAATCCCTTGTCTAATAGCTCCTGAAGTTGCGTCGACAACTCCTGCATTTCTGAAGGTGCAAGTCAGTATGGTGCCTTGGCTACAGGGGCGGTGCCTGGAACTAAGTCAATGTGGAATTTGACTTGTCTTTGCGGCGGCAATCCTGGAAAGTCTTCGGGGAAGACTTCAGGATATTCCCTAACAACTGGGATATCTTCCAACTTCGGCTCAGCAGCTTCCTTGTCCACGACGTGTGCCAAGAAGGCGACACATCCTTTCTGCAAACACTTTCGAGCCTTCAAACAACTGATGATCCTTAGAGGCGTATCGTTCTTCTCTCCATGCACCACAATTGTTTCTCCATTCGCCATCGGAATGCGAATGATCTTCTCATGACATACGATCTCTACTCGGTTGCTTGACAACCAATCCATTCCGAGTACCACGTCAAAGCTTCCCAACTCGACTGGCAGAAGATCAAGCGTAAACTCCTGCTCTCCCAGCTCTATTACCCAACCTCTAATGACTTCATTCGCTTCTACTAGCTTTCCATTAGCTAGTTCTATTGAATACGGAATGTCTAGCTTACTAGCTACTAACCCAAGCATATTCTTAAATTCTAGAAACACAAAACTATAATCGGAACCAGTATCAAACAGTATAGATGCAAAGCGTTGGTTGATAGGGAACGTACCAGTGACTACGTTCGGATCTTGGCGAGCTTCCCTAGCTCCGATGTTGAAAACCCTTCCTTGAGCTTGATTGAGCTTTGGGCATTCTCGCTTGAAGTGCCCCACATCTCCACAATTAAAACAACCTGGTCCTCGACCATTTCCATTTCCATTACAACCTTGATTGTTATTTGCTTCAAGGGTTCCACTACCAGCTTGATTCCCCAAATTACCACGATTACCATTACCGCCATTTCCTCCTTGAGGGCGGTTTCCATACCCATTTCCATCAAGGTTATTGTTTCCATAACCTCTATGACCACCACTACCACGACCAGTACCAGCCCAGCAAGTCTCCATCGAATGGCCAACCTTTCCACAAGACTCACATTTCCTAACTCTGTATTGGCCGGCATGATGGTACTGACACACATCACATTTGGGCAGAGCGCCCATATAACCTTTTCCTTTGTTTTCAACCCCAGTCTTGACTTTAGCTGGTGGGTTCACATCCTTCTTCTTGTTAGTACTGCTGGTACCCTTCTTAAAGTTTGAGAACTTCCTTTTGTTCTCACCGGATGACTCAACATGAGTTTCCTTCTTCTTCTGGTCAGAGGTCGAGAACTTGTTCAACCTAATTGTCTCTTCAGTTAGTGCTACACTCAGATCAATCGCCTTCGTGATTGTTGCAGGCTTCGACGTTGTCACCATACTCATGATTTGAGGTGCCAACCCCCAAATGAAACGCTCGATGCGTTTGAATTCCGGATCAACCATGTATGGTACCACGCGAGATAGGTCGTGAAATCTCTGCATGTATTCGGCAATCTTTGGGCCGTCCATCTTGAGGTTCCAGAATTTAGTTTCCAGCTTTTGGATTTCGGCCCTTGAGCAGTACTTCTTTCGCATAAGTTCCTTCATTTCATCCCATGTCATGGCATAAACAGCCTCTTCTCGCAAGGTTTGAACTTGGAGATTCCACCAGGATAATGCTCCATCTAAGAATGATCCAGAGATGTAGGTGACCTGGTGCTCTGGCGCACACTTGCTCATTCTTATCACAGAATCAGTCTTCTCCGTCCATCGAACAAAAGCTACAGCACCCCCGGTGCTGTCGAAATTCAGAGGCTTGCAGTCTAAGAACTGCTTATAGGTACAACCTGTACAAGCAACATCATTCACAGCAAGCATTAGCGAACGCACATGGAATATCCAAATGTAACGTAATGTGTCTTTAGTGACTTAAACATTACCAAGAGGTGGGTTGCTTCCTGAGGTACCTCCGCTATGCTCAGAGAGTAAGGCCTCGTGTTGTGCTATCGCTCATGAAATCCGTTCTTGTAACTCGGCCTTAGTTGTGGGCAATGTGTTATCTCTTCGAGGAGGCATCTTCTAAAGAAGATAGTATAGGTCAGGTCTTATGTATATAAGTATGTAGTACGTGTATGTAATAACTTTTATCAACGCAAGTAAACACATAACATAAACAAGTAATTCTACAATGTATGTAATGAGAATGTTGGATTGAGCTTTCATATATCAAATGACCACAAATAAAGTTTTACAAGTTTCACAATGTACCATACATCAAAAGGGACTACAGGGTCACATCACCCTTGTCCAAATCATCTATCCAACTACAATAGTCATGACATCAAAATGTGGTCCTCAAAAGGCTGTGCAAGCTGGCTCAATAGCTACATTCTCACCAAAAGTATGCTACCTGCATAAAACCAAAAAAACTGCTATGCTGATGGTGGAGGAACGAATAGCAAACTGCGCACATGCGCTAGCTCCTCCTCAAGAGCGTGTACACGACATAACAGATAGCTAATCTGCTGCTCCATAGTAAGGAAACGAACATCAAAATCTGGGTATGGTAAAAGAGGAGCAGGCGGAGTCGCGAATGGTGACTGACAAGTACAAGGTGGAGGACGCGGAATCCTCTCTAACTCCATGACTCTGTGACACAACATCTCCTGCTAGAGCTGTAAGGATAGGAGTAACTCATCCCTCGTGTACCCAGTGTAATGGAAGGGATGGTATGGATCAGAAACAGGCATCGTGTTGGGCGAAAACCAAATCAGTGGCTCGCCCGATGGTGCAGAAGCAAAAGGTGCAGTATGTGAAAACGGAGGCATGAAGGGAAAAGCTGCTGACACAGGTGGGACAGGGCCAGACGGCTGGCTAGATGGTCCTTCCCCTGGACGGGGCGGAGGGATATCCTGTAGGAACGTGACCGGTAGATCAGTGCGGTGTATGTCAGACACAAGTGGGTGAAACGGGGCGATATCAACAGGTGCATGTGCAGGTGCAGGTGGGGGAGTAACAGGCCTAACAAAAGGAGGCAGGTCATCATCATCTATCCACCCATTGTGGGTGAATGCATAACGGGGATCTATATGGTCAGCAAAAGGAGCATGGTCTGCGGGTGCAGGTAGAGGGTCAGGTAACAATGGTGCAGCAACTGGTAGGTCAAGAGGTGCATGCTCAGGCAGGGGATCGTAAGCAGGTATAAGCTCGGGTGCAATCCAAGGCTCAAGGTCGGCTGGAGCTAACTCAAGATCAGCGTGTATCGGCTCGAGATCAGCGGGTATATCAAAAAGCTGATCATCAGGGACGAAGTCAACCTCATGCTCAGGATCAACGTCAGGATCAATCTCATCATCAAACTCGAAGTCCTGTGGAGGAACAGGTGCGGCAGATATAGCTGTGTCGGAATCAGAATCTGTGGGATAACGATGTAATCCCAGTGCGTGTAGAGTAGTAGAGGACACAGACTTGAATGAATCAGGACCCGAATGGTCAGACGAAATATCAATGATCGGAATCTCAATAAGCGGAACAATAATGACATCATCGACTGGAATCTCAACAAGTGGAGCGACAACGACATCATCGACTGGAATCTCGACAAGTGGAGCGACAACGGCATCATCGACTGGAACTCCATCATCCTGGGCACCCTCAGGGGGACCCTCAATAAAAAGATCGATGTCGTCGTCAGACAAAGCATCAAAAGGCAGATCCTCGAGAGGAAATGCAACAAGAGGTAAAGGAGCAGGGGTCTGAACAAGAAGTAGATCCTCGCCAGGAAGACCATCAGCTAGCGGAATATCATCACCAAAATCTGGTAAAGCAAACGGCTGGAAATCATCATCATCGCTACTCATAGTGTCAGATGTAAAAACCTCATCCTCTGGGATGATCTCATCATCCGAAACTATGGCCATAGGGTATACGGTATCTGATACTCCACTATCAGAAGAGGACATGGTGTCTGTAACAAAGCAATCACAACATATGCACATATATCAACAATCATCAAGTAAGCATGTAAGTAGTAACAATGTAAGCATGTATGTATTCTAGTCTTCCCAGCACTATCCCACCCAGCCTCTCAGACTGAACCACCTAGTCTCTTAGACTAAACCTCCCAGTTTCTCAAACTGTCCCAACTAGTCTCTCAGACTACCCAGCCCCTCAGACTGAACTACCCAGTCTCTCAGACTGCCCCAGCTAGTCTCTCAGACTAACTCCCCAGTCTCTCAGACTGAATTATAAACGAATTCCTTGAAATGTGTTTTGTGTCTTTTATTTGTAAAAATGTTTGTTTCCTGGATCTGGACATTTTGTGTATGCAATGAAAATATGTTATGAAAACATTTTCGTGAGAGCCCTAGTGATCGTAGTCTAGACTCGAGAAAGAATCCTAGTTCGCTACGGTCGAAGCTCTGATACCAAGTTGTTACACCCTGACTTTTGCGAAAGCGTGGTTATTGGTGTGACTTTCTTAATACCATAGCATTCAATCATAACAACGCTATAAGATAAAACCATTAGATGTTCATCCATTCATTAAGTTTGAAAATAACATAACATACTTGTTTGAGACATCGACACCAAATTCAAGCTACAAACCACAACATGTTTGAATGAGTTCACAAAGACTCGACAAAAGTACTTAAACAAACCCGAGCTTAGGACCATGTATCTCGTCCAGGAGTAAGATACACCTCCTAAACCCTAAAGACTTGGATGACATCTTTTATATATGACTCAGCTTGAACATGCAAACACCTGCCAGATCCACTTAGTTCCCAGAAATACATGTAGTTTAAAAACATCAACAAAAGTTGAGCGAGTTCATGTGTTTGGTGTATGAATAAACCTTTAAAATATTTTGTGTGTATGCATGTCCCTGGTATGTAGCAATAAGGAAAAACAGATCACCAATGGTTTGCAAGGCCATTGATATGTGTGAAGTGATGCAGGAAAACTCAAACCTAGCGAATTTGTCTCCGGGAATAAGACATAGTCACCACATGGGCCACCCTGGTCCGCATGGGTGTGGGCTCGCTACACCCAAATAAATCTATCACTCATGTCCCTCGGTCCTACGACGAGGATTAATGGCCTTAAGTTTTATACCCACCACTCACATGATCAAGCAGTAACCCTCCTTAAGCTAATCATACCATGTATAAAACATTTGTAAACAATTGTTACATGTATTTCACCCCCGAAGTTATAAAACTGAAAACAGTTAAAAGAAAAGGGGGGACATGAACTCACAATTTTGCGTCTTCCGTACTCGTAACCCAAATCTTCACAGCAAACACGACTCCCTACAATGTACTAGGGTCTATTAGACGAACGGGCCGTGCCTTGCCTTAGTATTTATGTTTTTGAGTTACGTTTCTTTTAATATTATCCCAAGTTATAATTTTCTTGTTAAAATAATAATTATTTTAACCTTAAATTATATTTGATTTTGGAATAATTTGATAAACAATATTTTGGTAACAATACTTCCCAAGTATTTATTTTCGTATTTCCTTCCCAAGGATGGGGGTATCTCATACTTGTATATTTGTATTCTTGTATTTGTAGTTTCAAAATATATTTTCAAATCTTCCTTTAGAAAATATATTTAAACTTATTTGTCAAAAATATTATATTTCAAGAAAATATATATTTTTCCCAAAAAATCATATATCTTCTAAATATCCAAGAAAATGTATTTTTTACTTCCCAAAATAATATATTTTCTCCTTGTCGAAAATACAATATTACTTTTGTAATATTTACAAAAATCATATTTTTATTTCTTGTATCCAAAATAATAATTACTAAAAATATATTTGTAACGGTATTTTCCGGAATATTTTGTAAGTTGCGTTCTTGTGTTCGGTTTCACGATATTAAGCGTGTAACTTATATATTTATTCCTTGTGATTTTTGGTATTATTTTGGATTGTAAATTCTTGGTATTTTGTTAAGTTATATTACTTTAAATCCTAAAATAATATAACTATTACACCAAGTATACAAATAATCACACACAATGTGTAAATATATATTCTAAATACATATTTACTCATTTTTATTTACAAAAACCAACCTCCAATACTTGTATTTTTGTAACAAAATCTATGGCAAAGTTTATATTGAAAACCATAGTTAAAACTCACTTGTTAATATTTGTTTAGAAAATATTTTTCTAAGTGTTTGTATTTTTAGAAAATTTTGCCATAGTTTCCCCTAAAAATGGAGGTGTCCATGCTATTAAAGCATATCATTTTCTTTTCAAAAATCATCATAAACAATCAACAATCAATCTACACTTACCAAGTGCTAAAACAAAGCTATCTACATAATAATCATGAACTTGAACTTTCATAAAAACTTGTAGTAATTTGGTAGTGTATTTAGTAGGTTTAGTTACCCTTTAAAGTGTGTTTATTTCTTTAAAAATCTCATTCTTGAAAGATTTGAGTGTTTACAACTTGTTAGATGATTTTTCCAAAAATCATTCTTTTGAATTCTTCTTGTAAACAAAGTGTTCTTATACTTGTTTCAACACTAGAAACATGATTAGTTCTTTTTAAAACAATGCTCATGTAAATCTTTGTGATTTAGCTTGGTTTCTTTGGAAAACTATTTTAGAAATCATCCACTCACAAGACTTGTATCTTGTTTTAAATCATCACATGAAAACAACTTTTATTATTCAAGTTCATGTAAACATAAGGCATTATGATCTTGGTCTTTCACAAGATCATTACATTAACTTACTAGATCATGTGTTTAATCTCAATCTAGTAGGTTCCATATGATGTCTAACATCACTAACACTAGTAATCAATCAACAAGAAGCAAATAAACAAAAATCAACAAGTATTCATATGTTTATAAGTTTATGTTAGAGATTTATGATTATGTCTCTTAATGTTCATCATGTTTATCAATGTACATCATCTTTTAACCAACAACATATGAAGTAATTACTGCTAGCACAAGGCTAGGGAAGAACACAAGATGATGGTGATCACAAAAGTGGATGATAATAGCAAATGATGAAGGTCCTTCAAGATCCACAAGCACCAAGCTTCCTAAATCACCTCCTTACACCTTGAAATGAACTTGGAATGAATGGATGGTGGATGAAAGGTGGTGGTGGGTGTGTGCTTGTTCTCGGCCGAGAATAAGGAGGAGAGGGAGAGAAAGATGAAGTGTGTTTGTGTGTAAGAGATTAAGGACTCCATATCTTCTTATAACCATCTAATGGTATTAACCATTGTGTATTATGTTCTTAATAGTACAAGCATGATCCTTAGCAAATCCAAGAAAGATCAAATGAAGATTTAAGGAAATCTTGTAAAGATTATGGTGGGCCATCCTCATAACCGTCCATATCTTCTACTAAATCCAATGAGATCTATTCATATATAGCAAGATTATGGAAGATTATGGTGGGGTCACATATGTGACCGTCCACTTACATGGGGGGGGGGGGTCTTGGTTGGGTTTAAATGATAAGTTAGATGTTTAGTTAGGATCTTAAGTGTATTAGTTAGTGTTTAAGTGTATGTTGTGTTATATAGTGTGTTAGTGTGTTCGGGGATCATAACTAGCTCAGAAACATTAAAACAATGCTTCTAGTATAATTTTGGTGTTTCGGGTAGTGTCCGGTTGTTTGGTTAGATACCGGTTCGTTAAAGTGTCTAACTATTCCGTTTAGTGATCTTTGAGTACCCTTTTGTGACACTTTTAATTCCCGACACTTAGGAAAGCATTCAGGACCATTTTTCCATATTTTTGCATGTTACTAGCTTGTTAAAATGCTGAATTTTGCTTAAATGTGCTGAATTCAGCACTTAAAGTGAGTTTTAGGCACTTAAACTATCACCAAGTGAAGCAGTTTTATGGTCCTCACTTTCCTACACACTATATTAGTGTGAAACTTAGTCTCTGGCCCATACAGGGTCTCCAAACACTATTTGTCTATGTACTGAACCAACATTTTTCTGAGTTATCCGCTAATTGTGCTAGCTGTGCTTCGTGCATCATGTATGTCAATAAAGTTTGCATGTGATAATGAGGTGACATTATGTAATATGTGATACACATGTAAGTATCATGCAGAAATTCGGAAAGCAGTTTAAGTCATCAGTTGTAATTTAGCACAGTCATTAAGCACTAATCAATATTAATTAATTGTACGAATACCTGGATTTTTGACACTTGTCACACTGACCACACCCCGTGTTCACCTGGGCACAACCCCATGGTCAGTCTTCTGTTTCCTTGTTTTTGCTTTGGGGATGCTGCCAAGGGGTCAGGCATGTCACGTTTATTCCTTCTTTTTATTTTTATGTTTGGTTTTAAGTGCTTATTTCCTCCTTTTGAGTGTCGGGAATCCAAGATCTTTATTTGAGTTTTATTTTTATTTTATTTACAATCCTATTCTTCATGATTTATTTAGAACACTTTATAAGAAAAATTACTTATTTGGGCATAACATGCCTTTTTAAAATTCCATTTATATACAAGTTCACATACCTTACGGGAGATCACTCAACACTCGGCCGATTTGTGTATTTTTGTGAAACACCCGAGACTGGCATGGAAATTACTTCTACCATATGACTGCCAAGCTATCAATCCTCCTCCTTTTTAATTATAAACCTTCGTGAATATCAAGAGGACTTGGGGAAGGGTTAGGCTTGGGTTATGGGTAGGTGGTTTTTGGTTAGTGGTTAGTAAAAATGGTGAAAAGCGTAAAAAGCGTCGGTCGTTGTAAAACTTTTTGTTTTTGTGACTTTTATTCAAACTAAGTACATTCAAACAAGATTTCTTTGAGAAACTTGTTTGTTTATTGCAAGACTTTCAGTTTTTTTATGTCACAAGATAACCGAGCTTTTTACTAAAATAAAGGGGTTTGAAAGAAAAAGGTTTTGGTGGGTAAAGGGTGTTTGTTTTGTGGGTTTTGAAATGAAAAGGTTTAGGCTCAAAGGGGTTAACTAGGGGGATTTTGGGTAGGTGATAAAAAAATGAAAAATAATGGTGTTGAAAGGAAAATGGGTTAGTCCTAATGCCTCCATCATTTACTTACTTGGATTCAAGTTGGTAAGGACCGGGAATGTATCGTCGTGGCAAGTTCTAGAGTCGTAAGAACCAAGCTTCTATTCACACAAGAAACGAAAAATGAGCAGTTAGTTTAAAGATATATATGCATGTATGCTCAATAAAGGCTCAACACTCTCTTGTTGTGGGAATGGGTTTATAATGTGATCAAGTATATATATAATCAAATTTTAATTAGATTTGTCATGCCTTTTCATAATTTTCTTATTTGGTTCTTTTTATCACGACGCTATCGGTTGTAAATTTGTAAAAATATAACTTTTTACAACTTGTTATTCCCAAATTAAACCATGACAAGTAAAAAAAATGAAAATTTTTGAAAATTTTTTTTTGGGGTGATTAGCGGTTCCAATAGAGTTTTGTGTAAGGCTTGTTTAGGACTTGCAAGATTCAAGGTTTTAGCATCCCCTCATACTTAAATTACACATTATCCTCAATGTCTCCCAAAAATAAGTTTTTAGGTTGATTCGAATGTGTAAACGGTGTTTAAAAACAAATTTTTTCTGTTATTGGGTGTCATGCCATGGCCCCGTGGTCAAATCGCCAGTAACAAAATTTAACAGAAGGCTGGCCACGGGGCGTGTTCAGCGAGCACGACCCGTGGCCAGTTACCTGAACTTGGACTTTTTTCTACAGAACCTGGGCATGGGGCGTGTTGGGCTGAGCACGGCCCCGTGCTGAACGTGCTGTAATGTTGGAAAAGTTGACGGACGGCTGTGTTTTCGTGCATGGGGTGTGATTTTAAGTTCCCTTTGGAAATTTCCATCTCTCCTCATTTTTTAAACCATTATAACATCATCCAAACACCATATAATAAATTAAACCATCATTCATTAAGAGTGCAAAATACGTAGGTCCTAGAAATTAAAATTACAAACTAAAATTATAGATTGATAGGTAGGTCCTAGAATGCAAGAAATTTAAACCATGAAGAAGTTCTACCCTAGGTGTTTTCATGACAAGAACAACAAAAACCAGAAAAATGATTTTTCGGTTGATAAGGGCTCTTTAGAACTTCAACCCGGAGGGTGCTCCTCAAACATCATTGAGCCACTCCTCAATCTCCCGAGGGAGAAGGAAGACGGGCTCATCGTCCACAACCTCTTGTGGGGGAGGTGCATCATCCACCGGAACCTCGTGTAACGCGTCTATAGGTGGTTTCGGAGGAATGTCATCCCATCAGGTTGGGTTGACAACTTCTTGTGCCAAGATCCAATCTTCTTGTGGGAAGATTGGTTCCATAGGTGGCATAGCGAAAATGTTCAACCTTGCTGCAAAAGGTTGATTTCTTGAAAGCTATTCTCCAGCCACACCGTCAAGTAGTTGATACGGTCAATGAGGACCTCCTCCACCGATGTCATTTCATCAAGTTGACAAGGGTAGCTTCCCTTAGTGCACATACGTATCTGACAAGGGTAGCTTCTATTAACGGTCTTCTCCCCCTTCGACTGTTTCTTGAGTGAGCTGAATATGTTCCACTGTTCTGGCTCGACATGCTAAGAAAACAAGATGAAAATTTCAAAAGAATGAAACTGACACTCCGACCATGGCCCCGTGCCCGCTAGGCACGTCCCCATGGTCACACCTCTGCAGATTTTTGAATCAAGGAATATTATTGTTTTAAATTGTTTTTCTGCATTTGAAACATTTCTGAACATAAATAACTTAAAATAGTGTTGTAAAACTTATTTTTAATATGATTCCTTGGTTAAAAACCATGCAAATATTACAATAAAGATTGAAATTGTAAATGTTTCAAGCTTTAATGGAGGTTGGAGTATTTTTGGAGAAGAAGGTAAGTGACAAAAGTGGCAAAGACAAGATGGTTGGTGAGAAACCTTCTTTGGAATATACCTTTTAAGGTATGTGTGAAGATCCCAGCAAATCTTGGTCTTTGGAATGGATCCAATGTACAGGAATCATGCTGACTTTATGGAAAACGACAGCACGCTGACCACGGCCCCGTGCCCGATGGACACGATCCCGTGGTCAGGCATGACTCGGACACATTTTGACCGTATTATGAGCACGGGGCGTGTTGGCCTGGACACGACCCCGTGGTCGAATTTGAGGTGGGCACGGGGCATGTTGACCTGGATACGGCCCTGTGGCTAGAGTATTTTATGACGAGGCGTCTTATTTTAAGGTTTTTATTCGGATCGGGCGCTTCCTTACTAGAGGGAACAACATCGAAGTGCCTAAGGTACCTTAGTTGCTCTTGATTCAAACAAGAACGCAAGAGGTTATCGGAAAGGGTAAAACCTAAACTAAATACTGGTGGGCGAAACCAACCTTTATTCCCCTTATCCGAGTTCTTGGTAAAGAAGGTATATGTCGAATCGCTCAGGTCTATGAGCGCATTGGTGGGGGCCGATGGAGAGTCCTTTACGACACAATCGACACAGGGATGGCTATCGCTCATGTTTTCACAAGAGGTTGAGGTACTTTTGGTATCGTCGATGTTGGTAAAATCTGAATGTGTCCCCAACAATTCTCCTTGATTGTTGTCTTGTGATGAACAACTTGTTTTCATCTCAAGCTCTAATTCTTTTAATTTTAGGAGAATTATTTCTTCGAGTCGACATAATTCCTCTGAGGTTATGTAGTCTGAAAAAGATGGTTGAGGGCATTCGGGAGAGAGATAGTGATCATTTTAACTTTCACCCATCTTAAGGTTATTATAGGAAAATGATGGGTCTAAATAGTGGGGATCGCAATTTAAAAAGAAACATTCTACATCTTTATGGAATCCACCACATATTTGACACCACTCACCGTAAGAGGAGCGAAAGTAAAAATAACCATTATCACTCGTATTTTTGTTAGAAATTACCAACCGTCAGGATCTTATGGTTCTATTTCAGCAACTGGGGGTGGACACGGGGGCGTGTCAAGTGGGCAAGGCCCCGTGGTCAGCTACTGTGTGACTTAAAACAGGATTTCCAGTAATGAAGATGGACACGGCCCCGTGTCTGGCTGAGCATGGCACGCGCTGAAGTCTGTAGAAGCTGAAAATTTAAGAAAAATCCTAAAAAAATAGAAAAATAAATAAAAATAATTAGGCTGTTGATTTTAAACTTTCTTAAAATCCTTGTGTCCCCGGCAATGGCGCCAAAAACTTGGTGTGTGCAAAGCGTGATATATTTTTATTGATATTTTAAGCCCATTGTACACATTAGTCAAGTTTTAAATTTATAAAACACGATATTCCACTAACACTAAACACACACTTGGGCAAGTGCACCCATCGTGAGTGTAGTATAGCGTTGGTAAGATACCGAGGTCGTCCAAGGACACAAGAGCTTTTAGTACTGGTTTATCCTCAACGTCTAATCAATCTAATTTTTTTTGATAAAAGTTTTGAAACATGAAAATAAAATTAAAAAAGAAAAGATAAATAAAAACAGATAGACAAGATAGAATCACTTGGATCCAACTCGTCTTTAATGTATCCTTTGATGATTTTCGCACTTTCGGACTTTTTAAGAGATTATCTTAGTTATAGTAGTAGGCCCCTCTTTTGAAGGTCACGTTACCCTCAACCAAGTGGTTTGAGTCAGCAAGGATACAATCCCAAAGGGTCGGAAAATTGAAAGACAATTAAGTTGTTATTAATGCAAAAATTGGTAGGACCCTCTTTTGAAGGTGACATTACCCTCGGCTAAGTGGTTTGAGTCAGCAAGGATACAATCCCAAGAAGCCGGTTTAAAGTATTAATAGTAGTTTACATATGAGGAGTTCAAGCTATTCGCACCCCCGCCATCCAATACCAGTGGGTATTGAAGGAGGTCCTAGTAAGCTTGAACCAGGTCCTTGCATGATCTATACACTGAACAAGGCAAGAACCTTACCAAACCATTCCCCTAACCCCTGACCAGGTAGTCAACATGTCTTTATATAGACCGTAAAGACATAATGATGCAATCTTTTACTTTATATAGACAGTAAAGTAACTTCAAGACACCACGAAAAAATGATAAAGAAAATTCACCTTCAACATAAGAAACTAGTTATTAAAGTCATTAATACAAACCCAAATAAAAAGTGCCTAAAGATTAAAAATCAAAAGTAATACAATAAAAACTTGTATTCACCAATTGATGTAAGAGGCTTAACCAAACACAGGGTTTGATTGGCAAGAACCCTTACAATCAATCTTGGATCCCGAGACTACTACACACTCTAAAGATGAATGATGGATGATGGTGGTGGGTGTTGGTATTGTAGTGGTGGTGGAGTGGTGGAAAAGTGGGAGAGTAGTGGTTTGCCAAGGGATGCCTTTCAAGAGAACCAAGCACCCCTATTTATAGTCTGCACAGAGCTCTAGCCACGGCCTCGTGCCTGCTAGGCACGCCCCATGGCCAACCTTTTCTCTTCCTTCATTAATTGCAAGTGTCAGCAGAGGGCCCCACATGACCTCGTGTCTCCTGGGCACGGCCCCGTGGTCAACTCTTATTTGTACTATCAAGATTCTGTGTATCTTCGCGTTGACCATGCCCCGTGCTGAGCTAGGCACGCCCCCGTGGTGGGTGTGGAAGCTTCTACAAGTTTGTCTTTTGTGCAGGTCCCTGACCACACCCCGTGTTCACCTGGGCATGACCTCGTGGTCAGTCTTCTGTTTCCTTGTTTTTGCTTTGGGGATGCTGCCGTGTGGTCGGGCATGTCACGTTTATTCCTTCTTTGTATTTATGTTTGGTGTTAACTGCTTATTTGCTCCTTTTGTTCGTTTAAGCTCGTTTGGTCCTGTAATTTCAAAAGGAAGAAAGAAACACATTTTTTTCCAACATTAGTACTAAAAACGGGTTAGTTTTATGCCTCATTTGATGTAATTTATATGTTACATTTTGCACACATCAAACACCCCCACACTTGAATCTTTGCTTGTCCTCAAGCAAACCTCTTTAATATGTGGCTTACACACCCAAATGGAAGAGGTAGAGGAGAAGTTTTGGGGTCATCTTGAGTGTCGGGATTCCAAGATCTTTGTTTGATTTTTATTTTTATTTTATTTACAATCCTATTCTTCCTAATTTATTTAGAACACTTTATAAGAAAAATTACTTATTTGGGCACAACATGCCTTTCTAAAATTCCATTAATATACAAGTTCACATACCTTACGGGAGATCACTCAACACTCGGCTGATTTGTGTATTTTTGTGAAACACACATCAGTATACATATACATATATATATATATATATATATATAGGGGAGGGCTATATAGAAAACCCTTAAGTTTTTAGAAAACTCTGGAAACTCAAATCTCCCCCCATTTTTACCCAACCTCCCGACATTTTTTTTTTGAAAAAAATAACACATGTAATATACATGTTTTAAAGTGTTTTGGGCCAAAAAAAACAAAAAAGCGCCGAAGGGATGTTTTTAAAAAAAATAAACAAATTTCAGCATGCTTCGGGTGACTAACATGTGTTAGGCACAAAAGGCAGAAACTTGCTGAAATTTTTTTTTTAAAACATTCCTTCGGCGCTTTTTTGGTTTTTTTGGCCCAAAACTCTTAAAAACATGTATATTACATGTGTTATTTTAAAAAAAAAAAATTGTCGGGAGGTTGGGTTTTCTAGGGTTTTCTCAAAATGGGGGGTTTTCTATCTAGCTTTAGCCTATATAGCCTATATATATATATATATATATATATATATATATATATATAACTGTTGGGAACAGGCGGCCACTATTTCCATACAAATGGAGAGTTTGGCACGGCCCCGTGTCGATTCTGCAAAAAGAGGAAAAATAAAAGAAAAAGAAGAAAAACCTAAAAAATGAAGAAAATGATTAGGCCGTTAATTTCAAGCTTTCCTAAGATCCTTGTGTCCCCGGCAATGGTGCCAAAAACTTGACGTGTTTTGGTGAGTATATATTCTAAGTTATATTTTTAGGTTTTTTTTACTCGCCGATTTCAAGTTTTAAATTTATAAAACATGATACTCTACTATCCCTCTTCACACACGCTAGGGCAAGTATACCCATCGCGGACGTAGTATAGTAATGGCAAGATACTGAGGTCGTCCAAAGACACAAGAGTTTTCTGTACCGGCTTATCGTCAACGTCTAATCGAACCAACTTTTGAGAAAAGATTTTTAAGCAAATAGAAAGATAAAAAAAGAAAATAACATAAAAATAAAAATGATAGACAAGAAAGAATCACTTGGATCCAACTTATCTTTCATGTACCCTTTTGATGATTTCCGCACTTTGGGCATTTTAAGAGATTATCTTAGTTATTGTAGTAGGCCCCTCTTATGGAGGCGACGTTACCCTCAACCTAGTGGTTTGAGTCAGCAATGATACAATCCCGCTAGGTCGGAATATTGAAAGATAATTAAGTAAGTTATTAATGCAAAATGTGGTGGACCCCTCGTAAAAGGCGGCGATCACCCTCAACTCGTTGGTCTGAGTCAGTAGGGATACAATCCTCATGGGGTTGGTTTAGAGTTTTAATAGTAGTTTAAGAATAAGGGATTCAAGCTTTTTGCACCTCTCCCATGGTAGGTAATGCCCGCTACGACTCGTGAGGTGTTACTAGGCTTGAACCAGGTTCTCGCAGGATCTATACACTGAATGAGACATAGAATTACCCAAACCACCCTTCTAATCTCCCTTTCGGGTTAATTAACATGCTTTATATAGACCGTAAAGACATGAACATGTTGAGTAAATGAACATATGAAGAATAGTTTTAATAATTCGCCTTCAATATAAAGAAACTAATTATTAAAGTCATTAATACATACCCAATTAAAAAGTAGGCAAAGATTGGAAATCATAAAATAAATACATAAAAGACAAGTCTTCACCAAGTGATGTAAGAACTTAGCCAAGCGTGGCCTTTGTTTGACAAAGATTCTTACGATCAATCTTTTATCCCGAGACTACACACACACTCTACAAATGGAAAATGGAAAATGGAAAATGGAAAATGGATGATGGTGTTGTAGTGGTGGTGGAGTGGTGGCAAGTTAGAGAGAAGTGGTTTGCCAAGGGATGAGTTGAAGTGGAACCAAACACTCCTATTTATAGTTGTCTTCAGAAGCTTGAGCACGGCTCGTGCCCGGCTGGCACGACCCCGTGCCCATCTCTCTCTCTCTCTTCCTCATTAACTGCTTGTTAGATGTTGTACTAACACGGCCCCGTGTGTCAACGGCACGGCTCGTGGCCAAAGTACTTGCTATACTATCGTAAATTCTGCAAATCTTTGAGTTGACCACGCCCCGTGCTGGCTTAGCACGGCCTCGTGTTGGCTGCCATGTTTGTCTTTTGAAGTTGTCTTTTTCTTCTGTCAAGTATCCACCCTTGGACACGGCTCGTGTCTGATGGACACGGCCCAGTGTTAGCCTTCTATTCTTATTATTTTGGGGTTCGGTTGTGAATCGGTGCTTGGTGAGCAGCGGTAATTCCTTCTTCTTTACATTTATGTTGGATTTTGCTGTCTTTTTGCTCCTTTTGCAAATTTAAGCTCTTTTATCCCTCAAAATATACAAGGAACGAAAACACGAGCTTTTTCCAACATTAGTACTAAAACGGGTTGCTTTTATGCCATATTTGACATAATTTATATATTGTATTTTAATCACATCAACCACACATTCAACCACATATGACACCCCCTACAATCAGCCTGCAGCAAACTCTATAGGGTCATCTCTGCAAGAATAAAGAAACACAAGAGATGACTGGATAGACAAAACCAAGGGTCACAAACAAGGTACGATTAAAGTCACCCTGGAAGAAAGAACTCACCTTTGCTTTTGTAAAAATCTTTACTCAAACCCCCCAAAGCAACAATTCCCTCTGGAAAATTGAAGACACGAGTAGGACGCTCGTACATCTTCCACCATAACACTTCCTCAGTCGCTGAAAGGGTAGGAACACCATCCTCTATCACCACAGCAAGGTCCCTTAAAGGAAGGGACTTGGAGATCATGGAAGGAGAGACAAAAATGAACTTATTTTTCCATTCCTTGGGATATGTAGAAGTAGGCATGAAGGAGTAGCAAGGGAGTGATAGTTATCCTTTCTCTTCTCAAATTTAAACCAATCTCCGTCTGATCGAAGTCGGTAGAATCGTTGGAAAAATGGTACGGAGGGCTCGCCAGTGAACGAGGCACATGAAAATTTGAAATGAACAATCGTCAGAAAAGCCAGAGGGTGCAGATGGGAGAAGTGAATCCCATAGTGCTTTATGAGAGTGACGTGCGTTGGTGAGTATATTTTTTTAGTTATTTTTAGCTCTTTTTACTCGCCGATTTCAAGTTTTAAATTAATAAAACACGATATTCTATTATCACTCTACACACACGTTTAGGGCAAGTATACCCATCGCGGACGTAGTATAGTGATGGCAAGATTCCGAGGTCGTCCAAGGACACAAGAGCTTTTAGTACCAGCTTATCGTCAACCTCCAATCGAACCAACTTTTGAGAAAAGATTTTTAAACTAATATAAAGATAAAAACAGAAAATAAAAATAAAAAATAAATGATAGACAAGAAAGAATCACATGGATCCAACTTATCTTTCATCTACCCTTTTAATGATTTCCGCACTTTGGGCATTTTAAGAGATTATCTTAGTTATAGTAGGAGGCCCCTCTTCCAAGGCGACATTACCCTCAACCAAGTGGTTTGAGTCAGCAAGGATACAATCCCAAGAGGTTGGATATTGGAAGATAATTAAGTAAGTTATTAATGCAAAATGTGGTGGACCCCCCTTCCGAGGCGGCGATCACCCTCAACCCGTTGGTCTGAGTCAGCAGGGATACAGTCCTCGCGAGGTTGGTTTAATGTTTTAATAAAAGTTTAAGAATAAGGGATTCAAGCTTTTTCAACTCTCCCATGGTGGGTAATGCCCGCTCCGACTCATGAGGTGTTACTTGGCTTGAACCAGTTTCTCGCAGGATCTATACACTGAACGAGACATAGAATTACCCAAACCACCCTTCTAACCCCCTTCCAGGCAATTAGCATGCTTTATATAGACCATAAAGAAATGAATATGTTGAATCAACGAACATATGAAGAATCATTGAGTAAATTCTCCTTCAATATAAAAAAAACTATTTATTAACGTCATTAACACATACCCAATTAAAAAGGAGCCAAAGATTGGAAATCGTAAAAGAAAAGTCTTCACCAAGTAATGTATGAACTTAGACAATCATGGCCTTTGTTTGACAAAGATTCTTACGATCAATCTTGGATCCCGAGACTACACACACACTCTAAAGATGGAAAAATGGATGTGGTGGTGGATGATGGTGTTGTAGTGGTGGTGCAGTGGTGGCAAGTGAGAGAGAAGTGCTTTGCCAAGGGATGAGTTGAAGTGGAACCAAGCACTCCTATTTATAGCTGTAAACACAATGTTCAGTAAGGCCCGTGCCCGCCTGGCATGGCCCCATGCCCATCTCTCTCTCTCTTCCTCATTAACTGCAGTGTCACATTTATACTAACACGGCCCCATGTGTCAACGGCACGGCCAGTGGCCAAAGTACTTGCTGTACTATCGCAGATTCTGCAAATCTTTGAGTTGACCACGCCCCGTTTTGGCTTGGCACAACCCTGTGTTGGCTGCTATTTTTGTCTTTTGCAGTTGTCTTTATCTTCAGCCCAGTATCCATCTTCGGACACGGCCCGTGTCAGGTGGACACAGCCCCGTGTCAGCCTTCTGTTCTTGTTATTTTGAGGTTTGGATGTGAGTCGGGACCTGGCGATCTTCGGCAATTCCTTCTTCTTTACATTCATGTTGGATTTTGCTTTGGGTCTTATCTTTAGAGTGTTGGGTATCCAAGTTTTAAATATATTTTGTTTTTATTTTATTTACACTCCGATTTGTCATGATTTATTTAAAACTTAATTTACAAAAAATTATTTACTTTGGGCATAATATGCCTTTATAAAATTCCATTTAGTTATATACAATTTTACATACCTCACAAGTATTCACTAAACCCTCAGCCAATATTAAGTGAAACGCTCGTGCCCGATTTGGAACTTACTCCTACCATAGGCTTGACAATTGATCAAACCTCCTCCTTTTGACGTTAAATCCTTATAAATATCAAGAGGAATTTGAAGGGTAGGTGGTGGTTTCGGGTTTGGTATGTTTTATTCGGAAAAGGGGTAGAAACGTAAACTATCGGTTTTTCTATTGCTTTTTGGCTTAGCAAAATATACTTTGGCATATTTTTAAAATTTTTCTGATTTTTTTTTTTTGGTGCCAAAGTTGAAACTGTGCCGAAATTGTAACTTCATAACCGATAAGTTTACAAAAATGAAAGATGAAAAATGAAAAGGGTAATTTTTGTGGGTTTGAAACGAAAAAGGTTTTTTAAGGCTCAAAGGGGATTGACTAGGAAGTGTTTTTGTAAAAAGCAAAGAAAATAAAGGTTTTGGTTGAAAAATATCGGTTTTTCCTAATGCCTCTATTATTTACTTACTTAGATTTTTGTCGGTAAGGATTTGCAATGTAACGGGTTGACAAGTTCTAGATGTGTAAGAACCAAACGAGCTATTCACACAAGAAACGAAAATTGAGCAATTAGTAAAGATGTGTATTTTATGCTCGGTAATGGCTCAAAACTTACTTTTGTGGGAAAAAAGGGTCATAGTGTAAAAATGTATATATAATCAAATTTTATAAAGATTTATCATTCCCATTTTCGTAATTTTTTGAAATTGGTTCTTTTTATCACGACACTATCGGTTGTAAATTTGAAAAAACATAATTTTTAGAACTTGTTTACCCAACTAAACTTAAGAGCATTCACATCCAATCCATCAAATTATACATACATTCCACTAAAAAACAACTCCTATATCAATATATTTCCACTAAAAACAAATATTTTTTCTCTCTCCTTTCAATTAAATAATATTATCATTACATTTTTCTCTCACTTCCATTCACAACCAATTTCAAAATATATTAAAAAATTATAACGGGTGAACAGTGTCCCCCCAAATATACAGATGAACAGTAACATTTTCTCTCTCCTCTACTCACAACCACTTTTTATACCCTTTATAATATAAAAACCCCTCCTCACATAATTTGATGGTTAGGATGTGAATGCTCTAAGATAAGTAAAAAAATGAAAAGAAAATTTTTAAAAAAGTTTGGGGTGTTTAGCGGTTCCAAGGCGAGTTTTGTGTAAGGCTTGTTTTAGGACAAACGATTCAAGGGTTTTTATTAACATCCTCCCACACTTAAATTACACATTGTCCTTAATGTGTCCTAAAAAGGATTTATTTTGGAAAAATGTATAAAAAGTATGAAAACAACAAAAATTTTGGTTACTGCCACTTGCAGCACGGGCCCGTGCTATGAGGATACGGCCACGTGTCCAAAGTACCTGTAACAATAAAATTCAGAAGACTTACAGTGAGGTGGCCACGGAGGCGTGCTGAGTGAGCACGGCCAGTGCCACCTTCTAGAGAGGAAACTTTTAACAGCAGCAAGATGGGCACGGGGGCGTGCTGGGTAAGCACGCCCCCGTGTTGTAGCCACTGTTTTGCAGAAAATGAGTCGGCAGGCTTCTGTTTTACATGCATGGGTTCCATTTCGTCATCCATTTTCCTCTGTTGAGCGTGTCCTTACTCCTACAAAGCTAAATACTTAAAAGAAAATGTTAAACTAGATATTAAACTAAAATTGAACTAAATTTAAACTAACATTAAACTACTAAACTAAAGGATAGTCCATGGAATACCTCCATGGTGCGCCACGTTTATAAGGGTCCTTGGCTAGACCCGAAGTCGGTCAAATATTACCCGCGCGGGATGACTCACATCCCGAGTTGTAGCGTTGCAATGCATCGTTGAAGCTTGAGTCAATTGCATTGAGGTATTTGACCGGATCATCCTCCGCTCGTTGCCCAACTTCAAACTTGATCTATTTTTCACCAACCCTCAATGTTAGTTGTCCTTCGCTCATATCTACCATAGCTCGTGCGGTGGCAAGGAAAGGTCGTCCTAGTATGAGCGGAATTTCGGTGTCTTCTTCCATCTCTAGAATAACAAAGTCGGCGGGAAAAAGAAATTCTCCTACCTTTATCAATAGGTTCTCTATAACACCTTGAGGGTATTTTACCGACCGGTCCGCAAGTTGAATGCTCAGTTTAGTAGGATTTGATTTTCCCAACCCTAGTCGGTTGAACATAGAGGCTGGCATTAAATTAATGCTAGCCCCCAAGTCGGCTAATGCATTGCTTATTGGTGACCCACCAATAGAACAAGGAATGGTGAAGCTTCCAGGATCAATCTTTTTTTGGGGGAGCTTGTTGAGAAGTGCCGCCGAGCATTCTTCACTAAGGATGACTTGTTGTATGGTTTCAATATTTCTTTTGTGAGTGAGGAAGTCTCTCATAAACTTAGAGTACTTTGGCATTTGTGTGAGGACTTCTACAAAAGGAAGATTGATGTGAAGTTGTTTAATGAAGCTAACAAACTTAGTAAATTGTTCGTCGGTCTTTTGCCAAAGTAAACGACCGGGGTAAGGGACCGGAGGTGGTTTGGTTGTGTCGGTGTTGGTATTTTGGGGTTGGGTATTTTCTTAGTAATTGTTGGTGGTTTCTTCGGCTTGGATTGGGTTGCTTTCTTGTGGAGTTGGCTCACCCTCGGGTCCTACCTTCCGTCTCCTTAGATTAATTATGTTTACTTGGGCTTTCAGGTTTGTTTCGGTATTACTTGGTAAGGTTCCTTGTGGTCTTTCGGTGAAATGTTGGGCTATTTGGCTAAATTGTTTTTCAAGATTTTGAATACTAGCCCGTTGGTTTCTTATTTCTGCTTCGGTTTGTGAGAACCTTTCCAAGTACCTTTTATTTGATTCAGAGAAGAGGCGAGTGATAATATCCTCAAGCCTTTCTCTTCCTCCTTGTTGTGATTGAAAACTTTGTTGCCTATTTTGTGGTTGTTAAAGTTAGATCGTTGATTTTGATTTTGTTGGTTATTACCCCTGATTCCCTCCAACCAAAGTTGGGATGATTACGCCACTCAGGAGTGAAAGTGTTACTTTGCACCCCCGGTGGTCATGGCCGGTTATTTAGGTAGTTTCCCACTTCCGTTTGATTTTCTAAATCTTTCATACAACTCCAGTTTTCGTGCGGGCCGCCGCACCCTTCGCAAGCCATAACCGAAGCTGTTTTGTTTAATTTAAGTTTCTTTATTTTATTGGTTAAGACTTTGATTTGGGCTTGCAAGGAAGTGGACTCATCCACTTTTTGGGCGCCCGGGGCTAAAGATTTTGAGCCCAAGGAGTGTGCCATTGAAAACTGTTTTGAGCAATGTCTTCAATTTGATTATAAATTTCCTCGGGTCGCCGATTCCCAAGGAGTCCCCCGGAGCCGGAATCAAAGATTTGCCTTGTGTGCGGCAAGAGTCCATTGTAGAAGGTGGACACTTGTTGCTATCGTTCAAGACCGTGATGCGAGCATTTCCTTAGTAGCTCCTTTAATCTTTCCTATGTCTCGTACAAGGATTCCCCGTCTTCTTGAGAGTAGGTATTGATTTCACTCATGAGTTTTGGCGGTTTTAGCGAGAGGGAAATATTTGTAGAGAAATTTTTGGGCATGATCAACCCAAGTGTGTACGGACCCAATTGGGAGGGTGTTTAACTAAGCTTTCGCTCAGTCTTTGAGGGAAAAAGGGAACATACGGAGTCTAACGGCATCGCTAGAGGCCCCGTTGATCCGGAAGGTGTCACATATTTCCAAGAAGTTGGTATTATGTAAATGGGGATCTTCGTCGGCTAGGCCATGAAAAGTGGCGGAATTTTGGAGCATTTAGATAAGGTGTGGTCGAAGCTCAAAGTTGTTAGCATCGACGTTAGGAGGGTTAATAGCGGCTCCAAGATTACCGACCGTAGGCCGTAGGTAATCCATGAGAGTGCGTTGATCCGCCATAGGGGAGTTTTGGATCGAGGCCTTTTGTTGGTTTTTGGCTTTAAGGCGTTTTCTTAAAAAGTGCTCGGGTTCGTCAAACGGTACTTTTATGTCTTTGTCAGAGGTGGAGATCATGCACCAAACTATATTCCTGCGAAGTATACAGAATTGTGGGATTTTCTGCGAACAAAAACAAAAAGAAAACTTGATCAGAGGGGTGGCACGGCCCCGTGCTGTGGTTGGCACGGCCCGTGCTATATGGAACAACTTTTCTGTTTTCAGTTTCCCAGTACTGGATGTTCAGCACGGCCCCGTGTCAAACATTCCAGTAACTAGAAAACAGAATTGCCCAGATACTTCAGATCTAACACGGCCTGTGCTGATCCCATACGGCCCCGTGTTAAATCTGCAGAAAGCAGATTTTTTTTAGGAAAAAGAAAAAAAATAAAAGAAAGATAAAATAAAAGATTAGGCCATTAATTTTAAGCTTTCCTAAAATTCTTGTGTCCCCGGCAACGGCGCCAAAAACTTGACGTGTGTGGGTGAGTATTTTTTTAGTTATTTTTAGCTCTTTTTACTCGCCGATTTCAAGTTTTAAATTTATAAAACACGATATTCTACTATCACTCTACACACACGCTTAGGGCAAGTATACCAATCGCGGAAGTAGTATAGTGATGGCAAGATACCGAGGTCGTCCAAGGACACAAGAGCTTTTTGTACCGACTTATCGTCAACATCTAATCGAACCAACTTTTGAGAAAAGATTTTTAAATTAATAAAAAGATAAAAACATAAAATAAAAATAAAATGATAGACAATAAAGAATCACTTGGATCCAACTTATCTTTCATGTACCCTTTTAATGATTTCCGCACTTTGGGCATTTTAAGAGATTATCTTAGTTATAGTACTAGGCCCCTCTTCCAAGGCGACGTTACCCTCAACCAAGTGATTTGAGTCAGCAAGGATACAATCCCAAAAGGTTGGATATAGAAAGATAATTAAGTAAGTTATTAATGCAAAATGTGGTGGACCCCCCTTTCGAGCCGGCGATCACCTTCAACCTGTTGGTCTAAGTCAGCAGGGATACAGTCCTCCCGGGGTTGGTTTAATGTTTTAATAAAAGTTTAAGAATAAGGGATTCAAGCTTTTTGAACCTCTCCCGTGGTGGGTAATGCCAGCTCCGACTCGTGAGGTGTTACTGGGCTTTTACCATGTTCTCGCAGGATCTATACACTGAACGAGACATAGAATTACCCAAACAACCCTTCTAACTCCCTTCCAGGAAATTAACATGCTTTATATAGACCATAAAGACATGAATATGTTGAATCAACGAACATATGAAGAATGATTGAGTAAATTCGCCTTCAATATAAAAAAAACTATTTATTAACGTTATTAATACATACTTACTTAAAAAGGGGCCAAAGATTGGAAATCATAAAAGAAATACATAAAAGAAAAGTCTTCACCAAGTGATGTAAGAACTTAGCCAATCATGGCCTTTGTTTGACAAAGATTCTTACGATCAATCTTTGATCCCGAGACTACACACATACTCTAAAGATGGAAAAATGGATGATGGTGGTGGATGATGGTGTTGTAGTGGTGGTGGAGTGGTGGCAAGTGAGAGTGAAGTGGTTTGCGAAGGGATGAGTTGAAGTGGAACCAAACACTCCTATTTATAGCTGTAAACAGAAGGTTCAGCACGGCCCGTGCCCGCCTAGCACGGCCCCGTGCCAATCTCTCTCTCTCATCCTCATTAACTGTAGGGTCAGATTTGTACTAACACGGCCCCTTGTGTCAACGGCACTATCGCAGATTCTGTAAATCTTTGAGTTGACCACGCCTCGTGTTGGCTTGGCACGACCCCGTGTTGGCTGCGATTTTTGTCTTTTGCAGTTGTCTTTATCTTCTGCCCAGTATCCATCTTCAGACAAGGCCCGTGTCAGGTGGACACGACCCTGTGTCAGCATTCTGTTTTTGTTATTTTGAGGTCTGGATGTGAGTTGGGGCCTGGCAATCTTCGGTAGTTCCTTCTTTGTTACATTCATGTTGGATTTTGCTGTCTTTTTGCTTCTTTTGCAACTTTAAGCTCTTTTATCCCCGAAAATATAAAAGGAACGTAAACTCGAGCTTTTTCCGACATTAGTACTAAGAAAGGATTGCTTTTACGTCGTATTTGATATAATTTATATGTTGTATTTTGATCACATCAGAGAGCCATCTTGAAAGGAGAAAGTGGGTGCCTTACACCACAAAAAGAGAAGGACAGAGTATAGATCACCATCCTTTCCGGCGAACAAGTCGTCGGATCGTTGGGACTGGGGAGCCTCGGAGCAAACTCCGATGGGATTCGGTAAGAAGCAACAAAGGAATCCAACTCATCTTGAGTAATAATTGAACAGATGGAGGATCGACCTTTTCTACTCATGTTGTAATTTGGGAAGAGGATCAAGAGGAATATGATAGTAGAAGAAGGGTGAGGAATGATGAAATTACAGACTGATTCAGGGTTTTTATAGAACTTCTTCAATTAGGGCGGTAACTATCCAATCACTATTCCAAGGGTGACCTTTGATTTAATGCACGTGGAGTGGTATTTCAAACCCTGGCTGTTGGATTGAAAGAATTAAGTAGGATCGAGAAACCGTCATGCGTCGTCATCATCACAGATGGCCCCACTCCACAGTTGAAGCGCCGCTGCTCATTAGTTCAGGCCCATGCGTCTTGAGTCTCGTAGCTCAGGACTAGAGATGACTTGTCGACGAGGCCCTTTGGATTGGGGCTCCTCGTCTTGGGCCTCTTTAATTGGGCTTCTTAAATAAGCCCAAATATTGTTAATTATGTCCTACAAAGAAGAATAAGAGAAAGAGCAGGAAACAGAGCATGTCTTGTCCCTTGCAGAGACATTTAATGTCTGCAACTAGAGAGAGAAAAGACCGTCGGAGAGAGTACGATGAAGAAGACAACTTTATTTAATGCTTATAGCAACTCGTCGATGGCAGCTGGACACGTGTGTGAGTCTCCCCAAGATGCCAGAAAACCGTTAGATCATATCATGGGAACAGTGAGTCTCTCATTCATCCCGAGAAAATCTCGATCCAAACACCCTCTGTTTAAACTAGAAAAAGATGGTATCCACTAGTCTCTATATATAGCCATTGGTGGTGGTTTGTGAGGGGTTAGGGAGGAAGAAAGGGGGTTTGATGGAGGTACATGTTTTAAAAAGCTAAGCTAGACATGGCCTAGTTCAGGGTGGATCATCTTTTTTATTTCTTTGATTGTTCACGGTATATATTGTCATTTCATACATACTTAAATGAGAAATCTAATAGATGTTAGTGATAAGGACCACACGAGTGCAAAATTTACAACCACTAGGACCAACTCTGTAATTATTGAAATCTCAGGACCAACTCTACAATATCTGCAAACCATGTGGACTAACAAGACATTTAACTCTTTATAGGGTTACTCAGGACCAACTCTACAATATCTGCAAACCATGTGGACTAACAAGACATTTAACTCTTTATAGGGTTAAAATTTATTTTTAAAATAAATAATCTTTCTTTTATATATAGAGCCGTTGTCCAATGACTAGCCAACCAAGGCCCTAACAAACAAGCTCGCGATCGTTCGTTATTGCAATGGCTGGGCAAGAATAGCACCTACAATGGTGGCTCCGGTATGGTTAGTGGGGCATTATTGAGTGATTTGGGCTAAGGTGGCATCGGCATAGTGACTCATATCTCGCAACCTTAAATATTAGATATGGTAATTAGGATATCCACTGTAGACAAGATGTCACAAAATTGGCAATGAATTAATTAGATCAATATGTACACGACCCAATTCAAGCGTGGACTTGCAAGTCTACCACTGGTGGCCCCTAAATTCCATTATTTAAAGGGAACAAAACAATTTATTTTCTTTGATTTTATATTCTTCTCTTTCAGCATTTTTATTAGTCACGTTTTTAATTAGGTGGGCATTTAAAATCAATCGATTTTCGTGAATAAGTTTACTTGCTTACACAGTGCTTAAGGTTCTAAAATGATTTATTTTTTTACACTAATCTTATCTGTTTCTAATTCTATACAGATATCAAATATGTATTGCGGGATTCAAATTCCTGACTTGTTAGGTATGACATTATTTTACAAACCTGAATATCCTTAAGATGATATACCAAAAGTAAATACCAAATGTAAAAAAAACATATTTTTGTTGAGAAAACTGCAAAAATAAAATGTAGTCGCTTCGGATTTCATTTAATGAGCAATAAGGTATTTTTATATATTAATCAAATGAAGCAAGATATTTGATATATCATACGTATGCTTGTAGGAACAAAATTAAAGTTGAAATATTTAATTTCGACGTTACTAGCTAAATATCCAAATTAGACGTCAAAATTGAACACAACGTTTCGTAATCAATGATAGACCTTACTCAAAACCATCTCACTTCCATTGGGACCATCGGCTATTCATCACAAACTGATCATTGACTTAAACATTGACTTAATAAGAACAAGTATTCTCATACCCCGATCCGTAGCGGAATGCTACGAAGCATTATTGATTACCCAAAACTTATATCAACTATTATAAAGTTATAATATTTAAAGTGTTATATTAAATGTTGTCACACATAAACATAGAATTCATACAATAATCCAAGTTCCCGAAACATAACAAAAATCCATTTTAATTACTAAGACAAGCCCTAAGTGTCTTCGTCTCGAGTTCGGCTCACACTTGTATATATGTATCATGCGTAAAAGAGTTTTGGGTCAACAAAAATACCTTTAGATGACATTGGAGCTCTCACCAAAGAGATAAGCTATCTCTATTATATAAGGCAGATCCAATATCATCTCAAGTAAGCATTTAATACCGATCTCATTGATTACACTCACACTACATATTAAATCCGGACTTTCTTTGGACTACAATTAAGGCTCTTTGACTAGAATTCACACCAAAAAGATATTCCGACAATTGCAGACTCGTCGGAATAAGCTCCTTCTTCTCCTGCAAGGTTTCTTATTCTCACGCCGGAGCTTGATCACGGATTCCCCCCAGGGTCCTTTGTGGCGAGGCTAAGGGTGTTTTGTTTTGTAGGTTGACAAGATTGATCCGTTACAACGCTGACGAGTCTCGTTGACTTCACACTGGAATTCAAGGACTCGACAACACAGATGATAACTGTGGAGATATTTGTTCATCTTTTCCAACAGTTAGTAGGAAGTTTCTTTGCTGGTTTATTTAAAACATATGCGAATTAGATTAATTATAGTTTTTATCACAAAAGAAAGAACACTCAAAATACTCCGAAGAAAAAAGAAACTTCATAAATTACACAATAACAGAATTTTTCAATAGGTTTACAGTTTAGATGAATTTGTTAATTCAAGCTTATGCGTTCCCTAATTCTTCTAAAACTATTGACTTCGTGATGTTTTTCTAGAAGAGTTGACTCCCAGGATAAATAGAGCACGGAAACTGATTACAGTTTCACACCTTCTTTCATGATCTTGAACTCAGTTCCCCTACCAATTAAATTTAGATGACCTAATTTGATGGTACTCTGTATAGTAAATAAACCGACGATTTCACCAAAGCAAATTCACGTCCATCTTGATTCAATTTTGAAACGGAATTCCATGAGAACAGTGAGTCTTCAAACCACAATCACTAAATCATGAGAACAGTGAGTCTCTCATTCATCCCGAGAAAATACCGATCCAAACACCCTCTGTTTAAACAAGAAAAAGATGGTGTCCACTAGTCTCTATATATAGCCATTGGTGGTGGTCTGTGAGGGGTTAAGGAGGGAGAAAGGGGGTTTGATGGAGGTACATGTTGTTTTGAAAAGCTAAGCTAGATGTGGCCTAGTTCAGGGTGGATCATCTTTTTTTATTTCTTTGATTGTTCACGGTTTATATTGTCAATTCATACATACTTGCATGAGAAATCTAATAGATGTTAGTGACACGAGTGCAAAATTTACACCCATTAGGACAACTCTGTAATTATTAAAATCTCAGGACGAGATCTACAATATCTGCAAACCATATGGACTAACAAGACATTTAATTTTTATAGGGTTAAATTTTTTTTTTCCAATATAAATAGATTAAATATCATTCCACACGAAAAAAAGATAATTACAAAGCAATGGCAGGTAGTCGGGCAACAAGTTGCGCCGCCACCCCCTTTTGAATAGAAAAACCAATTCTACTAAATACAAAGTTTGAAACCTTTAGCGACGAAGAATTACTATTAACGACTATTTGAACCAGATTCAAAAGTCGCACAGCGTCAGGAAGCGACACCACCAAAGGTTAAAATTTGTTTTTGAAATAAATAATCTTTCTTTCATATATAGAGCTGTTGTCCAATGGCTAGCCAACCAAGGCCCCACCAATCAAGCTGGCGATCGTTCGTTATTGCAATGGCTGGGCAAGAATAGCACATACAATGGCAGCTCCGGTATGGTTAGTGGGACACTATTGAGTGACCTGGGCTAAGGTAGCATGGGCATAGCGCCCCATACCTCGCAACCTTAGATATTAGACATGGTACTTAGGATATCCACTGTAAAGAAGATGTTATAAAATTGACAATTAATTAATTACATCAATACGTACACGACCCAATTCAAGCGTGGACTTGCAAGTCTACGATTGGTGGCCCCTAAATTCCATTATTTAAAGGGAACAAAACCATTTATTTTCTTTCATTTTTATTCTTCTCTTTCAGCCTTTTTATTTTATTAGTCATGTTTTTAATTAGGTGGGCGTTTAAAATCAATCAATTTTCATGAATAAGTTTACTTGCTTACACAGTGCTTAAAGTTCTAAAATGATTTATTTTTTACACTAATCTTATCTATTTCTAATTCTATACAAATATGTATTGCGGGATTCAAATTCTTGACTTATTAGGTATGACATCATTTTCCAAACCTGAATATCCTTAGGCTAAAATACCAAAAGTAAAAAAACATATTTTTGATGAGAAATACCAAAAGTAGAAAATATATTTTTGTTGAGAAAACTACAAAAATAAAAGGTAGTCGCTTCGGATTTCATTTAATGAGCAATAACGTATTTTTATTTATTAATTAAATGATGCAAGATATTGGTTATATCTACGTATGCTGGTAGGAACAAAATTAAAGTTGAAATATTCAATTTCGACGTTACAAGCTAAAAATCTAAATTGGACGTCAAAATTGATCACAACGTTTCGTAATCAATGATAGACGTTACTCAAAACCATCTCACTTTCATTGGGACCATTGGCTATTCATTACAAACTGACCATTGACTTAATAAGAACAAGTATTGTCATACCCTGACCCGCAGCGAAATGGTATGAGACATGATTGATTACCCAAAGCTTATAACAATTATTATAAAGGTATAATATTTAAAGCATTATATTAAATATTGTCACACATAAATATAGAATCCATACAATAATTCAAGTTCATGAAACATAACAAAAATCCAATTTAATTACTAAGGTAAGCCTTAAGTGTCTTCGTCTTGAGTTCGGCTCACACTTGCATACATGTATCACGTGTAAAAGAGTTTTGCCTCATCAAAAAGGTTGGTGAAAATATTCGGTTTTTAACTTAAAACATCTTTGTGTTATTATTGTTTTTGAAACATTATTTATTAACATGCATTATCAAATGTGAAACTATATCCTTCAATATATCAAGGATTCAACACATATATCATAAGCAACACAATCATAACAGTACTATTAACCATAGACACATAGAGATTCAAGTCTCGAAAGATGAATCTGCGAAACAATGAGCTCCACCCATGGTCGTGGGGAATTGGTCAGCTAGGTGGATCCACGTAAAACATGTGACACAAAGCAAGTAACACATAGATGCACGTATAGAGAAACAATAGAATTTAGCAACATATGACACTTAGCAACACATCGAATTGCCTATTATCAATTTAAATAATGAATTTAAAACCAAACACGAGATATACCCCAAAAAAGAGTTATTGATAAAAATGGAGAAAAAAAGAATCAAATATACTCACTGTTTGCGTTCTTGCTTAATCTACACACTGTCGACGTGGCCCTTTGGATTGGGGCTCCTCGTCTTGGGCCTCTTTAATTGGGCTTCTTAAATAAGCCCACATATTGTTAATTGTGTCCTGCAAAGAAGAATAAGAGAAAGAACGGGAAACAGAGCTTGTCTTGTCCCTTGCAGAGACATTTAATGTCTACAAATAGTGAGAGAAAAGACCACCGGAAAGAGTACGATGAAGAAGCCGACTTCATTTAATGCTTATAGCATCTTGTCGATGGCACTTGGACACGTGTGTGAGTCTCCCCAAGATGCCAGAAAACCGTTAGATCATATCCAAGTCTTTACCGAGGTGATAAGGGACTTCCTCTATATAAGATGAGTATACGATCACAAAAGGGAAGCATTCAATCCCCCTAACATTAAATCCACACTCACACTTCATTAACTTCGGACATTCTCCAGATCACATTTAATTCTCTCAATTAAGAATTCACACCAAGGATATTCTGGAGACCATAACTCGTCAGAAAAAACTCCATTTTCTCCGGCAAGCTTTCAGCTTGGTCACTGATCCCCCCCAGGGTCCTCCTTGACGAGGCTAACGGTGTGTTGTTTTGTACATTAACGAGAAAAGACTCATCGGAGCGTTGACAAGCCTTGTTGACCTCAAACCAGAGTTCAGGGACTCGACATTGTCCACAGAGTAATCCCAATAAGAACCTACACACTGTGAAGGGTCTTTTCTTCTAGAAATGACATGGCAACTCCACTACCCCCCAATTCCAAGGTTACGAAAGTGGTCCCGGCCGCTGATGAAATGGTAACCATTGAAGACATCACCAACGAATTCGAAGCCATCGACTGGTCTGGGTCATCGATCAAAAAGAGTGACATCACCCCGGATTTCGCATCCAAGCACAAAGATGAACTGTGGAAGCAGTTGGAGGATTTGGAGAAACGGGAAAAGCTAGAGAGTCTCTGGTCAAGAGTCGCCTTTAACACACCATAGGATGAAGGTAACACTATTTCCCATGATGGGAATGCTAGCCCAGACCTGCTAGCAGCCTTCATGGCTGTCTTCAAGCAGTTGACACCCGAGGAAAGGGCTACATTAGTGAAAGGAAAAGGAGACAGCAAAGGAGATGGTAAGGATGGGGAAAGCAAAGGTGATAATGTGTTAGACAAACCGTACCTACCTAAGGACCTGGCGGAGGTCTCGAAGTTCACAAGAAGGATTGTCGAGGCCCCATTGCCTCCCAAGCTCAAGCCTCCGGTTAAACTGGATAGATATGACAGGACCAAAGACCTAGAGGACGGTCTCCATGCTTTCAGGGGAGCTGGTCAGGTGGGAAGGTGTTACATGCCAACCTGGTGCAAACATTGACTGAGGGAGCTCCTCTCTGGTTTGATAGCCTACCGGCAGGAAGCATCGACAACTATGAAGATCTAAGTGAAAAATTCCTCAGGAACTTCAATCAATAAAGGAAGGTGATAAAGAACCCCAACGAAATAATGCACATCCGCCAAAAGGATAATGAGCAGGTAAATGAATACATGGAGAGATTCATGAAGGAAAGTATGAACATAAAAGGGGTCCCAGGGGTGATGAAGATAAATCATTTCATTAATGGACTAAAGCACACTCAATTGTGTGAAAAGCTGGGAGAGGAGTTCCTTGAGACCTTTGACGGGCTCATGGACAAGGTAAGGGCCTTTGTTAGGGGGAAGGATACCAGTAGCAAGGTCAAGGAAATAGACGTCCCCCTCTTCCGGACTCAGGAAAAAGGTAACCTCTACCCTAAAAGATCTCGTATGATAATATGCAACATGACAGTCCAGACCAACTTATTCTCCCTACAAACCTCGAGGAAGAGGACCTGCCCCTTATTACGAAAGCTTTACCCCCTTGACTAAAACACCAAGTGAGATATTGGCGATGGAAAGGGTTAAAAACTCCTTCCCTAGAACCCCTCCCCTTAAGCCAAGACCGAAGGCCTACCCAAATGCGTATTACGAGTTTCATAAAGGTTTCGGTCATAAAACAGATAATTGTAAGTACTTGAAAAGGTAAATCGAGTCAGCGGTTAAAACGGGGAAGTTGTCCCACCTGATAAAAGAAATAAAAGAGGGAGGGGACATGAAAGGAAAGGACAGTAAGGGGGAGGAACCATAGAGGGGGTATGTGGATATGATCAGAAGGAGGGAGGAATATGATTCGACTGGAAGTGTCAAGGCCAGGGTGTTAGGGCCCCAGATTGCATGAAAGTCCCCATACTTATGCCCTATCTAGAGGAGCAAGAAGTTCAAAGGCTCCCACTCAGCATTTCAGCCACGATAGCAGGGCATAGGGTTGCTCGAATACATGCGGACAGGGGAAGTGGGGTAGAGGTGATATATGAGCAAGTGTTCCTTAGGTTTGACAGGGATGTACGAGATAGACTGGAGGAGGACTCTATACCCTTAGTAAGTTTCAATAACAACATCTCACACCCCTTGGGAAAGATAAGACTCCCATTCATGGTGGGGGTGGGTGACAGGGTACGAACTATAGAGCTAACGTTTATTGTGGTCAGAGCTCCATCAAAGTACAATGCGATTTTAGGGAGACCAGGAATTTGGGACCTTCAAGCACAGGCAACTCCTCATGGAGCTTTGGTGTTCTAGAATCCTTGGGGCCTTTCTTGGGTAAAGTCTTCCTATGAGGTAATGTCCTCAGTTTCAGAAGAAGTAGGAAAAAAGCCCCGAGAGGAAGGGATAGAAGAGTGGGTCCTCAATGAGAGATTCCAAGAACAGGTGGTGAGAGTGGGAAGAAACCTGAGCGATAAATGCAAAAGCACCCTAAAGGAGCTGCTACTTTTTAAAGTAGATGTTTTTGCGTTCCAAGATGGGGATATGTGTGGGATCCCCCGGAGTTTGACGGAACACCAGCTCAACACCCACAACTGGGTGAGGCCTGTTAAACAAAAGAAATGAAGCATGGGGCCTAACAAAAGAAGGGTAACTTGTGAGGAAACTAGAAAGCTCCTCAGGGCTGGTATAGTTAGAGAAGTCAGGTATCCCTCCTGGATTGCCAACCCGGTTATTGTAAGTAAAAAAGATAGCGGATGGAGAATGTGTGTGGATTACAAAGATTTGAACTAGGCTTGCCCCAAGGACAGTTATCCCCTCCCCGAGATCGTTGTTCAGGTGGACTCACTGGCCCAATACCCTCTGAATTGTTTCTTGGACACCTACAAGGGTTATCATCAAATATAGATGTACTGGAGGACGAAGAAAAGATGACATTTGAAACAGATGAAGGGACCTTCTTTTACACTAAGATGCCATTCAGGCTCAAGAACGCGAGAGTAACTTATCAGAAGTTATGATTGCATTGTTCAAGGACTAGTTGAGGAGGAACTTGGAGGTGTATGTAGACAATATCGTCATCAAAATCCTAACTGAGGCTGCCATGTTAGAGGACATAACAAAAACAATTAGGACCATACAAGAGGTCAATATGAAGCTGAACCCGGGAAAGTGTTACTTTAGAGTTGAGGAGGGAAAGTTCCTGTGAGTGGTAGTGACAAAAGGGAGGGGATCAGAGCAAACCCTGAGAAAACACAAGCGGTCGTGGAATTGAGGTCCCCCAGATCCCTCAGGGATGTCCAACAGTTGAATGGTAGTTTGATAGCACTTAATCGCTTCTTATCCAAGGTGGCCGACAGAACACTTTCCTTCATGAAAATGAAAGTCCTGAAGGACTGCCTTCAAATAAATAGGTTACGTTGGAGTCCGGAGGCTGAGGCAGCCATTCAAGAAATGAAGGAGCTCGTGTGTAATTTGCCTACTTTGGCCACTCCCGTACCTGAGGAGGACTCGCTACTTCATCTTTCCGCGTCCAAGATAACCAATAGTGTCATGATGCTAGTGGAAAAGCAAGGGAAGCAAATACCGATATACTTCATCAGCCGTACACTTAAGGGACCGGAGGAAGGTACTTGCCCATGGAGAAGCTAACATTGTCACTGGTCTTTGCATCAAGAAGACTTAGAAGGTACTTTCAGGCACATAAGATAATCCTGCTCACAGACCAACCCTTCCAGAAGGTATTAAGGAAGCTGGAACTCTCTGGTCGACTCACCAAATGGGCAGTAGAATTGGGGGAGCACGCCATAGAGTACAGAACAAGAACTTCTGTGAAAGGACAGGTCCTAGCGGATTTTCTAGCGGAAGTACCCGAGGAGGAAGAAATAGAACTTCTTAAGTGGAAAGAGGTAGAGGAGTAGGAAAGAAAGAGAGAGGAGGAAGCGGTGTGAAGTTATACACCGATGGAACTTCCAGTGAGGAAGGAAACGGGGCAGGTATCACCATCAAAAATCCGAAAGGGATTGAATTGACCTATGCTGTCAGACAAGACTTCGAGAAGACCAATAACACGGCTGAGTACGAAGCGCTCCTCATGGGTCTGAGGCTGGCAAATAAGGTGAAAGCAAGAAACATCGAGGCCAACACAGACTCACAATTAGTTGTCAAACAATATAACGGGAAATATAATGCCAAGGATGACACCATGGCCCAATACGTGACACAACTGAAGCAGCTAACCAAGAATTTCAACACCTTCAGGCTGGTGTACGTGCCTCGGGGAAAAATCAGAAAGGCAGATGCCCTTAGAATGATAGCCTTGGTGGCCTTCAACCACGTGGCCAGGGAGGTGAAGATAGAGGTCCTGACATCTCCATCCATCTCGTACAAGGAAGATGCAACCATCGAAAATACAGGAGAGTCCTGGATGACTCCCATCGTGGAATTCCTAAAATAAGGAATCCTCCCGGAGGACGAGGCACTAGCCCAAAAGATCAGGGTAAAAGCTCTGCAATATGAAATCATAGACATGGAACTTTATCGAAAGTCACACCTGGGGCCTTCTCTAAAATGTGTAGATGAGGAAGAGGCAAAGTATGTGATCCAGGAGATACACGAGGGGATCTCTGGAATGCTTTCGGGACCCAAGACGATCGTAGCCAACGTAATGAACGCTGGGTTTTATTGGAATCACATGTACGATAGTGCCATGGAAGAAATAAGGAAGTGCGGTAACTATAAAGTCCATGCTCCCCTGACCCATCGTCATAAGCACCCCATGGTCCCAGTCTCAACAACATGGTCCTTCCAGAAGTGGGCCATTGACATCATAGGAGCATTCCCCGAGGGCCCAGGCGGGGTGAACTTTGTAGTGGTTGCCATTGACTATTTCACTAAGTGGGTGGAGGCCAGGCCTCTAGCGAAGATCATGGGTGAACAAATGAAGAGGTTTGGTTTGGATAATATCATTTTCCGGTTTGGAATCTCTTTAGAGATGGTCAGTGATAACGGGGTCTAGTTTACGGGAAAAACCTTCAGGCCCTAGAGTGAGTAAATGCAAATACGCCAAGTTTTTACATCTATTACTCATGCTCAAATTAATGGATTAGTGGAAAGGGCGAATCAAAACCTGATCAAGGGGATGAAGTGGAGACGGGGAAGGAAACAAAAGGGTTGGCTAGAGGAACTGCCGTTTGTCCCTTTGGGCATACCGGACAACTCCCAAAACCTCTAACGGGAAAACACCTTTCAGTCTGACCTACGGGACCAAAGCAGTCATCCCCGTCGAGATTCGCTCCACAACGGCGTGAATGAACCTATGGGATGTAGAGAACGAGCAGGACCTTAGGACAAATCTGAATCTCCTGGAGGAAAGGCGGGAGATTCCTGCCGTAAGGGAAACCAGATATAAGAAGCAGATGGAAATATATTACAATGCAAGGATGAAAAAACTTAACCTGGTCCCTGGGGATTTGGTCCTGAGAGATAATGAGGCCATCCTGCAAGAAAACACTGGAAAGCTGGGGCCCAAGTAGGAGGGGCCATACAAGGTTAAGTGGGCCAACGGAAAAGGTACATGCAAGCTGGAGACAACCCATGGAAAAGAGATTCCAAGAACCTGGAATTTGATATAACTCAGAAAGTACTATATGTGACGAGCAATCCTTAAGGACAAAGCAAGGAGAACAAGAGAGGAGGCCTAAGCACCCATTTTGTAAAACAACGTGTAACCAAGTTCTCTCTTTTTGTAATGTTAACATGTACGTGAGTGTTGCTCCAACCTTTTGGTAATGGATAGTTTACTTTACAATTATTCAAACACCTAATGACTGTTAAAACATAGTCCAAGATCGGGGTAGTGCACCAAGGCAGACGTGCCCAACGATTTCAAACCGCACAACAAATAATGCATACATACAATATAGACACGTGTACATAAGCATAACAAATATGCTAATTAAAAGCCCGGCCGTGGAGCAGGACAAGGTCGACAGGTCCAAAAAGACAAAAGCATTTTATTGCTACAGCAGGCAATTACAAATTGGATAAACTGTCCTTTTGTAAACAAGTTACAAACAAAATGTGTTTTAACACACACACTGCGGCAAACATAAAAGGGGAATGACAAAACCCCGCCCAACACAATCTGCAACAAGATACAATTCAGGGACAAAAGTCCAGGGTACCGGGAACACCTGAATCCCTCTACAACATGAGAACTGGGCCAAAGCTATAAGCAAATCTGTAAAAAGAAAAAAGAAGCAAAAAGGAAGGAAGTATACAAACACTGCCCGCAAACATACACACACAAGAATAAAGCACAAGGAATAGCATAATACATGGTTAGAAGTTAACAAATCCCCAGAGGCCCCTAACACAAAGGCCCCCTATCTTAAGCACAAGTACCAAAACGCAACGAGCAAAGTGTTAGATTACAGCCACATCAAACTATTGTTTTAAAAAGTTGTTAAGGAGATCTGTCTACTGAAGGGGAACCACCAGAAATAGGATAAGCGGAGTCAAACAAGGATTTGAGCTCATCAAGGGACATTAAGGAGTTATCAGCAATTTTTTTTCCAGAAGGGGGCTGGGGTTTTATCACTGAACTCCTCGTCTAACTTGTCCAGCTATTTCTTGGCCTTGGAAGTATAGTGAGGGGTTTCCTTCCTCTTCATACCTTGAGAAGAGAAGGAATACACGTCTCTCAACCCGACCTGATAATCCACGTCCCTATAAGCCTTGTAAATCCTTTCCAAAGAACCCTTAAACTCTGCAGACTGGGCATAAGCAGAAAGGAAGTGCCCAAATCCCTCAGACAGTATCCAGTGAGGCTCCGCAACAAGCTTCTGACTATCTTCCTGGGCAACGCCCAGATCAGCATACAGAACATTAACATCCGAAGTAGATACCGATGCAGCCTCCTTGAAATGCTTCACATCCCTCAGCAACCGCTCCCGTTCCTCCGTCCACTCAGCCCGCTCCATCTCCCAAGCCTTCTCATTTCTTTCTAACAAGGCCCCAACATTCTAAACAAGGAAAATAATAAGAGAGCATGCATATCTAAACAAAAAAAGAGGGAAATGAAGCAGGGAAAGAAAACACATACATCCCTCTCCAAAAGCTCCCGCTCAGCACTCATCACCCGACACCAGAGCTTAGTAGGAACGGTTTGAGAAGTCTTTAGCTCACTCATCAACCCCTCATTTTCATCCATCAGAGACTTGACCCGCTGTAACATACCTGTATCCCTAGAAAAACTCTCACAGATGGACAAACAGTACTGATCATCAAAGATCTCTGGGTCCAGGGCAAAGTTCATGAACCTATGTGAGGGAGTGAGAGAATGGGCCATGAAATCCCGAGCAATCTTAGGGGTACCGACAATGGTGGAAGGGGTTATCTTCCAGTGAGGAATGTAGGGGGCAGGAAGCCTTTCAGCAAATAAAGGAGCCAAAGGGGTGCGAGCCTGAAAGCCAGTTAGAAGCCGAAACTTACTTTGACATGTAGCTTGGGTAGGGGAAGCAGAAATCACAGGTTCAATGGGTGTTATGCTTACTTCCAGACCCTTCCCCTTGGATTGTGGTTGTGCCAAAGTTGTCGGAATTTTAATAGGAGCCTTGAAGCTCCCCTACAAAAAAAAGAAAGTGAAGGTGGAAAAGGGGGAAGAAGAATAAGAAATCAAGAACTACAAAGAAAAAAACAAGACAGGATAGTGCAACTAACTTATGGGGAGAGGCCCAGTAATCAGGCTGGAGGACGGTCGCAGAACCTTCAAATGCTTAGACAAAGAGCCTTTAGTGTTGACTTAGGGATTTGGACACGGTCCGCGAAGCTGGCTGGGATTTTTGGTTGTTGGCACTCCGCAACCTCAGACGGATATTCCGGGTCTCGGGGACCACATAATAGGTATTGGCTATTGAATCTGGCTTACGCTTTCGGGACTTGCGTGTCGCTAGATTTTCATCTCCGCTGCTAACATCTTCCATTGGAGGGGAATTCTGTGAACCCTCCGACCCTTAGGGGAATCCCCCTCAAGAGAAGGAGTTCCCTCTCCCAGAACCGGCCCAACACCAACCTCCCACATTGGGGGCACTTCCCCCAAGGACACCGCCCATCTCTTGGCTCACCACTGACATGCGTGGGTGAGTATATATTTTTAGTTCTATTTTTAGATCTTTTTTACTCGCCGATTTCAAGTTTTAAATATATAAAACACGATATTCTACTATCATTCTACACACACGCTAGGGCAAGTATACCCATCGAGGACGTAGTATAGTAAAGGCAAGATACCGAGGTCATCCAAGGACACAAGAGCTTTTAGTACCGGCTTATCGTCAACATCTAATCGAACCAACTTTTTAGAAAAAAAATTTAAGCTAATAAAAAGAAAAAAATAGAAAAATAAAATAAAATAAAAATAGAAATGATAGACAAGAAAGAATCACTTGGATCCAACTTATCTTTCATGTACCCTTTTGATGATTTCCGCACTTTGGGCATTTTCAGAGATTATCTTAGTTATAGTAGTAGGCCCCTCTTTTGTAGGCGACGTTACCCTCAACCTAGTAGTTTGAGTCAGCAAAGATACAATCCCACTAGGTCGGAAAATTGAAAGATAATTAAGTAAGTTATTAAAGCAAAATGTGGTGGACCCCTCGTAAAAGGCGGCGATCACCCTCAACCCGTTGGTCTGAGTCAGCAGGGATACAGTCCTCGTGGGGTTGGTTTAGAGTTTTAATAGTAGTTTAAGAATAAGGGATTCAAGCTTTTTGTACCTCTAGGCCCGCTCCGACTCGTGAGGTGTTACTAGGCTTGAACCAAGTTCTCGCAGGATCTATACGCTGAACGAGACATAGAATTACCCAAACCACCCTTCTAATCTCCCTTTCGGGTTAATTAACATGCTTTATATAGACCGTAAAGACATGAACATGTTGAGTAAACGAACATATGAAGAATAGTTTGAATAATTCGCCTTCATTATAAAAAACTAATTATTAAAGTCATTAATACATTCCCAATTAAAAAGTAGCCAACGATTGGAAATCATTAAAGAAATACATAAAAGATAAATCTTCACCAAGTGATGTAAGAACTTAGCCAAGCATGGCCTTTGTTTGATAAAGATTGTTACGATCAATCTTGGACCCGAGACTACACACACACTCTAAAGATGGAAAATGGATGATGGTGGTGGATGATGGTGTTGTAGTGGTGGTGGAGTGGTAGCAAGTAAGAGAGAAGTGGTTTGCCAAGGGATGAGTTAAAGGGGAACCAAGCACTCCTATTTATAGCCATCTTCAGAAGCTTCAGCACGGGCTCTCTTCCTCATTAACTGCTTGTCAGATGTTGTACTAACACGGCCCTGTGTGTCAACGGCATGGCCCGTGGCCAAAGTACTTGCTGTACTATCGAAGATTCTTCAAATCTTTGAGTTGACCACGCCCCTTGTTGGCTTAGCATGGTCCCGTGTTGGCTGCCATTTTTTTCTTTTGCAGTTTTCTTTTTCTTCTGCCAGTATCCACCCTTGGACACTGCCTGTGTGTCAAATGGACACGGCCTGGTGTCAGCCTTCTGTTCTTGTTATTTTGAGGTTTGGATGTGAATCGGGGCTTGGTGAGCAGCGGTAATTCCTTCTTCTTTATATTTATGTTGGATTTTGCTGTCTTTTTGCTCCTTTTGCAAATTTAAGCTCTTTTATCCCTAAAAATATAAAAGGAACGAAAAGACGAGCTTTTTCCAACGTTAGTACTAAGAAAGGGTTGCTTTTATGCCGTATCTGACATAATTTATATGTTTTATTTTAATCACATCAAATACCCCCACACTTAAATCTTTGCTTGACCTCAAGCAAATCTCTATTACGTGGCTTACACACCCAAACGGAATAGGCAGAAGAGAAGGTTTTTCGGTCCTATCTTTAGAGTGTCGGGTATCCAAATTCTAAATTTATTTTGTTTTTATTTTATTTACAATCCTATTTGTCATGATTTATTTAAAACTTAATTTATAAAAAATTATTTACTTTGGGCATAATATGCCTTTATAAAATTCTATTTAGTTATATACAAATTTACACACCTCACAAGTATTCACTCAACACTCGGCCAATATTAAGTTAAACGCTGGTGCCCGATTTGAAACTTACTCCTACAATAGGCTTGACAATCGATCAAACCTCTTCCTTTTGACGTTAAATCCTTATAAGTATCAAGAGTACTTTGAAGGGTAGCTGGTGGTTCGGGTTTGGTAAGGTTTATTAAAAAGGGTAAAAACGTAAACTATCGATTTTTCTATGGCTTAGCAAAAAAATACTTTGGCATAATTTTCAAATTTTTTTTGGTTGCCAAAGTTGGAACTGAACCGTAGTAATTTCATAACTGATAAGTTTACAAAAATGAGAGATGAAAAATGAAAAGTGTAGTTTTTTTTTTTTTTTTTTTTTTTTTTTTTTTTTTGTGGGTTTGAAATGAAAAAGGTTTTTAAGGCTTAAAGGGTTTATCAAGGGGGTGTTTTGGGTAAAGCAAAGAAAATAAAGGTTTTGTTTGAAAATTGGGTTTGTCCTAATGCCTCTATCATTTACTTACTTGGATTTTTGTCGGTAAAGACTTGGAACGTATCGGGTTGTTAAGTTTTAGATTCGTGAGAACCAAACGGGCTATTCACTCAAGAAACGAAGATTCAGCAATTAGTAAAGATGTATATTTTTATGCTCGGTAATGGCTCAAAACTCACTTTTGTGGGAAAAAGGGTCATAGTTTAGAAATGTATATATAATCAAATTTTATAAAGATTTATCAAGCCCGTTTTCGTAATTTTTTCTAAATTTGTTCTTTTTATCACGACGCTATCGATTGTAAATTTGTAAAAACATAATTTTTAGAATTTGTTTACCCAACGAAACTTAAGATAAGTAAAAAAAGAAAAGATAATTTTTTTTTTGAAAAAGTTTGGGGTGTTTAGCAGTTCCAAGGTGAGTTTTGTGTAAGGCTTGATTTAGGACAAACGATTCAAGGTTTTTATTATCTTCCTCCCCACACTTAAATTACACATTGTCCCCAACATGTCCCAAAAAGAGTTTATTTTGGAAAAATGTGTAAAAAGTACGAAAATAACAAAAATTTTTGGTTACTGGCACTTGCAGCACGGCCCCGTGTCCAAAGTGCCAGTACCAAATGAAAACAGAATACGTACAGTGGGGTGGCCACAGGGGCGTGCTAGGTGAGCACGGCCCGTGCCACCTTCCTGGACATGGAATGTTTGACATCAGTAGTAAGACGAGCACGGGGGCATGCTAAGTCAGCACGGCCCCGTGCTGCAGCCACTGTTTTGCAGAAAATGAGTCAGAAGGCTTCTGTTTTACGTGCATGGGTTCCATCTCATCATCCATTTCGTGTTTCTGTTTTCTCTAACACATTTATTTGAAATACCACCATCCAAACATCCATTTTTTATTAAAATAGAAATATTACAAGGAAATGAAAAATTACAAACCTACTTAAACTAAAGCTATATAGATAAAATCTTGGAAATACCTTTCCGATATCGATTTTTAACAACCTAAAAGCTACATTCCTAGATTTATGAATGTTGGAAGATGGAGGACTAATAGCTTTTATCGGAAATACTCAAGCTAGAGGTCCTTGAGCATTTCTTCAATCTCCCTTGGTAGGAAGATAGAGGGCTCTTCTTCTGCCTCGTGTTGAGCAGGTGCGGGATTGATCGTGACCTCAAAAGTGGCGTCAATAGGAGGAGGTTCCGAAATCTCAACATCCCAACCCGTAGGTTGTATGATCTCGTTGGCCAGGTTCCAATCTCCTTGTGGGAAGATTGGCTCCATGGGATGTAAAGCCAAGATATTCAACCTTTGATGCAAACGGTTGATTTCTCTGAAACAGTCCTCCAGCCCCACGGTAAGGTTGTTCCCTCGGTCTATGAGAACCTCCTCCACCGATGTCATCTCATCAAGGCTCTCTCTTAAGGCACTCACGTATCTTACGAGAGTGGCCTCGATTGAGAGCCTTCTTCCTCTCCTTTGACTTCTGGAGCTCGTTGATGATGTTCCACTCTATTGGTTCGCCATCTTGAGAGAAAATGACTAACCGTTAGAAAGAGATGAAAGATCAGACCATTCAGCACGGCCCCGTGCCAGCCTGGCACGGCCCTGTGCTGCTCCATCAGCTCCATATTTTTAGCTCTAAAAATTTTGTTTTAAGTTAGTTTTGACTGATTTTTGATATTCTGAACGTAAATAACTTAAAATAATGTTTTACTAACGTGAATTTGCAAAACCTTGAGCTAAAAATCAGGAGTATGAGCCTCCTATTGAAGCTTTTAAAGCTTGAAGCTTCAAACTTCAATGGAGTTCATGGAGGATGAAGAAGAGGAAATGCACAAAAGAGGAAAAGACAAGAAGCCCAATTGAGAACATTTTAAGAATCTCATAGATCTTGCCTTTTGGGAATGGTTCCAAACATTCTCCAAAAGGGTGACTTTATAGACCGTGACAGCACGATGGCACGGCCCCGTGCGTGGGCAGCACGGCCCCGTGTGGATTCATGTGTCAGAGAATGTTGTCCGTTAGTTGAACACGGCGAGTGGCACGGCCCCGTGTTAGTTCGACACACCCCATGTTTCTGGAAGAGAGTGGGCACGGCCCCGTGTCAGAGTTTTTGTTTAATTTTTATCTATATATTTATGGAATTATCCGATGTCGGGCGGTTCCTTACTGGTTGGAACAACACCGTACTATCGGATATACCGTAAAGACATAATGATGCAATCTTTTACTTTATATAGACAGTAAAGTAACTTCAAGACACCACGAAAAAATGATAAAGAAAATTCTACTTCAACATAAGAAACTAGTTATTAAAGTCATTAATACAAACCCAAATAAAAAGTGCCGAAAGATTAAAAATTAAAAGTAATACAATAAAGACTTGTATTCACCAAGTGATGTAAGAGGCTTAACCAAACATGGCCCTTGGTTGGCAAGAAGCCTTACAATCAATCTTAGATCCCGAGACTACTACACACTTTAAAGATGAATGATGGATGATGGTGGTGGGTGTTGGTGTTGTAGTGGTGGTGGAGTGGTGGCAAAGTGGGAGAGTAGTGGTTTGCCAAGGGATGCCTTTCAAGAGAACCAAGCACCCCTATTTATATTCTGCACGGAGCTCTAGCCACAGCCTCATGCCCGCTGGGCACGCCCCGTGGCCAGCCTTTTCTCTTCCTTCATTAATTGCAAGTGTCAGCAGAGGGCCCCACACGACCCCGTGTCTCCTGGACACGGCCCCGTGGTCAACTCCTATCTATACTATCAAGATTCTGCGTATCTTCCCGTTGACCATGCCCCGTTCTGAGCTGGGCACGCCCCCGTGGTGGGCGTGGAAGCTTCTACATGTTTGTCTTTTGTGCAGGTCCCTGACCACACCCCGTGTTCACCTGGGCACAACCCCGTGGTCAGTCTTCTGTTTCCTTGTTTTTGCTTTGGGGATGCTGCCGAGGGGTCGGGCATGCCGCGTTTATTCCTTCTTTTTGTGTTTATGTTTGGTTTTAACTGCTTATTTGCTCCTTTTGAGTGTCGGGAATCCAAGATCTTTATTTGAGTTTTATTTTTATTTTATTTACAATCCTATTCTTCATGATTTATTTAGAACACTTTATAAGAAAAATTACTTATTTGGGCATAACATACCTTACGGGAGATCACTCAACACTCGGCCGATTTGGGTATTTTTGTTTAACACTCGAGACAGGCATGGAACTTACTTCTACCATATGCTTGCCAAGCTATCAATCCTCATCCTTTTTAACTATAAACCTTTGTGAATATCAAGAGGACTTAAGGAAGGGTTAGGCTTGGGTTAAGGGTAGGTGGTTTTTGGTTAGTGGTTAGTAAAAATGGTGAAAAGCGTAAAAAGCGTCGATCGTTGTAAAACTTTTTGTTTTTGTGACTATTATTCAAACTAAGCACATTCAAACAAGATTTCTTTGAGAAACTTGTTTGTTTATTGGAAGACTTTAAGTTTTTTATGTCACAAGATAACCGAGCTTTTTACTAAAATAAAGGGGTTTGAAAAGAAAAAGGGTTTGGTGGGTAAAGGGTGTTTGTTTTGTGGGTTTTGAAACGAAAAGGTTTAGGCTCAAAGGAGTTAACTAGGGAGATTTTGGGTAGGTGATAAAAAAATGAAAAATAATGGTGTTGAAAGGAAAATAGGTTAGTCAAAATGCCTACATCATTTACTTACTTGGATTCAAGTTGGTAAGGACCGGGAATGTATGGTCGTGGCAAGTTCTAGAGTCGTAAGAACCAAGCGGCTATTCACACAAGAAATGAAAAATGAGCAGTTAGTTTAAAGATATATGCATGTATGCTCAACAAAGGCTCAACACTTTCTTGTTGTGGGAATGGGTTTATAATGTGATCAAGTATATATATAATCAAATTTTAGTTAGATTTGTCATGCCTTTTCATAATTTTCTTATTTGGTTCTTTTTATCACGACGCTATTCATTGTAAATTTGTAAAAATATAACTTTTTACAACTTGTTATTCCCGAATTAAACCAAGACAAGTAAAAAAATGAAAATTTAAAAAAAAATTGTGGTGATTAACGGTTCCAATAGAGTTTTGTGTAAGGCTTGTTTAAGACTTGCAAGATTCAAGGTTTTAGCATCCCCCCATGTCACACCCCGACCACGTAAAACAACAAATCGTGGCGGAAACGTCGGGGAGTGTTGTAACAGAATCATTGTTTCATAACACATGGAAATTTGAAATTTTGTTTTATTGATTAAAAGAGCTGCAATGTCTTAACAATAAGGAAGCATCACGTAATTAACTATCTTGCATCTTTTATTGTCACTAAGGCCCGAGTCTGCCTAAGTGTATCTTGATCAATCCTATGCATCATTTCCTGAAACACATGTGAAAATAGGTACGTCAGCATAAAAATGCCTGTGAGATACATAGGTTTTATTGATTTGGGATTCATGACTTGTAAGTTTAAAGAAAATGTTTATCAAAAGTAGTCATGAACCTTGTAAAATGTTTTTCTTTTAATAAATCATATAAAATCGATAAGGAAATAGATGATATAAAATAAATATGTATGTTTAAGTAAATAACCAAGTAAAAATGAATTTGTATAAAATGTGTTGTTTGTAAAACAATGTTTTGTAAAGATATGTTAAATGTGTAAAATGTAATATGTCAAAATTGAAATGGTTTAAATAACGCTACGATATGTAATATCATAAAAGCACTTATAACTAGGAAGTTCCAGCGGCGTATCCACCATGATTTTATCATATTACACACGTCTCATTACTTAAATCACTTACAAAACAAACCACCAATGTAAAAATGTTTATGTATAATCAAATGTCAAAATGTTTGTGTGAAAACCATGTCTAATGTCAAATGTAAATCATGAAATGTGTAAACAAATATCATGTATGATAAGCAAAAAGTGACTACTTAATCATATGTAAAAATGTACAAAACAAAGTATTTGAATAAATCAAAAGTTATGCTTTGTAAAATAATGCATCCTTTACTGATACAAACATCTATGCGGTATTGTGAAAATGCATACATTCAAGCCTTGAGACTGTGGCGATAAACCCTTAAACAAATTGAAGGTTTATCTGAGTTATGTGTATCGAATTCGGTCATTCCTTCCATCCAAACATACCTAGGGTGTCAGGAACGGGAGTTGTCAATTCCTATGGTACCACTACCTACTAACGAACGGCGTAGCTAATGTTAATGAATGTATTTTTATCCCATTTAAACAAACCAAATGTCATACCAAACGGTAAACATGGTTTATGAAAATAATGTACTAAGTATACAACAAATGAACATACATAGCATGAAATGTAATGTAAAATAATGTACTAAGTATGCACTAAATGGACATACATAGCGTAAAATGTAATGTAAAACGATGTACTAAGTATGCACTAAATGGACATACATAGCATAAAATGTAATGTAAAACGATGTACTAAGTATGCACTAAATGGACATACATAGCATAAAATGTAATGTAAAACGATGTACTAAGTATGCACTAAATGAACATACATAGCAAAAACATAATGTAAAACGATGTACTAAGTATGCACTAAAAGGACATACATAGCAAAAAGATAATGAAATCATGTACTATAAGTGTACTAATGAACATAGCAAGCATATGTTATGAAAACATGGAAAACACGAAGGTAACAAGTAGGCACATGTGTTTCACCCCAAAACATTTGAAAAACAGTAAAAGAGGGGACTATGTACTCACTTGAGGGTGCTTAGAAGTCTTGAATAACAACCAAGCAAAGCTAGAGGGATCACGGAATCAAACGGCACCTAATATAGGTAACTATGTAAATAAACGGACCTAAATCGGAAGATCGGGTAGAATGAGGTTTCGTAAACCAAATGAGTATAGGAACTCATGTTATATGGTTTAACATGGCCTACATTCTAAAATGAAACCTATCCTAAGTGCTTATGACCCATTACGACCCGTTTAGGTAGCTTACGCTACTTTATCGCGTCGTTCGCGTAAAACGGGTTCGGACCGCCTAACTAGTCCTATGATAAGTAAAATATGCCTTAACATGTCTAATAATGTTGCCAAATCAGTTTAGATGTCAAAATTTATGTTACATATGCTTAAAATGAATTTTGGCGTAAAAAGGGCATTTTGGTAATTTTCCTAAGGCATATAAACTACCTATCATACAACTAACTAAACGACGTGACCATAAGGTATAACCTCGGAAGGTTATTCCCTATACAACTATGGTCACCTAATGTGGTTGGTCGGATCCTAAAGATCGACCAAACGTGTTAGGTTCGAAAGTCCAAGCGATTATTTAGATCGCTTACCTTACGACCTTATATAAGCACTAATCCTAAAGTGACGAGCTAAACATGTTAAAACATGTTTAACGAAGTTTGAAAACAGGTTTGCTATCAAAACAAAGGGTCTTGATACCTAAAAGTAGTTTGGTTACAAAATACGCAAGAATACACATTTTGGCCGAAACTACGACTCATCACTATGCCTAAATAACGTGGTAATCAGTAGGTATAGTCACAAGGGACTATAACCATCGTGATTACGCTCACGTTACGAAGTTCAAACGAACTTTGTGTTGACCATAAACTAGTCAATGCAGAAAGTAAAACAAAGTTTGACTTTCACGCTAAAAACGCGTAAAAGAACGAAAGAATACTTACAACGGGTCCAAGAATGGAAGTTTGATCCGATTATTCTCAGGTATGAAGTGTAATCACTTCAACTTAGAGAGCAATCAGATCAAGTGTGGGTTGCAACAATGAATGGGTGGGGGTATTTATAGTTTTTGCACAACCGTTAAGATCGTTTGTTGAAAACCGAGCTTCGATCTTAACCGGACACATGCACCGATGGTTTTGTAATACGATGGGCACCTTAAAATAGCCCCTAGATTGTATAAAAACCATTTGCAAGTGCTGTAACAAGCTGGAACAGGCTGTAAATAGCTGGAAAATCAGTTTTGCGGATCTGATGATCTTACACGGGCCACATAAGAGATGGCTCTGGGCTTACGCGCCCCGCCTGAACTCTGCAGATCAGCAAACAGTTCCAAAATGTGTAGAAATGGTCCCTACACATGTTTAAGCCTCATTTTGACCCATTAAAGGCCCGTTAAGCCATTTTCAAGGCCCTACAATGATCCCTAAGCATAGTGGACATGAAACATGCTCAAAAATATCTTGGATATCGGTTCGTTTGGCCGTACGGTTGCGTTGTTCGGTTAATTACGACGAAACACGAACGGACGCGAAAAATGATCCAAATTACGCGATGAATGTAAATTTATCAAGCCAATCACTAAAATAAAATATTTTAATGATTACATAAATTTTTGGATGTCCGGATGTATTCAGAACGTAAGATATGCGCGAAAATGCAAACTTATGCACTTTTTTACGCTTTTAGTCCCTGAATGAGCATAAAGTTTATTTTTGCGAAGAAAACACCTCAAAGCCTATTTCTAAGCTATGTAAAGGATATTTAGGGCATATTTAACTTATGATCAAGTTCTGGAATGTTCGTTATAGCACGAGTCGGCATACTTTCGCAGTTTGTCAAAATTAGTCCCTGTAAGCGAATAAACTTGATTTTGCCACACCAAAGCCTTCAAAACTTATTTCTAAGTTATGTAAAGGTTATTTAAGGTATGTTAAGCCCATGTCACTATTCTAGAGTGTTTGTCGCATTTAAACTGATTACGTTTACGCATCAGTGCGCGTATAACTTCCCAAAAAGCGATTTAGAGCTCGAAATCGAACAAGAATATATATGTGCAAATGATACACATATTTATACAAATCCCTAGTTTGAAATACAATATTTCATTGATTTGGTATTTTTTTGATGGCCGTGGAGGCACAGGTGTCACACCCTATACTTAAATTACACATTATCCTCAATGTGTCCCAAAAATAAGTTTTTAGGTTGATTCGAATGTGTAAACATTGTTTAAAAACAATTTTTTCTGTTATTGGGTGTCGTGCCATGGCCCCGTGGTCAAATCGCCAGTAACAAAATTTAACAGAAGGCTGGCCACGGGGCGTGTTCAGCGAGCACGGCTCGTTGCCAGTTACCTGAACTGGGACTTTTTTCTGCAGAACCTGGGCACGGGGCGTGTTGGGCTTAGCACAGCCCCGTGCTGTAATGTTGGAAAAGTTGACGGAAGGTTCTATTTTTGTGCATGGGGTGTGATTTTAAGTTCCCTTTGGCAATTTCCATCTCTCCTCGTTTGTTAAACCATTATAACATCATCCAAACACCATATAATAAATTAAACCATCATTCATTAAGAGTGCAAAATACGTAGGTCCTAGAAATTAAAATTAAGATTACAAACTAAAATTTTAGATTGATAGGTAGGTCCTAGAGTGCAAGAAATTTAAACCATGAAGAAGTTTTACCCTAGGTGTTTTCATGACAAGAACAACAAAAACCCGAAAAATGATTTTTTGGTTGATAAGGGCTCTTTAGAACTTCAACCCTGAGGGTGCTCCTCAAACATCATTGAGCCACTCCTCAATCTCCCGAGGGAGAAAAAAGACGGGCTCATCATCCACAACCTCTTGTGGGGGAGGTGCGTCATCCAACGGAACCTCGTGTAATGCGTCTAGAGGTGGTTTCGGAGGAATGTCATCCCATCAGGTTGGGTTGACAACTTCTTATGCCAAGATCCAATCTTCTTGTGGGAAGATTGGTTCCATAGGTGGCGTCGCAAAAATGTTCAACCTTTGGTGCAAAAGGTTGATTTCTTGAAAGCTATTCTCCAGCCACACCATCAAGTAGTTGATAAGGTCAATGAGGACCTCCTCCACCTATGTCATTTCATCAAGTGCTTCCCTTAGTGCACATACGTATCTGACAAGGGTAGCTTCCATTGATGGTCTTCTCGCCCTTCGAATGTTTCTTGAGTGAGCTGAATATGTTCCACTATTCTGGCTCGAGATGCTAAGAAAACAAGATGAAAATTTCAAAAGAATGAAACTGACACTCCGGCCACGACCCCGTGCCCGCTGGGCACGTACCCATGGTCACACCTCTGCAGATTTTTGAATCAAGGAATATTATTGTTTTAAATTGTTTTTTCTGCATTTTGAAACATTTCTGAACACAAATAACTTATAACAGTGTTGTAAAACTTATTTTTAATAAGATTCCTTGGTTAAAAATCTTGCAAATATTACAATAAAGCTTGAAATTGTAAATGTTTCAAGCTTTAATGGAGGTTAGAGTACTTTTGGAGAAGAAGGTAAGTGACAAAAGTGGCAAACACAAGATGGTTGGTGAGAAACCTTCTTTGGAATATACCTTTTAAGGTATGTGTGAAGATCCCAGCAAATCTGGTCTTTAGAATGGATCCAAATGTACAGAAATCATGCTGACTTTATAGAAAACGAGAGCACGCTGACCACGGCCCCGTGTCCGCTGGACACGATCCCGTGGTCAGACATGACTCTGACATATTTTGTCCGTATTATGAGCATGGGGCGTGTTGGCCTGGACACGACCCCGTGGTCAGATTTGAGGTGGGCACGGGGCGTGTTGACCTAGACACGACCCCGTGGCTAGAGTATTTTTTGAAGCGGCGTCTTATTTTAAGGTGTTTATTCGGATCGGGCGGTTCCTTACTGGAGGGAACAACATCGAAGTGCCTAACGTACCTTAGTTGCTCTTGATTCAAACAAGAACGTAAGAGGTTATCGGAAAGGGTAAAACCTAAACTAAATACCAGTGGGCGAAACCAACCTTTATTCCCCTTATCCGAGCTATTGTTAAAGAATGTATATGTCGAATCGCTCAGGTCTATGAGCGCATCGGTGGGGGCCGATGGAGAGTCCTTTACGGCACAATCAACACAGGGATGACTATCGCTCATGTTTTCACAAGAGGTTGAGGTACTTTTGGTATCGTCGATGTTGGTAGAATCCGAATGTGTCCCCAACAATTCTCCTTGATTGTTGTCTTGTGATGAACAACTTGTTTTCATCTCAAGCTCTAATTCTTTTAATTTTAGGATAATTATTTCTTCGATTCGACATAATTCCTCGGAGGTTATGTCGTCTGAAAAAGATGGTTGAGGGCATTCGGGAGAGATATAGTGATCGTTTTTACTTTCGCCCATCTTAAGGTTATTACAGGAAAATGATGGGTCTAAATAGTGGGGATCACAATTTAAAAAGAAACATTCTAAATCTTTATGGAATCCACCACATATTTGACACCACTCACCGTAAGAGGAGCGAAACTAAAAATAACTAATATCACTCATATTTTTGTTAGAAATTACCAACCGTCAGGATCTTATGGTTCTGTTTCAGCAACTGGGGGTGGACACGGGGGCATGTCGAGTGGGCACGGCCCCGTGGTCAGCTACTGTGTGACTTAAAACAGGATTTCCAGTAATGAAGATGGACACGACCCCGTGTCTGGCTGAGCATGGCACGTGTTGAAGTCTGCAGAAACTGAAAAATTAAGAAAAATCATAAAAAAAATAGAAAAAATAAATAAAAATAATTAGGCCGTTGATTTTAAGCTTTCTTAAAATCATTGTGTCCCCGGCAACGGCGCCAAAAACTTGGTGTGTGCAAAGCGTGATATATTTTTATTGATATTTTAAGTCCATTTTACACATTAGTCAAGTTTTAAATTTATAAAACACGATATTCCACTAACACTAAACACACACTTGGGCAAGTGCACCCATCGTGCGCGTAGTATAGTGTTGGTAAGATACCGAGGTCGTCCAAGGACACAAGAGCTTTTAGTACTAGTTTATCCTCAACGTCTAATCAATCTAAATTTTTTTGATAAAAGTTTTGAAACATGAAAATAAAACTAAAAAAGAAAAGATAAATAAAAACAGATAGACAAGATAGAATCACTTGGATCCGACTTGTCTTTAATGTATCCTTTGATGATTTTCGCACTTTCGGACTTTTTAAGAGATTATCTTAGTTATAGTAGTAGGCCCCTCTTCTGAAGGTGACGTTACCCTCAACCTAGTGGTTTGAGTTAGCAAGGATACAATCCCAAAGGGTCGGAAAATTGAAAGACAATTAAGTTGTTATTAATACGAAAATTGGTAGGCCCCTCTTTTAAAGGTGACGTTACCCTCGGCTAAGTGGTTTGAGTCAGCAAGGATACAATCCCAAGAAGTCGGTTTAAAGTATTAATAGTAGTTTACATATGAGGAGTTCAAGCTATTCGCACCACCGCCATCCAATACCAGTGGGTATTGAAGGAGGTCCTAGTAAGCTTGAACCAGGTCCTTGCATGATCTATACACTGCACAAGGCAAGAACAATACCAAACCATTCCCCTAACCCCTGACCAAGTAGTCAACATGTCTTTATATAGACCGTAAAGACATAATGATGCAATCTTTTACTTTATATAGATAGTAAAGTAACTTCAAGACACCACGAAAAAATGATAAATAAAATTCACCTTCAACATAAGAAACTAGTTATTAAAGTCATTAATACAAACCCAAATAAAAAGTGCTGAAAGATTAAAAATCAAAAGTAATACAATAAAGACTTGTATTCACCAAGTGATGTAAGAGGCTTAACCAAACACAGGCTTTGATTGGAAATAACCCTTACAATCAATCTTGGATCCCGAGACTACTACACACTCTAAAGATGAATGATGGATGATGGATGATGGTGGTGGGTGTTGGTATTGTAGTGGTGGTGGAGTGGTGGCAAAGTGGGAGAGTAGTGGTTTGCCAAGTGATGCCTTTCAAGAGAACCAAGCACCCCTATTTATAGTCTGCACGGAGCTCTAGCCACGGCCTCGTGCCTGATGGGCACGCCCCATGGCCATACTTTTCTCTTCCTTCATTAATTGCATCTGTCAGCAGAGGGCCCCACATGACCCAGTGTCTCCTGGGCACGGCCCCGTGATGAACTCTTATCTGTACTATCAAGATTCTGCGTATCTTCGCGTTGACCATGCCCCGTACTGAGCTGGGCACGCCCCCGTGGTGGCCGTGGAAGCTTCTACAGGTTTGTCTTTTGTGAAGGTCCCTGACCACACCCCGTGTTCACCTGGGCATGACCCCGTGGTCAGTCTTCTGTTTCCTTATTTTTGCTTTGGGGATGCTGCCAAGGGGTCGGGCATGTCACGTTTATTCCTTCTTTTTGTATTTATGTTTGGTTTTAATTGCTTATTTGCTCCTTTTGTTCGTTTAAGCTCGTTTGGTCCTGTAATTTCAAAAGGAAGAAAGAAACACACTTTTTTCCATCATTAGTACTAAAAAAAGGTTAGTTTTATGCCTCATTTGATGTAATTTATATGTTACATTTTGCACACATCAAACACCCCCACACTTGAATCTTTGCTTGTCCTCAAGCAAACCTCTTTAATATGTGGCTTACATACCCAAATGGACGAGGTAGAGGAGAAGTTTTGGGGTCATCTTGAGTGTCGGGAATCCAAGATCTTTGTTTTAGTTTTATTTTTATTTTATTTACAATCCTATTCTTCCTGATTTATTTAGAACACTTTATAAGAAAAAGTATTATTTGGGCACAACATGCCTTTCTAAAATTCCATTTATATACAAGTTCACATACCTTACGGGAGATCACTCAACACTCGGCTGATTTGTGTATTTTTGTGAAACACACATCAGTATACATATATATGACTGTTGGGATCAGGCGGCCACTATTTCCTTACAAATAGAGAGTTTGGCACGGCCCCGTGTCAATTCTACAAAAAGAGGAAAAATAAAAGAAAAATAAGAAAACCCTAAAAAAATGAAGAAAATGATTAGGTCGTTAATTTCAAGTTTTCCTAAGATCCTTGTGTCCTCGGCAACGGCGCCAAAAACTTGACGTGTTTTGGTGAGTATATATTTTTAGTTATATTTTTAGCTTTTTTTTACTCGCCCATTTCAAGTTTTAAAATTATAAAACACGATATTCTAATATCACTCTTCACACACGCTAGGGCAAGTATACCCATCGCGGACGTAGTATAGTAGTGGCAAGATACCGAGGTCGTCCAAGGACACAAGAGCTTTTTGTACCGGCTTATCGTCAACGTCTAATCGAACCAACTTTTGAGAAAAGATTTTTAATCTAATAAAAAGTTAAAAGCAGAAAATAAAATAAAAATAAAAATTATAGACAAGAAAGAATCACTTGGATCCAACTTATCTTTCATGTACCTCTTTGATAATTTCCGCACTTTGGGCATTTTAAGAGATTATCTTAGTTATCGTAGTAGGCCCCTCTTTTGGAGGCGACGTTACCCTCAACCTAGTGGTTTGAGTCAACAAGGATACAATCCCACTAGGTCGGAATATTGAAAGATAATTAAGTAAGTTATTAATGCAAAATGTGGTGGACCCCTCGTAAAAGGCGGTGATCACCCTCAACTCGTTGGTCGGAGTCAGTAGGGATACAATCCTCGCGGGGTTGGTTTAGAGTTTTAATAGTAGTTTAAAAATAAGGGATTCAAGCTTTTTGCACCTCTCCCGTGGTGGGTAATGCCCGCTCTGACTCGTGAGGTGTTACTAGGCTTGAACCAAGGTCTCGCAGGATCTATACACTGAATGAAACATAGAATTACCCAAACCACCCTTCTAATTTCCCTTTTGGGTTAATTAACATGCTTTATATAGACCGTAAAGACATGAACATGTTGAGTAAATGAACATATGAAGAATAGTTTGAATAATTCGCCTTCAATATAAAGAAACCAATTATTAAAGTCATTAATACATACCCAATTAAAAAGTAAGCAAAGATTGGAAATCATAAAATAAATACATAAAAGACAAGTCTTCACCAAGTGATGTAAGAACTTAGCCAAGCGTGGCCTTTGTTTGACAAAGATTCTTACGATCAATCTTCGATCCCGAGACTACACACACACTCTACATATGGAAAATGGATGATGGTGGTGGATGATGGTGTTGTAGTGGTGGTGGAGTGGTGGCAAGTTTGAGAGAAGTGGTTTGCCAAGGGATGAGTTAAAGTGGAACCAAGCACTCCTATTTATAGTTGTCTTCAGAAGCTTCAGCACGGCCCGTGCCCGGCTGGCACGACCCCATGCCCATCTCTCTCTCTTCCTCATTAACTGCTTGTCAGATGTTGTACTAACACGGCCCCGTGTGTCAATGGCACGGCTCGTGGCCAAAGTACTTGCTATACTATCGTAGATTCTCCAAAATCTTTGAGTTGACCACGCCCCGTGCTGGCTTAGCACGGCCCCGTGTTGGCTGCCATGTTTGTCTTTTGCAGTTGTCTTTTTCTTCTGTCCAGTATCCACCCTTGGACACGGCCCGTGTCTGATGGACACGGCCCAGTGTTAGCCTTCTGTTCTTATTATTTTGAGGTTTGGTTGTGAATCGGGGCTTGGTGAGCAGCGATAATTCCTTCTTCTTTACATTTATGTTGGATTTTGCTTTCTTTTTGCTCCGTTTGCAAATTTAAGCTCTTTTATCCCTGAAAATATACAAGGAACGAAAACACGAGTTTTTTCCAACATTAGTACTAAAAAGGGTTTCTTTTATGCCGTATTTGACATAATTTATATGTTGTATTTTAATCACATCAACCACACCTTGAACCACATATGACACCCCCCTACAATCAGCCTGCAACAAACTCTATAGGGTTATCTCTGCAAGAACAAACAAACACAAGAGATGACTGGATAGACCAAACCAAGGGTGACAAACAATGTACGATTAAAGTCACCCTGGAAGAAAGAACTCACCTTTGCTTTCGTAAAAATCTTTACTCAAACCCCCCAAAGCAAGAATTCCCTCTGGAAAATTGAAGGCACAAGTAGGACGCTCGTACATCTTCCACCATCACACTTCCTCAGTCGCTGAAAGAGGAGGAACACCATCCTCTATCACCGCAGCAGGGTCCCTTAAAGGAAGGGACTCGGAGATCATGGAAGGAGAGACAAAAATGAACTTATTTTTCCATTCCTTGGGATATGTAGAAGTAGGCATGAAGGAGTAGAAATGGAGTGATATGTTATCCTTTCTCTTCTCAAATTTAAACCAATCTCCGTCTGATCGAAGTCGGTAAAATCATTGGAAAATGGTACGGAGGTCTCGCCAGTGGACGAGGCACATGAAAGTTTGAAATGAACAATCGTCAAAAAAACCAGAGGGTGCAGTTTGGAGAAGTGAATCCCATAGTGCTTTATGAGAGTGACGTGCGTGGGTGAGTATATTTTTTAGTTATTATTAGCTTTTTTTACTCGCCGATTTCAAGTTTTAAATTTATAAAAACCATATTCTATTTTCACTCTACACACACGCTTAGGGCAAGTATACCCATCACCGACGTAGTATACTGATGGCAAGATACCGAGGTCGCCCAAGGACACAAGAGCTTTTAGTACCGGCTTATCGTCAACGTCCAATCGAACCAACTTTTGAGAAAAGTTTTTTAAACTTATAAAAAGATAAAAACAGAAAATACAAATGAAAATCAAAATGATAGACAAGAAAGAATCAGTTGGATCCAACTTATCTTTCATCTACCCTTTTAATGATTTCCGCACTTTGGGCATTTTAAGAGATTATCTTAGTTATAGTAGTAGGCCCCTCTTCCAAGGCGACATTACCCTCAACCAAGTGGTTTGAGTCAGCAAGGATACAATCCCAAGAGGTTGGATATTGGAAGATAATTAAGTAAGTTATTAATGCCAAATATGGTGGACCCCCCCTTCGGAGGCGGCGATCATCCTCAACCTGTTGGTCTGAGTCAGCAGGGATACAGTCCTCGCGGGGTTGGTTTAATGTTTTAAGAAAAAGTTTAAGAATAAGGGATTCAAGCTTTTTGCAACTCTCCCGTGGTGGGTAATGCCCGCTCCGACTCGTGAGGTGTTACTGGGCTTGAACCAGGTTCTCGCTGGATCTATACAGTGAACGAGACATAGAATTACCCAAACCACCCTTCTAACCCCCTTCCAGGCAATTAGAATGCTTTATATAGACCATAAAGAAATGAATATGTTAAATCAACGGACATATGAAGAATCATTGAGTAAATTCGCCTTCAATATAAAAAAACTATTTATTAACGTCATTAATACATACCCAATTAAAAAGGAGCCAAAGATTGGAAATCATAAAAGAAAAAGTCTTCACCAAGTGATGTATGAACTTAGCCAATCATTGCCTTTGTTTGACAAAGATTCTTACAATCAATCTTGGATCCCAAGACTACACACACACTCTAAAAATGGAAAAATGGATGATGGTGGTGGATGATGGTGTTGTAGTGGTGGTGCAGTGGTGCAAGTGAGAGAGAAGTGATTTGCCAAGGGATGAGTTGAAGTGGAACCAAGCAGTCCTATTTATAGTTGTAAACAGAAGGTTCAGCACCACGGCCCCGTGCCCATCTCTTTCTCTCTCTCCCTCATCCTCATTAACTGCTGTGTCAGATTTGTACTAACACGGCCCCATGTGTCAACGGCACGGCCCGTGGCCAAAGTACTTGCTGTAGTATCGCAGATTCTACAAATCTTTGAGTTGACCACGCCCCATTTTGGCTTGGCACAACCCTATGTTGGCTGCTATTTTTGTCTTTTGCAGTTGTCTTTATCTTCAGCCCAGTATCCATCTTCGGACACGACCCGTGTCAGGTGGACACGGCCCCGTGTCAGACTTCTGTTCTTGTTATTTTGAGGTTTGTATGTGATTCGGGACGCGGCGATCTTCGGCAATTCCTTCTTTTTTACATTCATGTTGGATTTTGCTATCTTTTTGCTACTTTTGCAACTATAAGCTCTTTTATCTCTGAAAATATTAAAGGAACGAAAACACGAGCTTTTTCCATCATTAGTACTAAAAAGGAGTTGCTTTTACGCCGTATTTGATATAATTTATATGTTGTATTTTGATCACATCGAATACCCCCACATTTGAATCTTTGCTTGTCCTCAAGCAAAACTCTATTACGTGGCTTACACACCCAAACGGAATAGGTAGAAGGTTTTTGGGTCTTATCTTTAGAGTGTTGGGTATCCAAGTTTTAAATATATTTTGTTTTATTTTATTTACACTCCGATTCGTCATGATTTATTTAAAACTTAATTTACAAAAAAATATTTACTTTGGGCATAATATGCCTTTGTAAAATTCCATTTAGTTATATACAATTTTACACACCTCACAAGTATTCACTCAACCCTCGGCCAATATTAAGTGAAACGCTCGTGCCCGATTTGGAACTTACTCCTACCATAGGCTTGACAATTGATCAAACCTCCTCCTTTTGACGTTAAATCCTTATAAATATCAGGAGGACTTTGAAGGGTAGGTGGTGGTTTCGGGTTTTGTATGTTTTATTCGGAAAAAGGGGTAGAAACGTAAACTATCGGTTTTTCTATTGCTTTTTGGCTTAGCAAAATATACTTTGGCATATTTTTCAAATTTTTCTGATTTTTTTGGTGCCAAAGTTGAAACTAAGCCGAAATCGTAACTTCATAACCGATAAGTTTACAAAAACGAAAGATGAAAAATGAAAAGGGTACTTTTTGTGGGTTTGAAACGAAAAAGGTTTTTTAAGGCTCAGAGGGGTTGACTATGGGGTGTTTTTGTAAAAAGCAAAGAAAATAAAGGTTTTGGTTGAAAAATATCGGTTTGTCCTAATGCCTCTATTATTTACTTACTTCGATTTTTGTCGGTAAGGATTTGGAACGTAACGGGTTGTCAAGTTCTAGATGCGTAAGAACCAAACGAGCTATTCACACAAGAAACGAAAATTGAGCAATTAGTAAAGATGTGTATTTTATGCTCGGTAATGGCTCAAAACTTACTTTTGTGGGAAAAATGGTCATAGTGTAAAAATGTATATATAATCAAATTTTATAAAGATTTATCATGCCCATTTTCGTAATTTTTTTGAAATTGGTTCTTTTTATCACAACACTATCGGTTGTAAATTTGAAAAAACATAATTTTTAGAACTTGTTTACCCAACTAAACTTAAGATAAGTAAAAAAATGAAAAGAAAAATTTTGAAAAAGTTTGGGGCGTTTAGCGGTTCCAAGGCGAGTTTTGTGTAAGGCTTGTTTTAGGACAAACGATTCTAGGGTTTTTATTAACATCCCCCAACACTAAATTACACATTGTCCTCAATGTGTCCTAAAAAGGATTTATTTTGGAAAATGTGTAAAAAGTATGAAAATAACAAAAATTTTGGTTACTGGCACTTGCAGCACGGGCCCGTGCTATGAGGATACGGCCCCGTGTCCAAAGTGCCAGTAACAATAAAATTCAGAAGACTTACAGTGAGGTGGCCACGGAGGCGTGCTGAGTGAGCACGGCCCGTGCCACCTTCTTGATAGGAAATTTTTAGCAGCAGCAAGATGGGCATAGGGGCATGCTGGGTAAGCACGGCCCTGTGTTGCAGCAACTGTTTTGCAGAAAATGAGTCGACAGGCTTTTGTTTTACATGCATGGGTTCCATTTCGTCATCCAATTTCCTCTATTGAGCGTGTCCTTACTCCTACAAAGCTAAATACTTCAAAGAAAGCGTTAAACTAGATATTAAACTAAAATTGAACTAAATTTAAACTAACATTAAACTACTGAACTAAAGGATAGTCCATGGAATGCCTCCATGGTGCGCCACGTTTATAAGGGTCCTTGGCTAGACCCGAAGTCGGTCAAATATTACCCGCGCGGGATTACTCACATCCCGAGTTATAGCATTGCAATGCATCGTTGAAGCTTGAGTCATTTGCGTTGAGGTATTTGACCGGATCATCCTCCGCTCGTTGCCCAACTTCAAACTTGATCTATTTTTCACTAACCCTCAATGTTAGTTGTCCTTCGCTCATATCTACCATAGCTCGTGCGGTGGCAAGGAAAGGTCATCCTAGTATAAGCGGAATTTCGGTGTCTTCTTCCATGTCTAGAATAACAAATTCGGCGGGAAAAACAAATTCTCCTACCTTTATCAATAGGTTCTCTATGACACCTTGAGGGTATTTTACCGACCGGTCCGCAAGTTGAATGCTCATTTTAGTAGGATTTGGTTTTCCCAACCCTAGTCGGTTGAACATAGAGGATGGCATTAAATTAATGCTAGCCCCAAAGTCGGCTAATGCATTGCTTATTGGCGACCCACCAAAAGAGCAAGGAATGGTGAAGCTTCCAGGATCAATCTTCTTTTGGGGGAGCTTGTTGATAAGTGCCGCCGAGCATTCTTCACTAAGGGTGACTTGTCGTATGGTTTCAATCTTTCTTTCGTGAGTGAGGAAGTCTCTCATAAACTCTGAGTACCTTGGAATTTGTGTGAGGACTTCTACAAAAGGAAGATTGATGTGAAGTTGTTTAATAAAGCTAACAAAATTAGTAAATTGTACGTCGGTCTTTTGCCGAAGTAAACGACCGGGGTAAGGGATCAGAGGTGGTTTGATAGTGTCGGTGTTGGTATTTTGGGGTTGAGTATTTTCTTTGTTGTTGGTGGTGGTTTTTTCGGCTTGGATTGGGTTGCTTTCTTGTGGAGTTGGCTCACCCTCGGGTCCTACCATCCGGCTCCTTAGATTAATTACGCTTACTTGGGCTTTCGGGTTTGTTTCGGTATTACTTGGTAAGGTTCCTTGTGGTCTTTCGGCGAAATGTTGGGCTATTTAGCTAAATTGTTTTTCAAGATTTTGAATACTAGCCCGTTGGTTTCTTATTTTTTGCTTCGGTTTGTGAGAACCTTTCCAAGTACCTATTATCGGATTCGGAGAAGAGGCGAGTGATAATATCCTCAAGCCTTTCTCTTCCTCCTTGTTGTGATTGAAAACTTTGTTGCCCATTTTGTGGTTGTTGAAAGTTAGATCGTTGATTTTGATTTTGTTGGTTATTACCCCCGATTCCCTCCAACCAAAGTTGGGATGATTACGCCACTCGGGAGTGAAAGTGTTACTTTGCACCCCCGGTGGTCATGGCCGGTTATTTAGGTAGTTTCCCACTTCCGTTTGATTTTCTAAATCTTTCATACAACTCCAGTTTTCATGTGGCCAACCGCACCCTTCGCAAGCCATAACCGAAGCTGTTTTGTTTAATTTAAGTTTCTTTATTTTATTGGTTAAGACTTTGATTTGGGCTTGCAAGGAAGTGGACTCATCCACTTTGTAGGCGCCCGGGGCTATAGATTTTGAGCCCCTAGGTGTGTGCCATTGAAAACTATTTTGAGCAAAGTCTTCAATTTGATTATAAATTTCCTCGGGTCGCTGATTCCCAAGGAGTCCCCCAGAGCCGGAATCAAAGATTTTCCTTGTGTGCGGCAAGAGTCCATTATAGAAGGTCGACATTTGTTGCTATCGTTCAAGACCATGATGCGGGCATTTCCTTGGTAGCTCCTTTAACCTTTCTCATGTCTCGTACAAGGATTCCCCGTCTTCTTGAGAGTAGGTATTGATTTCACTCATGAGTTTGGCGGTTTTAGCGAGAGGGAAATATTTGTAGAGAAATTTTTGGGCAAGATCATCCCAAGTGTGTACGGACCCACTTGGGAGGGTGTTTAACCAAGCTTTCGCTCGGTCTTTGAGGGAAAAGGGGAACATACGGAGTCTAACGGCATTGCTAGAGGCCACGTTGATCCGGATGCTGTCACATATTTCCAAGAAGTTGGTATTATGTAAATAGGGATCTTCGTCGGCTAGGCCATGAAAAGTGGCGGAATTTTGGAGCATTTGGATAAGGTGTGGTCGAAGCTCAAAGTTGTTAGCATCGACGTTAGGAGGGTTAATAGCGGCTCAAAGATTGCCGACCGTAGGCCGTAGGTAATCCATGAGAGTGCGTTGATCCGCCATAGGGGAGTTTTGGATCGAGGCCTTTTGTTGGTTTTTGGCTTTAAGGTGTTTTCTTAAAAAGTGATCGGGTTCGTCAAGTGGTACTTTTATGTCTTTGTCAGAGGTGGAGGTCATGCACCAAACTGTATTCCTGCGAAGTATACAAACTTGTGGGATTTTCTGCGAACAAAAACAAAAAGAAAACTTGATCAGAGGGGTGGTACAGCCCCGTGTTGTGGTTGGCACGACCCGTGCTATATGGAACAACTTTTCTGTTTTCAGTTTCCCAGTACTGGATGTTCAGCACGACCCCGTGTCAAACATTCCAGTAACCAGAAAAGAGAATTGCCCAGATACTGCAGATCTAACACGGCCCGTGCTGATCCCATACGGCCCCGTGTTAAATCTATAGAAAGCGGATTTTTTAAGGAAAAAGAAGAAAAAATAAAAAGAAAGATTAAAGAAAAGATTAGGCCGTTAATTTTAAGCTTTCCTAAAATTCTTGGTCCCCAGCAACGGCGCCAAAAACTTGACGTGCGTGGGTGAGTATATTTTTTTAGTTATTTTTAGCTCTTTTTACTCACCGATTTCAAGTTTTAAATTTATAAAACATGATATTCTACTATCAGTCTACACACACGCTTAGGGCAAGTATACCAATCGTGGACATAGTATAGTGATGGCAAGATACAGAGGTCGTCCAAGGACACAAGAGCTTTTAGTACCGACTTATCGTCAACATCTAATCGAACCAACTTTTGAGAAAAGATTTTTAAATTAATAAAAACATAAAAACAAAAAATAAAAATAAAAATAAAATGATAGACAAGAAAGAATCACTTGGATCCAACTTATCTTTCATGTTCCCTTTTAATGATTTTCGCACTTTGGGCATTTTAAGAGATTATCTTAGTTATAGTAGTAGGCCCCTCTTCCAAGCCGACGTTACCCTAAACCAAGTGATTTGAGTCAGCAAGGATACAATCCCAAGAGGTTGGATATAGATAGATAATTAAGTAAGTTATTAATGCTAAATGTTGTGGACCCCCCTTTCAAGGCGGCGATCACCCTCAACCCGTTGGTCAGAGTCAGCAGGGATACATTCCTCCCAGGGTTGGTTTAATGTTTTAATAAAAGTTTAAGAATAAGGGATTCAAGCTTTTTGAACCTCTCCCGTGGTGGTTAATGCCAGCTCTGACTCGTGAGGTGTTACTTGGCTTGAACCAGGTTCTCGCATGATCTATACACTGAACGAGACATAGAATTACCCAAACCACCCTTCTAACTCCCTTCCAGGAAATTAACATGCTTTATATAGACCGTAAAGACATGAATATGTTGAATCAACGAACATATGAAGAATGATTGATTAAATTCGCCTTCAATATAAAAAAACTATCTATTAACGTTATTAATACATACTTAATTAAAAAGGACCCAAAGATTGGAAATCATAAAAGAAATACATAAAAGAAAAGTCTTCACCAAGTGATGTAAGAAGTTAGCCAATCATGGCCTTTGTTTGACAAAGATTCTTACGATCAATCTTGGATCCCGAGACTACACACACACTCTAAAGATGGAAAAATGGATGATGGTGTTGTAGTGGTGGTGGAGTGGTGGCAAGTGTGAGTGAATTGGTTTGCCAAGGGATGAGTTGAAGTGGAACCAAGCACTCCTATTTATAGCTGTAAACAGAAGGTTCAGCACGGCCCGTGCCCGCCTGGCACGGCCCCGTGCCCATCTCTCTCTCGCATCCTCATTAACTGTAGGGTCAGATTTGTACTAACACGGCCCCGTGTGTCAACGGCACGGCCCGTGGCCAAAGTACTTGTTGTACTATCACAGATTCTACAAATCTATGAGTTGACCACGCCCCGTGTTGGCTTGGCACGACCCCATGTTGGTTGCTATTTTTGTCTTTTGCAGTTGTCTTTATCTTCTGCCCAGTATCCATCTTCAGACACGGCCCGTGTTAGGTGGACACGACCCTTTATCAGCCTTCTGTTTTTGTTATTTTGAGGTTTGGATGTGAGTCGGGGCCTGGCAATCTTCGGCAGTTCCTTCTTCATTACATTCATGTTGGATTTTGCTGTCTTTTTGCTCCTTTTGCAACTTTAAGCTATTTTATCCCTGAAAATATAAAAGGAACGAAAACTCGATCTTTTTCCGACATTAGTACTAAGAAAGGATTGCTTTTACGTCGTATTTGATATAATTTATATGTTGTATTTTGATCACACTAGAGAGCCATCTTGAAAGGAGAAAGTGGGTGCCTTACACCACAAAAAGAGAAGGACAGAGTATAGATCACCCTCCTTTCCGGCGAACAAGTCGTCGGATCGTTGGGACTGGGGAGTCTCGGAGCAAACTCCGATGGGATTCGGTAAGAAGCAACAAAGGAATTGAACTCATCTTGAGTAATAATTGAACAGATGGAGGATCGACCTTTTCTACTCATGTTGTAATGTGGGAAGAGGATCAAGAGGAATATGATAGTAGAAGAAGGGTGAGGAATGATGAAATTACAGACTGATTCAGGGTTTCTATAGAACTTCTTCAATTAGGGCGGTAACTGTCCAATCATTATGTCACACCCTGACTTTTGCGGATGCGTATGATGTGTGACTTGTTTAATACCATTGCATTCAATCATAATAAACAACTATATGACCAAAACGATGTTCATCCATTCATTAAGTTTAAAGTATTACAAACACCATTTATTTAAGTTCCAAACAGCACAACCTTCGACTAAGTTACAGATCGACAAAAGTAGATGACATCTAAACTTGGAATTTACTTCTAGAAACAACACCCGCACCCAAGATCCAACTTGTTACCTGAAATACATGTAATTTTGGCAAATATCAACAAAAGTTGAGCGAGTTCATGCGTTTTTTATGAGTACTGACAAAGTTGTAAACTTTTGAGAGACTCCTTTGAAAAAAGGTATGAAAAGCATTTATGAACAGGTCAAATTAATGTTTTACAAGGACATTAAAGCATGTGAAGACATAAGGAGCACTCAAAATGAGTAGGCTTATACCCTCGTCGATTTCCTCAACTGTGTCGAATTTTCCCCTTCGACTGAGTCAATTTACCTTGACTGTGTCAATTTAGCTTGACAGTGTCAATTTAGCTTGACAGTGTCAATTTACCCTTGACCGTTGTCGATTTACCATGACTGGGACACCGAAGCACTCAAGTGGTCACATAAGGACCATGAGTGGGGCTCGGCCGTACCCGTTAGATCTAACCTTCGTCCATAATTAAGAGTTAATGGCATTTCAAATTCAATCTATGCTCACATGATCTAATAGTTCATTTCATAGTCAAATCATACCATTTAAACATTCGTAACATGTATTCCACCCCTGAGAGTTATAAAACCAAAAACAGTTAAGAGAAAAGGGGGACATGAACTCACCGTTTTACGTTCTTCAATCCGACGTAACTCAAGCTGCTACTAGTGTGCACGACTCACATGATCTAATAGTTCATTTCATAGTCAAATCATACCATTTAAACATTCGTAACATGTTTTCCACCCCCAAGAGTTATAAAACCAAAAATAATTAAGAGAAAAGAGGGACATGAACTCACGATTTTGCGTTCTTCAATCCGACGTAACTCAAGCTGCTACTAGTGTGCACGACTACTACTAGCTCAAGGCTAGCGATGATCAAGAGAAGAAAAGAGGTGGATAAAAGCAAATAGAGAAGGTCCTTCCACTTTCAATGCTTCCAAGCTTCTTTACTATGCTTCTTGCACCTTAGGATCTCCTTAGAATGCATTGATTGGATTGAAAAATGGATGGCATGAATGGGGAAGCTTGGGCCGTGAGTTATGGGGGAAGGAGAGAAGATGTTTTGTGGGTGGAAGATGATGAATGAGAAGTATATTAATCTAGTGGTTTTTATAAAAAAAATTCCAACATCTAAATGGCATATAGCATATTTGTTGGCATATTCCACAACAAAATCTTATAAAATATAACAAAGAAATCAAGTGTGGGACCCATGTCCCCTAACCGTCCAAAAGAGGGGGGGTAAAGTGTAACTTTTAATGGTAAGTTACTTGATTTAGTTAGGATTCAATGGTGCTAGTTAGGTATTTTATGTATTTAATGTTTATGAGAGGTAATATGATGTTTGGTGACCATAACTAGCTTTGTGACACTAAAACAATGCTTCTAGTAAGAATTTGATGTTTCGGGTAGTGTCCGGTTGTTCGTTTCGTTACTGTTCATTAAAGTGCTAAATTGCGTAGTTTGGTGTGCTTTATGTTGTATTTTATGACAGATTCAGTTCCCGACACTTAGGAAAGTATTTAGGACCATTAGATCATAATTCTGCATTATATTTAGTTGTTAAAAACTGAATTTTTGCCTAATTTATTTATTTCTGTAGAATTTTGCAGTTTTAGTGTGTTTCTGGCACTTTCCGGTACCTTTATCATCACTAGGAAGGCAGTTTTGTAATTCATGCTTTCCTACACACTATACTAGTGTAACACTTGGTCCTGGGGCTTATTTTGGTGTCTTAACATCATGTCTGTCTAAGTACTGAACTCCCGTCAGTACTCCTAGTTTGTCTGATAAATGTGCCAACTCTTCTCTGTGCATTTATAGAACTATATTGTGCTGCACGTAGTAACGATAAAAGTCTTGCAACATGAAATGCCATTGTATGTATTTAACAGAAATCAGAAAATCATTCATCTTATAAACTAGATCATGCACAGTCATTAAAGCACAGAATACTGTTTAATTATTGTACGGAATGCATGGAAAAGTGCCAGTTGTCACATTCTCCCCCCGTTAAAAGAATTTCGTCCCGTAATTCAAGCGATGCCATCGGTCGCCGGGGAGTTGTGAATCAAATGTGGTCACTTAGGTTTAAATTGGTCTTCATGTTCCCAAGTAAACTCTGGGCCTTGATATGAATTCCAACGAACTTTAACATATCAACTACGACTTCTCCGTGTTTTGTGGACTCCCAGTCCACAACCTTAACGGGTTCCTTAATAAATTGGAGTTTGTTGTTGACGTGAATCTTGTTTTCGGGAATAACGATTGTTCCTAGAGTCGGGCTCTTCTAAAGACTAGACACGTGAAACGTTTCATGATCACTGCTAAGTACTTCTGGGCGTTTCAGCTTGTGAGCAGTGGTCCCGATCCCTTCCAGGATCTCGAAAGGTCTATTATACCGTGGATCCAACCTCCCACGCTTTCCAGATCATACCACGCCTTCCCAAGGCGAGACTTTCAATAACATCATCTCTCCAACTTAAATTCCAACGGTTTTCACCCCTTGCCGACGTAGATTCTCTATATACCACATGCTTGACTTGATACGGTCACGTATCCGATCGATCTTGTCTATAATTTCCTGAAACAACTCGGGTCAGTAAATCGTTTATCTCTAGTCTCCGCCTAACAGAAAGGGGACTGAAACTTACGTTCCTATAAAACCTTGCGCGAGACGGCCTAAACAGCGGTGTGATAAATATTGTTGTAGGAAAACTCCACTAAGGGCTAGTGAGTGATCCATCTTTTCATCGAATTTTATCACACAAGCGCATAGCAGGTCTACCATAGTTTGTATGGTTCGTTTACTCTGGTCGTCCGTCTGAGGATGAAATGTAGTACTAAGGTCCAATCGTGACCTAAACGCCTATGAAACTTCTGCCATATCCTTGGCACAAAACGACCATCACGGTTGGACATGATAGAATCAGGCACTCCATGATGTGCCACAATCTTTTTAGGCTAAATCTCTGCCAATTCCCTTGCGCTGTCTTCCTCACCGTTTGGCAGGAAATGTGCACTCTTGGTGTGTCGATCAATAATCGCCCAATTCATATCGTGACCTTTTTGGGTTCTTGGTAGCTTGTAGCGAAATCCATTGAGATTCGTTCCCACTTCCATATGGGAATCTCAGGCTGTTGCAGTAGCCCTGATGGCTTCTTGTATTCTGTCTTATCCTCGGCACAGGTAAGACAGTTACCCACATATGTAGCTATATCAGCTTCCATCTTGGGCCATCCATACTAATCCTTCAAGTCTTCATACATCTTGTCGGATCCAGGATGGATCGAGTACCTTGACCTATGAGCCTTGCCCCAAAACAAGCGTTCGTAAATTGTCGCGAAACGGAACCCAAAATCATTCTATGAAGTACAAGGTTTCGTCTTCCTTAGGTAATAATTGCACTTCCATTCATGTAATGCTTTAGCTCGTAGGTTCTCTGGTTTGAGCGCCTCTTGCTCAGCTTCACGAATCCAAGTAGCGGGGTTTGTCTATATGGTCATCTCTAAGGCTCGCACCCTTAGAGGCTTTGCGCGTTCCTTGTGGCCCGAGGCGTATGCTACAGCGCTTGCCTTGTCCAGGTGAAGCCTATTCTCTCTGTCGTAATCATTCAGTAGCTCATTCCATCTACTTATCTCATGCATAAGTCCTTCTGATCAACGGTGTGCCGTAACCCTTGTGATCAGTAAAGACCGTGCAACGTTTTCCCATACAAGTAATGACGTCAAATCTGCGACGCGCAATTACTGCACCTAGTTCAAGGTCTCTTCTCATGATCCCTTAATCAACGTGACGCGTATGCGATGACTTGGTCTCGTTGCATCAATGCGCAATCGAGACCTTGTCAAGAAACGTCACAAAAAACGCAATTCTATTGGTACTGTTTGGTGAAGACAAGATAGGTTTCAACTAGGTTAGGGTTATTAGCGGTTGAGCAGTCTTTGAAAGGTTTTCTAGGGGTCGTCTAATACAGCCTATAATCCCCAAAAATTCTTAGTCGCGTCTTTGGGACTCCTTAGTTCTTGATTGCAGGGTCGACATGAATCTCATTCTTATCCACCACGTATCCTAAGAATCTTGCCTTGCGAATCCCAGTTCGTACTTAGACATCCTAACACACAACTATTCTTTCTCTAAGAGTCACAAGATAAATTGAAGATGTTGCTCATGACCTTCCTTGGTCTTTGAGCTTATGAGAATGTAGTCAATAAATATAATCATGATCTTACCCAGGTATGGCTTACACACCCGATTCATGAGGTTCATGAACGCTGCCGGTGCATGTGTTAAGCCATATGGCATGACAAGGAACTCCTAATGCTCAAAGCGAGTCCTAAAGGTCGTTTTAGGGATACTTTCCTCCTTGTGCTCGCAGTTGAGGACATCCTGACCTCAAGTTGATCTTTGAGTGGTAACTAGAGCCTTATGATTGGTTCAATCATGTCATCAATCCTTGGCAAAGGATACCGGTTCTTGATATCCAATTCTCTGAAGTTGATGCAAAATGGAAACTGCCAACTTTCTTCTCGTGTCCTTAACTAAGGACATCATGTCCTTAATTCCATCTTGGAGTAGTAGCTGGGACCTTGTAGTTGGTCGACAAGTCATCAATTATCGGTAAAGGGTACCGATTCTTGATGGTTAGTCGTCTATCTCCATGTAACCTATGCGTAATACTTTTCCACATTAATTCTTCCGAGTTCCCCTCAGATTAGGCTATGTACGCGTGTAAAAACTGTCGTCCTTCATCGTAGCGAATAACACCGGGGGCTTCCCATGGTGAGAGGCTCGGCCTGGTAGATTTCCTCTGCCTAGCTGATCCTGCAGTTGCATCAGCGGCTCCTGTATCTCGGACGAAGCTAGTCGGTAAGGTGTCATCTGTCACTGGTGCCGCTCCTGGCACTAGGTTTATCCTAAACGCCTCTTGTCGCTGTGGAGGTATTCCTGGCAAGTCTTCAGAAAAGGCTTCTGGAGATTCCTCCACCGCGGGGATGTCTTCAGGTTTTGGCTTCTTGGTCTCCTTATTGACAACATGAGCAGGGAAGGCTATGCAGCCTATTCGGAGGCGCTCCTGTGTCTCTAGGACCAATGCGAGATGTCGCAAATCCACTCCCTTATGGGGCCTAGTGCCCTCGCACTTATTGCAAGAAGGTGGTGTACTGTAAGTGTTTCATCATTCGCAAGAGGGATGTGAATGATTTTCCTTATAACGAACAACTTCAGCTCTACACTTGGATATCCAATCCATGCTGACTACCATATCACGACTTCCCAAGTCAATGGTAATAGAAGGTTTTGGCCTTCTAAGTTCCCAAAATACAATCCTTAATCACCTCCTTCGTTTAACTAACCTTCCATTCACCAACTCTAAAGAATACGGGACGTCTATTCTACTCGAAACTAGGCCAAGTAGTTTTCTTAAGTTCTATCTAGACGGAAGAGATAATGGTAAAGTTCCAGCTTGCTACATATGTGGTCCTTCATGGTGAAAATTACATTCCTCGCATCTCGGCTTAGTCCCCAAGTAAACCTTACCACCAGCCATATTAGTGGCTCCATAAGCTTGCATGCCACGAGGCGGGTTCATTTCCCTTCTTTTGTTTGCTTTAGAGTTTCCATAACTGACTTGGGTGCCTATCTTTAAATTCGATGACTTCCTTTTCCTATTGCCCGAAGACTCCACATGAGTCTCTTTTTTGTTTGCCTCAGATCCCGAAAACTTTCCCATACGCAGAGCTTCTTCAGTAAGTGTGATACTCAAATCGATAGCCTCTGTGATGGTTGGAGGCTTTGAGGTAGTAACCATGCTCAGAATTTGAGGTGCAAGTCCCCAAATGAATCGCTCAATCCTATTGAACTCTGGCTTGACTAAGTAGGGAACAACCCTAGACAAGTCGTGAAATCATTGGATGTACTCAGAAATCTTTGGCCCGTCCATTTTCAAATTCCAAAACTCAACCTCAAGCTTCTGGATTTCGGCCCTAGAACAGTACTTCTTTCGCATCAATTCCTTGAGCTAGTCCCAGCTTAGTCCATAAGCAGTATCTTCACAAAGGGTATGAACCTGAAGGTTCCACCAGGAGAGTGCGTCATCCAAAAACAATCCTGAGATAAAGGTAACACTCCGCTCGGGCGAACAGTTACTCATTCTCAGAACGGAGTCAGTCTTTTCTGCCCAACGAACAAATGCAACGGCACCTCCTGTGCCGTCAAAATTCAATGGCTTGCAGTCAAGGAACTGTTTATAGGTGCAGCCAGTTGGAGGGCTACTTTCGGAAGTGCCACCGCTACGTTCAGAGCGGAGGGCTTCATACCGCGCTATAACTTGAGAAATGCGCTCATCGTATTCGGTCATGGTTAACGTAATGGTGTCCGTGTCATGACTGGGCGGCATTTTCGTCTGTCAAAAGGTATGGGGTAGGTTAGACAACATTCCATAATTGTCTATGAGGTACATATTACCACAAGCAAACATGTAATCACCCAATATAACATGCGTATATAATCAACAATGTATAAGTAAGAAAACGACCACTGAGCTTTCATATATGCTTGACAACTTGACTTATTGTTTGTATCAGGGAAAACAAAATGAACTCGAGGTTACATCACCTCGGTCATACAAGTTTCATAATATGAAAGTAGTAGTTATTTTCCTTCTACATTGGTTTTCTTATGTCTTTAGCTTCACAAAGGCGGGTATACTCCCAGAGAGATGGGGATTGTTCATATAGGGGTGATAGAGAGTGTAACGTCACTGAGTCTTTCCTGTGTGTTAGCCATATTCATTTGCTTAGATATCGGTTCCCAACCAACTCTACGGGTAGAAGTGTCAGACACGAAGTAGGTAAAGACAGGTTTCCTACTTTGTAGAGTGCTAGGGCAACTGTCTAGGTATTGTTCTACTAGATGAAGGTGTGAACACCTAGAGATTATTTTTTGGATAAGTGGTGATCATTAGCTTGACCTGCAGAGTCCAGCAGGATTTCCATGCACTACAAGTCGTTATTACATGGGCCCCCATAATAATAAATTGTCTTGCACGGTCACCCCAACTTTCCCTCGTTCGAAGCAGATGATCCACCAAAGAGGGGACACTATTGTCCTTATACCTCCGACATGGATTGGACCATTGTGGTGGTCCACGCGCTAACATCCGTCATCGTTACGTGCGAATAGGCACGATGATTAGACATAATAGGAATATGGAGAATTCCTAGTAGTTGGAGGGGCACGTTTAAGATAAATACTTCATCTTCCTAAGAGCGTCTTCAACCTCGTTTCACAAACGCCACAGGGACTTCGTCCTGCTGATAGAGGTGTTGTCCAAGGTTGTCGCCTCCGCCTCGCCGTCACTACCGTAGTCAGGCACCTTCATAATCGAGAGGGAAGAGCAGCCATCTTCTACGGAAACCAGCTTAGGATCTCGTTTGGTGATCACTCCAGTCATGAGCTTCGTAATAAACGCGAGGTCAACAGTCTCATCGTGCGAGTCAAGAGCAATAATAGGATTCAAGGTCGAAGGTATCTCATTCACGTCAATAATTATTCTGTATACTTATACGCATATATATATATATATATATAGCAATGGATAAATATGTTACTTAGCATAAACAGGAAAATAAATGTATCATATCACATATAACTCTCGTTTATCCTTTCGGGGGGGGGGTCATTTTGTCTTTGGCAAGTCTATCCCACGTAGACTATGCCCTAATTGGCACTTTAATTTGGGGTATCCTCTTCCGTACTAATGTCCTTGCCTTGTCTTTTCTTCCTTTTTTTTTTGAAAAATGTTTGACTCATGGATCTTGACGCTTTCGTGAATGCAATGAAAAACCCTGTAGGATCGGTTTTGACACCGTTTCGATTGCGTAACGAATGTTTGACGTGCGGAATCCGTGAACGTGCGTGACCGAACACACAAGAACGTACAATTTTAACGTGATTCTATTGATATGATGTCGTGGAACTTTCTCTCTCTAGACTTTCTCTCTCTAAGAGTATCTCCCTAAACCACCAAATGAGCAAAAGTCATAAATCTAACACTATAACTCCCTATTTATAGGCACAAGGTTATAAGGGATTTCCCTTATTTACAAATATGCCACCTTGCCTTTTTAACTACAACATGTATCATAAAGTCTAGATCTTATCTATTTCTGCTACGGTTAAGATTGACGGAGGCAATAGACATACTGCACTAACAAACCCTTTTGGTAAAAATGTTTTTTGTGAGAGAATCTTAGTGATTGTAGTCTAGACTCGAGAAGGAATCCTAGTTCACTACAATCAAAGCTCTGATACCAAACTGTCACACCCTGACTTTTGCGGAAGCGTATGATGTGTGACTTGTTTAATACCATTGCATTCAATCATAATAAACAACTATATGACCAAAACGATGTTCATCCATTCATTAAGTTTAAAGTATTACAAACACCATTTATTTAAGTTCCAAACAACACAACCTTAGACTAAGTTACAGATCGACAAAAGTGGATGACATCTAAACTTGGAATTTACTTCTAGAAACAACACACGCGCCCAAGTTCCAACTTGTTATCTGAAATACATGTAATTTTGGAAAACATCAACAAAAGTTGAGCGAGTTCATGCGTTTTATATGAGTACTGACAAACTTGTAAACTTTTGAGTGACTCCTTTGAAAACAGGTATGAAAAGAATTTATTAATAGGTCAAATTAATGTTTTACAAGGACATTAAAGCATGTGAAGACATAGGGAGCACTCAAAATGAGTAGGCTAATACCCTCGTCGATTTCCTCGACAGTGTCGAATTTTCCCCTTCGACTGAGTCAATTTACCTTGACTATGTCAATTTACCTTAACAGTGTCAACTTACCCTTGACCGTTGTCGATTTACCTCGACTGGGACACCGAAGCACTCAAGTGGTCACATAAAGACCATGAGTGGGGCTCAGCCGTACCCGTTAGATCTAACCTTCGTCCATAATTAAGAGTTAATGGCATTTCAAATTCAATCTATGCTCACATGATCTAATAGTTCATTTCATGGTCAAATGATACCATTTAAACATTCGTAACATGTATTCCACCCCCGAGAGTTATAAAACCAAAAACAGTTAAGAGAAAAGGGAGATATGAACTCACGGTTTTGCGTTCTTCAATCCGACGTAACTCAAGCTGCTACTAGTGTGCACGACTACTACTAGCTCAAGGCTAGCGATGATCAAGAGAAGAAAATAGGTGGATAAAAGCAAATAGAGAAGGTCCTTCGACTTTCAATGCTTCCAAGCTTCTTTACTTTGCTTCTTGCACCTTAGGATCTCCTTAGAATACATTGATTGGATTGAAAAATGGATGGCATGAATGGGGAAGCTTGGGCCGTGAGTTATGGGGAAAGGAGAGAAGTTGTTTTGTGGGTGGAAGATGATGAATGAGAAGTATATTAATCTAGTGGTTTTTATAAAAAATTTCCAACATCCAAATGGCATATAGCATATTTGTTGGCATATTCCACAACAAAATCTTATAAAATATAACAAAGAAATCAAGTGTGGGACCCATGTCCCCTAACCGTCCAACATTGGGGGGGGGGGGGGTAAAGTGTAACTTTTAATGGTAAGTTACTTGATTAAGTTAGGATTCAATGGTGCTAGTTAGGTATTTTATGTGTTTAATGTTTATGAGATGTAATATGATGTTTGGTGACCATAACTAGCTTTGTGACACTAAAACAATGCTTCTAGTAAGAATTTGATGTTTCGGGTAGTGTCCGGTTGTTCGTTTCGTTACTGTTCATTAAAGTGCTAAATTGCGCAGTTTAGTGTGCTTTATGTTGTATTTTATGACAGTTTCGGTTCCCGACACTTAGGAAAGTATTCAGGACCATTAGATCACAATTATGTATTATATTTAGTTGTTAAAAGCTGAATTTTTGATGAATTTATTTATTTTCTGCAGAATTTTGCAGTTTTAGTGTGTTTCTGGCACTTTCCGGTACCTATGTCATCACTAGGAAGGCAGTTTTGTAATTCCTACTTTCCTACACACTATACTAGTGTAACACTTGGTCCTAGGGATTATTTTGGTGTCTTAATATCATGTCTGTCTAAGTACTGAACTCATGTCAGTACTCCTAGTTTGTCTGATAAATGTGCCAACTCTTCTCTGTGCATTTATAGAACTATATTGTGTTGCATGTAGTAATGATAAAAGTCTTGCAACATGAAATGCCATTGTATGTATATAACATGTCACACCCCCAAAATACTACATGCGGAAACACCACGGGACGTGTGACGTACCAGGATCCAAGCCACCAATTACATTGAACTAAAAATAAATAAATAGTTAAATAAAACATTCGAATAATTTATAACATAGTACCAAGTGATAAACTAAAACCAAAGTAAACGTTCAGTGGAAGCATAAGATTATTCATTGTTCGAGTGTTTTAAAACAATGTACTAAAATAAGAATAATTATCCAAGAGTTGTGACCCATGACCACTCCAGCACTCCTAGATAGCAAGTTCCATGTCCATGAATCTAACGACCTGCAAGCATGCAGACAAGTGTGTCAGACGACGCTGGTGAGTTCAAAGTTTGTTAACGTGTTTAGTTACCAGTTGCCAGATTAAAACGATTCACAGATTCATTGTTGTTAATCAAACGCTTACCGCCGATGGCTCCAGATTATTTGCCCTAAACCCCATTGCCTCTATCAAAGCAATGATCAAGATGGGGGTCATTAGTTCACTCCCTACCTCCTCGGTGCGGTGTGAGGGTGCCAAACCTAAATAGCGCTATTAACTAATACCCCGTTGCCCTACAAGCAACAATCGGTAGGAGGGACTTGATTGATAGATATATGTGTATTAAACAACAACCCAGGTTTAACATTCTAGTCAAACCCATTACCCGACATTCCTCCCCGGAAAGCATGCTTGGAAAAAGAGCAGTGAACTCACCTTTGCTTTGCTCGGTTTGTTTTAGTTACCCGTCTAGTTGGTCATCCCAAACCCTACCGTGGTTACCAAACAATATCAGTTACATAGTCAAACAGATCGCGTAATACAGATAACAGACAGGTTTGCTATTCACACAATGATCATTGTTAACATGCAGCACATATCCCTTTCTCAAGCAAGCCACATCTCATGTGACTGTCATTCAACATAATAATAATAATAAGGGAGTGTTCTGTTTACGTAAGTCTAGGTCCATCCTCAATTAGTGTGGTCATCATGTAACATCAGTATCCCAAATATATAAGTATACATTAACCACGTTCATTTCCGTATATTACTGTTACAGTTCAAGTGCATGACGAAAGACCCGTACAACGAAAGACATTATGTTTCGTCGAGAGGTAGTGTGGCGAAACATAGCATGTTTCGTCGAGATGCAGTGTGGCGAAACACTTCATGTTTCGTCACCCCTCATCTGTTGATGAAACAGTTTAATTCTTAGATCCCTATCAACAGTTATGAAATCTAACAGATTCAATCACAACGATCATTGCACCAACAAATATCCTAGTTTCAAGTAATCATTGAGCATCCAAATTCGTTTCACATATAACAGTTTCATCGCACACAACCTTCGCAGATCATAACCCATCAAAAGTTAACCTATCCGATCATTAACATATTCCCCATCAACCAGTTCCGATCATAACTAGAATCTCTATCACATGTACATCATGTCTAATTGATTTTTATTATCATGATTATCCTATTTGTATGTGTGTTAACACTCACGACAACATTCATACAACCAACCCTAATAATGTATATTTAACCACATCATGATCCTCACTACACATCATCACAACAAATACAACAATCTAATGCAGGTAAAACACTAACCACAATTCTGAGTGATTTGATTAGATTGATACCCCAAAAGCTTGATATTTTCCTACGGCCGTCGCACAAAGAGTGTGGAGAGAATTCTAGGGTTTTGTTCTTACGTAACTGCTCACAAGAGTTTATATATATACTTAAAGGATTCGGCCACAAACCATACTGGGCCGAGCCCCTTAATGGCGAAACACCATCTATGGCGAAAGACCCCATCTTTCGTCATAAGGTGGTTGGCGAAAGTCCCAGACTTTCGTCAAGATGGGTATGCGAAGAACATTATTAACTCTTAATTAATCTATACTTAAGTATATTTAACTTCACCAATAACAATCACCAATGCACAATAAACATCAATCATTTAGTTAACTACACAAGACACCACGTACAATGAATCGTAAAACAGGATTATAAACTAGTGATGTGAATGGGAAAGACCATGAAATCTCGGATTGTTACATCATCCCCAACTTGAGAGAAATTTCGTCCCGAAATTTGACAAGTAATCAAAACAGCAAGACGTTAACTCAGGATGACTATGGATTTTCCGCGGGTACCACATCATCCCCAACTTGAATGGGAATTTCCTCCCGAAATTCACTAGTTGCATTAGATTTAAATTTGCCAGGCTTAGACTTGTCTTCTGGAAATAAATGTGGGTACTTGAGCTTCATCTGATCCTCGTGTTCCCACGTGAACTCCGGTCCACGTCTTGAATTCCAACGAACTCTCACGATCGGAATACGGCTGTGCTTCCAGACCTTGACCTCCCAGTCCATAATTTCTATTGGTTCTTTGACAAACTGCAAATTGTCGTTGATCTTTAGCTCTTGAAACGGTACCACCAGTGTTTCATCAGACAAACACTTCTTTAATTGTGACACATGGAACACATCATGGACGTTACCTAACTAAGCAGGTAACTCCAACTTGTAGGCCACTTTACCAATTCGCTCCAGAATTTTAAATGGCCCAACATAACGAGGGTTAAGCTTGCCGCGTTTTCCAAAACGTACCACACCCTTCCAGGGTGAGACCTTCAACATAACACGGTCACCAACTGCGAATTCCAAAGGCTTCCTACGCTTGTCAGCGTAGCTTTTCTGACGGTCGCGCGCTGCTACCATACGGTTCCTGATCTGTAGAATCTTTTCAGAAATTTAAAGGACAAGTTCTGGGCCTGTGACTTGGCTGTCACCCACCTCAGCCCAACAGAGAGGGGAACGGCATTTCCGGCCGTACAACGCTTCAAACGGAGCTGCCTGGATGCTAGTGTGGTAACTGTTGTTGTAGGAGAACTCGATTAAAGGCAAATGTTTCTCCCAGCCCTTACCAAAATCAATCACACATGCACGCAGCATATCTTTAAGTGTCTGGATGGTTCACTCACCATCCGTCTGTGGGTGATAAGCAGTACTCATGTCGAGACGCGAGCCGAACGATTTGTTCATCGACTGCCACAAATCTGAAATGAAACGCGGATCACGGTCAGAGATAATAGAAGTTGGCACCCCATGCCTAGAGACCACCTTCTTGAGGTAAACAGCAGTTAATTGTGAGAACTTATCCATTTCCTTGATTGCTAGAAAGTGCGCTGACTTCGTGAGACGGTCAACGATCACCCAAATTGTGTCGCTCCCGTTTTGAGTTCTAGGTTGCCCAGTGACAAAGTCCATTGCGATTTGCTCCCATTTCCACATGGGTATTTCTGGTTGTTGCAGCAAACCTGACGGTTTTTGGTATTCCACTTTAACTTTCGAGCAGGTTAAACATTTACTCACATAGATCGCGATGTGAGCTTTCATCTTCGGCCACCAATACATGACTTTGAGATCCTGATACATCTTATCCGAACCCGGATGAACCGAGTATCGAGACTTGTGCGTTTCGTCAATTACAAGATCTCTAAGGTTGCCAAACAACGGAATCCATATCCGCTCCATAAAATAGTAAATGCCATCTGATCTCTTCTCAAGTCGTTTCTCCATGCCCCGTAAATACTCAGCCTCATAGTTTTCTTCCTTCAACGCTTCGGTCTGAGCCGAACAGATCTGGTCAGGTAGGTTAGAATGAATGGTGAGCTGCAAGGCGCGAACACGTTTGGGTTTCGATTCCTTTAGACTGAGAGCATCAGCTACAACGTTAGCCTTACCCCGATGAAACTTGATTGCACAGTCGTAGTCATTTAAGAGTTCTACCCAGAGACGCTGTCGCATACTCAAATCCTTCTGGTCAAAAATATGCTGAAGGCTCCTGTGGTCGGTATAAATAGTGCATTTAGTACCGTACAGGTAATGCCTCCAGATTTTGAATGCAAACACCATGGCTCCCAACTCTAAGTCGTGTGTCGTATAATTCCTCTCGTGAACCTTCAATTGTCGCGAGGCGTAGGCTATCACCTTCTCGCGTTGCATCAACACGCAACCGAGACCCTGAATGGAAGCATCACAATATACCACAAAATCTTCTGTTCTTTCAGGTAGAGACAAAATCGGCGCACTGCAGAGTTTCTATTTCAGCAACTGGAAAGCATCCTCCTGTTTCGTTCCCCACGAGTATAGAATGCCCTTTTGTGTTAACGAGGTAAGAGGTTGAGCAATTTTCGAGAAGTCTTTAATAAATCTGCGATAGTACCCAGCGAGACCAAGAAATTGCCGCACCTCTGAAGGAGTCTTCGGTGCCGCCCAATTTCTGATAGCATCAATCTTAGCAGGATCCACGTGTATTCCCGATTCATTCACAATGTGGCCAAGGAAATGCACCTCTTGATTCCAGAAGTCACACTTAGAGAATTTCGCGTAGAGTTAATCCTTCCTCAGGAGTTCCAAAATAATACGCAAGTGTCGCTCATGGTCCTCCTTGCTCCTAGAGTAGATCAAGATGTCATCAATAAACACAATAACGAAGTCGTCAAGATACGGCTTGCACACGCTATTCATAAGGTCCATGAAGACTGCTGGCGCGTTTGTCAATCCAAACGGCATAACTAAAAACTCATAATACCCATACAGCGTTCGAAAATCCGTTTTAGGAACATCCTCCTCTCGAACTCTTATCTTATGATAGCCCGACCTTAAATCGATCTTCGAGTAAAAACTTGACCCTTGCAACTGGTCGAACAAGTCGTCAATACGCGGTAAAGGGTAGCGGTTCTTGACTGTCACCTTGTTGAGTTCTCTATAATCTATACACATACGAAAAGACCCGTCTTTCTTCTTCAGAAACAAAACTGGGGCTCCCCAAGGAGAAGAACTGGGTCGAATAAAGCCTCTGTCCAATAACTCTTGCAGTTGATTAGACAACTCCTGCAACTCTCCAGGTGCTAAACGATAAGGAGCACGAGCAATTGGGGCCGCTCCTGGCGCAAGGTCAATCTGAAATTCCACTTGGCAGTGAGGAGGTAAACCAGGTAGTTCCTCACGAAATACATCGGCAAATTCACGTACAACTGGCAGATCCTCGATATTTCTCTCTTCAGTCTGAGGATCAGTAACAAGTGCTAGAATAGCATGATACCCCTTTCGTAGACACTTCTGCGCTTACATAGCTGAGATGATACCAACCATCACACCACTGCGATGCCCTTGAACTGATAAAGATTCCCTACCAGGGAGAGGAATACGCACGATCTTCTCCTTACATAGAATCTTAGCCTGATGCCTAGACAACCAATCCATACCCACTACTACATCAAAACTACCAAGGGTAACAGGAAGGAGGTCAATGTCAAACACTTGACTCAAGAGATCTAATTTACACCCAAAAAGGACATGCGAAGCTTCAATCGTTTTGCCATCGGCTAATTCTACTACATGCTTAACCTCTAAAGGTGTTGGAGTTAAACCTAATCGCTGACTGTACTCTAAGGACACATAACTCCAATCGGCACCGCAATCAAATAATACAGAAGCAAAGAGCTTTTTCACAGAAAACGTACCAGTCACGACATTGCCATCGTTCCTAGCATCTCCAGCACCAATTGTAAATACCCTTCCACGAGCTCCATTGCCCCCATTGTTGCCATTATTATTGTTCCCATCATTGTTTTTGTTGTTCTGACGGTTGTTGTTATCGTTGGCATTCTGATTCAGCTGAGGGCAATCCTATTTAATATGACCCTCATCCCCACACTAATAACACCCCTTCTTAAAGCCTTGGTTCTGATGGGGCTGTTGCCTTTGCTGCTGCTGATGCTGCTGATTCAGTTGCTGGTTTTGCTGCTGCTGCTGCTTTGGGTGCGGAGCTCTACAATCCTTTGCCATATGGCCTACCTTATCACACCTGTGGCAAGCCTGAACACATGATCCATGATGATGATACCCACACTTGTTGCACTTTGGCTTCCTACCAACATAGGAGCCTTGACTCTGATTGCTGCCCTGACCTTGGTTAACTGAGGACGACTGACTAAAACTACGGTTATTGCTGTTGTCAGGCCATTTCTGAGTTTGACTTGCGCTGGTTGCTTTGTCAGCATCATTCCATTTGCGCTTGTTATCACTAGCAGGTGTGGTAGTTGTAGCAGGAGAGGTAGTAGCAGAAACATGTGGCGACAATGAGCCACGTTCGACCTCTTGGTCAGTAATCTTGTGTGCTAAATGGATGATCTGAGGTAGATTGCTAAGGTTTGCAGCAGTGACATACCCCTTTACGGCTGGTGCTAGGCCCTTGAGATACAACTCGATTCGTGATGTGGAGGTCGAGACAGGTTAGGGCACAAAATTGCTAGTTCATGAGATCGTTTCGTGTAAGCCTTGATCTCTGATCCTTCCATCCTCAAATCGTAGTACTCGTTCTCGAGCTTCTGATTCTCATCACGAGGACTATACTCTTCTCGCATCAACTCCTTAAAATCATCCCAAGTCGTTGCATTAGCCATCTCGATACCTAACATCTGCACCTGGGCATTCCACCAAGTTAAGGCACCATCCTCCAAATTGCTTGTAGCATACTTCACACGGTTCCCCACAGGACATTTACACATAGCGAACACTGACTCAGCTTTCTCAAACCATCGAAGTAGCCCCACAGCCCCTTCAGTCCCACTGAAGGTCTGTGGCTTACAATCCATAAATGTCTTAAACGTGCAAGCAGACGGATGGTTTTGATTCTGATGCGCTGGCTGACCTAATGGACGAAAGAAAATGCAACACAAGGGAAGAGTTGTGTACGTGACACAAGAATAAAGAATATTTGGCACATATCGTACCAGCTTGATAGGCTGCTAATGCCTCAGCCACACGGGTGTTAATCAGATTTGTCAACTCAGCCTGATTCATTGCAATGTGTCCACGTCCATGGCCTCGTCCACTCATGATTCTAGATAAGGAGAGGGAACAAGTTTAAGAATCGAGATAAGGTAGGAGTCAAATCTCACGTTGACATCTACAAACTACAAAGTTTACACCAATCAATAGGGCAGAACCCTTCTCACACTTGTTAAGCCTCACTGAGACTCACATGCACCTCACATTATTATTATGTGCGCACCCATAATAACAAGGCCATTTGCATGCTTATCTCAGTGCCTCTTAACTTGCGCTAAAAGTTTCCCCCACATTCAAATAGTAACACGAAAGGCATTCCAGGATTAATAATCACAAGAGTCAAAGGGTAGTGCCATACTATCTAGCTCCACTAAGACATGCAGCACAGGTAATCACATCAAGGTGTCAAATATGTTGTTTCATGCAAGTCGTGTGTGTGTAACTTCTAAGCAAGTAATGCATAAAGTAAACAGAAGACGAACCTTGCAATCTGGAGCTGAGTGTCATGGTCGATTTTCGAAGGTGTTCGGTTATAGTCTGGTTTTATAAAAACGTTTTAAAACCTAGTTCACTATAACCAGTGGCTCTGATAGCAAACTGTCACACCCCCAAAATACCACATGCAGAAACACCGCGGGACGTGTGACGTACCAGGATCCAAGCCAACAATCACATTGAACTAATAATAAATAAATAGTTAAATAAAACATTCGATTCATTTCATAACATAGTACCAACTCATAAACTAAAACCAAAGTAAACGTTCAGCAGAAGCATAAGATTATTCATTGTTCAAGTGTTTCAAAACAATTTACTAAACCAAGAAAAAATATCAAAGAGTTGTGACCCATGACTACTCCAGCACTCCCAGATAGCAAGTTCCATGTCCAAGAATCTAACGACCTGCAAGCATGCAGACAAGTGTGTCAGACGACACTGGTGAGTTCAAAGTTTGTTAACGTGCTTAGTTACCAGTTGCCAGATTAAAACGTTTCACATATTCATTGTTGTTAATCACACGCTTACCGCCGATGGCTCCAGATTATTTGCCCTAAACCCCATTGCCTCTATCAAAGCAATGGTCAAGATGGGGGTCATTAGTTCACTATTAACTAATACCATGTTGCCCTACAAGCAACAATCGGTAGCAGGGACTTAAGTGATAGATATACGTGTATTAACCAACAACCCAGGTTTAACATACCAGTCAAACCCATTACCCGACATTCCTCCCCGGAATACATGCTTGGAAAAAGAGCAGTGAACTCACCTTTACTTTGCTCGGTTTGTTTTAATTACCCGTCCAGTTGGTCAATCCAAACCCTACAGTGGTTACCAAACAATATCAGTTACATAGTCAAACAGATCGTGTAATACACATAATAGACAGGTTTGCTATTCACACAATGTTCATTGTTAACATGCAGCATATATCCCTTTCTCAAGGAAGCCACATCTCATGTGATTGTCATTCAACATAATAATAATAAGGGAGTGTTCTGTTTACTTAAGTCTAGGTCCATCCTCAATTAGTGTGGTCATCATGTAACATCAGTATCCCAAATATATAAGTATACATTAACCACGTTCATTTCCATATATTACTGTTACAGTTCAAGTGCACGACGAAAGACCCATACAGCGAAAGACATTATGTTTCGTCGAGAGGTAGTGTGGCGAAACATAGCATGTTTCGTCGAGATGTAGTGTGGCGAAACACTTCATGTTTCGTCACCCCTCATCTGTTGATGAAACAGTTTAATTCTTAGATCCCTATCAACAGTTAACAATCTAACAGATTCAATCACAACGATCATTGCACCAGCAAATATCCTAGTTTCAAGTAATCATTGAGCATCCAAATTCGTTTCACATATAACAGTTTCATCGCACACAACATTCGCAGATCATAACCCCTCAAAAGTTAACCTATCCGATCATTAACATATTCCCCATCAACCAGTTCCGATCATAACTAGAATCTCAATCACATGTACATCCTGTCTAATTGATTTTTATTATCATGATTATCCTATTTGTATGTGTGTTAACAGTCACGACAACATTCATACAACCAACCCTAATAATGTATATTTAACCACACCATGATCCTCACTACACATCATCGCAACAAATACAACAATCTAATGCAGGTAAAACACTAACCACGATTCCGAGTGATATGATTAAATTGATACCCTAAAAGCTTGAGATTTTCCTACGGCCGTCGCACAAAGAGTGTGGAGAGAATTCTAGGGTTTTGTTCTTACATACCTGCTCACAAGAGTTTATATATATACTTAAAGGATTGGGCCACAAACCATACTGGGTCGAGGCCCTTAATGGCGAAACACCATCTATGGCGAAAGACCCCATCTTTCGTCATAAGGTGGTTGGCGAAAGTCCCAGACTTTCGTCGAGATGGGTACGCGAAGAACATTATTAACTCTTAACTAATCTATACTTAAGTATATTTAACATCACCAATAACAATCACCAATGCACAATAAACATCAGTCATTTAGTTAACTACACAAGACACCACGTACAATGAATCGTAAAACAGGATTATAAACCAGTGATGTGAATGGGAAAGACCTTGAAATCTCGGATTGTTACATAACAGAAATCAGAAATTCATTCGTCTTGTAAACTAGATCATGCACAGTCATTAAAGCACAGATTACTGTTTAATTATTGTACGGAATGCATGGAAAAGTGCCAGTTGTCAGACACTATTCTAAGGGCAACCTTTGATTTAATGCACATGGAGTGATATTTCAAACCCTGGCTATTGGATTGAAATAATTAAGTAGGATCGAGAAACCGTCAAGCGTCGTCATCATCACAGATGGCGCCACTCCACAGTTGAAGCGCCGCTGCTCATTAGTTCAGGCCCACATGTCTTGAGGCTCGTAGCCCAAGACTAGAGATGACTTGTTTACGAGGTCCTTTGGATTGAGGCTCCTCTTCTTGGGCCTCTTTAATTGGGTTTCTTAAATAAGCCCAGATGTTGTTAATTATGTCCTACAAAGAAGAATAAGAGAAAGAGCGGGAAACAGAGCATGTCTTGTCCCTTGCAGAGACATTTAATGTCTGCAACTAGAGAGAGAAAAGACCATTGGAGAGAGTATGATGAAGAAGACTTCTTTAATTAATATTTATAGCAACTCGTCGATGGCAGCTGGACACGTGTGTGAGTCTCCCCAAGATGCCAGAAAACCGTTAGATCATATCATGAGAACAGTGAGTCTCTCATCCATACCGAGAAAATCCCGATCCAAACACCCTCTGTTTAAACTAGAAAAAGATGGTATCCACTAGTCTCTATATATAGCCATTGGTGGTGGTTTGTGAGGGGTTAGGGAGGAAGAAAGGGGGTTTGATGGAGGTACATGTTGTTTTGAAAAGCTAAGCTAGACATGGCCTAGTTCAGGGCGGATCATCTTTTTTATTTCTTTGATTGTTCACGGTTTATATTGTCATTTCATACATACTTAAATGAGAAATCTAATAGATGTTAGTGATAAGGACCACACGAGTGCAAAATTTACAATCACTAGGACCAACTCTGTAATTATTGAAATCTCAGGACCAACTCTACAATATCTGCAAACCATATGGACTAACAAGACATTTAACCCTTTATAGGGTTAAAATTTGTTTTTAAAATAAATAATCTTTCTTTTATATATAGAGCCGTTGTCCAATGACTAGCCAACCAAGGCCCTAACAAATAAGCTCGCGATCGTTCGTTATTGCAATGGCTGGGCAAGAATAGCACCTACAATGGTGGCTCCGGTATGGTTAGTGGGGAATTATTGAGTGATTTGGGCTAAGGTGGCATCGGCATAGTGACCCATACCTCGCAACCTTAAATATTAGACATGGTAATTAGGATATCCACTGTAGACAAGACGCTACAAAATTGGCAATGAATTAATTAGATCAATATGTACATGACCCAATTCAAGCGTGGACTTGTGGTGGCCCCTAAATTCCATTATTTAAGGGGAACAAAACAATTTATTTTCTTTGATTTTATATTCTTCTCTTTCAGCATTTTTATTAGTCACGTTTTTAATTAGGTGGGCATTTAAAATCAATCGATTTTCGTGAATAAGTTTACTTGCTTACACAGTGCTTAAGGTTCTAAAATGATTTATTTTTTACACTAATCTTATCTATTTCTAACTCAATACAAATATCAAATATGTATTGCGGGATTCAAATTCTTGACTTGTTAGGTATGACATCATTTTACAAACCTGAATATCCTTAAGATGAGATACCAAAAGTAAATACCAAATGTAAAAATCATATTTTTGTTGAGAAATACCAAAAGTAAAGAACATATTTTTGTTGAGAAAACTACAAAAATAAAAGGTAGTCGCTTCGGATTTCATTTAATGAGCAATAAGGTATTTTTATATATTAATCAAATGAAGCAAGATATTTGATATAATATTTGATATATCTATACGTATGCTTGTAGAAACAAAATTAAAGTTGAAATATTCAATTTCGACGTTACTAGCTAAAAATCCAAATTCGATGTCAAAATTAATCACAACGTTTCGTAATCAGTAATCAATGATATACGTTATTCAAAACCATCTCACTTCCATTGGGACCATCGGCTATTCATCACAAACTGATCATTGACTTAAACATTGACTTAATAAGAACAAGTATTCTCATACCCCGATCCGTAGCGGAATGCTACGAAGCATTATTGATTATCCAAAACTTATAACAACTATTATAAAGTTATAATATTTAAAGCATTATATTAAATGTTGTCAAAGATAAACATAGAATTCATACAATAATCCAAGTTCCTGAAACATAACGAAAATCCAATTTAATTACTAAGACAAGCCCTAAGTTTCTTCGTCTCGGGTTCGGCTCACACTTGTATATATGTATCACGCATAAAAGAGTTTTGGGTCAACAAAAATACCGTTAGATGACATTGGAGCTCTCACCAGAGAGATAAGCTATCTCTATTATATAAGGTTGATCCAATATCATCTCAAGTAAGCATTTATTACCGATCTCATTAATTACACTCACACTACATATTAAATCCGGACTTTCTTTGGATTACATTTAAGGCTCTTTGCCTAGAATTCACACCGAAAAGATATTCCGACAATTGCAGACTCGTCGGAATAAGCTCCTTCTTCTCCTGTAAGCTTTCTTATTCTCACGCCAGAGCTTGGTCACGGATCCCCCCAGGGTCCTTTGTGGCAAGGCTAACGGTGTTTTGTTTTGTAGGTTGACAAGATTGATCCGTTACAACACTGACGAGCGTCGTTGACTTCACACCGGAATTCAAGGACTCGACAACACAGATGATAACTGTGGAGATATTTGTTCATCTTTTCCAACAGTTAGTAGGAAGTTTCTTTGCTGGTTTATTTAAAACATATGCGAATTAGATTAATTATAGTTTTTATCACAAAAGAAAGAACACTCAAAATACTCCGAAGAAAAAAGAAACTTCATAAATTACACAATAACAGAATTTTTCAATAGGTTTACAGTTTAGATAAATTTGTTAATTCAAGCTTATGTGTTCCCTAATTCTTCTAAAACTATTGTCTTCGTGATGTTTTTCTAGAACAGTTGACTCCCAGGATAAATAGAGCATGGAAACTGATTACAGTTTCACACCTTCTTTCATGATCTTGAACTCAGTTCCCCTACCAATTAAATTTAGATGACCTAATTTGATGGTACTCTGTATAGTAAATAAACCGATGATTTCACCAAAGCAAATTCACTTCCATCTTGATTCAATTTTGAAACAGAATTCCATGAGAACAGTGAGTCTTCAAACCACAATCACTAAATCATGAGAATAGTGAGTCTCTCATTCATCCGGAGAAAATCCTGATCCAAACACCCTCTATTTAAACAAGAAAAAGATGGTGTCCACTAGTCTCTATATATAGCCATTGGTGGTGGTTTTTGAGGGGTTAAGGAGGGAGAAAGGGGGTTTGATGGAGGTACATGTTGTTTTGAAAAGCTAAGCTAGATGTGGCCTAGTTCAGGGTGGATCATCTTTTTTATTTCTTTGATTGTTCACGGTTTATATTGTCAATTCATACATACTTGCATGAGAAATCTAATAGATGTTAGTGACACGAGTGCAAAATTTACACCCATTAGGACAACTCTGTAATTATTTGTAACACCCCGAAAACAGGTTTGGTAATCAAACCACGTTAATATTTATGAACGGGTAAAATACCGTTAATGGTAAAATTAACCCGGTAAATATTAGAATTTAAGTAATAAAACCTAATATTAAATAAAAAGAGAATAAAAGTTTTGAGAAAAACAAAGCTTATGATAGGCCGACTTAGCGGGACTTAAATAAGACGGGTTATAACTCCCGGAACCCAATAAGTTAACTAGGAATAATAATAACCCAGTTAGTCGAGAGTCTTGTAATAACTTGCTAGAGGGTTAAAACACTCAAAATATGAACTAAGGAAAGTGGAGGGACTAAACGCGTTAATTCTGAAACTTGATTTAATAAAAAGAAAGTAAAATAAACCAAACACACACAAGAGTGTGTGTCTACACACAAGAGTGTGTGTGTCTGGTCGACAGAAACACAGGGCAACCAAGAGAAAACCCCACCACCCTAGTTCTTGCTGAATCTCTCAAATTGAAGGTCCAAATCAATCCTAAATCAAAATCCGAGCACGAATTAGTGATCTCCACTAAAAAAGGAGTTACGAGGTATGTAAATTTCATGAGAAATATCTAGTTAAATATCTGAGTGAACCTAGAGAATTCAAAAATTATTGATGCACGCTTGTTATATGGATGGAATAGGAACATTGTAGTGTTTAGGAGTAAACCCTAGACAAATACATGCTGAAATTATGCTTAATTCTAGTAAAATCCATAAACACCATTGAAGGTGACAAGTGGGTTTTGTAGAAACATGTTAAACACTAGGATTTTGATAGTTATTCTAGTGTAATTTGAGTTCCATGAAGTAAATTCAGATTTTTTGATGTTAAATTCGTGTATGTGATGTTTTTAGGGTTTTGATTGCTAAAAATAGTGTTATAATGTCATAAACTTGTCTTAATTGAAAGCTGAATTTAATCAGCTTCTGATCAGAATTTACAGCCGACTTGTATTTGGCTGTAACGTGGAAAAAACATGACAAGAACATGTGTTTTCTTGAGTCTAAAATGTAATTCCAGGAAATATCTTTAAAACCCCACTGGAATTGCATTTGTTCGACGAAAATTGAACGTTTTATGAATTTTTCCGTATCGAAGGTTCAAGCTGCGTTTTCTGGCAGAATTTGCAGCCCATTACGAATGTCATAACTCAATATAGGGAATTAGTTATGATCTCAAATTTTTACTGTAGGTAGCTTCAGGTGATTCCAAAAATCTCCAACTAGAATTTCGTCAATCGGATAAACGAGGAATTTTAAATGAATTTTTTTGTAAACTGCAGTCAGAAATGACGAATCTGATTTCAGCTTAGTAAATGAATTTTGACATATTTTTGGTAAAGAGTTAGATCTTGAAATTTTAACACAAGGCCTAACCCTCCGAGAGGTACGTCACATAAAAAAATCATAATTTTTGAAGACTTGTAAACAGGTTAAACAGGTCACCAAAAACAACCTATTTTCAGTGATATGAACTTGCCTAATTAATGTTAAAGCTTGGCTAAACAACTAGTTATGAAACTTGATTGTAATGTTATAAATTATGCCCACAAGGTGTTCGTTAAAATGCTTAAGTGAATGTCCATATGTTGAAATTATGAATCAAACGCGTAATTTCCTAGTTCGACTAATTACGTGTGATGAGGGGTAATACAAATTTTAATTATGAAGTCGATTTAGCTTATATGCACATATCATATAATTAAGGGTAGTTAACTTTTGAAAAGTTAAGCTAACCATGGACGGAGTCGAATAAGAGTTTTGACATAGAAAATACGTAAGGTGGAATAGTCGTGGTTATAATGACTAATCTAACCACCTTGTGAATGATGATGATAGTTTGACGCTTAATGAGCTAGGTGGAAGCTTGGGGAGAAAGCGGGTTAAATCGAGTCAAGCATAAAGGAAAAACGTATTCGAGATGCAAGGTAAGTAAAGCTTATGCCCCTCCTATTATTTACAAAATGCTTATAGTGAGTATGGAATATATGAATAGTAGTATGTAAATGAAATAAGATGTTCCGGCACGATACAATGCGGGTCGGGACAAGTGAGGATGACAAAAACCATAGGTTATGGTAAAAAGGGTAAATAAGGAAAACTAGATGTGAAATGATGAGGAAATATAAATTATTGAAATACTATGTTTTGGTGTAAACCGTGGTGGGTAAAATAGTAAAGTAGTAATCCGGGTATGGATTAACGGATAAATAAAGGGTTTCGAAGGGACACCACATGGGGAAAGTCATAACGGGTCAAATAAAATAAGAAAAATGATTTTTCAAATGAGACATAATCATGGGAAAAACCGAAATAGGTTAAAGGATGAAATGGTAATTAAATACCATCTCATAATGATAATTTGTCATTTCGACTAAACGGGTCAAATGGTGTTGTTAACACCATTTGACAATAATGTCTGATGATCGCTTGTTAAGTTTAGTGATCACAGGAATTAGCACATGGTACGCGTTGCGATTAATTTGAAATTAATAGCGAAAGGTATTTAAACGAGTCAATCCTATGACCCGAGCCAGGTACGCAATTTTAGAATTATAGTTAAGAATGATATTTTGGTCAAATACTAGCGAAAGTCCTTGGTCGTAAAATGAAGGACTAAAATTGACCAAAAAGCCCTTGATGGGTAGATGGGCAAACGACCCATATGGGTTGTTTAGGAATTGGTATTAAGATTACGAAATAAAGGTAGATACCTTAATGTAGTAAATGATGAGTGAAAGGAGAGTGAAATTTAAAGTAAAATGGTAAATCCCTCTAATGGGTCAAAATGAAGTTTTATGCATAACTCAACCTTTAGTGGTATAATGTATGAAAGTTTTAGACTCAAGAGTTAATGGTTTGGAGATAATAAACATCTCAAGAATTTACAATGATTTAGACGAAAGTGGTTTAAGAAATCATGAAACGGATCAAAAGTGTTAAAAAGGGATTTCAAGCCGAGAGCTTGAAATCTGAATTTTCGAACTAGTTGAATATCAGAGTTTTAACTCCATAAGATGGAGAATTAAAATTCAAGCGCATAGGAAAAACAATTGCCTAAAATGGACTATAGATATAAAGTTATGGCCGTTTAAAGTTTGATTTTTTGTTGAATAATTGAGCTGGGCAGGAAATGCAGGAACAGACATAGTCCTGCTGGAAAATGTTTTCCCCCGCAGCATGCGTAGGGGAACTACGACACTGGCGCGACACGCGGGTGTCGTCACGGCACGCGAAAAGAAAAGTGGAGTCTCTCGCGTGGCGCAAGGGGCACAAATCTGAAATTTTATTTTGTTTGGTTTATTTGATGTCGAAACTTGTTTATACTTCTTTCTAAACTATCCAAAACTAACTTTTGAGTTGGTTTTGATCATAGGTGAATATCAAGAGTACCCTAATGAAGATCAAGCTCAATGAAGAACCGAACACGATCAAGTTATAAGCTTCCGCACATTGTTACGTCATTGTTTTGAGCTACAGTCGAATGTTTTTCTTAAATTGTAAAAGGTTTTAAATAAACCCGTATTTTGAAATGTATATGTGCTCATAATCAGATGTTTATTTTTCATAAAGTATACGAAAATCGTTAAATAATAGCAAGGGTGTTACAAGTTGGTAATCAGAGCTCAAGGTTAAAAGAATAAAGTGTGTTCGGTTCGAGGCTTGATCACAAATCCGGTAAGTACATGTATGTTAATGGTTTAGCATGCTAAAGTGTTGTAAACAACACATATGGTTATCGTGTAATACACGTTACCCCAATTAAAATGATTGATATAGATGACGAAATTACGTGCGTTGACACGTATAGTGAAAAGCCTTGTATTACAATACGGGCGTTTATTAATGTCGAAATTACTAACTTTTGTAAATGTTTAGTTGAAGGATACTCGCACCTGAAGATGGCGAGAGTGTAACAAGTGACGGACATGATGGTGAAACGGTCCGAGGTAGGACGAGCGGAGCATACTCATCAAGGATTTAAACTGCGTAATGATCGCGAACAAGGATAAAGGCATGGAAGGCCCGTTAGGGCAAGCATTACTAGGTGCACACTTTTAAATTTAATTGCATAAGTAGTAATATGCAACAAACGCGTAGGGAATGACGGTTGCATATATAAGATAAAACTTAGAAAACCTGAATAGGATATCTATTCACGATGAAGTTTCCAAGAGTAAATTAGTAGAAAGAAGTGTTATTCACAATAATGAATAACAAAACAATAACAGGATTAAATTATATAAAAAACTTGGACGGAAGTAATTATCCAAGTGTGTAACTCTCAATATAATGCTTGTAGCGATCACATTAACGAATGTGATTATATAATAGTTCGATAGAAAGGAAAACATTCTATATGTTCAAATGTAAAACTAGTAAAACTAATGATTGTTGTTTTGCAATTAAATAAAGTTTTACTAAATGAAATCAGAGATATGAAATAAATAGGAGCGTTACTTACATGGGGTGTGATGTGAAAACTACAAAAAGGTCATGCGTATCATGTGTTGATCGCTTACTCTGGCCAAGTAAGTAGTGGCATATGATACCATGAACTTCTTGTAACGGACGCATTTACGTCTGATGTAGTAAGGACGGGGTGAATGGGACTAATTTAAATGGTACCCAAATGAGTCATACAAGTAAGATGTTTGATAGTAAACGTAAACGCAAGACGGATGACAGGGAACATATTACGTTAAAATAAAGAGCCCGAAAGAAGGGACAAAGATTAAAGTAAATGAAAATACAAACCAACTAATGTGAATGCTAAGGCATAAGGGATAAAGTTTGACTGTCATAAGTGATGAAATTCACACAGACAAGTCAAAGGGGTAGAATAAAAGAATAAAAGACTTGACTAAATAAAAGCAATGGATTTCGTTAAGACGATCAAATAAATTAAGATGATGTCTAAAACCATATAAGAATGGTTACTTGATGATTTCGGTAAAGATACCCGATGGACGGGCAGGATTGTGGGTGAATGCGTAAACCGAGAGACGGGAACGCGAAAAAGAAAGTCAAAAGACTCGGAATATGAGTCATGACTAAAAGACGGTGAGAATTTGCAAACAGAAATCTTGATAACTAAGTTCAACTATTTTAGAGTTGAACGGGTCGAATAAAGAACGTAGTTTGACGTTCATAAGTGATAAAACCTCACACGAATAAGTAAAACGAGACAAAAAAAGTATAAGAAATTGGTAGTACAAATAGGCGCAAACCGAATAATAGAAGTGGGAAATATTAATGAACCTATGTGATGGGGTATAAGGTAACCGGTGACTAATAAGTCTAGTCGTCAAAGTAAATAATTAATAAAGATAACGGATACAAGCTGAAAGTAACGACCCACGAGGCCTTACACATGAAAGACGTATGCGTCAATATAAATGAAAACTTTTGTCCAAAAGAAACGGGTGCCTTGAAAATGAAACTTGGTTTGTTTGATTAAACCAATGAACTATGTAAATAAGGTTTCGAGGACGAAACCTCTTTAAGGGGGGTAGACTTGTAACACCCCGAAAACAGGTTTGTTAATCAAACCACGTTAATATTTATGAACGGGTAAAATACCGTTAATGGTAAAATTAACCCGGTAAATATTAGGATTTAAATAATTAAACCTAATATTAAATAAAAAGAGAATAAAAGTTTTGATAAAAACAAAGTTTATGATAGGCCGACTTAGTGGGACTTAAATAAGACGGGTTATACCTCCCGGAACCCAATAAGTTAACTAGGAATAATAATAACTCAGTTAGTCGAGAGTCTTATAATAACTTGCTAGAGGGTTAAAACACTCAAAATATGAACTAAGGAAAGTGGAGGGACTAAACACGTTAATTCTGAAACTTGATTTAATAAAAAGAAAGTAAAATAAATTAAACACACACAAGAGTGTGTGTGTCTGGTCGACAGAAACACAGGGCGACCAGGAGAAACCCCCACAACCCTAGTTCTTGCTAAATCTCTCAAATTGAAGGTCCAAATCAGCCCTAAATCAAAATCCGAGCACGAATTAGTGATCTCCACTGAAAAAAGGAGTTACAAGGTATGTAAATTTCATAAGAAATCTCTAGTTGAATTTTTGAGTGAACCTAGAGAATTCAAAAATTGTTGATGCATGTTTGTTATATGGATGGAATAGGAACATTGTAGTGTTTGGGAGTAAACCCTAGACAAATACATGCTGAAATTATGCTTAATTCTAGTAAAATCCATAAACACCATTGAAGGTGATAAGTGGGTTTTGTAGAAACATGTTAAACACCATGATTTTGATAGTTATTCTAGTGTAATTTGAGTTCCATGAAGTAAATTCAGATTTTATGATGCTAAATTCGTGTATGTGATGTTTTTACGGTTTTGATTGCTAAAAATAGTCTTACAATGTCATAAACTTGTTTTAATTGAAAGCTGAATTCAATCAGCTTCTGATCAGAATTTACACCCAACTTGTATTGCCTGTAACTTGGACAAAACCGTGACAAGAACATGTGTTTCTTGAGTCTAAAATGTAACTCCAGGAAATATCGTTAAAACCCCACTGGAATTACAATTTTTTGACGAAAATTGAACGTTTTATGAATTTTTCCGTATCGAAGGTTTAAGCTAAGTTTTCTAGCAGAATTTACAGCCCATTACGAATGTCATAACTCAATTTAGGAATTTAGTTATGATCTCAAATTTTTACTGTATCTTGCTTCAGGTGATTCCAAAAATCTCCAACTGGAATTTTGTCAATCGGATAAACGAGGAATTTTAAATGAATTTTTTCGTAAACTGCAGTCAGAAGTGACGAATCTGATTTCAGCTTAGTAAATGAATTTTTACAACTTTTTGGTAAAGAGTTAGATCTTGAAATTTTAACATAAGGCCTAACCGTCCGAGGGGTACGTCACATAAAAAAATCATAATTTTTGAAGACTTGTAAACAGGTTAAACAGGTCACCAAAATCAGCTTATTTTCAGTGATATGAACTTGCCTAATTAATGTTAAAGCTTGGCTAAACAACTAGTTATGAAACTTGATTGTGATGTTATAAATTATGCCCACAAGGTGTTCATTAAAATGCCTAAGTGAATGTTCATATGTTGAAATTAAGAATCAAACGCGTAATTTCCTAGTTCGACTAATTACGTGTGATGAGGGGTAATACAAATTTTAATTATGAAGTCGATTTAGCTTATATTCACATATCATATAATTAAGGGTAGTTAACTTTTGAAAAGTTAAACTAACCATGGATGGAGTCGAATAGTAGTTTTGACATAGAAAATACGTAAGGTGGGATAGTCGTGATTATAATGACTAATCTAACCCCCTTGTAAATGATGATGATAGTTTGACGCTTAACGAGCTAGGTGGAAGCTTGGGGAGAAAGCGGGTCAAATCGAGTCAAGCATAAAGGAAAAAACGTATTCTAGATGCAAGGTTAGTAAAGCTTACGCCCCTCCTATTATTTACAAAATGCTTATAGCGAGTATGGAATATATGAATAGTAGTATGTAAATGAAATAAGATGTTCCGGCACGATACAATGCGGGTCGGGACAAGTGAGGATGACAAAAACCATAGGTTATGGTAAAAAGGGTAAATAAGGAAAACTAGATGTGAAATGATGAGCAAATATAAATTATTGAAATACTATGTTTTGGTGTAAACCGTGGTGGGTAAAATAGTAAAGTAGTAATCCGGGTATGGATTAACGGATAAATAAAGGGTTTTGAAGGGACACCACATGGCGAAAGTCATAACGGGTCAAATAAAATAAGGAAAATGATTTTTCAAATGAGACATAATCATGGGAAAAACCGGAATAGGTTAAAGGATGAAACGGTAATTAAATTGTGACAACTGCCAAAAATTCAGGTATCCGTATAATTAATTAACCATGATTAGTGCCTAATGACTGTGCTGAATTACAATTAATTACTTTCTGATTACTGCATCATACTCATATGTGCATTACATATTGCATAATGTCACATCATTATTAAATGCAAACCATATTGACATAAATGATGCACAAAGCACAGTTAGCACAGTTAGCGGATAACTCAGAAAAATGCTGACAGAACTCAGCACATAGACAAACAGTGTTTTGAGACCCAGTATGAGCCAGAAACCAAGTGCTACACTAGTATAGTGTGTAGGGAAGTAAGGACCACAAAACTACATTCCTAAGTGATAGTTTAAGTGCCGGAAAGTGCCTAAAACCCACATAAAGTGCAGAATTCAGCATAAATCAGCAAAAATCAGCATTTTAACAAGCTAGTATCATGTAAAAATATGACTAAATGGTCCTGAATGCTTTCTTAAGTGTCGGGAATTAAAAGTGTCACAAAAAGGGTACTTAAAGAACACTTAACGGTATAGTTTGACACTTAAACGAACCGGTATCTAACCGAACAACTGGACACTACCCGAAACACCAAAATTATACTAGAAGCATTGTTTTAATGTTTCTGAGCTAGTTATGATCCACAAACACCCTAACACACTATATAACACCTAATACACATAACATCTAACTATTATGCTTAGAATCTAACCATTTATCCTAACTTATCATTAAACCTTAACCAAGACCACCCCCCCCCCCCCCCGTTGTGGACGGTCACCAAGGTGGCCCCATACCTTGATTTCTTTTGATTCACTTTGATTTGTTACAGATCTTGACTTGTACTTATGAGACACATGATCCAATGGATAAACCTCTAAACATGGTTATAAGTAATGGATGATGGATTAAGCTCTCATTATCTCACACACAAAATATTGTAAAACCGAACGAAAGAATGTAACTTACAAAATATTCCGGAAAATACCTTTATAAATATATTTTTGGTAAATGATATTTTGGACACAAGTAATGAAAATATGATTTTTATGAATATCACGAAGTCATATCATATTTTCGACAAGGAGAAAATATATTATTTTTGGGAAGTAAAAATATATTTTCTTGGAATATTTAGGAAATATAATATTTTTGGGAAATATATATATATTTTTTCTTTGATAAACTTGAAACCCATTATTTTTGGACAAAATAAGTTATATATATATTTTCTAAGTTAAACTTGAAAATATTTTATTTTGGAACTACAAATATTTTTGCCAAGAAGGAAAAATTATAAATAATTTTTCTAAGTAATAATTCTTAAATACATATATTTTGGGAAATGTATATATATTAGTGGACTTTCATTAGAAATAATATTCCGGAAGGTTTAACACTAAACTCAGTATAAGAATACTTAACAAATACAAGAATACGAATACACATGTATAAGATACCCCCATCCTTGGGAAGGAAATACGAGTATAAATACTTGAGAAGTATTATTACAAAAATATTGTTTAACAATTATTCCAAGAATTTGTAAATATAATTTAAGTTGAAATATTAATTATTTTGACAATAATTATATAAACTAGAATGATATCAGAAACCTAACTCCAAAAAAATTAATACTAAGACAAGGCACGACCCGTTCGTCTAATAGATGTTAGTACATTGTAGGTAGTGGTGTTTGCTGAAGGGATTTGAGTTACGAGTACTGAAGATGCAAGACTGTGAGTTCATGTCCCCCTTTTCTTTAAACTGTTTTGTTTATTAACTTCGGGGGTGAAGTACATGTTTCAAATGAATACAAAATGCTTACAGACAAATACAATTGGTATGGTTAGCCTAGGAAAGTACCATAGATCATGTGAATGGGTAGGCGCATACTTAAGACCATCAATCCTCTTGTTAGGACTGATGGGCATGAGTGATAGATCTATTTGGGTGTAGCGAGCCCACACCCATGAGGACCAGGGTGGCCCATAGGGTGACTATGTCTTACATCCGGAAGCCCAGTACAAATTTGCTAGGTTTGAGCTGCAACAACCCTCAGTAAAACCGAAACTCTCGAATATTTCCGACACCCTATTATATCTTAAAATGTCCCAATATGTCTTTAAATACACCCCGTTTGTGAAAACCGAGCCCGAAATACCATATAGTATTAAAAATAAAATATAAAATATGAATTTTAAGTTATGGCGGGCCGCGTAAGCTAGCCTTAACACTTACGCGGGCCGCGTGAGATCGAAATGGTGGCGCAACCCGGTGATGACATGTGTCATCATCGTGGCGGGTCTAGGCGATGATCCGGATAAGCTACCCTGTTGACCAGGGTTGACGCGGGCAGCGTAGGCCCTTGCCTACGCTTACGCGGGCCGCGAGAGAACCGAGATCAGGCACTATATAAGAAAGCAACGGGTTTTCGTTTTCCGTCGTTCATTTCTTTCATTCTCAATCTCAATTCTGAAATATTAGGCATAGAAAGCTGGTATTATACCCCCTAATTAGCGAGGTTCTGCTTCGTTGTAAGTATTATAACCCCAGTTTCGTAGTAGATACGATGCCCGATTGATTTAGGATTCCGTAACAACTGTCGTGGTTCTGCCCGACGTTGTTGTTGGAATACCGTCTCGGGGAGGGTATCATTAATATTTTCAAAGGCTTATGATACTAACCATTGTACATTTGTATAAATTATAGATTATATCCAGGAAACCCTTACGCAAAGTCTAAGATAGCAATGTGAGTTTATCCTCTTTTTGATAACCTTTTTGTAATATTTTACAAAACCTTAAATGTTTTACAATGTGATTAAGCGGTGATTGAGTCTTTGTAGTTCTTCAATTACTGCCGGTATGTTGGGGTTTTGTATACAAAATTTACTACACTGTGAGTAGTAAGTCGGGATGACAATACGTTACCATTGGACAATGAGTTAGCCAATGTGTAATATGACCCACAAGTCAGGTTTGACAGTACTAAAAGGAGTAATTGTGTAGAAATAAACAATGTGATCGCTCTCAATATTGTTTTAATTGATAAAATGTTTCTTGATTAAACTGGGATTCACTCACCAGTATTTCCCATTGACACATGTTTTTAAAACGCATTTCAGGTAACACAATGTGACAGCCAATTAGTAAAAAGCCAGCTGGAGAGCACTGAAGGCTTGGGAAAAATGTGGCTATAAAAAGTTACCTAAAAGACGATGTTTTAAATTCAATAAAATAGGGTTTATCCCTATAAACATATTGTAATAGGAAACTTGGGTTTTGCCTATGTGATTATTAATGTTAAATATGGAGGTTTTACTCTGATAAACATTTCCTAACTACGGTCCTGATGTAATTTCCGCTGCCAAATTAACTAGCTGATACCACCAAAATTCTGAGTTCGCGTCCGCCCGTTCCCGGGGATAAGGGATCGGGGGTTGCGACAGAAGGTGGTATTAGAGCCTAGCGACTGGTCTAAGCCAAAGAAGTATTTGCTGACAGTTAAAAATTTAAACTTTGTGTTAGGAAATAAATTACTGAAATACGTGCATAACTGTATTTATTTGTTATGTGTTATTTGACTATTTGTTAGTTTACAGTATGAGTGATCAAGGACCCTCAGACATGTGTCGTCAGTTGTCTGATTCACCTAGGAGTGAAGATACCTTATCACAGCCTGCCCTTTCTGGGTACTCTGCTGATCAGGAAGAAGGGATGTTTGCTTTTAAAGCTCAGTCAGAAGAGCCATTCCCACATAAGAAACGAGGATGGTTCAGTAAGGAAGCCTTTGCACGTAGGAAAAGAATGCGAAAGTTGCAACAGCAAAGAGCCTTAGCAGCCGTTAAGCGAAAGACAGATGCCCATACACAGGATATGCTTAATAGAAGCCTAGCCAATTTCCATATCCTAGCCACAACTGATGTTGACCCTAATCTGGAGCAAACAATAGCACCCCAACCACAATTGAAAATCCCTGACCAACCAATGGAGATAGAAAACCCTGAAAACCAAGTGGAGATGCATGACTTCAACCCAGAGGAAATCCCTAGGGTACCATCACCAAATCCCCTAGACCCAAATTACGATCCCTGGTGGGATGACGTTAGGGACTATGTGCAACGTTACCCGATCCATGAAGACACACCTATACAGAACATAGGAGCCTATTCAGGTATGGACCCTTTAGATCCCTATTACCACGATGAATATATTAGGGAAATCTTAGAAGATCCTTACCGATTTCAGGCACTTTCACCCCCATATCAGGAACCCGCACCCCAGATTCCGAACCCAGTCCTAGAACATGCACCCCCAATGAGTGCAGAAAACGTGCAAGAACTTAGGACTTTTTGGGAGGAAATTTTAGAAAGCAGTGAGAGAATGAGACAGGTGGGAGAGCGTCTCGTATGGAAATACGATGAGCGCAATATGGATTTTTGGATAAATCCATATCCGTGATGTGATAGAGGAGATGGTAATAGTAATAATAATAATATAATAATAAAATAAAATAAAATATGTGTGTACGGATGCCTATTACTATTAGTGTGATTCAATTTCTGTTGGTATTGTAATTTTTATTTCAGTACTAGAATGTAATAGATGCATAATAGTATATGAAAATAGAGTAAAAGTCGCAATGATCGACGTTTTTGGCTAGATTGCGTATCATGTGATTAACTATATTGAATATTATCTTGTGATATTAATATGAGGTAAATGTTTAAAATTCAGATGGCCGATGAAGGAAATCAAGGAAATCTGAATAACGATAACCAGAGTAACATTAACGTGGTTAATGAGAATCCGAGCATTAATAACAATGGAAACCAGATGGATAATAGTGCCGTTCAACACATAGTGGCACAAGGAATCATAGATGTCATGCCATTTATTATTCAAACTATTCAAGAAGCGAATAATAAAAGTAAACATAGCAGTAAGCGACCAATCGAACCAGAACACAGCATAAATAATGGCCCTGTACTTCAAGTGCCCATTCCCAAAAGAAGAAGAACCATGCCTTATGGTTGTTCTTATAAGGAATTCTGGTCTTGTAAACCGATAGAGTTCTCGGGTAATGAAGAACCTATTGCAGCTCTACGCTGGATAGAAAAGACTGAGGTTGTTCTGAAAATAAGAAAGTGTGCTGAAAAAGACAAAATAATGTTTGCTTCTAATTTGTTTAAGAACTCAGCTTTAGAATGGTGGAACACTATCCTCCAGTCAAAAGGAAGTGATAGGATATACAATATGGAATGGGAAGAATTTAGGAACATGGTAGAAAGGAAATTCTTCCCTCCTAATGAAAAAGAACAAATAGCAAACAAATTCCTAAACCTTAGGATGAATGGAGTGGATAGTAAAGGGTACACCAAGTTATTCTTTGAATATGCTAGAATAGTACCAACCCTTGCATCACCAGAGCCAGTATTAATCTCCCATTACATCTGGGGATTAATTAGAGAGATTAAACATGTAGTCAAGGCAGCTAGACCTCAAACCATAGAAGAAGCTACAGAACTAACCATTACCTTGACAGATGAACTAGTCCATACTAGAGAAGAAGACCAGAGGAAAAACCTAGCCCAAAGGCTTACCCAAGAATTCCATTCTGGGAATTACAACCGTAGGAATATGGGTTCTACCTCTACACTTTTCTGCAAGGTCTGCAAGAAAAAAGCATTCGGGAAAATGCTCCACTCTTTGCAATTATTGCAAGATGCCAGGGCACAAGGAAGAAAATTGCAGGAAGAAATCCAGTAATGGATTATGCTACAACTGTGGAGAAAAATGTCATATCAGGCCAAACTATCCAAAACTAGCCCCAGCTGCAAATAACAAGAACACTAAAAATGCTAGAGCATTTGTTCTGACTGCAGACGAAGCTAAGATGATTCCAGATGTCATAGCTGGTACGTTTTTAGTTAATGATGTTTTTGCTAAAGTATTATTTGACTCTGGTGCAAACCAAAGTTTTATTAATACATCATTTTGCAAATTTCTAAATCAGTCATTAACTAAACTACCACAAGAATTTTTAGTAGAGACAGCTAATGGAGAAACCGTTAGGATTTCTGAAATCTTGCAGGGAGCAAGCATAGAAATTTTAAATCAGAAATTTATTGCAAACCTTTATCCCATGAATCTGGCAGGATTTGATGTTGTATTAGGAATGGATTGGTTAATAACCAATAAAGCCAATATTTTATGTGATCAAAAGTTAATTCAAGTAAATTCACCAAAAGGTAAAACGATCAAAATTAAAGGAGATAAACCATCTAGATCTACAAAATTTATCTCTGTGATGAAAACTGCAAGTTATATAAGAAAAGGTTCTATAGTGTATTTGATTTCTATAATCACTAACACTAAAGGAAAGGATTTAAAGGATATTCCAGTAGTATCTCAGTTTTCAGATGTATTTCTAGAAGAATTGCTAGGGCAACCTCCAAATAGAGAAGTTGAATTCAGGATCCATTTGATACTAGGAACGGCACCAATTGCCAAAGCACCTTACCGTTTGGCACCTGCAGAAATGCAAGAATTGAAGAAACAATTAAACGAATTGTTGGAGAAAGGATTTATACAACCAAGTTCGTCGCCATGGGGAGCGCCGATGCTGTTTGTTAAAAAGAAGGACGGATCAATGCGTATGTGAATTGACTACCGTGAATTAAACAAGGTCACGATTAAGAACCGGTACCCATTACCAAGAATCGATGATCTGTTTGATCAACTGCAAGGAGCTCGATTTTTCTCAAAAATCGATTTAAGATCAGGATATCATCAATTAAAGGTACAGGAAGGGGACATTCCTAAAACCGCATTTAGAACAAGGTATGGACATTATGAATTTACTGTCATGCTATTTGGTTTAACCAATGCCCCAGCCGCATTTATGGATATGATGAACCGAATATATAAGTCATATTTGGATAAATTCATAATCGTCTTCATCGATGATATTTTAATTTACTCTAAGAGTAAAGAGGATCATGCAAAGCATTTGCACGCACTTTTAAGTTTATTAAGAAAGGAAAAGCTTTATGCTAAATTTTCTAAGTGCGAGTTTTGGCTAGAACAGGTACAATTTCTCGGACACTTAGTTAATCATGAAGGAATTCATGTGGATCCGACAAAAATCAAGGCGATTACTAAATGGAAAACCCCTGAGTCACCAACCGAGGTTAGAAGTTTCTTAGGACTAGCTGGTTATTATAGAAGATTTATTCAAGATTTTTCTAGAATAGCCATTCACTTAACTAAGCTAACCTGTAAATCTGTTAAGTTTGAATGGGGACCAAAACAAGAAGAAGCTTTTAGAATTCTTAAGCAAAGATTAACCCATACACCCATATTAGCGTTACCAGAAGGAACTGAAGACTTTGTAGTCTATTGTGACGCTTCTAAATTAGGTTATGGATGTGTATTAATGCAACGTCAAAAGGTTATAGCTTACGCATCTAGACAACTTAAGAATCATGAAGAGAATTATTCAACCCATGATTTAGAATTAGGAGCTATAATTTTTGCTCTTAAGATTTGGAGACATTACCTTTATGGTAGTAAGTTTACCATATTCACTGATCATAAGAGTTTAAGATATATTTTCAAGCAAAAGGAGTTGAATATGAGACAAAGACGCTGGATGGAGATGCTCAGTGACTATGATTGTGATATCCAGTATCATGAAGGAAAAGCAAATGTAGTGGCAGATGCTTTAAGTCGAAAGTATCATGAAAAGCCAAAAAGGGTACGTTCTCTTAAATTAAATCTACAAGTAGATTTAAATGATCAAATAAGAAAAGAACAAGAATCAGTAATCAAGGAAGATGCTGAAAAATTAAAAGGTATGCTAAAAGAATTAGAACAAGGAACAGATGGAATTTGGAGATTCCATAAAAAGAGAATGTGGATACCTAAATTAGGAAAGCTGCGTCATCGTATATTAGAAGAAGCCCATAAGTCTAAGTATACGATGCATCCAGGAAATGATAAAATGTACCAGGATTTAAGGAAAAATTTCTGGTGGATAGGAATGAAAAAGGACATAGCGGCCTATGTTTATAAATGTTTAACTTGTTCACAAGTTAAAGCTGAACACCAGAAACCCTCAGGTTTGTTACAACAGCTAGAAATGCCAGTATGGAAATGGGAATTGATAACCATGGATTTTGTTACTAGATTACCCAAAACAAGGAAAGGTAATGATACAATCTGGGTGATTGTAGATAGGCTAACCAAGTCAGCTTATTTCTTACCAATGAAGGAAACTTTCAGCATGGAACAGCTAGCTAAACTATATGTAAATGAAATTGTTTCTTTACATGGAATTCCTTTATCAATTGTTTCTGATAGGGATAGCCGATTTACCTCTCATTTTTGGTCAAGTTTCCAAAAGGCTATGGGAACCAAGTTAAATCTAAGCACAACTTATCATCCTCAAACAGACGGACAAAGCGAAAGAACAATTCAAACGATGGAGGACATGCTTAGAGCTTGTGTAATTGATTTCGGAGGTAATTGGGATGATCACTTACCTTTAATAGAGTTTTCTTATAATAATAGTTATCACACGAGTATTGATGCTGCACCATTCGATGCACTTTATGGACGAAAGTGCCGAACCCCAGTCTGTTGGGCAGAAATTGGGGAAAAACAACTATCTGGACCTGAGATAGTGCAAGAAACAACTGATAAGATTATTCAAGTCAATGAACGACTGAAAGCAGCACGTGATCGACATAAGAGCTATGCCGATAAACGACGTAAACCCTTGGAATTTCAAGTAGGAGATAAAGTATTACTAAAGGTCTCTCCTTGGAAAGGAATAGTAAGATTCATCAAACGGGGAAAGTTAAGTCCCAGGTATGTTAGACCTTTTGAGATTATTAAAAGAATAGGACCTGTAGCCTATCAGCTACAACTGCCAGAGGAAATGGCAGGAATACATGATGTGTTTCATATATCAAATCTCAAAAAGTGCTTAGCTGATGAATCACTGATAGTACCTCTTAAGGATATAGAGGTAAATGAACAACTCAAGTTTATAGAAAGACCCTTACAGATTGAAAACATGAAAGTCAAGAATCTCAAGCACAAGAGAGTAGTTCTGGTCAAAGTGAAGTGGGACTCCAAAAGAGGACCTGAGTACACATGGGAGCTTGAGTCTGAAATGCAAAGGAAATATCCGCACTTGTTCCAGTAGATCTCGAGGAGGAGCTCTAATACAAGGTGGGGAGGATGTAACAACCCTCAGTAAAACCGACACTCTTGAATATTTCCGACACCCTATTATATCTTAAAATGTCCCAATATGTCTTTAAATACACCCCGTATGTTAAAACCGAGCCCGAAATACCATATAGTATTAAAAATAAAATATAAAATCTGAATTTTAAGTAAAGGCGGGCCGCGTAAGCTAGCCTTAACACTTACGCGGGCCGCGTGAGATCGAAATGGTGGCGCAGCCCGGTGATGACACGTGTCATCATCGTGGCGGGTCTAGGCGATGATCCGGATAAGCTACCCTGTTGAGCAGGGTTGACGCGGGCAGCGTAGGCCCTTACCTACGCTTACGCGGGCCGCGAGAGAATCGAGATCAGGCACTATATAAGAAAGCAACGGGTTTCCGTTTTCCGTCGTTCATTTCTTTCATTCTCAATCTCAATTCTGAAATATTAGGCATAGAAAGCTGGTATTATACCCCCTAATTAGCGAGGTTCTGCTCTGTTGTAAGTATTATAACCCCAGTTTCATAGTAGATACGCTGCCCGATTGATTTAGGATTCCGTAACAACTGTCGTGGTTCTGCCCGACGTAGTTGTTGGAATACCGTCTCGGGGAGGGTATCATTAATATTTTCAAAGGGTTATGATACTAACCAATGTACATTTGTATAAATTATAGATTATATCCAGGAAACCCTTACGCAAAGTCTAAGATAGCCATGTGAGTTTATCCTCTTTTTGATAACCTTTTTGTAATATTTTACAAAACCTTAAATGTTTTACAATGTGATTAAGCGGTGATTGAGTCTTTGTAGTTCTTGAATTACTGCCGGTATGTCGGGGTTTTGTATACAAAATTTACTACACTGTGAGTAGTAAGTCAGGATGACAATACGTTACCATTGGACAATGAGTTAGCCAATGTGTAATATGACCCACAAGTCAGGTTTGACAGTACTAAAAGGAGTAATTGTGTAGAAATAAACAATGTGATCGCTCTCAATACTGTTTTAATTGATAAAATGTTTCTTGATTAAACTGGGATTCACTCACCAGTATTTCCCACTGACAAATGTTTTTAAAACGCATTTCAGGTAACACAATGTGACAGCCAATTAGTAAAAAGCCAGCTGGAGAGCACTGAAGGCTTGGGAAAATGTGGCTATAAAAGTTACCTAAAAGATGATGTTTTTGTTGGTGCATACGTCTGTCGACTTCGTCTTGTATCGAGTCTAGTATTAGAACTGTTAGATCAGGGCGCGTTGTACGAGAAAATAGGAGAGTTTAGAGTGTATTAAAGGTAATTTCGCTTGAAGTGGGTGATTCCGCTTGAAAGAGACTTGTGCAGTTTCAAGCGAAATTAACATTGATAATTTCGCTTGAACTGACACTTTGTCACTTTCAAACGGAATTAGATCTCTATATATAGTCACCCAAGCGGAATCATTTGTAAGGTTCTTGTTTCCGGTACCGAATTGTTGCCGACGCGTCGTTTGATCTGTAAAGCTGTGATATTAATAAAACAAGACGTTTAATAGTGAAACAAGCTGTTTTCCAAGTCTGTTTCTTAGTTTCCGCCTCTGAAACAAACAAGAGCTCTTCTGAACGACTCATTTGGGTCACAACTCGATCCTACATGTGGTATCAGAGCTCAGGAGGAAGAGTTCTTACCAAAACAGCCGTTATTTCTGACTTCTACACCTTCTTTTCAAAATTGAACTAGTTTTTTCGGTCAAAAAGTCTTGAATTTCACATATTAAGTGCGAAACTGTGTTTTAATGAATCCTTGAAAAAATTGGACCTTAATTCGGCTTAAAACTGGTAAAAAACGTAATTCCGCACGTAATTCCGCTTGAAAACAAGATCGAAAAGGATGACGTCAGCAGTTTTTCAAACGAGATTAGGTCCTAATTCCGTTTGAATCTGCTATTCCGCTTGAAGAGTTCACATAATTCCGCTTGAATATACCTGATTCTGCTTCAAGGAGTAATTCCGTTTGAGCCATTTCAAGCGAAATCAGGGTGATTTCGTTTGAGTGTGATTTCATTTGAAAGGTGTTATTCGGCTTCAAAGTGTTATCTCGCTTGAAAGGGTGTTTTCGCTTCAAAAGCTAATTCCGTTTGAAGGTTAATTCAGTTTGAGTAGTGATTCCGTTTGAAGCTTGATTCCGTTTGAGTTTGTTATTCCGTTTGAGATTTGAGTTTTAGTGAAAAATTTTCCCAAAACATGGACGAGGAATTCTACAATGCGCTTGCTACACCAATTGCACCTGTTACAGCTGCCGAAACTGTGTACAATGAGAATGAGACAGGAACTTATCAGAAACCGCCAAAGCTCATGTACATTGAAGATTTTCAAGGATGGAAAAATCGGTTTGAAAACTGGGTGCAAGCTTATAAATTTGACGCACGGAGTTCATTGTTGAAAGACTATGAGAAACCAAAGAATGAACGTGGGATTGAAAAAGCTATTTGTGACTATTCAGAGAATGACAAATTGAAATTTACAAGTGAGAAATTGATGATCAGTATTCTTCAACAAGCGATTAAAGAAGATATCTTTGTTCTGCTCCAACATAATGGTACAGCTAGATTAATTTGGGAAGCATTGATTCAGAAATTCAAAGGAAGCGCAGATATGATCAAAAACAAAAAGGCATTATTGAAGAAATCGTTTGATATGTTTTCAGCTTTCAACCATGAAACAACAAAGCAGACCATTGATCGATATTGTCATCTGGTATTGGAAATGAAAAGATTGGACATTGAGAAAGATGATGATGAATGGGTTGATAAACTTGCTGATGCTCTACCACAACATAAGTGGGGAACTTATTTGATGATTGTGAAACATATGAGAAAGTCTGAGAGTATGAATTTGGCACAGTTCATTCAGAAAATTGAAGAGCATGAATTGGATATTCAGAAAACTGCTATCATGACGAATCCAAATGCTCAACAAGATGTCAGTTTGTATTACAGAGGGAACAAGTTTGAGGCTACCCCTAGCCCTAGCCCAAAGATCCAAACTGGATTTAGTGCTGACAGTTCATCTGGAACAAAGGGTAGTAATGTGACACAGAGTGGTGGATCTTCATCTTCATACTCAAGTTTTGATCCGAATTATACAACATCAAGTCCTCAATGACAGAATTCAACAAATCTTCAATGCAACGTCACTTTGAACATTCAAAATGGTCAGAATTTGTCTCCAGAAATAGCCAAGTAACACATGGCATCACTCGTTGCTATGTCAGAATCTTATGAAGGTTTGATTGCTAGCAAGATTGGAAATCCGACGCTTACAAAAGAAGATTATGACCAAATTGATGCAGAGGAACTTGAGTTGATGGATGTGAAGTGGTGTTTGGCTAGTGCTTGGAGGAGGGCAGAAAAGTTTCAACAAATTACTGGTAGAGATGAGTTTCGAGGAATGGCTACTTCTCCGTTGGGCTTTGACAAATCAAAAGTTACATGTTTCCGGTGTAAAGGAAAGGGTCATTTTAAGAGAGAATGTACAAATAAAGAAGCAACCGGGAATCAAGAAAAGAACAATTATTATCAGAAATCATTTTTTCATCAGATTGATCAACAACCTCAACAAAAGGATTTAAAAACTGCTCATGGTAAAATGATTGAAGATGCAAATAAGAAAGCTTATTTTGGTATCATTGATCAAAATGATTGAAGGTTCATGATCTTTTCCTTGTTTGCTTTCATACCGGGATTTACAAACATACATACATACATACACTAATCACAAAGGTTTTATACATACATATACACAAACACGTGAACTCGCTCAACTTTTGTCGATATTTTTAAACTACATGTATTTCAGGGAATTAAGTGGATCTGGCGGGTGTTTGCATGTTCAAGCTGCGTTATGAATAAAAAGATGTCATCCGAGGTCGTTAGGGTTTAGGAGATGTATCTTAATCCTGGACGAGATATATGGTTCTAAACTCGGTTTTATTTAAGGTCTTTTGTTGAGTCTTCGTGAACTCATTTAAACATGTTGAGGTTGCAACTTAAATTTGGAGTCCACGTTTCAGACAAGTATGTTGTGGTATTTTCAAACTTAATTTATGGATGAACATCTTATGGTTTAATCATATAGTTGTTGATATGATTGAATGCTATGGTTTTAAGAAAGTCACACCATAATCACGCTTTCGCAAAAGTCAGGGTGTGTCATAAATACCATCTCATAATGATAATTTGTCATTTCGACTAAACGGGTCAAATGGTGTTGTTAACACCATTTGACAATAATGTCTGATGATCGCTTGTTGAGTTTAGTGATCACAGGAATTAACACATGGTACGCATTGCTATTAATTAGAAATTAATAGCGAAAGGTATTTAAATGAGTCAATCCTATGACCCGAGCCAGGTACGCATTTTTAGAATTACAGTTAAAAATGATATTTTGGTCAAATACTAGCGAAAGTCCTTCGTCGTAAAATGAAGGACTAAAATTGACCAAAAAGCCCTTGATGGGTAGATGGGCAAACGACCCATATGGGTTGTTTAGGAATTGGTATTAAGATTACGAAATAAAGGTAGATACCTTAATGTAGTAAATGATGGGTGAAAGGAGAGTGAAATTTAAAGTAAAATGGTAAATCCCTCTAACGGGTCAAAATGAAGTTTTACGCATAACTCAACCTTTAGTGGTATAATGTATGAAAGTTTTAGACTCATGAGTTAATGGTTTTGAGATAATAAACATCTCAAGAATTTACAATGATTTAGACGAAAGTGGTTTAAGAAATCATGAAACAGGTCAAAAGTGTTAAAAAGGGATTTCAAGCCGAGAGCTTGAAATCTGAATTTTTGAACTAGTTGAATATCAGTTTTTAACTCCATAAGATGGAGAATTAAAATTCGAGCGCATAGGAAAAACAATCGCCTAAAATGGACTAGTGGATAAAAAGTTATTGTCGTTTAAAGTTTGATTTTTTGTTGAATAATTAAGCTGGGCTGGAAATGCAGGAACAGACACAGTCTTGCTGGAAAATGTTCACCCCCGCGGCACGCGCAGGGGAACTACGACACTGGCGCGACACGCGGGTGCCGTCGCGGCACGCGAAAAGAAAAGCGGAGTCTCTCGCGAGGAGCGAGGGGCACAAATCTGAAATTTTGTTTTGTTTCGTTTATTTGATGTCGAAACTTGTTTATACTTGTTTCTAAACTATCCAAAACTAACATTTGAGTTGATTTTGATCATAGGTGAATATCAAGAGTACCCGAATGAAGATCAAGCTCAATGAAGAACCGAACACGATCAAGTTATAAGCTTCCGCACATTGTTACGTCGTTGTTTTGAACTACAGTCGAATGTTTTTCTTAAATTGTAAAAGGTTTTAAATAAAACCGTATTTTGTAATGTATATGTGCTCATAATCACATGTTTATTTTTCGTAAAGTATACGAAAATCGTTAAATAATAGCAAGGGTGTTACATTATTGAAATCTCAGGACCAGCTCTAGAATATCTGCAAACCATATGGACTAACAAGACATTTAATTTTTATAGGGTTAAAATTTGTTTTTAAAATAAATAATCTTTCTTTCATATATAGAGCCATTGTTAATGGCTAGCCAACCAAGGCCCCACCAATCAAGCTAGCGATCGTTCGTTATTGCAATGGCTGGGCAAGAATAGCACATACAATGGCAGCTCCGGTATGGTTAGTGGGACACTATTGAGTGACCTGGGCTAAGGTGGCATGGGCATAGCGCCCCATACCTCGGAACCTTAGATATTAGACATGGTACTTAGGATATCCACTGTAAAGAAGATGTTATAAAATTGTCAATGAATTAATTAGAGCAATATGTACATGACCCAATTCATGCGTGGACTTGCAAGTCTACGACTGGTGGCCCCTAAATTCCATTATTTAAGGGGAACAAAACGATTTATTTTCTTTCATTTTTTATTCTTCTCTTTCAGCCTTTTTATTTGTCACGTTTTTAATTAGGTGGGCGTTTAAAATCAATCAGTTTCCATGAATAAGTTTACTTTCTTACACAGTGCTTAAGGTTCTAAAATGATTTATTTTTGACACTAATCTTATCTATTTCTAATTCTATACAAATATGTATTGCGGGATTCAAATTCTTGACTTATTAGGTATGACATCATTTTACAAAACTGAATATCCTTAGGCTAAAGATACCAAAAGTAAAAAACATATTTTTGTTGAGAAATACCAAAAGTAAAAAATATATTTTTGTTGAGAAAACTACAAAAATAAAAGGTAGTCGCTTCGGATTTCATTTAATGAGCAATAACGTATTTTTATTTATTAATCAAATGATGCAAGATATTGGTTATATCTACGTATGCTTGTAGGAACAAAATTAAAGTTGAAATATTCAATTTCGACGTTACTAGCTAAAAATCTAAATTAGACGTCAAAATTGATCACAACGTTTCGTAATCAATGATAGACGTTACTCAAAACCATCTCACTTTCATTGGGACCATCGGCTATTCATTACAAACTGACCATTGACTTAAACATTGACTTAATAAGAGCAAGTATTATCATACCTCGACCTGCAGCGAAATGGTACGGGGCATGATTTATTACCCAAAGCGTTTAACAACTATTATAAGGGTATAATATTTAAAGCATTATATCAAATTTTGTCACAAATAAACATAGAATCCATACAATAAACCAAGTTCATGAAACATAAGAAAAATCCAATTTAATTACTAAGGCAAGCCCTAAGTGTCTTCGTCTCGAGTTCGGCTCACACTTGTATACATGTATCACGTGTAAAAAAGTTTTGAGTCAACAAAAATGTTGGTGAATGAATTCGGTTTTTAACTTAAAACATCTTTGTATTATTATTATCATTATTTTTAAACCATTATTTATTAACAAGCATTATCAAATGTGAAACTATATCCTTCAATATATCAAGAATTCAACACATATATCATAACAAACACAATCATAACAGTACTAGAAACCATAGACACATAGAGCTTCAAGCCTCGAAAGGCGAATATGTGAAACAATGATGCCGATACCGAGTTAGACCCATGGCCATGGGGAATCGGCCAGCTAGGTGGATCCACGCGAAACATGTGACACAAAGCTCGTAACGCATAGATACACGTATAGATAAACAATAGAATTTAGCAACAGATGACATGTAGCAACACATCGAATTACATGTTATCAATTTAAATAATGAATTTAAAACCAAACAAGAGATACACCCCAAAAAAGAGTTATTGATAAAAATGGGGAAAAAGAGAATCAAATATACTCATTGTTTGCGTTCATGCTTAATCTTGCTAAAACACCGCATGACTTGGGAATTCCTCAAAAGATGAAAAGTTACCCTAGTATATATATATATATATATATATAGGGAGGGGCTCATACGAGAACTCCATTTATTGCAAGAACCGCGAGAACCAATGTGAACACAACCTAAAATAGCTAAAAAACCTAAAAAAAAACAAAAAAATCCTAACCCCTACCCCCAAAAACAAACCTAACCCCCCCCCCCCCAAAACCTAAACCCCCCTCCCCCACCCGCCAAAAACCTAAACCCCCCCACCCCCCCAAGCTAAAATGCTACAAACTAAACCCCCAAAAAACCTAAAAAAATCAAAAAAAATCTAAATTTTTTTTAATATTTTTTATGCTCAAATCGCTACTTTTAGTGGTCAAAAAAAAATTTTAAATTATTTTTTTATTTTATTTTATTTTATTTTTTTTGCTTCGAAAAGTAGCGATTTTTATATAAAAAATATTAAAAAAAAAATTGTGCGATTTTTAGCTATTTTTAGGCATTTTTTGTTGTGCTCACATTGGTTCTCGCGGTTCTTGCAATAATAGGTGGTTCTCGCATGATCTTCTCCCTATATATATATATAGGTAGAGGATCCTGTACATTAATCTAAAAGTGTGAGAAGGGTGAGAAATATTATGGTGATGACAAGTGTCGTAAATCTAAATTAATTCAAAAGGGTAAACAAGTTATTTTCTTATTGATTTAATTAATTGAAAACCTTCATAACCGCCACCCTTAATTATAGAAATACAAAATAGGAATTAATCTACGAATTTGTGTCATCTCGTTCAGAACTGTATAGTTTTATATATTTTTATGTAGTGTTATATGTTGTTATATAGTGTTTTTTAGTGGTATATAGTGTTATATGATGGATGTATAGTGTTATATGGTGTTATATAATGTTATTTGAGAGTTATATAGTGTTATAGTGTTATATTTTTCTGATAGCATATCTATGATACATGTATAGTGTTATATATTGTTATATAGTGTTATATAGTGTTACATACATAGTGTTATCTGGTGTTATATGGTGTTACATAGTGTTATACGATGTTATATGTTATTATATAGTGTTATATAACGGATGTATAGTGTTTTATATTTCTTGTAGCAGTTACATATTTTCTGGATTTTTAGAATGTCCAAATTTTAGAATAAGTTTAAATTTGAGTCGCTATAATTTAGGAGAAGTTACCTAATTTGAAACATATACAAAGACAGTATTACCCCTACAATTTTCAAATCAGTCCAAATAATTAAAACACAATTTATAATTTGGTCCCTATTGATCTCAACCATTATCAAAGATCTAATGGTTTAAAACACTTCTCACACTTTTGAATTAATGTACACTATCCCTACCCTATATATATATATATATATATATATATATATAATACCACTTAAGGGAAAATAACCTAAGTAATAGTTCTATTACTATTAATGGGTGGGTCCGCGATTTCTTATGGGCACAGGCATCCCAGGTAATTCAGTCTTATGGTTCTTCATTATCTACATATGGCCTTTTTTTCCTAGGTGCTCACTTTTTATCGGCTTTTAGTTGAATGTTTTTATACAGTGGACGTGGTTATTGGCAATAACTTATTGAATCCATCGTTTGGGCTCATAATAAATTAAAAGTTGCTCCTGCTACCCAGCCAAGAGCCTTAAGCATTGTACAAGGACGTGCAGTAGGAGGAACCCATTACCTTCTGGGTGGAATTGCCACAACATGGGCGTTCTTCTTAGCAAGAATTATTGCAGTAGGATAATGGCTAGGAGGATTTGAAAGGCATTATGGCATTAAGATTTCCAAGGTTTAGCCAAGGGGCGGGCGGACGCTAAGGTGCTGTTAGTTTTTGCAGACCATAAATTGCCTGCAAGCTGATTTCATCTGTTTTTATGTCTGCAACTGAAGATGTGGTCTGAAGATCTGCAAGCTGAAAATATAAGACTGTTGGTTTTTATAAGTTGATATCGGTCTGAAGCGCATCAAACAATGACGAAACATTCACATTTCGCTTCGATCCAGCGGACGAGAAGAGGGAGGTCGGAGAAGGAGCTGGTCACCGGAGGAGGAGGGAGGTCGTCGGAGAAGGAGGTAGGTTGCCAGAGGAGGTAGTCGTGTTTGCTAAAGGGATTTGAGTTACGAGTACTGAAGACGCAAGACTGTGAGTTCATGTCCCCCTTTTCTTTAAACTGTTTTGTTTATTAACTTCGGGGGTGAAGTACATGTTTCAAATGAATAAAAAAATGCTACAGACAAATACAATTGGTATCGTTAGCCTAGGAAAGTACCATAGATCATGTGAATGGGTAGGCGCATACTTAAGACCATCAATCCTCTTGTTAGGACCGAGGGACATGAGTGATAGACCTATTTGGGTGTAGCGAGCCCACACCCATGAGGACCAGGGTGGCCCATAGGGTGACTATGTCTTACAGCCGGAAGCCCGGTACAAATTTGCTAGGTTTGAGCCTTCCTACGCCGTCACACATATCAGTGGCCTTGTAAACCATTGGTGATCTTTTCCTTGTTTGCTTTGATACCGGGATTTACAAACATACACACATACACTGATCACAAAGGTTTTATACATACATATACACAAACACGTGAACTCGCTCAACTTTTGTTGATGTTTTTAAACTACATGTATTTCAGGGAATTAAGTGGATCTGGCGGGTGTTTGCATGTTCAAGCTGCGTTATGAATAAAAAGATGTCATCCGAGGTCGTTAGGGTTTAGGAGATGTATCTTAATCCTGGACGAGATACATGGTTCTAAACTCGGTTTTATTTAAGGTCTTTTGTTGAGTCTTCGTGAACTCATTTAAACATGTTGTGGTTGTAACTTAAATTTGGAGTCTACGTTTCAGACAAGTATGTTGTGGTATTTTCAAACTTAATTTATGGATGAACATCTTATGGTTTAATCATATAGTTGTTGTTATGATTGAATGCTATGGTATTAAGAAAGTCACACCATAATCACGCTTCCGCAAAAGTCAGGGTGTGACATAAATACCATCTCATAATGATAATTTGTCATTTCGACTAAACCGGTCAAATGGTGTTGTTAACATCATTTGACAATAATGTCTGATGATCGCTTGTTGAGTTTAGTGATCACAGGAATTAGCACATGGTACGCTTTGCTATTATTTAGAAATTAATAGCGAAAGGTATTTAAATGAGTCAATCCTATGACCCGAGCCAGGTACGCATTTTTAGAATTATAGTTAAAAATGATATTTTGGTCAAATACTAGCGAAAATCCTTCGTCGTAAAATGAAGGACAAAAATTGACCAAAAAGCCCTTGATGGGTAGATGAGCAAACAACCCATATGGGTTGTTTAGGAATAGTTATTAAGATTACGAAATAAAGGTAGATACCTTAATGTAGTAAATGATGGGTGAAAGGAGAGTGAAATTTAAAGTAAAATGGTAAATCCCTCTAACGGGTCAAAATGAAGTTTACGCATAACTCAACCTTTAGTGGTATAATGTATGAAAGTTTTAGACTCACGAGTTAATGGTTTTGAGATAATAAACATCTCAAGAATTTACAATGATTTAGACGAAAGTGGTTTAAGAAATCATGAAACGGGTCAAAAGTGTTAAAAAGGGATTTCAAGCCGAGAGCTTGAAATCTAAATTTTCGAACTAGTTGAATATCAGGTTTTAACTCCATAAGATGGAGAATTAAAATTCAAGCACATAGGAAAAACAATCGCCTAAAATGGACTAGTAGATAAAAAGTTATTGCCGTTTAAAGTTTGTTTTTTTGTTGAATAATTGAGCTGGGCAGGAAATGCAGGAACAGACACAGTCTTGCTGGAAAATGTTCTCCCCCGTGGCACGCGCAGGGGAACTACGACACTGGCGTGACAAAAAAGAAAAGCGGAGTCTCTCTCGTGGCGCGAGGGGCACAAATCTGAAATTTTATTTTCTTTCGTTTATTTGATGTCGAAACTTGTTTATACTTGTTTCTAAACTATCCAAAACTAACTTTTGAGTTGGTTTTGATCATAGGTGAATATCAAGAGTACCCGGATGAAGATCAAGCTCAATGAAGAACCGAACACGATCAAGTTATAAGCTTCCGCACATTGTTACGTCGTTGTTTTGAACTATAGTCGAATGTTTTTCTTAAATTGTAAAAGGTTTTAAATAAACCCGTATTTTGTAATGTATATGTGCTCATAATCACATGTTTATTTTTAGTAAAGTATACGAAAATCGTTAAATAATAGCAAGGGTGTTACATTATTGAAATCTCAGGACCAGCTCTACAATATCTGCAAACCATATGGACTAACAAGACATTTAATTTTTATAGGGTTAAAATTTGTTTTTAAAATAAATAATCTTTCTTTCATATATAGAGCCGTTGTTCAATGGCTAGCCAACCAAGGCCCCACCAATCAAGCTGGCGATCGTTCGTTATTGCAATGGCTGGGCAAGAATAGCACATACAATGGCAGCTCCGGTATGGTTAGTGGGACACTATTGAGTGACCTAGGCTAAGGTGGCATGGGCATAGCGACCCATACCTCGCAACCTTAGATATTAGACATGGTACTTAGGATATCCACTCTAAAGAAGATGTTATAAAATTGACAATGAATTAATTAGAGCAATATGTAGACGACCCATTTCAAGCGTGGACTTGCAAGTCTACGACTGGTGGCCCCTAAATTCCATTATTTAAGGGGAACAAAACGATTTATTTTCTTTCATTTTTTATTCTTCTATTTCATCCTTTTTATTAGTCACGTTTTTAATTAGGTGGGCGTTTAAAATCAATCAATTTCGGTGAATAAGTTTACTTGCTTACACAGTGCTTAAGGTTCTAAAATGATTTATTTTTGACACTAATCTTATCTATTTCTAAATCTATACAAATATGTATTGCGGGATTCAAATTCTTGACTTATTAGGTATGACATCATTTTACAAACCTGAATATCCTTAGGCTAAAGATACCAAAAGTAAAAAAAAATATTTTTGTTGAGAAATACCAAAAGTAAAAAATATATTTTTGTTGAGAAAACTAAAAAAATAAACGGTAGTCGCTTCGGATTTCATTTAATGAGCAATAAGCTATTTTTATTTATTAATCAAATGATGCAAGATATTGGTTATATCTACGTATGCTTTTAGGAACAAAATTAAAGTTGAAATATTCAATTTCGACGTTACTAGCCAAAAATCTAAATTAGACGTCAAAATTGATCACAACGTTTCGTAATCAATGATAGACGTTACTCAAAACCATCTCACTTTCATTGGGACCATCGGCTATTCATTACAAACTGACCATTGACTTAAACATTGACTTAATAAGAGCAAGTATTATCACAGCGAATTGGTACGGGGCATGATTTATTACCCAAAGCGTTTAACAACTATTATAAGGGTATAATATTTAAAGCATTATATCAAATTTTGTCACACATAAACATAGAATCCATACAATAAACCAAGTTCATGAAACATAACAAAAATCCCATTTAATTAGTATGGCAAGCCCTAAGTGTCTTCATCTCGAGTTCGGCTCACACTTGTATACATGTATCACGGGTAAAAAAGTTTTGAGTCAACAAAAATGTTGGTGAATAAATTTGGTTTTTAACTTAAAACATCTTTGTATTATTATTATGATTATTTTTAAAACATTTTTTGTTAACATGCATTATCAAATGTGAAACTATATCCTTCAATATATCAAGAATTCAACACATATATCATAAGCAACACAATCATAACAATACTAGAAACCATAGACACATAGAGATTCAAGCCTCGAAAGGTGAATATGTGAAACAATGATGCCGATACCGAGTTTGACCCATGGCCATGGGGAATCGGCCAGCTAGGTGGATCCACGTGAAACATGTGACACAAAGCTCGTAACGCATAGATACACGTATAGATAAACAATAGAATTTAGCAACAGACGACATGTAGCAACACATCGAATTACATGTTATCAATTTAAATAATGAATTTAAAACCAAACTAGAGATACACCCCAAAAAAGAGTTATTGATAAAAATGGGGGAAAAGAGAATCAAATATACTCATTGTTTGCGTTCCTGCTTAATCTTGCTAAAACACCGCATGACTTGGGAATTCCTCAAAAGATGAAAAGTTACCTTAGTATATATATATATAGGGGAATGCTAAAATGAGAACCACCTCGAGTTGTAAGAACCGTGATAACTACACCGTAGGGGGCGCGGTGGACCAAATTTTTTTTCATAAACGTAGATGTATGTATAAAAACAACATTTGTAAAAAAAAAAATTCAAAAAAAAAATGTGGTGTGTGTAGTTTTGAGCGCCACAAATTTGTGTTTACGGGACCCGTAAATCTGGCCGAAAAATTTACCGGTCCCGTAAACACAAACTTGTGGTGCTCAAAACTACACCCACGACATTTTTTTTAAAATTTTTTTTTTACAAATGTTGTTTTTATACATGCATCTACGTTTCTGAAAAAAAAATTTGGTCCACCTCGCCCCGGATAAAAAAGTTCTCGCGGTTCTTACAACTCGAGGTGGTTCTCATTTTAGCGGATACTTGTATATATATATATGTATATATGTATATATATATATATATATATATATAGGTAGAGGATTCTGTACGTTAATCTAAAAGTGTGATAAGGGTGAGAAATATTGTGGTGATGACAAGTGTCGTAAATCTAAATTAATTCAAAATGGTAAACAAGTTATTTTCTTATTGATTTAATTAATTGATAACCTTCATAACCGCCACCCTTAATTATAATACAAATTAGGTATTAATATACGAATTTGTGTCATCTCGTTCAGAACTGTATAGTTTTATATATATTTATATAGTGTTATATGATCGATGTATAGTGTTATATGGTGTTATATGGTGTTATATAATGTTATTTGAGATATATATAGTGTTATAGTGTTAAATTTTTCTGATAGCATATCTATGATACATGTATAGTGTTATATATTGTTATATAGTGTTATATAGTGTTACATAGTGTTATCTGGTGTTATATGGTGTTACATAGTGTTATACGATGTTATATGGTATTATATAGTGTTATATAACGGATGTATAGTGTTATATATTTCTTGTAGCAGTTACAAATTTTTTGGATTTTTAGAATGTCCGAATTTTAGAATAAGTTTAAATTTGAGTCGCTTTAATTTAGGAGAAGTTACCTAATTTGAAACATATACAAAGACACTATTACCCCTACAATTTTCAAATCAGTCCAAATAATTAAAACACAATTTATAATTTGGTCCCTATTGATCTCAACCATTATCAAAGATCTAATGGTTTAAAACACTTCTCACACTTTTGAATTAATGTACACTATCCCTACCCTATATATATATATATATATATCCCTATATATATATATATATATATATAGGGAGGGGCTCATGCGAGAACTCCATTTATTGCGAGAACCGCGAGAACTAATGTGAACACAACCTAAAATAGCTAAAAAACCTAACCCCCCCCCCCCCAAGCTAAATGCTAAAAACTAAAACCCCCAAAAAACCTAAAAAAAAACCTAACCCCCCCCCCACCCCAAGCTAAAATGCTAAAAACTAAACCCCCAAAAAATCTAAAAAAAAAATTTTTTAAATATTTTTTATGCTCAAATCGCTACTTTTAGTGGCCAAAAAAATTTTTTTTTAATTTTTTTTTTTGGCTTCGAAAAGTAGCGATTTTTATATAAAAAAAATATTAAAAAAAAAAAAAGTTTGTGTGATTTTTAGCTCTTTTTAGGCATTTTTGGTTGTGTTTACATTGGTTCTCGCGGTTCTCGCAATAAGAGGTGGTTCTCGCATGATCTTCTCCCTATATATATATATATATATATATATATATATATATATATAATACCACTTAAGGGAAATTAACCTAAGTAATAGTTCTATTACTATTAATGGGTGGCTCCGCGATTTCTTTTGGGCACAGGCATCCCAGGTAATTCAGTCTTATGGTTCTTCATTATCTGCGTATGGCCTTTTTTTCCTAGGTGCTCACTTTTTATCTGCTTTTAGTTTAATGTTTTTATTCAGTGGACGTGGTTATTGGCAATAACTTATTGAATCCATCTTTTGGGCTCATAATAAATTAAAAGTTGCTCCTGGTACCTAGCCGAGAGCCTTAAGCATTGTACAAGGACGTGCTGTAGGAGGAACCCATTACCTTCTAGGTGGAATTGCCACAACATGGGCGTTCTTCTTAGCAAGAATTATTGCAGTAGGATAATGGCTAGGAGGATTTGAAAGGCATTATGGCATTAAGATTTCCAAGGTTTAGCCAAGGGGCGGGCGGACGCTTAGGTGCTGTTTGTTTTTGAAGACCATAAATTGTCTGAAAGCTGATTTCATTTGTTTTTATGTCTGCAACTGAAGATGTGGTCTGAAAATCTGCAAGCTGAAAATATAAGACTGTTTGTTTTTATAAGTTGATACCGGTCTGAAGCGCATCAAACAATGACGATACATTCACATTTCGCTTCGATCCAGCGGAGGAGAAGAGGGAGGTTGGAGAAGGAGCTGGTCACCGGAGGAAGAGGGAGGTCGCCGGAGAAGGAGGTAGGTTGCTAGAGGAGGTAGTCGTGTTTGCTGAAGGTATTTGAGTTACGAGTACTGAAGAGGCAAGACTGTGAGTTCATGTCCCCCTTTTCTTTAAACTGTTTTGTTTATTAACTTCGGGGGTGAAGTACATGTTTCAAATGAATACAAAATGCTTACAGACAAATACAATTGGTATGGTTAGCCTAGGAAAGTACCATAGATCATGTGAATGGGTAGGCGCATACTTAAGACCATCAATCCTCTTGTTAGGACCGAGGGGCATGAGTGATAGATCTATTTAGGTGTAGCGAGCCCACACCCATGAGGACCAGGGTGGCCCATAGGGTGACTATGTCTTACAGCCGGAAGCCCGGTACAAATTTGCTAGGTTTGAGCCTTCCTACGCCGTCACACATATCAGTGGCCTTGTAAACCATTGGTGATCTTTTCCTTGTTTGCTTTCATACCGGGATTTACAAACATACATACACTGATCACAAAGGTTTTATACATACATATACACAAACACGTGAACTCGCTCAACTTTTGTTGATGTTTTTAAACTACATGTATTTCAAGGTATTAAGTGGATCTGGCGGGTGTTTGCATGTTCAAGCTGCGTTATGAATAAAAAGATGTCATCCGCGGTCGTTAGGGTTTAGGAGATGTATCTTAATCCTGGACGAGATACATGGTTCTAAACTCGGTTTTATTTAAGGTCTTTTGTTGAGTTTTCGTGAACTCATTTAAACATGTTGTGGTTGTAACTTAAATTTGGAGTCTACGTTTCAGACAAGTATGTTGTGGTATTTTCAAACTTAATTTATGGATGAACATCTTATGGTTTAATCATATAGTTGTTGTTATGATTGAATGCTATGGTATTAAGAAAGTCACACCATAATCACGCTTCCGTAAAAGTCAGGGTGTGACATAAATACCATCTCATAATGATAATTTGTCATTTCGACTAAACGGGTCAAATGGTGTTGTTAACACCATTTGACAATAATGTTTGATGATCGCTTGTTGAGTTTAGTGATCACATAAATTAATAGCGAAAGGTATTTCAATGAGTCAATCCTATGACCCGAGCCAGGTACGCATTTTTAGAATTATAGTTAAAAATGATATTTTGGTCAAATACTAGCGAAAGTCCTTCGTCGTAAAATGAAGGACTAAAATTGAAGAAAAAGCCCTTGATGGGTAGATGGGCGAACGACCCATATGGGTTGTTTAGGAATTGGTATTAAGATTACGAAATAAAGGTAGATACCTTAATGTAGTAAATGATGGGTGAAAGGAGAGTGAAATTTAAAGTAAAATGGTAAATCCCTCTAACGGGTCAAAATGAAGTTTTACGCATAACTCAACCTTTAGTGGTATAATGTATGAAAGTTTTAGAATCACGAGTTAATGGTTTTGAGATAATAAACATCTCAAGAATTTACAATGATTTAGACGAAAGTGGTTTAAGAAATCATGAAACGGGTGAAAAGTTTTAAAAATGGATTTCAAGCCGAGAGCTTGAAATCTGAATTTTCGAACTAGTTGAATATCAGGTTTTAACTCCATAAGGTATAAGATGGATAATTAAAATTCGAGCGCATAGGAAAAACAATCGCCTAAAATGGACTAGTAGATAAAAAGTTATTGCCGTTTAAAGTTTGATTTTTTGTTGAATAATTGAGCTAGGCAGGAAATGCATGAACAGACACATTCTTGCTGGAAAATGTTCTCCCCCGCGGCACGCGCAGGGGAACTACAACACTGGCGTGACACGCGGGTGCCGTCGCGGCACGCGAAAAGAAACGCGGAGTCTCTCGCGTGGCGCGAGGGGCACAAATCTGAAATTTTATTTTCTTTCGTTTATTTGATGTCAAAACTTGTTTATACTTGTTTCTAAACTATCCAAAACTAACTTTTGAGTTGGTTTTGATCATAGGTGAATATCAAGAGTACCCGGATGAAGATCAAGCTCAATGAAGAACCGAACACGATCAAGTTATAAGCTTCCGCACATTGTTACGTCGTTGTTTTGAACTACAGTCGAATGTTTTTCTTAAATTATAAAAGGTTTTAAATAAACCCGTATTTTGTAATGTATATGTGCTCATAATCACATGTTTATTTTTCGTAAAGTATACGAAAATCGTTAAATAATAGCAAGGGTGTTACATTATTGAAATCTCAGGACCAGCTCTACAATATCTTCAAACCATATGGACTAACAAGGCATTTAATTTTTATAGGGTTAAAATTTGTTTTTAAAATAAATAATCTTTCTTTCATATATAGAGCCGTATGTTCAATGGCTAGCCAACAAAGGCCCCACCAATCAAGCTGGCGATCGTTCGTTATTGCAATGGCTGGGCAAGAATAGCACATACAATGGCAGCTCCGGTATGGTTAGTGGGACACTATTGAGTGACCTGGGCTAAGGTGGCATGGGCATAGCGCCACATACCTCACAACCTTAGATATTAGACATGGTACTTAGGATATCCACCGTAAAGAAGATGTTATAAAATTGATAAGGAATTAATTAGAGCAATATGTACACGACCCAATTCAAGCGTGGACTTGCAAGTCTACGACTGGTGGCCCCTAAATTCCATTATTTAAGGGGAACAAAACGATTTATTTTCTTTCATTTTTTATTCTTCTCTTTCAGCCTTTTTATTAGTCACGTTTTTAATTAGGTGGGCGTTTAAAATTAATCAATTTCCGTGAATAAGTTTACTTGCTTACACAGTGCTTAAGGTTCTAAAATGATTTATTTTTGACACTAATCTTATCTATTTCTAATTCTATACAAATATGTATTGCGGGATTCAAATTCTTGACTTATTAGGTATGACATCATTTTACAAACCTGAATATCCTTAGGCTAAAGATACCAAAAGTAAAAAACATATTTTTGTTGAGAAATACCAAAAGTAAAAAATATATTTTTGTTGAGAAAACTACAAAAATAAAAGGTAGTCGCTTCGGATTTCATTTAATGAGCAATAAAGTATTTTTGTTTATTAATCAAATGATGCAAGATATTGGTTATATCTACGTATGCTTGTAGGAACAAAATTAAAGTTGAAATATTCAATTTCGACGTTACTGTTTTGGTCAAAAATTACCTAAGCAATTTAGTGATCAAATTAGTTAAGTGAGGTAGTGTGCTAGAAAGTGTATTGAAAATGTGCTTATTAAGTTGTTTAGAAAATCAGTATTCAGGATACGGCTCAGGATATCGAGCTGTATCTATGATCAAACTATGAGCAAAAGTAAAGTAAATGACACGAGATGTACGAGGAAAGCCCTTGGTCAATCTAGATCGCCGGCATAAAACCTCGGGAGCTGACAATCGCAGCTGCCTTGTTCTTCTATTGCTTCAAATATCAGGATACAGTGCAGGATGTGGTGCGGATCGACTATGTGTTACAACGAAATTTGAATACAAGTGTGGTGTTTGCAAGGAGCTAGAAAGTGAAAGTATTCGAGAGTGTAAGTGAAGATTGTGTGCCTTAAACTGATCCGCCCCCATCTATTTATAGTAAAGAAAAGGTAACAAACTATCCTAAACTTCCGGGATCCACCGAATATTCCTTAATCGAACGTTGTAGACCTGGTCCTTCGGGTTCAACGTCTCTTCTTCAACAAACACGTCCGAGTCTTGAGGAGAAGAAGTCCACTTGACCGTTAGCAACTCTCAGCCTTTAACCTGCACGTGGTTAATTCAATAAACCTCAGGATATCACCCAAGATGTTAGCAATATCCTCTTCCAGCATCCTGGTCACAAATAAACAAATAAAGGCAGGATATTGGTCAGGATATGTATGCTTAGAAAATGAGCCATAACAATTGTCCCCAAATATATCGGTTGGTATACCAATCCAACGGATATATTTCAAAAGTTTCACCTCATAACTTAAGGCAATTAATATGACTAGACTCTTGAAATGACAGCGGTGAAACTTCCAAAGCATTATTTACTCTTTACCCCCCCTATATTCATCCTATATTAACCGAGGGACTCCTTATCACGGTTATCCTTATCTTCAAGCGGACATCAGGTATTTTCCTCTCTGCCCTTTCTATTTTCCCTGTTTTATATCTTCTTTCCTCCGACTGTGTTTTTCCATGGCGACTCGTACCAGATCGCAAGTGGAGGACTCGGTTTCCCCCTTCTACAAACAAAATTTGCTTCAGAATCCTTCTAAAGAAGTGTGTTCTTTCGATAATTCCGACATCGCAGCCCTACGAGCTTCCGGTGCCTTTCCCGCCGGGACAATCTTCCGTCCATTCGACCGAGAGGTCCGGTCGGATTTTTGTTCCGACGAATGGGTTTGCTTCTTTGCATATCCTTTTTCATTAGGGCTTCAATATCCATTTTCTCCCTTCATATCCCGCTTCTTTGAGCTTACCGGTCTTAGTTTCGCCCAAATCATGCCTATGGTTTGGCGTGTGTTAATCACTCTGGAGCAGATTAAGGCTCGTCATATGCCTGATCTATGCATCGAAGACCTTCCGATGGCCTACCGTCTAAGGTCACATGGTTCCAGCCGGTTTCTCCTTTTTTCCATTTCTAGCGACCCCCTCATTCTTAAGGCCACCAAGAATGAGGATAAATGGGCAAGAAAATTTTTCTTTGTGAAAAGAGACTCCATCGATAAGGGTTTTGACCTCCCTAAAAGATGGTCGACTTCTGGTAGGACTTAGGGTTTTAGGAGTATCCCCAATCATATCCCAAACCTCTATCCTGAACCAACATCCTGATATTTTTATTTCTCTTCTTGCAGCAAACTTTAAAGAACTAGCTCCTCCCAGTGCCGAATCGGAAGGGAGGATAAAAGAGATCTACAAGCTTCCAGAGGGTGAAAGAACCTTTAACCTGTTACTCACAAGCTCAAGTCAAAGATCAAGTTCCAACATGTCTGGTAAGCATAATTTCAGGAATTGATTATTATTTTATTGTACAGTAATATAACAAGTTTAAAACATCTTCCCTTGTGCAGTGCCAGTTATTAACCTCGAAGGCTTCCAACTCGATGAGCTGGATAGTTATTCCAGCCTTGAACCTGTCAAGCAAGAATCTAACCCGAAATCATCCGTTACACCAAAACTCACCAGTTCAAAGACCTCCGCTGCTCCCAAAGCTCCCCCTGCATCCCGGACCCGGGCCTCCAGCTCCCGGAAAAGAAAGGAAGTCGAACCCTCTGCTCCACCACATGTATTCCCATTCGAGAACCGCGGGTTCACAGAATCCAGCACATTTATGACCGGCTTCCTTAACCAGGTTAGTATCCTGACCTGTATCCTGCATCATATGCTTAATAGAAATGTTCATTTAGAACAATGCCTGTTGTATCACCTTGCAGGGCCTTGAACGCCTGGTCTTCCTCTACGAGGACGCATGTGGCTCCAACGTCATGCTTGAAAGCCAGCTGAAAAAGGCCAAGGCCACCATTGCAGATCAAGCAGCAATTGCCACCGCTAAATCGGAACACTATGAAGCTAAGTATAAGGCTATGACTCAGGATCACCAAGCCGCCATCCAAAAGATCACCCAAGAGGCCCAAGCCAAGTCTGACGCAGCCCAACTCCAACACGAACAGGCCATGGCATCATACCGAGAGAGCCTCAAGAATTCCGTCGTGATCTCCCTTCTCCAAGCCAGGCTGAAAATGGCTTACGAGGCGATGGCTTTGGGTTTGCAATGCCCTTCTTGGAACATCAAGGCCTGGGAGGCGAAGTTAAGAGATCTCGGGGGAAATCCTGTGGAGCCTCCTGTCAAATCTGCTGTGGAAGAGTCTGCCAAAGCAATGGATGCTAGCGCTTCAAAGGATGTTTCTGAGAATGCTGGGGCAAATGCTGGAAAGAATGCTGGTGAAAAGGATGCTGCTGCAGATACTGAGAAGAATCCCGAGGATGATGCTGGTATGGATGCCGGGAAAGAGGTTGCTGTTCAAGAGGATGCTGCCCCTTAGGTAGCGGAGTGGGCGATGATGGATATACGTGCCAAGGCCGGAGCCCACTTTTTAATTTCATGGTTGTGGTTGCATAAACAATTTACTTTTCCTGTCTTTGAACAATTTACATTTCCTGCACTAGAACAATGTGATGACCAAAGGTGGATGGGTCCTAGGTTTTAGGACGAAGCCCTTGGTCATCAATTAGTATAACTTGTTTTGAATGTGATAACGGTTGTAGGTGGACAAGTCCTGTTTTGAGATATATCCTGCAACCGTTACACAAGTATAGTAAAAACTAATTGTGCTTTTGGCGGATGGGCCTCGGTTTGAGGTGAAACCAAAAGCACAACTTTTGACATGTTAATAATATAACTATCTTTTGACTTATTTTCTGTTACCTTGCATTACTTAGTGTAATTCTTAGCCTTGCAAAAAAATTTATATTGTTATATTATGAAAATATCCTGATCAATATGCTCAGCGATATACTGTAAAAACTTTTTATTAGATAGAACTTCCAAACATCCCTTCAACTTTGTAGAAAGTTTTTGATAAATAATCTATTTTTCCAAAACCAGTTTTCGATAATACTTAAATGATTAAAGTTCCAAACTAATACTAGTTTCAAATACCTTAATCAAATATCCTGAAAAAGACTTTGAGAATATATCAGGTTACTTATCCTTTTATAAAACATAATGTTACTAAAAACTTAGACGATGTTTACAAAGGAAAGATCATACCAGAAATAGGGTATAAGCCTATTACCAAACTTCAATCCCGAAGGTGTCCCCTGTGCAAGGTACTTAGTGCATTAGTTCTGAGCCTCTTCCTTTTAGCTTTATATCACCACCTTGGTAGGAATGTCCCCTGTGTACAATGCCTTCAAATACTTTAGAAATCTTCTGAATGTCAGTTTCCATTGTATAGGCAATTTTTTACGTCCCAAGGGCAAAACCCAAGGATGTACTGGAGATAAATCCCTTGTATCCTGGGGAAAATCCCAAATTTTCATGCGCTACAGGCGGGAGTGTATAAACTCCAAGACTTAGAAAGGTGAAAACCTTTAAACCTTAGAGAGTATGAAAATACCCTTTCGTGAGAGAGGGTGATCAATCCTCATATACCTTTAGGATTCAGGATATAGCCAATAGTAACGAAATTGTCAGCCACTTTTACATGGACTGGTCCCGCCACCTTGAACTATCCCTGAATAACTTGCGCTCCAGGCGGGGTGTTTAAACCCAATTCGGAGGAAAGGTGAATACCTTTAAACCTGTGAAGGGATCAGTATCCCTTAAACGTGAGAGAGGGGGCCAATCCTCTAGTCTTTCGAGTTATCCTGAGTACATATCCTGGAGCTATATCCAGAAACATATCCTGCAAAACAATTGTAAACTAAGGTGGGTGTTAGCTTGGCTAACACCCCTCCGATGCTTAAGTCAGTATTGGGTTACAAAGAACAAATTAAACCAAACATATTAAAAAAAAGTAGAATTCATACCATCCTAAGTTAGAAATTAAATTCTAAACTCACTTGAAATAGAGCTTAAGGTGTATAGCATTCCAAGATCTCGGTAGCATATCCCCCTCCATATTCTTGAGTCTGTATGCTCCTTTCCCTGTTTCTGATTCAACTTCGTATGGTCCTTCCCATTTTGGAGCTAACTTGCCATCGGCAGGATTAGTAGTATTCTGAAAAGCCTTTCTTAACACCCAATCTCCAACCTTAAATCTTCTGGTCCTAATATTCTTGTTATATGCCCTAGATATTCTCTGTTGATATGCTGCCATCCTTAGCCTTGACGCATCTCTCTTCTCATCTATAGTGTCTAAATCCTGACTCAAGGCTTCAGGATTCTGCTCAGGATCACTTAGGGTAGATCTTGCAGTAGGTATTGTCATTTCCGTTGGAATCATTGCCTCTGCTCTAAATACCAAGGAAAATGGGGTTTGGCCTGTTGCATTCTTTACCGTTGTCCTATCAGCCCATAAAACAAAGGGTAATTCTTCTGCCCATCTTCCTTTTTTGGCTCCAAGCCTTTTCTTTAAGTTATTGACAATTATCTTGTTTGAGGATTCTGCTTGTCCATTCGCTTGAGGACGTACTGGAGTAGATGTTACCATTTTGATTCCCCAACTCTTGCAAAAGTCAGTAGTTCTCTTGCTTATAAACTGAGAACCATTGTCACAGATTATTTTGGCTGGTACTCCGAATCTGGTCAGGATATTCCTCTTTATGAAGGATACTACTTCTTGGTCTCTAACTTGAACAAACGCTTCCGCTTCAACCCACTTAGAGAAATAGTCCGTCATTGCTAGCATAAAAACTTTTCCTCCCGGGGCTTTTGGTAGCTTTCCCACTATATCCATACCCCACTTCATAAATGGCCAAGGGGAAACAATAGGATATAATGGTTCAGCAGGTTGATGCAGTATGTTACTATGTCTTTGACATGCGTCACATCTTCGAGCATATTCTGCGGCATCTTTTCTCATTGTTGGCCAATAATATCCTGTCCTTAATACTTTTGAGAATAACGACCTGCCCCCAGTATGGTTACCACAATCCCCTTCATGTATATCCTGAAGTACTTCTTTGGCTTCAGGATCCTCCAAGCACCTCAAATATGGTCCTGCAAGAGATTTCTTGTATAAAATATTATTTATAATAGTGAATCGTGATACCTTCATCCTAAATGCCTTAGGATTTTCATTTCCAGGGATGTGTCCTTCTTTGAGATATCTCATGATCGGAGCCGTCCAGGATTTAGGATCCTCTTCAGGATGTTCTGCTCCAGGATCCTGAATACCCGCTACTTCTTTATCCTGAGGATTCGTTGCAGGATATAAGACATGTAATATTGGTATTTGGGTCCCTTCAGGTATTCTGATCGATGATCCCAAATTTGCTAAGGCATCTGCTTCAGCATTATCCTCCCTTGGTACCTGTTCAAGTATAAAAACATCGAAATATCCTGCTAATTTTTTGAGAATATCGAGATATTCGATTAATTTCTCACCCTTAACTGCATAGGATCCATTAAAATGGTTAGTAATTAACAAAGAGTCAACATATACTTGCAAATTTTTGATACTCATACTCTTAGCCAATTCTAATCCTGCAATTAAAGCTTCATATTCTGCCTCATTGTTAGTAGCAGGAAATTCACACCTAATAGCCTGGGGTAATATGTCCCCCTGTGGCGATTTTAGTAGTATTCCTAATCCTACCCCTCTTACATTAGATGCACCATCAGTATATAATGTCCAGGATCCTGAGGATTCTCCTAACTGTTGCACTTCTAGGTCTACCTCGTCCTGAATGTCACTACTAAAATCAGCCACAAAGTCAGCTAAAGCCTGAGACTTTATGGCATTTCTAGGTTCATATACTAAATCATAGGCACTCAATTTTACTGACCACTTGGCCATCCTGCCTGACATCTCTGGTTTCCTAAGCACATTTTTGACAGGATAATTTGTTTTAACATGTATCCTATGTGTCTTGAAATAATGTCTAAGCTTCGTCGATGCCATGACTAATGCTAGTATTAATTTTTCTAAATGAGAATACCTAATTTCAGCATCTAACAAACTTTTACTAACATAATAAACAGGATATTGCTGACCTTCATGGTCTTTTATAAGAACGGCACTTACAGCATTCCCTGATACAACAAGGTATAGGGATAGTGGTTCACCATTTTCAGGCTTCATCAATAGAGGTGCGGTTGAGAGATATCGTTTCAAATCCTGCAGGGCTGCTTCATGCTTCTCCCCCCATTCGAATCTTTTATTCTTCTTCAGGATATCATAAAAATCTTTGCATTTCTCTGAGGATCTCGAGATAAACCTGTTTAAAGCTGCTACTCGGCCTGTCAATCTTTTTACATCCTTCATATTTGAGGGTGATTTTATATCCAGTATAGCTTTGATCTGCTCCGGGCTTGCTTCTATCCCCCTTTATGTCACCATATATCCAAGAAACTTTCTTGCCCCCACTCCGAAATGGCATTTAGCAGGATTCAGCTTCATGTTGTATTGATCCAGGATATCAAATGCTCCCTTGATATCCTGGAGGTGATCCTCAGCCTTTTTAGATTTCAACACCATATCATCGATATATACCTCCATGGTGTCCCCCAGTTTGTCTTTGAACATCATGTTTACCAATCTTTGGTATGTTGCACCTGCATTTTTCAAACCAAAAGGCATAGTTGTATAACAATAAATACCTGTTGGTGTCATGAAGGCAGTATCCTCCTGGTCAGAAGGCTCCATTTGGATCTGTTGAAATCCTGAGGATGCGTCCATGAAGGTCAGCATTTCATGCCCGGCAGTGGCATCTACCATTACATCAATGTGGGGAAGAGGAAATGGGTCTTTAGGACAAGCTTTGTTCAAGTCTGTGTAGTCTACACAAACTCTCCATTTCCCATTTTTCTTCTGTACTACAACCACATTTGCTAGCCACCTTGGGAACTTAACCTCTCTGATCATCCTGGACTTTAATAATCTCTCAACTTCCTCCTGGATAATCGTGTTCCGCTCAGGAGCAAACTTCCTTCTTTTTTGCTAAACAGGCTTGAATGATTTATCAATTCCAAGCTTGTGAGTGATAATGTCTTTGGATATGCCTGTCATATCCTCATGCTTCCATGCAAACGTTGACATCCTGCATTTCAAAAAGTTAATTAATCGTTCTTCAATATCCTGAGGGATATTGGTCCCTACGAGCACCGAAATATCGGGATTATCCTGGTCCAGGATAGTTTTCTTCACATCCTGCTCCGGATCCTCCACGATATCCTGGGCCCGCATCTTTAATTGCTATGCTGCACTAGGTTTGGTTGAGGATTTCATCGAGGATGAGTAGCATTCTTTCGCCTCCTGCTGATCACTATCAACTTTGACAACTCCCCAAGGGGTAGGTATCTTGATGCATTGGTGATATGTTGACGGCACGGCCTTCATATCGTGAATCCACGGTCTTCCCAGTATGATGTTATAGCAGGATAGAGAATCCATCACACAGAAACGTTGTATCGAGTTGACTCCTTCAACGTATACTGGCAACTTTATCTCTCCCACTGTGTTTCTAGCCTCTCCACTGAACCCAACAAGCACAGTAGACTTTGAAGTGATATCCATTGGAGATACATTCATTCTCTTCAGAGTTTCTAGTTGGATTATGTTGACGGAGCTGCCATTATCAACCAGTATCCTGCGTACAAAATGGTTAGCCACATATAACGTTATTACCAGAGCATCATGGTGAGGATCCTGGACAGTATCCCTGTCATCAGCATCAAAAGTGATCACTTTGTCAGTTGTGAGGGTAGTCATCCTGACAGGTTTGTCTCCCCTTTCGGCCTTAGCTTCCTTTGCATGTCTCTTTGCTGCCGAATACGAAGTTCCACAAATGTCGGATCCTCCCGAGATGAAGTTGATTATCTTGGCATCCGCGGGAGGTGATGCTGCTCGCTCAGGATCCTTCTCAGTATCCTGACCCTTATTCTTCTTTCTTCCTAAGAGATTTTTCAGATATCCCTTGCTTAGGAGATAGCTTATTTCTTTCCTTAGAGCAATGCAATCCTCAGTTACATGTCCGAAATCTTCGTGGAAAGCGCACCATTTGGACTTATCTTTCCAATCGGCCTTTTGTTGATTCTTTCGAGGCCACCTAGCCTTATCTCCTAAACCCTGCATGACATACATTAATTCAGGAATGTTAACAGAAAAGCAATATTCAGACAACTCAGGATACTCTTCAGGATCCTCATCTTCGACAGCATTCACTCTCTTGTTTTCATTTCTATCATACGGCTTAGGCCGATATGACTTGAATGAGGATTCTGACTTCCTGTTAGTTGACTCATAAGTGTTAGATGAGTTCATCTTTTCTTGCATCTTCCTGTCATCTTCCAGACGGATATATCTCAAAGCCCTGTTACGAGCTTCGTCGAGATTCCTGCAGGGATTCATTACAAGATCCTGATAAAACTGAGAATCCTTTTGTAATCCCATCTTAAAAGCTTGCACGGCTGTCGCAACATCAAGATGTGGGATATCCAAGGATTCTCGACTGAATTTGTTCACATAATCCCTCAAGGATTCCTGAGGCCCTTGAGTTATCCTGTAAAGATCACTGGTTAGTTTCTCAAAACTCCGACTATAAGAAAATTGACTGTTAAATAAATTAACCAAATGAGCAAACGAAGTAATTGAGTGAGGAGGAACGTTTAACAACCATTTTAAGGCTGATCCTGTTAGAGTAGAACCAAATCCCTTACACAAGCATGCTTCCTTGAGCTCCGGAGGGATAGGGTTAATCTCCATTCTTTCCCTGTACTGAGCAATATGCTCTTCAGGATCCGTAGTCCCATCATAAAGCTTCATGTTGGGGGTTTGGAATCTCTTTGGGATCTCAGCATCACAGATAGGATATGCAAAACGAGATATCTTGTGGCTATCCTGGGATACTTCCGGGATCGGCTGGACCACCCCAGGTACACTGGATATCATGTCCTTCAACTTTTGAAGTTCCCTAGTAAGTGCTGATGCCACACCTGTATCCTGCAAAGATCCACTATTGTTAGTAGCATGAGTATTATTATTATTCGACACGTTACCCGTTGGAGGATTTTGCCCATATCCTGAAGCATATCCTGAGCTCCTTACGGTCGATGTCCTGACCGAGGAGGGTATTTCAGGAGTATGATTCTGAGGAAGGCTGGGCACAATATTCCCCCTGTTATCCTCAGTATACACAGCTGAACTGAAGTTCAACGTTCTGGGGTGTAATGGAGTGACAATATCCTCAGCAGATCTGCTCGAGCTAGACTTCAGGAGTTGTATTTCCCTTAAAAGCATTTGGTTTGTTTCCTGTTGCTGCCTCATTTGTTCCTGCACACTTCCAAATAAAGTTAAAATTTCATTGTTAGAAGCTAAAACGGGAGCAGATTCTTGAACACTGCGGGTAGGGATAATATCCTGAGGTCGTGTAGAGGCTGGCATCCTTGGAGGAGGTGGTGGAAGCACCGAACCAGTAGTAGCAGAAGTCATAGCAGACACAGTAGAGGAACTCATGTTTGATCTTGAGGCCATTATGGATAATGTGGCAAAAAGTTTTGAAAATAGAAAACTGATTAGCGATTTGACAAAAAAATTTTGTAAAGAGAGCACCACTTGCCCCACAGTGGGCGCCAAATTGTTTTGGTCAAAAATTACCTAAGCAATTTAGTGATCAAATTAGTTAAGTGAGGTAGTGTGCTAGAAAGTGTATTGAAAATGTGCTTATTAAGTTGTTTAGAAAATCAGTATTCAGGATACGGCTCAGGATATCGAGCTGTATCTATGATCAAACTATGAGCAAAAGTAAAGTAAATGACACGAGATGTACGAGGAAAGCCCTTGGTCAATCTAGATCGCCGGCATAAAACCTCGGGAGCTGACAATCGCAGCTGCCTTGTTCTTCTATTGCTTCAAATATCAGGATACAGTGCAGGATGTGGTGCGGATCGACTATGTGTTACAACGAAATTTGAATACAAGTGTGGTGTTTGCAAGGAGCTAGAAAGTGAAAGTATTCGAGAGTGTAAGTGAAGATTGTGTGCCTTAAACTGATCCGCCCCCATCTATTTATAGTAAAGAAAAGGTAACAAACTATCCTAAACTTCCGGGATCCACCGAATATTCCTTAATCGAACGTTGTAGACCTGGTCCTTCGGGTTCAACGTCTCTCCTTCAACAAACACGTCCGAGTCTTGAGGAGAAGAAGTCCACTTGACCGTTGGCAAGTCTCAGCCTTTAACCTGCACGTGGTTAATTCAATAAACCTCAGGATATCACCCAAGATGTTAGCAATATCCTCTTCCAGCATCCTGGTCACAAATAAACAAATAAAGGCAGGATATTGGTCAGGATATGTATGCTTAGAAAATGAGCCATAACAGTTACTAGCTAAAAATCTAAATTAGACATCAAAATTGATCATGTAGGATCGAATTCGGACCCGAATGAGTCTATCAGAAGAGCTTTTCTTGATTTGAACAGCGGAAACAGACAAATCAAGTGCAATTCAGCGAATATACCCTTTAAACTGTCGATTTGTATTGATTGAACGACTTTTACAACGACTCGACACTTCGGCAGCACTTCGTGGCTCACTGGAAGACAACACACCCCTCTAACTACTGATTTCTCTCCAAGCTACACATATATATAGGCATCCATATGTGATTTCGGGCGGAATCAGAATATCACATTTGGAGCGGAATCAGCAAGACACACTCTCGAGCGGAATCAGAATTATATGATTTCGCTCCAAATGACAAGATGTCATTTGGGGCGGAATCACCTTCAAATCCAGTTTCTTGAATTCCGTGCCCTGTTCTAGCCTAACTGATACAAGACTCGATACAAGACGTAGACGACAGACGGATGCACCAACAAACTCCCCCTCGGATGTTTACGGAGTCTTCAGTGTCGAGTCTTCGCATCTATTTGATAACTCCCCCTCAGATGTTAACGGAGTCTTCAGTGTCGAGTCTTTGCATCTTCAGTCTTTATCAGCCTTTGGGCTTCTCTTTGAAGTATCTAACGCTGTAAGTATCCTCAATCTCTATCTTCTTTTCTCTTTTCACCACCAACTTACTCCTTCCTTTAAATGTCTTCAGACTCCCCCTTTCAATATGCTGGGATCGCAGCCTGGCTTGTTAAACTCACAGAGTCCTCAGGTATCGGAACTTGAGTCTTCCTCAAACCTGTACATTCTCTACCTCAAACATAAGTTTTCTAATATTAAACTTTAATACACTCAGACACCACTTGTAAATATCACAAAAATGATCTAACAATTATAGCATCTGATGAACCACTTGAAGGAATATCATTTTCAAAACTTCAGATGATCACTTGTAACAAGACTAAAAATTCTTTCACACACAACACTCCCAAACCAGTTCGTCAAGTTTAGCACTTGGAATTTTGAAAATCAGCTCTTCAACACCAGTTGTCGAAAATCTTTTGGGATTTTTTTTTCAAAATTTTAAGCTAAAACACACTAAAATCTTTTTGGAATTTTTTTGAAATTAAACGAAATGCAGTAAAGAAATATTTACAAACACTATTTTTGTGAGTTTGTGTAAGAGGATCATATCAGTTTATGAGACATATCACCAACACCGTTAAGCTTCATTTCATTTTAAGTTCTAAACAATTCACTTAGATTGTCAGTATACTGATCCACTTAAATTTTCACACAAAGTTCAACTGTTTCGAGATACGAGATTAATGTTTAAAGCACTTATACTCAATCGCGTGTCCCACCTCAGAATATACTCCTGTATCCAGATCCCAATATTCAGTCTTACAGGTGAGTATACCACAGATGATATCTGTAAGGGAATAAATTATAGTACGAAGCCCTGAGAGCTCAGGTCAGAACTTCCGTTCAGTAGAGAGATGACGGCTCGACTTGGGTGGGTCCCCTTTAGAGGATCTTTTGATTACAACAGCAATGACTATCAATTTTATTGTTTCATCAATTTGCTGAGGACGGCGCTATATTTCAAGCAAGCGGAAAGTATTCTCCGGGGACTAGGCCATTGCTTCCGCAAAATCAGAAGTCCCGGGATAATACCCCAGATTTCACTGAGCATAAAGACCTAGTATCTCAGAAAGAGGGACCTTTCAAACAAGATTTCGGGGGTTACCCATATATCCGAGAGATGTTTCCCCACGATATAAGCAAGTTTGAATTTTAGGTTTATATCTCGTCACAATCTACTAAATGTGCAAAAATCTACTGGCACATCATCAGTGAGATCGTTTATCACTTTTTATCTTACCAATTCTTTAGCATGCTGTGATCGTCCACTGATGTACTATCATTTCCTCTTTTATACAACAAAACTCATTTTTCATTTTTATCATGTGTTTGGCTTTTTGCCAGTAGGTTTTATCATGTTTTTGGCTTTTTCAAATTTTCTAATGTTTTTGAATTTTCTGAAATTTCTACTCCCCCTAAAATGCAAACACATTTTAGGAAATTTGAAAGTAAACTGTACAAGATAAAATGACAACTGATATCAAATTGCTTCAAATCGCCATCCACTTGGCATAAACAATCAGAACTCCCCCTTACAACAAACTATTTTCTCATTTAGATTTCAAAACACTTAAGTTTGTTTTAATCAAAATGATTTTTCCGGAAAATAAGTCTGTTTTTACCACTTGTAGGGGCATGGTTCATCATATTGTCTTTCAACCACTTGTATAAAGATTACATCAAGTTCAAATTAATGACCTTGAGTAATCACTATGTAAGAACAAACCACTGTACCACTTGTACGATGAACTTATCAAAGTAAATTTCAAGATAAATGCCGATACCTACTCCACACTTACCAACCTGGGAGTTCCGGCATAGTCCATCACCTGTATACATTGAAACAATTTTTTTAAAAAATTTTCACAAACAACAATTTTATGAATGATGTCGATTCCTGATCCACGATTACCAACTTGGGATCTCTGGCAAGTCCAGAGACTTACTGTTCATAGTATGTACCATCCCCGTCACAAACCAGGGATGGTTCAATTTTATCTTTCTTCGTCTTCTTCTCAAAAAACTCTTTAACCCCTTTGACTTTTCGATCAATCATTTTACCAAAAATATGTTTCATAGTGGGGTTAAAGGCCTTTTCAACATCGAAAACCTTATTGTCATCATAAAATTGGTTTGAAATCTCAACTTTACCAATTTTCTTTTTATAGTTTTCAGTCCGAAGTGATGGAAAATTTTCATCATTCACAGTCAGAACTGATTTTTCTCCTTTTGAAACAACCTGTGGCTCATCTGACTTTGTGGAATCAGATTCATCGCCAGAAGATAGCTCCTCTGATTTTGACCTATCAGAATCATCGCTAGAACTATCAACAGACTTCTTAACAACCCATTTCTGGTTGTCAGATTTAGCTCTTTTGTTGTAAAACTTGTTTGAACATTCACCAATTTCAAATTTTGAGTCTTTGAATAATTTGGTTCGGTCAATTGGTGGTTCAAACTCAATCACTTTCTCTTTCTGTTTACGAGAAACTCCCTGTTTTGATGGTATTGCCTTAGAACAATCTCTGGCAATATGTCCAACAATGTTACATTGGTAACAGGTTCTCGTATCTTTCCTCTGTCCAGCAAACTTCATATCTTCTTGCTTCTTTGCAAGGAACTCACTGTTTGACTGCCTCCAGAATTCTTTCTTTTCTTCCTCATCTGCTGAGGTACCTGAAACAAATGTTATCTTTGATTTAAAATCACGAACATATTTTTCATTTTTCGGTTATTCTGTTGGATTAAATCCAAGACCTTTCTTTTTGAAATTACGGTTTTGGTTTGGTTTCTTTTGAAAACCAGAACCAGAACTGTAACCCTTTTTCTTGTTTAAACGTTGTTGAACTCTTGAGGTGTATTTTTTAGGTTTTTAGTTAAGATTTAAATCTTTTATTTCAGAAATATTAATTTCTGTAAGTTTGAAAACCTTTTTTATCAATTCAGTTTTGACACCTCTTATTGGAAATTCCTCATCAGAATATAATTTGTCAGAATCATTCAATGTATATGCAACTTTAAATGTTTCGTCACTCAAATTAGATTTTGATAACAGGAATTCTTTGTTGTAAACCCTTTTAACTGAAGACTTTGGACTGTTGACTGTCGAACTCGAACTTTCCGAACCAGACTTTGACTCTGACTCTGACTTTGACTCTGAGTTTGACTCCATCTTTGACTCCTCAGTTTCATCTTTATCCAACACCTGATCGACCACTTTCTTTATTAACTCGGACTCATGATCAGTGTCAGATGATGTAAACGTCACATCAATATTTTCTGGCAAGTTAACTGACGACTCCGACTCCCACTGTAAATTTGTTGCCTTTTCGACTCTTTCTGAATTTGGATTTCAGGAAGAATATCCATTTTCAAGTGGGGGTGGACACTTGTTGTAACTGACATCTTGTTTCGTACCAGAATCCTTCTTGTCAGTCTTTTTCTTTGTGTCACTCTTCTTCTTGTTCTTCTTTTCTGGAGTCTTTTCTTCAGCCACTTTTCCATCATCATTCTTCTCTTCAGTTACTTCATTACTTCATCCTCTTCAAATGCTTTCATGCCTTCAACAGTCGGATAAATCCTGTCAATGACATAAGAAGTACATGAGTAACTTTTCAACAAATGGTTTACTCTTTCACTCTCAATTCTTTGCAACTCCAGTTTTTGTTCTAGCATAGCACACTTCTCAATATAGTTGTTCACCACTTTTTGCTTTATCATGAAAGCACCCTGAAGTGTCTTCATTGCAGTTGCTTGTTCTTCACTTGTATGATTGTATTGATTCATAGCTTTGTTCAGGACATCATAAGATTCCTTCAAACTGTTCAAGTTATAAATCAATGTGCTGTTTTGCTTCTTTATAGCTTCACAAGTGTCACACTTCACAGGAATCTTTTTAGCATCAACTTCTTCATCAACTTTGAACTTTGGAACTTCAACCTTTACTTTCCTTTTGATCACTGGAACTTCTTCGTCATCACTGCTAACTGGTGTCTTTATCTATTTCTTTTTCTTTTTAGCTTTCTCATCTTCAATGTCACTCTCAGCCATCATTTTCAAATGATCTGCCATTTTCTTTGACCAATACTCACGATCATCATCACTATCTTCTTCAACTCGAGCGACAAAAGCTGTGTGAACTGGAGCTTGATCAGAAACATAATCATCCCATGTGAAATTTTCCCAGCTAAAACCTTCGGGTAATCTTTCATCATCTTGATCTATAATCAAGGCACTACCATCATTTCTCTTCAAATAATCTTGATTAACCACACAAGCTCTCTTTCCAGAATCTTCAATCACATTCCTTCCATGTGCAGTTTGTGCCTGATGGTGTTGTTGTTGAGGTGGTTGTTGAGCAACTTGATGATAGATGGCCTTTCGATAGTAATCATTGTTGTTGTTGAAAGGATTCTGAGCTCCACTTGCTTCGCGATTTGTACACGCCCTTTTGAAATGTCCTTTCTCCCTGCAACGAAAACAAGTGACTTTAGATTTATCAAAACCCAAAGTAGAAATATTAGCCTCACAAAGATCATTTCGTCCTGTGATTTGCTTAAATTTCTCAGCTCTCCTCAACACGCTAGCCAAACACCACTTAATATCCATAAGCTCCATCTCCTCAGCATCGATCTGATCGCAATCCTCTTTAGTAAGCATAGGATTCCCGATCTTTCCAGCCACAAAACTACTGTAAGATTCCAACACCATTCCTAACAAAGACATGTGATTTTTAGCAACTTCCTCGGAGTAATCTTGATCATTCTCAAGATTTAAAACAATGTTACACTGAAGTTTTCTCCCATTCTTTGTTGCTGAGATGTTCGGATCAAATGATGGAAATGATGAGAAACTTGTGTTGCTGCTTGATCCTTTTGATGAACTTCCTGATGAACCTTTAGCATTGTAAGCAGTTTCAACTTTCGGTGATAAGTTGGTTGTTTTCTCATTCATCCCTGTTTTGTAATACAATCCGATATCCTGTTCACCATCAAAATCTTTCATTCAAAAAATCTTCCTTTGCTCCATCTCTTGAGCTTCCAACTTTTCAATGAATTTACTCAGAGTGAGTGTATTGAATCCTTTCTTGTTTCTAAGCATCATCAGATATGTACCCCATGTCTCGTGTGGTAAAGCATCAGCAAGCTTCTCGATCAACTCTTCATTGTCTTTTTCGATGCTCAATCTCTTCATGTTAGCAAGCAAATTGCAGTATCTTTCAATAATTTTCCTAGTGCTTTCATTCTTCAACCCACGAAACAGATCGAACTCTTTCTTCAAAAGTGATTTCTTGTTCTTAACCATCTCTTGACTTCCATGAAACTTCGATCTTAATGCTTTCCAAATCGAGTAGGAAGTTCCATTCTGTTGTAATAACACCAAGATATCTTCTTTCACTGCTTGTTGTAGAAGACTTAGCATCATTTTTTCATCTTTGTATTTCTTTCTCGCATTGGCACTTAGATCTTTAATTGGAACAACCTCTTCATCATCATTCGTTGGTCGAATATATTTTGTCTCGACACATTCCCACGCATCAAGATAGTTAGCTTGCACCCAATTTTTAAATCGTCCTTCCCAACCCTTATATTCTTCGATATTCATAAGCTTGGGCGGTTTTTGCATAATTCCCGTTTCGTTCTCCAACATTGTGTTCTGTGCAATACTCATCGGGGTAACAGGGGTAGCGAACGTGTTATAAAATTCGTCATCCATTTTTCAGATTTCAAAAATTATCACAACAATCCTCTCGAGCGAAATCAACGATTTATGTGGGATCACTGTTTGGAGCGGAATCAACAAGTAACCAGAAGCGGAATCTCAAAGTGATCAGGAGCGGAATCTCAAAGTGATCAGGAACGGAATCAAGAACTATCCTGGAGCGAAATTAAACTGAACTTTGGAGCGGAATTAGAATTTCAAGCTGTTGGAGCGGAATCACAACCCAACTTTCAAACAGGACAACTTGGAGCAGAATTAGTCAATATTCTGGAGCGAAATCAACCTTTTGGAGCTGATCTGGAGCGGAATCAAGATCAAATCTCGAGCGAAATCAAGTTGATGTCATCATTCTCTCGATCGTTTTCGAGCGGAAACACTATTTTGTCAAGTTTTAGTTTGAATTTGAAGCTGAAACTTTTAAGGCTTTGTTAATACAACATTCCGAGCAATGTGTGCAAATCTGAACTGATTCTGACCGTGAAATGATGTTCAAATTGAAAAAAAAAAGGTGTAGAAATAGAATTCGCAGCTGAATAGGCAAGAGCTCTTCCTCCTGAGCTCTGATACCACTTGTAGGATCGTATTCGGACCCGAATGAGTCTATCAGAAGAGCTTTTCTTGATTTGAACGGCGGAAACAGACAAATCAAGTACAATTCAGCGAATATACCCTTTAAACTGTCGATTTGTATTGATTGAACGACTTTTACAACGACTCGACACTTCGGCAGCACTTCGTGGCTCACCGGAAGAAAACACACCCCTCTAACTACTGATTTCGCTCCAAGCTACACATATATATAGGCATCCATATGTGATTTCGGGCGGAATCAGAATATCACATTTGGAGCGGAATCAGCAAGACACACTCTCGAGCGGAATCAGAATTATATGATTTCGCTACAAATGACAAGATGTCATTTGGGGCGGAATCACCATCAAATCCAGTTTCTTGAATTCCGTGCCCTGTTCTAGCCTAACTGATACAAGACTCGATACAAGACGTAGACGACAGACGGATGCACCAACAGATCACAACGTTTCGTAATCAATGATAGACGTTAATCAAAACCATCTCACTTTCATTGGGACCATCGGCTATTCATTACAAACTGACCATTGACTTAAACATTGACTTAATAAGAGCAAGTATTATCATACCTCGACCCGCAGCGAAATGGTACGGGGCATGATTTATTACCCAAAGCGTTTAACAACTATTATAAGGGTATAATATTTAAAGCATTATATCATATTTTGTCACACATAAACATAGAATCCATACAATAAACCAAGTTCATGAAACATAACAAAAATCCAATTTAATTACTAAGGCAAGCCCTAAGTGTCTTCATCTCGAGTTCGGCTCACACTTGTATACATGTATCACGCGTAAAAAAGTTTTGAGTCAACAAAAATGATGGTGAATAAATTCGGTTTTTAACTTAAAACATCTTTGTATTATTATTATGATTATTTTTAAAACATTATTTATTAACATGCATTATCAAATGTGAAACTATATCCTTCAATATATCAAGAATTAAACACATGTATCATAAGTAACACAATCATAACAATACTAGAAACCATAGACACATAGAGATTCAAGCCTGGAAAGGCGAATATGTGAAACAATGATGCCGATACCGAGTTCGACCCATGGCCATGGGGAATCGGCCAGCTAGGTGGATCCACGCGAAACATGTGACACAAAGCTCGTAACGCATAGATACACGTATAGATAAACAATAGAATTTAGCAACAGATGACATGTAGCAACATATCGAATTACATGTTATCAATTTAAATAATGAATTTAAAACCAAACAAGAGATACACCCCAAAAAAAGAGTTATTGATAAAAATGGGGAAAAAGAGAATCAAATATACTCATTGTTTGCGTTCCTGCTTAATCTTGCTAAAAGACCGCTTGACTTGGGAATTCCTCAAAAGATGAAAAGTTACCCTAGTATATATATATATATAGGTAGAGGATCATGTACATTAATCTAAAAGTGTGAGAAGGGTGATAAATATTGTGGTGATGACAAGTGTCCTAAATCTAAATTAATTCAAAAGGGTAAACAAGTTATTTTCTTATTGATTTAATTAATTGATAACTTTCATAACCGCCACCCTTAATTATAGAAATACAAATTAGGAATTAATCTACGAATTTGTGTCATCTCGTTCAGAACTGTATAGTTTTATATATTTTTATATAGTGTTATATGTTGTTATATAGTGTTTTTTTAGTGGTATATAGTGTTATATGATGGATGTATAGTGTTATATGGTGTTATATGGTGATATATAATGTTATTTGAGAGTTATATAGTGTTATATTTTTCTGATAGCATATCTATGATACATGTATAGTGTTATATATTGTTTTATAGTGTTATATAGTGTTATCTGGTGTTATATGGTGTTACATAGTGTTATACGATGTTATATGGTATTATATAGTGTTATATAACGGATGTATAGTGTTTTATATTTCTTGTAGCAGTTACATATTTTCTGGATTTTTAGAATGTACGAATTTTAGAAAAAGTTTAAATTTGAGTCGCTATAATTTAGGAGAAGTTACCTAATTTGAAACATATACAAAGACACTATTACCCCTACAATTTTCAAATCAGTCCAAATAATTAAAACACAATTTATAATTTGGTCCCTATTGATCTCAGTCATTATCAAAGATCTAATGGTTTAAAACACTTCTCACAATTTTGAATTAATGTACACTATCCCTACCCTATATATATATATATATATATATATATATACTAGGTTATAACCCGTGTACCCACGGGTCGCTCTATTTTAAGGATATTAATATTTTAATAATTTTATTACAAGCGTCTTTTTTTTATAAAATTTGTGATGATATTTATACAATGATTCAATGTGAATCGAATATAATAATATATGTAAACAATGCAATTTATCAATGGTAACAATTACCATATAATTTTTAAAATATTACCAGATAATTTTCTACGTATGTAGAATGATTCAGACCAAGATGAAAGGATGACAGCCCGTCTCGCCATTCGCCATTCTCTGGATACACATTTGAAGCGATGAATTGATATAGCATTTAGGTTGGTTAAAATCTCAAAGAGTAGCATTTCAAAAGAAATATAAAGCATTGTATGAACGAATGAAACATATAAATGTATTACTGAGTATAACATATAGATTAATAACCTAATTTATAAAAGTAAAATGAAAATGGGCTTGAAACATAAATTCAATTTACCCCATATCCATCGATTGAAATGGTGATTACTATTTAATAGAATCAATTAATCCATTGAAATATTTGTTGAAAGTTATTGCAAATATTCCACTTTTTCAAAATGTTGAACCATCTATATCTTAGCAATAATATAAACATGTGATTTTTATATTTTGAATTATTTAAATATGAATAAGTCGATTGCAAACATAATGTTAGTTGTAGTCTTTAATTTAGAACCAATATTTCAGTGACTTTTACAAAACAAATTTTTCGAATTATTGAATTATTAATTAATAGATGGCCGGTTGGTTAGATAATTGATTAATTAAAAATGAAATCAATTAGACCCAATTTGATCTTATATATAAATAATCTACATAGCATATTGAATTATAGGTTTCAACTTTTTAACATAATGGTTTCTCTTCCTTTTGATATTCTATCGTTTGAGATTTTAATGAGGCTCAATGCTAGATTGATTGATCGCTACAAATGTGTATGTAGGGAATGGTGTGACGGGCTATCATCATGGGAGTTTGTGTGGCTACACCTTAACTATGCTGAAGATTATCTGGTAATATATTATTGTTGTGTTTTACTTATATTCAATTTAAAATACTTTTTATCAACATTGTTCTTATAAACTCAAAATTATTTACCCTTTATGAACGCAGGAAACTCTCTGGGAGGATACCCCGTCGCTGTATAAAGTAGTTTATAAAGAATTTTTTCCTCCTGAAATGTATTGCAAAAGAATAGAAGAATATGATGAAATGAACGAAGATAACACGACTAAGAATCAATCGAACATCAGTGATGATGTGCAGAAGAATGAAAATGGCAAACGCACTATTAGTGAAGTGAATGATGTTGATGCTACATTGCCTACCTCTACTTCAAAACATATGTTCTACATAGGCAACATTGGTGATAAAGACAGTTAGTCTTTTGGAACATTTGAGTTATGGGTTATTTGTTTGGAATAATAAGTGTTTCCTTTGTTTGAATAATAATTTCAGTTTTTTTAGAAAAAAAATACTTTTATACTGATCATAAAGAAAGTGTACGCATGGACTTATTATGGAAATCCGAAGTTGAAGATTAAAATACAACGAAGCATCGTACTATAGATCTTACAAAACCGAAAAGATAAGTAAATGAAGGAAATACATGTTTTCTGGTTTGAAAATATAAATTGAAAGCCTATTACTCTAATACTTCTACTTGCTGGAGATTTGTACCAATAACCTCGAATTCGTTTTTTGACCAATTGAAAAAACAATCATCAGTAATGAAATATGTTCGGCTTCAATTATATCATGTCATCCAACAACAGCGTACCTATCGTAAACAAAATATATGAAAACATTTTATTAGTAATATATTGAAAATAAAGTAAAGTAAAATAAAAAAAAAATCAATAACATGAGTAATCTATTGAGAAACATTGTTTGACCATCAATAACATGAGTTACTGTTATTGCAAAAAAAGGATAGTTAGCATCATCACTAATTTGTAGATAACCTTCGACATTGCTAATATGTTCGTATTCTTGCTGAATCAAAGGACTGTTGTTTAACAAAACTTGACGACCATGTTTATTGAATATGAAGAGGTGTGTACGTGTTGAAACGCTAACGGGTCAAGTATAATCATGATGAAGTTCGGACCATGACGATACATGTTAACCAAAACACCAAAAGAAGAAGAAGGTTAAAGATTGAATAGTACTTACAACACATATAATGAAAAGGAAAATTGTATAATACGTATTTATAAAAGAACATTGCAAAATCATACTTAAAATAAGAGTTATATATCAAATATTGAAAAATTTTAAAAATATTTTACAAATTCTATGTAAAGACTTGGTTATTATTTTCCCATGTATAAACCAAAATTGACAACTTTAAATACATAAAAAATATGAAATATAAATATACAAATCCATGATCGAAATATGTCTTTTAATGTTTTATCCAATGCAATGTTTTAAAAACCGGTTTAAACCGGCCGGTTGAACCGGTTAAACCGGATGCTGGATGCTTGGCCGACACGAATCATACCGGTAAACTAAGAAAACGGCAAATAAGTTGTACCATAGGTAAATTGGGTTATACCGGTTTAAACCGGCATACCGATATCGGTTCATACCGGGGCAAATGTCAAAATTTTGAACTTTTAGTTTTTAGATGCCTAAGAAAGGTGATTAGCGCCCACAATTGACAATCCACATCTATCAAACTTCTTCCTTAGACCGCCCGTAATGGTGCGTTTTTTTTTTTTTAATTATAAAAAAAACGTTCGAAAACGCCCCCCACCCATTACACCCCGGTGTGATTAAGCGTTTTTCGACAAAAAATTTGGGCCGGCGTGTTTAAAAAAACGCCTAAAAGGGCTCGTGGCAAGGGTTGACTGACCAATGGGGCATTGTGGCATTATTTAATTTAAAAAAAATATGTAATTAATGGAAGGGGCGTTATTGGGCATTATTCCCACTACGCCACTTTTGCAAAAACGCCCAATAATGCCCCCATGCTGACTGGACTGCCACATGGCAGAAAATGCCCCAGGGTGGGGGCATTATTCGACAAACGACTACGCATGGTCTTACTCAAAGATAGAAAATCATTGGGTTTTTCAAATTAAGTTCTTCAACCGATCATCCAGGTTTATCTTCTTTTGACTCTTGTTCAATCATTCATGTTGTTAATTGTTATATTGTTTGCCAATTGCTATATAATGTGTATTTAATCATGAACTTTTGGATAATTTTTTTTTATTATGGATTAACTTTTGTAATATTTTTTTATTATGGATTGATGTAGTTTTGGATTAATTTTTGAGTTGAAATTAACTTTTGTAATAATTTTTGGATTAATTTTTATTATGGATTGATGTACTTTGCATCTGATGCTACTAAAGACTCCGATGGTGGTTCTATGTAAGCTTCTTTTAGGAAACGGCTTAGTCAGCCTTTCGGCTGCTGAGTCTTCATTATTTGTTAAAATAACAAAAAGCTTCCTGCTTGATAATCATTCTTCATGAGTCTTTGTGGCGCTTTAGCTTGATTGTATAAGTAACAAACTGCAACAACATTACATTAGTTAAGTTACATATTTAACTGATATATAATAAATATATTATCGAAATCACTTTAAATTTGATATATAAATAGAAAATTTGTAGAGACATTATTGTTATCTAATTGATAAATAATAATAATAATAATAATAATAATAATAATAATAATAAAAGGTATAAATTATTAGAAAATAAACTCAAAAGGGCAAAAACTACTAAAACTGGATGATGAGGCACTCATCACCTAACAATATATTGATTTAGTTAAACAATAATAATTGTTGGATGATGGCAACTCATCAAAACATTCAACTTTAGTTGCTTTTCATAACCGCTTACCTTCGTCATACGCCTCGTTTATGAGTTCATGATGCTATAAATCTTTAAATGTTCATGATGCTAGAAATCTTTAAATGAATTCATAGACTAACAGTAGGGGTGAGGCTATGCAACCCAACTTGATCACAAAGTGACCTATCTTGACCTGTTACCCAACTCATTTAACCCGCCCACTTTATGGTAAAGTGTATATGTATCAAAGATTAGTGGTTTGAATAGGTTAAAGCTAAACTTTAACCAATTACATGTTAATAACTTTAACCAGTTAATTATTTAATTGTTTTCTAGACCACAGTTTAGTGGTTTGAATAGGTTAAAGCTAAACTTTAGAAGCAAAAAACTATATTTAATCGACATACATTTTGGTTCTCTTGTTTGGGGGTTAAACTGTTAATATTACCAGCGTCCTTCATAGACACAGTGGCTTCTTTTGCAATGGACAAAGCTGCATCTTCTGTTGTAGACTAACGATCCTAAACATTAACCTTGTCACAACTTGGCATTCTTCGAAAATACCACTGAAAGCTTTGATATTAACAAAATTTTGACTCAAATAACATTTAATCATCACAACCATACATAAAGATACCAACATTTTCATAAAACTAATGACTATGAAATAAATTTTCAATTCCACACAGTCTATAAGAAATCAAATCTTAACCCGCAAACAGTCTACTATTTGTCGTTCAAACCTGAAACCATGTTTGTTGCCATGTATTTTCCAACCACTTGTGCACATTCTTAATTAACCTAGTTAAGTAAAACACTAATACTACTTGATAAATTCACAAAAAATGGGCCAAGAAACACATGAACTGACGAATAACTCAATCTTTTTATAAAACATAAGACTAAACATGACTTCCATATCTGTGGTCTTACACATATGACTTGCGTATTCGCGCACAAAAAAAAAACTTAATGTCTCTATAATAGTTGCATGTACACAACATCAATATATGCTTCAACGTACATGAAACACCAATTAGTTTGCCGGTTAACATATAAAGCCACTTATAACAATTGTACCAAATGAAAGAATAGTGTTTTCGCTTACCCTTACAGGACATAATCATTGCAATAACTGGTGGCGGTATATGCGTTACTGACGTCCCTATCGAAGAGAGTGGCAATTTGGTCCCATACAATAGCTTCGAGAAATTGGCCGCTGTGAAAATGTTTGAAAATTAAAGCACACGAAAACAGTTAACTGAAATGGTTATGAAGGAAAAGACTTACCCCTAGTTTTGAAGTTTTATTTTTAACAACTTTTTGTTGGCTTGAGTTAATACAGCTGATATCTGCTCCACTTTCCAAATGTTCTCAGAGGGGTATGGTAATTTTTTAACTTTAACCGAGCAATCTAAATGAGTGTGGATGTACCTTCACTCTTTGCTAGTACCAATCACATCGCCGCCATCAACCCTTAAAGAAACACTAACGTTGGTGTGAATCATAAGGCAGACGACAAACAATTATTTGTAAAGAAAATTAAGATTTGTTATTTAATGAACCAGCCTTAATCAGGATCTAATGTATAGACATCGATTCAATACCTGCACTGCAAGATGTAGGAGAATATTTCTGTAGATCCTTGCTTGGTTTAAAAAAGCGCGAGGCGCTCCGAAGCGTTTTGGTTCCAAAAGCTTTCAGCGAAGCTTCAAGCGCGAAGCGAGAGCTTCACGTATACGAAGCGCTCAAAATAAAAAATAAAAATAAAAAAAATATTGTACAAATCAATATGACAGATTCTACTTGTTAACTAAGCAGTCAATAGCGGTGCTATAGCGGTTAGCGGACCTCAGGGTGTGTAGCGGTCCAAATAGCGGTGGCCTATAGCGGTTCCGCTTTTAGCGGCGCTAAATACCGCTATAGGACACCGCTATAGCGGTGCTATAGCGGTTATAGCAGTAACAGTGTTTGATTGTGTTAATTCTTAAATTAAATACTTCAAAGTTACTATTAGTATTTGATTTGCAACAGGTTTTTGATAATGGAATGATATTACTATGAATTTTGATATTACTATTAATATTTTTCAAAGATATATTTATATATATATATAAATACATAAATTATGCATGGTATAAAAATTACCGCTATATCACCGCTATACCACCACTATAACCTATATATCATATAGCGGACATTGACCGCTATTCGATTTTGGACCGCTTTAAACATAAATTAAAGTCAAAACACACTTAAAACATAAACATAAAAATAGTCTTTAATCTTTAATAGTAGGAGAAGAGGAAGGGAGCAGCTGAATATGGTAAAAGATAGCTAACGTTCTTTTTTTTTTAGGGTAAAGAAGTAGCGGCCTCATTTAAACCCTATATAAATTATAAAGGCTATTGGGCCTAAATAAATGAACCAAATGTGACCTGATTGGGCTGAAGCGTCGCCTCAAACCAAGGTCGCTTCGTGCTTAAAACTCACCTCCAAACGCTTCACGTGTTGTGACGCCTCAGAGCAAAAAAAGCGACATTCCCAGCGCTTCAGCGCCTCACGCTTTAAGCTCGCTTAAAGCGCGTTTTTTTAAACCAAGGATCCTTGAGTGTTTAAACAATTGCATCAACAGAAAATGTTAAAATTCCTTAAGCACATAAGCTTTTTAAGAAAGCAATATAAAAAACCTTAAAAGCAATACACAATTCTAATAAATCAATCATGATTCATGCAACAAAGGAAAGAAAACAGTATACCAGATCAATGCTTCCAACGTCTCGACAAAATTACATATGGCATCCAGCTGAAAGACCAGTATAAAGCCAACAATTGAGGAACAACATTAAAAAATCAATCAGTTGACAAACCAAAAATGAATGTCAAATTTCTACTGGTATGAACATATAAGAAAATGTAGATAGGACATTAGCCATGTATAAAAAATGATAAAAAGTCTTCAGAAACCATTTAGAGCAAACTCGATAGAATAGCATATGAAGCAAAAGAAGAAGCCAGGCCTAAGAATTTAAATTGTGCAAAATAAATTCTAAGAACTAAGATAATTAAAAAAATAAATAAAACAAATTTAAGAGGCTTTTAAATTGAAAAAAAAAAAGAGCAATAATCAATATCAACCCACAATCAAGAACAAAGGCATGTTCATGATTTATTATGTGATATTATTCTAAATCAGTAGCTACTAACAAAAAAGAAAATAGAGCAAAAATCTACGAAGTTCTTTAACCAGATTGAAATAAATTCAGAAACACAAACTTGGTTTGGTAATTTCACTAATATTCAGGGTATAGAAAATTAAAAATGAGAGCGATGATGAAGGAACCCTAGATTTACATGCTCGAGAATTTGAGCACTCGAATGCCGAAACTACGAAACGTATCGCAACCCTCATCACTATCAAAAGTGAAAATCTTGAGCTGACAATCACCTTCCAAAGACCTCGATATGTCCCACAGCACACCATCAAAGCACGAACACGTGTACCCAAAATCTATATGCAACAGATCAATCAAAACAGTGCTACACAATGCACGGTCCCTTGTACCCAACAACATATCCTAAATCTTTAACATTTATGTGATTAAATATTTTCAAGAAATACAAATTGTATAAGTTAAAAACAAACCTTAACGATGTGAATGTCCGAGAAGGGATTAGAGTGTGAGAAATTGATTGATTCAGGGTTCAAAGCAGAGTCGTGCTTCACGAATCTAATCGGTTGTCTCCCCTTCAATTGATTTTCAGAATCTCCCCTTCAAGTGTTATAGGTGTCCAGAAACTTGAACTCAGATGAAATCAAAACTTCATCAAATTGCTGCTATTACTCAGTATTAAAACAACAAATAAAACCAAATTCGTATCTACAGTTGAATCAAAGAAGTATCATTAAGTGAAACAACAAATAATACCTAATCATGTTCTAAATTCAATTTGATTGTTAATCATGTTATAAAAAAGAGGGAGATTCAAAGATTAAATCAACAACAATATTTTACGATACAAAGGCACATTATTCATACTGATATATATAACCAAACATAGGACATAATACAAAAGAGGACTATGTAATGATGTATAGTAGATGACGTAACTATAAGACTAAGGAACTTACAACCGAACCAATAGTTTTAGTCCAAGATTTACCCAAGTAGGACAAATCACCGCTACAAACCAAGTGTGTGTCATGAAGAGATGAAAAATCTAGCACCCGCACAACATCTTTCCCCCCAACCATATGTTTTCCGGCCAAAATCTTCAGCAGAGTAGTCTTCCCTGAAAACAAACATGTTATGCTAAAATACAAAGATATTTCTACAAATCAAAATAAAATTGATATAAAGTGAACCATCAAAAGAAAGCGAGTACTTTGAAGTGCATTCTAATATTATCACCCATATAAATTCTAGTTTGCTAAAGATTTTGGCCGACCATTACGATAGAAAGGTCAAAATTATAACTTACAGCTACCACCGGACAAGTTACTGTGATAGCTTAAGTAACATTCACCGTGTAGCTTCAAATACACAAGTAGATGTACACAATATGGCTAATCTAAACCTTCAAGGGGGTGCAACAGGGGTAAGTATCGGAGTCCCTTTAGTAGAGATCTCAAGTTCAAATATCCAGCCTACACTGGTTTTCTGCGTTTAACCCCCTTAAACACCACTCGCCGCTTACATTTTACTCGATCCCATCGGTTAGCAATGTATGTTCTAACAATATAAGTTTCTAAGAATGCAAAGGGGGTCTACATAAATTGTAATTATAATAACAACAAATTTGCCTGGTAGTTGATATTAATGATGAATAAAAAATAGAAAACGTTTGACAGTAAATATAAACGCTTACTTCTGTCGGGGTCATCACACCGGGTATGTAAAGCATATCATCACTGTCTTGATCCAAAATACCCTGCAAATGAATTACACAGTTACAGAAAAATACAAAATTAAAAAAAATATACAAATTAAACAGAAGTATGCTTTTAATAATCAAAATGCTTTCATAACAACTTATTAATTAAAAACAAATTAAAACACTAACCCACTCATCTCTAAACCTCATGTTACACAAATATCAATATCAATAATATATTATATTACGAATGTAACGTACCAGAAAGGGAAGTGGGAGAAAGGAGACAAAATTAAGAGTTGTTCCCCCATTTTCGTTCAAGCTTTATCTCTTTAAAGTTGTTAGCATCTTCGTTGAAGACCACATGCTTTATCCCTGGCTTTTTAAATCTGCCTTCAAGCTTTCGTTCGAACCCTACAAAATTGCCTGCAACAACAGAAATCAAAGGTCTTTCAAACAAATAGATTCATTAAGAATCGAAAACTGGAACCAAGAATAAAGAACAATTACTTCAGCGTTTGTAAATGGGAAAAGAAAACAACAGAACATTAACAACACTGAAAAGAACAATCGTACAAGTTGAGGATTCATACTAAGAATCGAAAACTGGAACCAAGAATAAATGATTAACACCAATATGCTCATGCTTAATGATTGTTGATGCGATCAGAGATGAGAAGAAATGGCTGAAGAATTTAGGTCACAAAGAGAGAAGAGAAGCGGCAGTGATGCGGATTTAGGGTTATTAGAACATTTAAATACCCGGGTCATAATACGGATCCCGTCTCTACCCATATAAGGAAAAAAAGACCCGAATTTTTGGAGCCAAAAAGCAAAATTTAGTGCCCTCATTGCTTGACACATCAGCAAAATTTAACACATTTATTATATACAATAGATAATACCACTTAATGGAAAATAACCTAAGTAATAGTTCAATTACTATTAATGGGTGGCTCCATGATTTCTTATGGGCACAGGCATCCCAGGTAATTCAGTCTTATGGTTCTTCATTATCTGCATATGGCCTTTTTTTCCTAGTGCTCACTTTTTATCGGCTTTTAGTTTAATGTTTTTATTCAGTGGACGTGGTTATTGGCAATAACTTATTGAATCCATCGTTCGGGCTCATAATAAATTAAAAGTTACTCCTGCTACCCAGCCGAGAGCCTTAAGCACTGTACAAGGACGTGCTGTAGGAGGAACCCATTACCTTCTGGGTGGAATTGCCATGGCCGTTCTTCTTAGCAAGAATTATTGCAGTAAGATAATGGCTAGGAGGATTTGAAAGGCATTATGGCATTAAGATTTCCAAGGTTTAGCCAAGGGGCGGGTGGACGCTAAGGTGCTGTTTGTTTTTGCAGACATAAATTGTCTGCAAGCTGATTTCATCTGTTTTTATGTCTGCAACTGAAGATGTGGTCTGAAGATCTGCAAGCTGAAAATATAAGACTGTTTGTTTTTATAAGTTGATACCGGTCTGAAGCGCATCAAACAATGACGAAACATTCACATTTCGCTTCGATCCAGCGGAGGAGAAGAGGGTGGTCGGAGAAGGAGCTGGTCACCGGAGGAGGAGGGAGGTCGCCGGAGAAGGAGGTAGGTCGCCAGAGGAGGAGGGAGGTCGGAGAAGAGGTAGGTCACCGGAGGAAGTAGGTCGCCGGAGGAGAAGAGGGAGGTCGCCGGAGGAGGAGGGAGGTCGCCGGAGGAGAAGAGGGAGGTCGGAGAAGGAGGAGGAGCGGTGGTGGGAGGGGCTGATGTTTGAGGGAGGTGTGATGATGTTTTAAGAAGGGGGTCCATAGCTTATTTTTTAAGATGAAAAAAGCTGAGTTCAGATCTGTTTAAAAAAACAAACAGTCTTCAAGGGTAACGTCTGAGCGCCTGCAGACATCAGCCCCCTTGAAGATGTTTGAAGAAAAAACAAACACCCCCTAAGATGGAATAGACCTGCTAATATGCCTAAAGTCCATGCCGCAATATGATGAGAGGCTATTCCTCCCGAAAAAAAAAGGATCAAAACCCTCTACACCCCACAATGGATTTACATATTGTACTTTCCCTGTTTGCCCTTAAGGATCGGACACCCATATGCCAGGACCATACAAGCATGTTACATGAAATGCACCAAAACCAAAGCAAGCCAGACCTGCAATAAATAAATGTATTCCAAAGATCTTGGGCAAACCCAAAGAGGGTTTTCCTGTACGTTCATCACAAAATATTTCTAGATCCCAATATACCCAATGCCAAATAGCTACCAAAAAGCACAACCCAGAAAACCCAATATGCGCTCCAGCCACACCTTCGTAACCCCAAATACCCGGATTCATTATAGTCCCCCGTGATACTCCAACCGCCCCTGGAATTTGTTATTCCTAAACGAGTCATGAAGGGTATAACGAACATACCTGTTAGGCCCTAAGGTGTGAGACTGACGCATCAAATTAACATAACGGGTTATGGTTACGAGCTGGGTCTTACCGGGTTAGTTTATATTAGGTTGTGGGCCTTTATAGGTCACTTGGGCCAAGCTTTAGGCCATGTGGGCCAAGCAGGCCCAAGGGAAGCCCATGTAGGGAAGTGGGCTTGGTTGAGTATATAAACAAGTTTCTAACTTGTATGTGAACCTTTAGGAGTAATTCATTAAATTGGTTAGATCTAAACTAATAACATACCCTTCGTATTATCTCACTAAAGATAGCCACATACATATAGATAGACCAACGTTACAGTTCAGCCATCCGCCGATTCGGGTCTATTTGAAAATAGCTAGAACATAGCATTTTCTGGAGACATAAGAATTTTTCGGCGGAAGCCGCTTATACCATATTTATACCATATTTTGCTAAATGGATATCTGTGTTATGATACAAACGTCAATTGAAAAAAAAAGAGATGAGATTTTGTGCCATCGGCTCTAAACAATCTTGTTTTTTTGAACATGAAGAAATAAAGAAGCCATTGCGATTGCCGGAAATACTAGGCCTACTAAAGGGACCAAAACAGAGGGAAAGTTATTGTTACAACTTCTAGAGAGCTAGAGAGAGAGGCGATTTGGTGAAGAACACTTGTACTAGACGGTTTTGCTTATTCAAGTAATAGAATCGTGTGCAAGTGTTGAAAGTGATTCGGTTTGTTCTTTGTTTTTCATATTTGTCGGTTTATCTTGAATCATCTTGTGTTTGGTTTCCGCACTCTCACAAGATTAGGTTTGATATCATTGAAAGATCCGTTCTACGGGACTTACAAGTGGTATCAGAGCCATTAGAACCTGTTTCTAGGCTCGGTGTGATATCAAAGATTCAAGATTTTCGTAATTTTTGGGTTGGTGTTCTTCGTGTTCTTCGGAGAGTTCATCGAAATTTTATCAAAAAATACTATATTTTGGTGTTTTGATTTGTTTTGAAAGTTGTTATAAGATAAACCAAAATTTTCGAAATTTTTTAGAAATATCTTGTTTCAAAATTTACACAGCTTTCGGAGATTTGTTGACTTGATATTTTTGGTGAGATTGAGATTTCCATATTTTATTTTTTAGTTACAGCTCATCATCAATAAGCACACCCAAGCAATATTCATCACATGCTCTTTTGAGTCGCAATCACCGTCAAAATCTTCATTGGTTTCGAGTAGTATCATCAACATCAGGTTTCGAGTCATACATTCTCTGGTTTCGAGTCATCATCTGGTCTCGACTCACTGCTCACAATCTTCACAGAGTTCTCGACTGAAGGAGGTCTCGAGTCATTCACCGGTTTCGACTCTTCAATCATCGTTCAACCAGAGCTCCAATCATCAGTCGCAACCTCCATTCATCTTTCACAAGGTCTCGAGTTGCAAGCTTCTCCGTCTCGTCTCGTGTCGCAACCTCAATCACCATTGTCTCGACTCATCTTTTCCGCGTTCCGATTCCAACACATAGAGGTCTCGAGTCACTATAAGTTTCGAATCATCAAACTTCTTCAATTGGTCTCGAGTCACACAAGGTCTCGAGTTATTCCAGTCGCAACCACCGTTCCGACTCGTTCGACTCGCAACCAACCTTTCCAATTCCGAGTTCTCGAGTCGCCATCTCCAACATACATCTACAACCTGAATCACCATTAATCACCACGACATCATCTTCAACTTCATCGGTTACCTCGACTCGAAACCACTCTCGTCCACCATCAATCATCTCCAACCACAACCTGAAACTTCATCCCGACACCATCACGTCTCCGTCATTATCTCTTCATCACTGTTTCTGTTTCTGTCCGCCGACATTATATTTCCGATCACCTCTGTTCTTCTTCTTCTTCCCTGATAACAGTTTGCCGGAAACCTGCAACTTATCATATCTCGTGCATCATCAACACTACTACGTTGAACCACCTTACAACCTTCATCGGTCACCACCGTTTTAACTTCACCACATTACAAATGATAACAGTGAATGAAATTTAGAAAAATTGGGTTTTGGGTGTTTTGTTCAAACGAGGAAGACATACTGTCACCTTTTTGTTTTTAATATTTTTTTAGGTTTCATTAATTATAATAATATTAATAATAATAATAATAAGTATTTTATTTTAACATTAAAAATTATATATCTATAAAAAAATTATAAATAAATAAAAAAAAGGGGTTTGTTTGTTTGGTTGTGAAAAGTTTTGACAGGGTTTTGAGGTGTAGGTCAGAAAGCGAGTTCGATCGCGTGCAAAGTGTTTGAGTTAGCGAGTACACGGGTTCTCGTTTGGTTTGTGTTTTGAGGAGAAGAACAAAAGTATCAACCACCCGCTGAAATTATGGCATTCATACTTCACAAACCCGTGGTTCAAGAAATGACTGTTGAAGATGTACTTTCTGTTTTCTGTACTCCTGAATGTAGAGAACGAGTTGAAACCTATAGAATACACAACGCTGAGCTAATTGAAGATTATAATGACATTAAAAGGAAAAATTTCACTTTGGCTAATAATGAAAAACTTTTTAAAGAAAAAATCGAAGCTCAGCGAAAAGACATCATCCAACTCAAGGATGATGTTAGTGTAAAAACAGCCCAACTCTTCATGGTTCAAGAAAAGCTATGCACTGTGACTAAAGAGCTGGAGGATATCAGAGATAGATATCACATAAATGAGCTAAACATTAAAAAATTTGACTATTCCAGCAAATTAGTCAAAAACCTGTGTGATCAACAGTTAGCATACCAGAAAAGAAAAGGGTTGGGATTGGGTTTTAATCAGGCTCCTCCTCCTTATAATGACAATTACACTTACTTACCTATGACTGAGGAGGAGATGATGAATGAAAGCAAAATGACTTATGGTCCCAAAAACTGTAAGCCATCAGTAAATGTCAGACCTGTTGAAAAACAGGTGGTTAAACCAGTTTGTTTTGTGTCCAATGGTACTTTTGATCCTAACGTTTCTTCATCATGTGCAGATGAAGTACCTGAAGTAAGATGGGGTGATATGTTTGAGGATGAACCACCTTTAGACTCTGATGTTTCTAAACCTACTTTTGATAAAACTGATTCTGGTTGTGTGTTTGGACAATCGTTTTTGAACTCGTTTCATAGTTATGTTTCGTCTTCTTTTGGGCCTGATGTTTTGGGCAAAACTGTGAATGCTTGTGATGAAACTTTGAATAATGGATGTTTTTCAGTAGCTAAAAATTGTGATTCTAATGTTTCTAACTCTTCAGCTGATAACAGTGTGACAGGTGAGGTCCCCCAGGATACATTCAGTGAAACCACTGAAACTTCTTCTCAAGAAAATCAACAGTGTTCTGATTCTTCTTCTGAATCGGTCTCAGTGGACGTCCCTAATGTTGAATCTAGTGGGACCCCATTGGAAACTGTAGCTGAAAGTAAACCACAAGTAGATTCACATGATACGTGCATTGATGAAACACGTGTTGATGAAACTTCTACATCTTCTGAAATTAAAACTGAACCAGATTTTGAAAAAGAAGAGGTGGTCACATTAAATGAAAAGTCACAAGAAAATGTTTCTGCAAAGGAAATTAAAACAGAAACTGAATCGTCTTTTCAAAATGATCCTGATAAAATTATAAAAGACGAAAAACATCATCTGTCTGAATCTCATGCTTGTGTTAGTTCTGATCAACAGGTACATAAGAACTCAGAAAAGGCACATGGAACACAAGCAAAGCAGTCTAAACAAGCTCATTCATCCAAACCCATCAGATCAACTGCTGCTAGCTCTCCGAATTTCCATACATTGAAGCGACAGACCTGTTTCAATTGTGGAATTCCTGGACACATTGCTAGAAATTGTGTCCATCATCCAAAAGTGCAACAAAATGCTAAAATTCACTCTTGTGCTAATGTTTGTGAGCCGGTTCACAACACGCAAAAGGAGCCAAATCGAGCATATCAAAATCGAGGGTATGAGAAGTCTGCTCATCAAGGACAGTCACGATCTCATAAGGCTCGTGACAAGGTGAATGAAAGCTCCAATCAGGGAGAAAAGATGAAGAATGGTGCTCAGAGCAACAAGACTTCTGCAAACAGCAAATATAAGCACCCAAATTCATCCTCTTCTAAAAGTAAAGTGCAGGCGCATCCAACGCAAAAAGGACCGGTTTGTCCTTCAGGACCTGCTAGAGCAAATCAAGCTGCTCAAAACGTCTTTCCGATGACAAGACAGACTTGCTACAACTGTGGCATTGCGGGTCATATTGCTAGAAACTGCACACGGCGTCCTCATGTACCCTATTATATGCGAAATCAGAGGGATACACCAAAGGATAACAATCATTCCAAGCCGATGAAGGTATCATCACCTAAGGCAATGAAGAATGTGAATCCTAAGGTTAAACCATCTGATGGGGATTGGAATGCTGCTAAAGCAAAAAGAAAACAAGCTTTGAAGCCTACACAAGTTTCGAAAAGTAACAAGGCTGATAAGTCAACTGTTTTGCCAAAGGCATCTAAGAAATCAGAAAAGCCTAAACAAATTTGGAAAGAAAAACAAAAAGCAGCAACGTCTCCAATCCTTGAAACTAAAGGGGACTTATGTTTAAAAGAAGTGTCTTATTTTGATGCTTCAGGAAATCCCAGGACCACGATGGCCTGGGTACCCATGTCTTACTAATCTCCTTACTTTTCAGGAACAACCAAGGAGGAGCTGTTGACAATCTCTGGAATGTTGATAGCGGTTGTTCCAGAGATAAAAAAGGGTAACTTTTCACTGTTGCAAAAAGTTCAAATTTTTTTACAGATGATATGTTTCCTTTGGAGGAGATTAGAGAAGTAAGAAATGATCAGCAAAAGGTACCGTTTAAATTCAGTACTTTGATATGATTTTGATTAGTCTTCAATCTGATGACAGAACGGTTTAAAAAAAAATTTCTCTTTCTTAGTTCTTTACTTTGTACATCGAGTGTCCTTTCTCTAGTAAATGGTAAATTTGCGCAAAAATACAAGATTTATGCACAAATTTAGGGGGGGGGGAGAGGAACATATAGATAGATATAGAGTTTAGGGGGAGAAAATGAGAAAAATACAAAAACATTTGAAAAATGAAAAAGCCAAAAAGAAAAATTGCATTATATGGGAAGTGAAATAAATGTTCGTGTTAAAGGGTTTGGCTAACACATGTAAGGTGCAATAGCTGAAAAGACTAGGATCTACTGCGATATGTCGATAGGCTTGACGCTCAAAATGATTAAAGATACTAAGTGATATAAACATAACGAACTATGTACCATGTGGGTAACATACCAACGGCGTATGAATTTTCACATTATGGTGAACGGCTGACTCATGTAAGACCAGTATTGAAACTGTCTGACTTTAGCACGATGTGTTGGTAGGCTCTATCCTTAAGACTGGAAACATTGGTTGTTTCTGTTCAGAACAAAAAAAAATAGTACATGACCTCAGCAAAGAAAATCACTTGGAATTAGCTCATTTCTATTTGAATGTCTGTATGTTGTCCCGATACACACAATTTTGGTCTGACTCTGAAATCTTCTCTGAAAAAGTCGTGTATCTCCTCTGCTGCATCCAGATATATGCTGACCTGGAGGTGCTAGGCAACGTCAGCTTCTGCTGCATCCAGATACATGCTGACCTAGCTATACGTTGTCACGCTATAGATCAAATACACCCGAAAGAGGCCCTCAAGTGCCCAAAAGAAACCCAAGAAACCTATATCAAACTGAAAAAAACTCATTTGATCTGTATATTATACCATCTCTGCTTAAGATCTATTCTATTCTCTTCTCAATCTATTCCCAGTTAAGATTTCAGAGATCTGGATTGGACTTGTGAAATATGTGGTAGGGAAGCTACTTGCATGATAGAGTGTGCTGTATATAACTCCAGGATTTGATTAGTATCTGTTTGGGTGTTCATTGTTAAGAAATCAAAACATGATAAAATTTGTTACAGGCAGTTATATGGAAAAGGTCTAGGGAGATGAGTTTAGGTGGACAAATATACTGGCAATTGTCTAGATCATTCGGTAGTAGATCAGTGTTGATAAGTGAAGTCAAGCCCGAAACCTCGTGATTTGAACCCTGAGCAATTACGTTATTTCCTATTAAAGTTATAACTGATTCTCTAAAGGATTTTTGTCTTTAATTAAAATAATCAAAGAAATCCTTAAATTAAAGGGTTTGATATAATATTACCTAAAGCATATCACGAAGTTGAAAAATTGAAAGTTGAGCGTTAAAGTTTAAGTGGACAAACATATTGGCAATCGCATAGACCAGTTTGATTAGGCTCGTACTGAAAAGTGTTCCTTAGTCTGCCTGAGAACGAATCTTGATCCCATTGCAATTGTAATTGTATATTATGGTAGTTGTTTATATTTTGAGTTTTTTATTTGTTTTTAATTCTTAAAATTAAAAATTAAAATTAAAAAATTGAAAAATTTCAAAAATACAAAAATAGCGTTTTGGTTTTCTTAAAATTAAAAATGTAACCGTTCTTGAAGATTTGACTGATCATCAAAAGTTGAAAGAATTTAAATTGTGAAATCCGAGTATAAGTACGTGGATGTACCTAGTGTTCATATGGTACTCTCCCTATTGCATAAGAAATGTTTGCTTATGAGTTTGTGAGCATGTGCAGAACTTGATTTCAATCAAGAACAGGGATTGATGAATATTGAGATGTTGTTCGTTGCTGAAGAAGCCTAAAGCAGCACAACATCAAGATGTACTTGAGTCAGAAGAACCGGATACGAGACACCGTCTGACAGTGAAAGTGCATTTGAAGAAGTACTGTGAACCTGCTTGAAAGAAAAAGATTGAAGAAGAAAAGAGTTGTTGAGAATCCTCCTCTCACATTTTTTAACAAGATTTTCAAGCAAAGCTGATCGAGATTCTGATATGAAGCTAACCACAAGAGCTGAAGAAAGAGACCCAGTGCTGAGAGTTCAAAAGTCAAGAACTTCCACAACATCCGCAGCATAGCGACAACCATAGACTTCGTTGAAGACGTTGCTGAATTCATGTTATGAAGACAATTTGATGGCATCAGTCTAGGGGGAGATTGTTAGGCCCTAAGGTGTGAGACTGACGCATCAAATTAACACAACGGGTTATGGTTACGAGCTGGGTCTTACCGGGTTAGTTTATATTAGGTTGTGGGCCTTTATAGGTCACTTGGGCCAAGCTTTAGGCCATGTGGGCCAAGCAGGCCCAAGGGAAGCCCATGTAGGGAAGTGGGCTTGGTTGAGTATATAAACAAGTTTCTAACTTGTTTTTAGGTTGGAACCTTTAGAACTTTATTGTTACAACTTCTAGAGAGCTAGAGAGAGAGGCGATTTGGTGAAGAACACTTGTACTAGACGGTTTTGCTTATTCAAGTAATAGAATAGTGTGCAAGTGTTGAAAGCGATTCGGTTTGTTCTTTGTTTTTCATATTTGTCGGCTTATCTTGAATCATCTTGTGTTTGGTTTCCGCACTCTCACAAGATTAGGTTTGATATCATTGAAAGATCCGTTCTACGGGACTTACAATACCCTGTCTCCACATTGGATCAAGAACAGGGTCAGAAGGATCAAAAACTGCTAATTCAAACAGGGCCATCGAACCAGCCCAACCAGCAACCAAAGCTGTATGCATTATAAGAACAGGAAGCAACCGTCTGGGATCATTCAATACAACGGTATGAATACGATACCAAGGCAAACCCATGGAAATACCCCTTTATGAAAGAAAAAAAAGACACTACGTAACTTTATTGCATTGTAAAAGACTATACTATGACTATGTTATGGACCCCACCCCCCCCCCTTTTTAGTGGATTATTTCAACGTAAGGGTTCATATTTATTCTATTCTGTTGGTAATAATGGAAGAATTTTGTTCGTAGGAACGATCTTGATGCTAGTGACGATCATGATGCTAGTGACGATATCCTTGATATGGAGTTGGAACTGCTAACTAGCATGAATGCGCTAACTATGAATATGATGCCTAAAGATGAAGACCAACTTTATACACCCTTCAATTCGAATTAGCAAAAGCAATGTCTCCTTGTATAATATGGATTCCAAACATTCATGATCTGGATGTGAATGAGTCAAATTACTTCTCCCTAGGTCAATTAGTGAACCTTCTCTCCAGGGATTATGAAACTAGAAATATTCTTGTTATTTCTTCGACTCATATTCCCCAAAAAGTGGATCCCGTCACGAATTACTGCATTTATTCGAGTGATCCACAAATGACAAAAATTGATTTTTTGCATATCCCTATCCCGATGAGCCGAAACCAAAGCACTTATTGTTTGTTGAGTAATAGTTCGAGTAAGTCTTGAATGAGCCCCCCGAAAGCTTGATGCAAATAAACGAATTTTTGTTCTACGTCTCTGAGCATATATCCCCGTCTAATTCTGGTCATTGAATAAATGAAACTTTAACGAATAACTAATCGATTTCCTTTCGTTCAGTTATTCTTTTGCCCCTTTCCTAGTATATGAATAACAAAACGGATTTTTCCAATGTATAAACTAATAATTCCAATGGCTTTGGCTACTGTGTTATATATTTCTTGTAGCAGTTACATATTTTCTGGATTTTTAGAATGTCCGAATAGAATAAGTTTAAATTTGAATCGCTAGAATTTAGGAGAAGTTACCTAATTTGAAACTATACAAAGACACTATTACCCACTACAATTTTCAAATCAGTCCAAATAATTAAAACACAATTTATAATTTGGTACCTATTCAAAAAATTATTTCATATGCCGAGTTTTTAAATGATGATCCAAATAATAGTTTTGTGAAAATTATTAGGTGTATAATAATTATATATATATTCTATGTGTACTATTAAAGAAGTAATTATCTATACTCTATATGTGTAATAATAGATTATATACACATCAAGTCCCTCACCTATACGTATTAGTTTCTTTTTCTTGCTCATAATCTCCGTAGATTTTCAAGTTATAAGATTTCATTTGTGTTCATTTTTTCCAGTTTTCTTATCTAAATAAATAGACAAAAATACAAAGAAATGGCAAAGAAATCCTTAAAGAAAATTATCGCTTAGTTTCTTTTTTTCACTTTGAAACTTTTTTTTTCATTTTTCAAATTAAAAATCTAAAATGTATCTGATCCTTCTTTAACCGACCGTCACTCTCTTTATTCTCATTCTTCTCATTTTGTGTTTCTCTTGTTTACTAATTAGAGCATATTTAATATGTATTTATCTTATTCTTCATGAATACACATTGAATAATTAAATTCTTTATTAAATAATATTTTATTAATAGCCAAGTTCGTTAAAATTGTTGAAAAAAAAATTAAATATATTTTATGACCTGGTAAAAAATAAATAATAATATGTAAAATCCCATTCACCATACTTATTTAATGCGTTTGTTTAACTAATCCTAATAAACCATCTAAAAATAAAATAAACTTTAAGATGTAATTTATGCATCCAATTTTAAAAAATATTATGAAATATAATCAGGTTAAACATCCAATCAAAGTTCTTTCGCTTATGGCACATTACACCTTGTTTTAATAAAATTGGGACACGAATGCTATGTTACAAAATATGAGGGCACTTTTGCAATAATTAAAAGTGACTCCAAAATTGTAGTCAACCCCATTTCAATTCCCACCTTACCCTCTCACACAAGGTAAAAATGGTAGCCATTTTGTTGATATCGTACAACAGAAATAGATGGAATGCATCACATAAACTCATTTCTTTTTCCAATCGATCGAAGTTACCATCAAAGTCGGACCACAACTCTTCGCCTAATCGCCAACAAACCTATAGTCTCCGCTGCATACATTGACGACTACAATCGGGTTTTGGATTTGTAGCCGAAGACAACCTCAAAACTACAACAGACGCAGAAGCACGACAAAACTCTGATCATGGATGTCGTCCGCAGTCCGCAATGGCAGAATCCTAGTTACAGCCGTCGGTGTTTGGTTGTTCCTCATCACTACCACCAGGTATGGTCTCGAAACGCTACTGCCGTCGTACTTTACTGGAATCGGGTGTTCATCTTCGCTCATTCTTCTGGCCAGAAAAAGAAACAGGTGTGCGTCACTGGAATGAGAGAAACATTACGCAAAGTAGCTTGTAAATCGACAACAATAGATTTCTGTGAGTAGAAGCTGAATGCAAATTAATATATATAATGATGTAACCGACTGTTCGAATGATTATCATAAATCATTGCAGAGGTTACTGGTTATAAAACAATAATTCGCTTGTTAAACAAATTGATTATCTCATAAATTCTACTTCAATAGCCATAAAAGCCATCGGTTACACCACGAGCTTTCTTTCGGTTACCAACAAAGGGAATAGGAATGAGTTTTGAAGTTACACTTATAGCCCTTTAATAATATGTGACATACACTTTAGTTTAGCATGCTTAAGTTTTTAACTTGCAATTTTTATAAATCTGTTTCAAATTGTGAGAATGTATAGATATTGTTATCATACTAATGAAATCGTAAAAAACAAGTTATCAATTTCAGTTGACTGAATTAAAATTGAAACAATAAAATCATAAAAAAAAACAAGGAGTCATCTGTTCATACATTGCAAGGAAACACTGCAAGCAAATATGCAAGGAGTCATCTGTTAAATTGCCTAAAATCATAATAAATTACTAATCAAGAATGGTTTCATTTTCGTAAGATATTGTTAAATGTGCACATGCATTGAGATTCTGTAATATGTAAATAAATTTCACAAAAATGTAAATTCTTAATTAAAAGTAAAATGTATAAAGACTATACTAAACATGTGACGTTATGAATTTAAAAAAAAATGCTTAATATTTAATTTATTCAAAGTAATTGTAGAATTGAATGTCTCATAAATACCTCTTAATTTTTAAGAAGTCCTTGTGAAAAAAAGACAAATTTACCCCTAATACATAATTAATACATGCATTGTGTGTTGTATATTAAGTATTTCTACTTGTACCTCTTAAATTTTAAGAAGTCCCTAATCAAATGCTTTATAATATAGTATAGATAGATACATCTATTTTAGTAGGTTTTGAAGATATCAATTCATTGCAAAATTCATCAGAAAATATCATTGTGTCAAAAATCACATTTTAATATAACACTCATTTATTTATTAAAACACCACTTTAAAATAATTAATTCATTTACTTGATTATGTCCATAAATCATAAACTCTGTGGGGTTTCTAATCTCGGGCCTATCATAACAATCAGAAAATTAATAAGATTCTTGTTGTTAAATTAGTTTGCTTTTATATTTTATACAATTCCCCTATATATAATTTACAATTCCCCTAGTGTTAGTTTAATCAAAATGTAAGCCTAAGACTAAAAGCCCCAATTTTTATCATCAAGAACCCTAGAATTTGGAGATTTAAAATCCGTACAGATTAAGCCCTCTATCATAGAAATTGATAGAGGGGTTTTGTTAAGCTCAAAAATCTAAGGAGGTTAGGCTTTTGAATTACCTGAATTGGTGCCCAATTAAAGAAGATATAAAGGATCAAATTTGCAAGCCTTAGTTCTTGTTCTTGATTGAATTCACGAAAATTGTGGGTTATGTGCAGGTTTGGAGTGTTTATGAAGTTGTTTTTGAATGTTTGGGATCGTGTTATGTCAAAATTATAACTCATATCTCACAAAATTGATCCAAACGATTTGTGCTCATCATAGTTATTAAGGTAAATTACATTTTTCGTCCTTTATGTTTGTAACGGATTGAAACGGATAGCCTTTAACTTCAATAATTACTGTCATAGTCCTTTATTTGCAAAACCCGTTAAATTTTACGTCCTTTGGTCCTAACCTAGTTAAATTTTTCAGTTAAATATAGCATGTGCATTGCGCATGAGGGTAGGTTAGTAATTAACTATATATTTAAGATATTTCTTTTTTTTTCCTTTCATTTTTCACAACCAAACAACCCAAACCTTATCCCTTTTCTTTCTCTTCTCTTATGTCTCTCTCTAGAAACTGACTGCCACCGCCCTTGGTGGTGGAGCCACGACGGCAGCACGGCGTGGTGGCCCCAACTAGCGAGTGTGGTGACGCCAGTGGCAGTGGGGTGCGTCTGAGGTAGAACGGGGGTATTAGGGGTGATGGTGACGGGGTGGAGGGTGTGATGGAGTGGGGTTTGGCTCGGGAAGTGGTGTGCAGGTGTGTAGTTGTCGCAACCCCCGACCCCTACCCCGGGAGCGGGCGCCGCGAGATCCAGATTAGTGGTATCGGTGCTTATTAATTTGGCAGCGGAGTACATTAGGACCGTAGTTAGGAAATATTTTTATCTGAGTTAAACACCAAACTTTTTTATAATAATAAATCATTGGGATAAAATCCAAATTCATTTGACAATACATTTGTAGGGATAAACCCTAATTATTGAAAACAAAAATTCCTTTTTATTTAGGTAACTTTTATAACCACTTTTCCAAGCCTTCAGTGCTCTCCAGCTGGCATCTATTGGCTTTCACATTTTGTTACCTGAAACGCGTTTAAAAAGATCTTATCAGCAAGAAATACTAGCGAGTGCATCCCAATTTAATCAAAACAGCTTTATCACATTACAGTATTGAGGGCATCCGCAATTACATTTGCTTATATCTACTCAATTACCCATACAGTACTGTCAACACCTGACTTGTGGGTCATATTACTCATTAGCTAACTTTTTGTCCAATGGTAACGTCTTCCACATTTTGTATACAAAACCCCAACATACCGGAAGTAATTGTAGAATCACAAATACTCAATTACTGTTAAGTGTAATTTAAAACATTTGAGGTTTTGGTAAAACATTTTGACTCACAAAAAGATTTACAAAAAGAGAATGTACACACATTGTAGATTTAGGTGATACTACTATAGCTTCCTGGTGATTCTCCTGGTTATTATCTATTAAAATTAAACAATGCACACGTCTTAGTAAAAATAACCCAAATCACATTAACCGTACAACTCGAGACAGAATTCCAATGACTGAGTCAGGCAGAGTCTTGACATGCTTTACGAAATCCTAGATCAATCGAGTGTAACATGAGACAGAACTCCAACGACTGAGTCAGGCAGAGCCTTAACATGCGTTACGGAGCCCTAAATCGATCGTGTAGGGTAATAGCAGGGTTATAGTACTTACAACCAAGCAGAGCTTCGCTTTATAGTGGGTATTATGCCCGAGTATAATTTCTACTATTCAGAAATTGAGAGAGAATTTTAGAAATGAAGGAATTCAAATGAAGCTCATCGACCCTATTTATAGGCTTTTCGTATGGTGGCTCGCGCCACACGAAGAAGACAAGAAAGGCCTTCGCGGCCCGCGACGACAGTAGATTAGGCCATAGGCTTGGCTAGTCAGCGAGTATAGCTTCGACACGTGTGGGCATGGTTGTCCGGCAAGCAACAGATGCTCGCGCCCCAAAAGAGACCAAGGAGGTCTTGGTCACGGCCCGCGACAACCTTATATATTTTGTTTTTCTTGATTTTTATAAGTATAAGGGTATCTCGGGCTCGTTGCTTGCGTATGGGGTATATTTTAGGACATTTAAAGGTGTCCAAATATGTTTTAGGAGGATTGTTATAGAAGTGACCAAGGCGATGGTGGTTAGGTGGTGTAAAGATTTGATTTTTGTTGATTTTTGGTTACACTGAACACATGATTGGACTTTTTTTTTTTTTTTTTTTGCGACAGTGATTATGTGGTATAAAGATGTGATTTTTCTTGAGTTTTGCTTTATCCAAAAAATCATGTTTTGAATTGAAGGGTTTCATGTTTGGTTGCAACCCTCTGTGGTGGTTTCATATTTTGAATTGAAGGGTAACCAAAGTTGTCTTCTAGTTCCCCAACAGCCCCCAAACTCTTGATTACTACAATTTGTGGATGGTTGACCAGAACAACGACATCACAAAGCCATGGGATATCATTTACCACACTTTGTGTGAAGAAAGCAAAATTGGGATCGGACGTGTTAGTTCCCAACACCGGCTCTTCCATTGGTGGATTTTTATATAAATTGACCCATGTAAGCAAAACATCTAAAACACAATAATAAGTGATGTTGGCATAAGTATATCTATGGTGGCAGCTTTATATCCCACATGGTCATAGACAAACTGGTAGGGGTAAAGCTGCTGAAAATTTAGCCGTAGACTCGAGGAGAAAGATGGAACCAATGTAGCCGTAGACTCGAGGAGAGCTGGACTCGTTATTTAAGGTAGTGGGGGCAGGATGTGGTGGCGGCGACAGGCTGAGGTGGAGGTGGCAAGATGTGGTGGTTAAAGGTTTTAGGGTTAGGAATTTGGGGAAGATGAAGTGCATATGCAATTTTTTTTGGTTTTATTTTTTAAACATTTTAATAAAACATGAATTGACCATAATACCCTTAAGTGAATAAACTTAACTGAAAATATTAATCTGGTTAGTGCTAAAGGACGTAGAGTGTAACGGGTTTGCAAATTAAGGATTGTAACTGTAGTTATTGAAGTTAAATGCTATCCGTTGCAATCCGGTACAAACATAAAGGACGAAAAATGCAATTTACCCTAGTTATTAATGGTGACAATGATTAGCTTTAAATTAGATTTAATGTGAGGTAAAAGGATCGATTGAGTGTCTTGAAACACTCACAACATTTATTTCGATCATAAAGGAAGCAAGCTGTAGTTATTTCGTTGCAAACCGACGAATTTTGATCATTGACAGGCTGGTTCGGTCTAGGTTGTTGCAAAGAAAAGGAAGATCATGAGTTCTTTGTGTCATATATCTATAGTGGAGAGTTCAAATGAGAAGAAATTTTTTGTAAGAATAAAAACGAACAAACTTCAACCAATAAGAATCCTTCATTTTACTTCATTTAATTTTTGTATTTAATATGAGTGTAAGGGTATATTGGTAAAATTAGATAGATCATTAATTGTTAGTCTTCCTTTTTAATAGCTAACTAAATTAAATTTGTAACTTATTTTAAAAAAAATATATATTTTTTCAAAGAAGAAAAAATTTAAATTAAAGTGTAGGATAAATTATGAGGGGTGTAGGATGAATTACGAGTTGTGTAGGATAAATTTCAATATGTGTAGGATAAATTTCAAAAACTTGTAGGATAAATTTTGATGTGTCTAAGCTAAAATTTTAGTGTGGAGGATGATAGAAAAACTATTTAATGTTTTACAATTGTACCCTTTGTTCTTTTTCTTCTCAATTTAAATTTCTTCTCAAATGAACCTCCCCATATATATATATATATATATATAACGAAACAAGTCCTAACACTAATTGTCTTCTAGCGCTAATGGTTGTAAGATCGTTGATGTGAAGTGAAAACCCGGTGGACACCCAGGTTCGATCCTAGTTTCGCCTTACCCCTTTTTTTATCAAGTTATTGCCATGCTGTATATTATAGGAATCGCCTAAACTTATTACCAAACACAAAGATTGCAGTTCTGCAGTGGTTAACATGATATGCATTAAACCATGGGGTGCTGTTCGAAACCAGACCAACAGTTAACACTAATTGTCTTCTAGCGCTAATGGTTGTAAGATCGTTGATGTGAAGTGAAAACCCGGTGGACACCCAGGTTCGATCCTAGTTTCGCCTTACCCCTTTTTTTATCAAGTTATTGCCATGCTGTATATTATAGGAATCGCCTAAACTTATTACCAAACACAAAGATTGCAGTTCTGCAGTGGTTAACATGATATGCATTAAACCATGGGGTGCTGTTCGAAACCAGACCAACAGTTTTTTTTTTGTTTTTATTACTGCCACATTACATCTTTCCATTAATGACCATGAGGCCCTTGTACCTTGTAAGTTTAAGACATTTGCAAACAGTGGCGGAGCTAGACTTTAACACCAGGGGTATCCCAAAAAAAAAATTACGGTGTATTCATATAAAATCTTTTATAGGGGTATCCTCGTATTTTTTTAGGGGTATCCTTTATATAAAATCGAAAAAAAAAAATAACACTGCGAACACGAGTTTGAGTCGTAGCCCGTGCTACAGCTGGTTCTATGCTGTCTCCGCCCCTGTTTGCAAACCAAACCCTTTAATAATATAACTTGTATGTTATTGATATATATAACCTAGCTAAATGATCTACTAACTTTGTTGAACTAGTTTTCATTACCTAATTAGCCTATATGGTTGATTCCTTTTACGTTTAAACGAGCTTAACAATATTTAACCTCTTTATTAATATTTTAAGTCTCGAAATTTAATTATTTATTTCAATCTATAACTAGCTACAAAAACAAACAAACATTATAGGAAATTCGCATTTTTATTTGAGTACATCAGATCCGGGTTATAATACAAATAAGGTTTCAAGGATCCGTTTCTGATGGATGTTACAAGTATTAAATAAAGAGATGAGAAGAAAATCACAGGGTTCCTCATCACATTCAAATGTCTTAGTCACATAAAGTAAGGGGATAAGTCAAAGTAGAGGTCCGAGTAACAAAGGGAAGCATCGTAGTAAGTCTAAAGGTAAATTTGTTGATAATGAGTGTTATCATTGTAATAGGAAAGGACAAACAATTAAATTTTGCAGATAATTGAAAAAGGAGGACAAGAAGGCTAATTACAACAATCAAAAGAACAACCATAAGAAAGATGATGATCGCAACGACACTGCTTGTCACACCTGCTCGTAGGCAGAAGCGTAAGGTGTGAACTTGATTTGTTTTCATTGCATACGATTTAAGTAAACAAACTATATGAATAAAAATATGCATGATGTTCATCCTTTCAAGAGAATAATAGTTTATAAGTCATAAATTGTTAATGAAAGACAATTTCAAGTTATATTGTTTTACAAAAGTAGACTTGTACAAAATAAAGTTTTTAAGCAGAAATGCTTTGCATCCTATATGTCACTCGAAAACGAGATATATGGAACAAACCCTTCAAAAGCGGATGACATCGCCACTTGATAACTATGTTCTTCTTGATAACCATTCGCGCAAAGATCCACTTATTTGTCTAAAATACATGTAAGTTTAAAAGTCAATGAAAGTTGGTGAATTCAAACGTTTTGAGTTGGTATCAAATGAATCTTAAAAACATTTGAACGTTCGTCTAGGAAAACCGTATGTAAAAGTGCGGTATGTAAAGCGTCAATGAAATCGTTGATCATTAATGTTTTGCAACGACATTAATATGTGTGTCGACATAGGAAGCACTCAACCCTTGATCATTTACTGTAGATTAACCTTGACTGGGACGCAAAAGCACTACATGCGGCCACACGGACCCATGAGTGGGGCTCGCCAGTACCCAATAGATCTACCCCTTTTGTTCCTCGGTCTAAATGATTAATGGTACTTATGTTCAACCCTATTCGCACATGATCTAGTTGTTTCATTCCTTAGCTTAACCATACCATTGTAACATGTATTCCCCCAAGAGTTGTAAAAATGAAAAGCGTTTAAAAGAAAAGGGGGACATGAACTCACAGTATTGCGTCCGTAAATAATGTGCTAGCAATGGGTATCCAAACGCGATGTGCAACCTAGAAGTGTTCTAACTCATTTGATACTTAGGTCTCTACTAGACCGTGTGCGCGTTGCTCATCTTGAACGTTGTTAAGTTCGTATATATTGTTAGTTTGGAACGCTTGTTTATTGTCAATGCGTTGGCATTTGTTTTGTATATCTGTTATTAATATATATATACATATATATATATATATATATATATAGGGAAAAGATAATGAGAAAACTACATCTAAATGAGAAAACTAGAAAAGTAACAAAAAAAAGCCTAAAAAAAGCTAAAAAAGGTACCAATTTTTTTAACAATTTTTATAAAAAAATCACTATTTTTTATATATAAAAAAAATTCAAAAAAAAAATTTGTTGTACTGCACATGTGCATTATATCCGTATTAGTGCACATGTGTAGCGCAACAAAAAAAAAAATTCTTTTTTTGAAAATTTTTTTCCATACATAAAAAATATCGACTTTTTTTATAAAAAATTGTAAAAAAAAATTGGTATGTTTTTTAGACTTTTTTAGTTAGTTTTTTGGTTTTCTGATTTGAGAAAATTACATCTAAATCTAAATGAGAAAACTAGAAAACTAACTAAAAAAGCTAAAAAACATACCAAAATTTTTTTTTTACATTTTTTTAATAAAAAATCGTTGTTTTTTATATATAAAAAAATTTCAAAAAAAATAAATTTGTTGTACTGCACATGTGCATTATATGTGTACTACACACGTGCATTATATCCGTAATAGTGCACATGTGCAATACAACAAAAAAAATTATTTTTTATTTTTTTGAAAATCTTTTTTCATGCATAAAAACTAGCGATTTTTTTATAAAAATTTGTAAAAAAAATTGGTATGTTTTTTAGGCTTTTTTAGTTAATTTTTTTGTTTTCTCATTTAAACTAGTTTTCTCATGATCCATCCCCTATATATATAGGAGAAGGATCCGTTAGGAACCACCCTTTATTGCGAGAATCGCGAGAACCAATGTGAACACAACCAAAAATATCTAAAAAACACCAAAAAAATTAATTTTTTTACTATTTTTTTTGGAAAAATCGCTATATTTCGTAAATAATAAAAAAAATTTAAAAAAAAAATCGAGTAACAGTTATCCATGCACATGTGTATATGTATCATTTCTTTGACAAATTCCATAATTTATTACAAATATTAGACAATTGCACTTTTGTTTAAACTACCATATGTAATACACTACTTTTTTACATTACCAATATTAGAAATGCACATGTGCATCTATATGTATCAAAATGAAATAAGGTGTTTTGGTACACTACTTTGAATACACTTTCCCTTTCATCTATCATGCCATCCATAATACACTACCATTACATCCTACAATCCATAATACCATACCATTACCTTCTACCATCCATAATACAATACCATTACAAATATTTTCACTTTATTACATGTATATCAACACCATTTATATCATCTAATCAACATATTACATCATAAAGTAACAACTATAGCCAAACCATCAAGCACTAGATATAACTAACCACAAAACATTTATATTGGCCTACTTCTGCATTCAAAATCTCAAACTTTGTGTACCAAAACACGTTATATCATGATTATACCTAATGATGCACATGTGCATTTTGAATATTGGTAATGTAAAAAGTAGTATGTTACGGATGGTACTGTAAATTAAAGTGCAATTGTCTAACACTGATAACGTATTATGGAATTTGTTGAAGTAATGATACATATGCACATATGCATGGAAAAGTAATGTAACATATGCACATGTGCATGGATAACTGTCCCTCGAAAAAAAAAGTTTTTTTTTGTTAACGAAATATAACGATTTTTTTTAAAAAATATTTAAAAAAAAAAATTTGATTGATTTTTTGATTTTTTTTTAGATTTTATTTTGTGTTCACATTGATTTTCGCGGTTCTCGCAATAAGAGTGGTTCTCAAATGAACCTTACCCTATATATATATATACTAGTAGGGTGCCCGCGCGATGCGGCGGGGTGACAATTTGCATTGCGAAACTCGTTTCTGGTAGTTTTCTTGTTTGTATAATATTTATTGTAGTATTATTGCGGTGGATATACATTCATAAGCGAAGTTATATCAATTTCCATTTCATCGTGGTGTGCATGGTTCTTTCGGTGTGGCTAATATTCTCAACGGAAGCCATTGGTTTGTCTATTTTATTAACCAATCGATTTTCGGTTAATCAGTTCGGTTTATTCGGTTAGATTGACCATTTTTGCTAAGTTCTTTTAATTTCGATTATTAGCCAAAACAACAGTTGGGCTAAAACTTTTGCTTAAAAGACATGAAATTGATGTATAAATTCGGCTCGTAGATTGTTTTTTCGAACTCGAGCTCAGCTCAGGCTCGACTCGTTTGATATGTATTAATTAGTTTATAGTATTTATAATTATTTATTATTTATTTAATTTCGTTATTATTTCATAATATTATAAATAGTATTTATTATTATTTCTATATGTATTTGGTATATTAATTAAAAATATATACATAGTGACTCGTCTAGGGTCGTTTAGGCTCTTGAGTCGGCTCGAGCTCAGGCCCATTTCCTAGATAAGCTTGTTTTTAGGCTCGAACTCGGGCTCAAGCTCGTTTAAGCTTGGCTTATTTCTAGCTTTTCTAGCTCGGCTTATTTACGCCTTATGTTTATCTAAATTTATAATGATAATCCACGGTAATGATATCCATATCATGGAGCCATTATTTTACCTTTGCTAGCTCGGCTCATTTACGTCTTATGTTTATCTAAACTTATAACGATAATCCATGGTAATGATATCCGTATTATGGATCCATTATTTTATTTTGTCGTAAAAAAGGATCCCATCAATGTCGATACCTAATTAAATAATAAAAAACATAGCCCTCAAATATATGGGAATTGTAATGTTTTGTGTATTGTGGGTCCTCTAAATTAGTAAGATATTTTCTAAAAAGACCACGCAAAAAGATGGAGTGTGAGATATGCATATATTCTTCGTAGTCAGAACGATAATTAGCCTCGTCTTTGTTCATGATTAACGAAAACAACACTAAACTTTGGGATTTTATGCACGAAACTAAATTAATTAAAATTCACACTTAATGATTGACGTGCACAATCAGATAATCTGAAGCCTTTCAAAAAAAACTTGTTTTTTTATCCGTTTTGGTTTTTTAGCTATTTGATTAAAATGAAAAATAAAACTTTTGAAAGCTTAGAAAGTGTGCGTTGCAGTGTCAACTGTGCAAAGTTTGACTGGTAGACCTATCTCTTCCTTTATGAAGGAAATCAGAGAAAGCATAACTTTTTAGCCTTCTCTTCCCCCATAAAAGATGACGTGCACAGTGCATTGGGTCTTGGGTCATCTTCTTCATTTTCAAAACGACTGATCACATGGTTCTGGGTAAGACCCACCATAGCCGACCCTTCCATAAACATCTATTTTAGAAGGTTACGGTTTGGTCTACTTGTTCTTTCAGTCCTGACCGAGTTTTCAACACCACTAAAATTAACCAACCAGCTACTTCTTGTATCATACTTCAAATCAATATCTTAATGTTGAATTGAATTGATCTTAATGCATGGTTTGCGTACACCAACAAAAATTTAACAAAAAATTGAAAATAACATGTTGATAAAATTATATTGCGCACAAATCATATTTTATTTATGTAAATGAAATCCAGATAAATGAATAAAGCAAGAGGCTAGCAAATTGCAAGAACCAATCTTTTATAATACAGGAACCACTGTACAACTGATTAAGCAACAGGTACAGGAGGACAAGATTTGAATGTGATCTCATGTTTTTCTCTATGATCTTTTAACTTTGAAGTCACTTAAATTAACTGAAGTGTTGGACAAGTATAGAAGAACCCGACATGCAATACCGGATTGTGCCTTCACCGGTCACCACCATCATCAAGTAAAGAATATCAAGTTTTAATTCTTGTTCTCCAATCTGCTCTTAAATTCAGCATCAATATCGACAAACGTATTAAAAAAAAAAAAAGACTTGTATAACACCTCATCATCTAAAATCAAAATCTAATATGAAATTCACTACTTCAAACTTCAAAGCACGAAGTACATATCTAAACCCAACATCCTTACCAAAACAACCTTTAAAGAACCAACTAAACAAAAAAATATGCAACAAAATATCATCTAAAGTCATAATTTATCACCAACACGAATTTAATTTTTTTAAAAGCAAAATATACAGATGTAAAGTAAACATTTTACCAATATATGCCGTTAAACAACCAGATTCAACAAACAAAATTTGCAAAACACTTCATCATTTAAAATAAAAAAATCCATCACCAATACGAATTACATTTCATCAAAACCATTGATTACAGATCTAAACCAAACAAAACCACAAAAATCTACTCAAACCTTTCCATGAACTATTAAACTTAGTAACTGCCTTTGTACCTTCAGAAAGCTTATATTACCCCAACTCACCAGGCAAAATAAGCCTCACAACAGTCTAAATCTCCCTAGACGACAACATATTCTTCTTGTTACACCTCGGAAGCCTTGAAGCTTCTAGAGCAAGCTTCCAAAAAGTATTGTTGATAAACGAGTTCGTGATCCCCATTGCGTTGCTTGGGGTGCCAATATAGTTGATAAAAGAGTTCAGATCTTGTACATTTCAACTGTCTCTTTGTTATTTTTTTTACTTTCTGTCAGTGGCGGTCGAAGATGCATCCTTGGGAAGCTTCTTCTCGGCTCTATATTTCTTGTTGGTGTCATTTTTGTTGAGTGAGAGAAAATGGGTATGTGGACTGTGTGTGAAGAAAATGCAAGTTTGTTTGAATGAGTGAGGTGTGAAGTGTGGTGGGGAGTTTGGTTATGTTGGTTGTGGAGGGTATGCTGATTGGTTGGTGGTGACTCACGCGGATCAAGATGCTTGGTCGTTGATTTGAGTAGTGTTTGGACGGTGGGAATTGCATGGATGTGTGTGAGTATTGATATGTAGATGTACTAAAAGTTAAAAAACTCTTAATTTTCAACATCTTAAGATTCTCTCTTTTATATACATTATATATAGTAATAGATAATAGATATATATATATATTCCTAGCATTGATCTTAAAAATAAATTATTTTTAAGATATATGTGAATATTTATATTTGCGAAGTCAAAATATAGATATTTTTCTATAAACCTATCTTAAAATATATATATTTTAAGAATACAAGACTACTGATTTAGTTGTGCAAAAATAATATTCCGGAACAATTAAATATATATTAAGTATGGAATACTTAACAAATACAAGAGAATATGTATTCCTATATGTACAAATACATGCGAACATACACTACCAACACTTGGTAAAAATACTCTCATACAAGTATTATACATAAGTATGAGAATACAAAGAGAAATAATCAACTTACTCATAATACAAGTATACCTATACTTGGGAATACTTACAACCGTATAATACTCAATAAACGGTATTTTGGTTATGAAAACTACATACACACGTATATGGAAAACCATGTGTCAAAACGAGTTAAAAATATATTTTTAACGAATCCCTTAAATGGTATACATGCAATGCATGCAAATAATCTAAGTTAAGATATAATATTTTAATTAATATATTAAACTTTGAATTTTATATAATTATGAGGAATTATATAAGGACATCATACACTAGAAGTGCAACTCAAAACAAAAACAAATCCAAAACAAGTCTTAATAAGTGTTAAGACTAAGCACCGTTACAAGACCGAAGTGTCTAACAAAACCTAGCACGTTTGTAGGTTGCAAAAAAAACCCCAAGAAACCGCATTTGAGTACGCACTTTGCACGGACGCAAACTTGTGAGTTCATGTCCCCCTTTTCTTTTAACGTTTTCGGTTTACAGCTTTCAGGGGGAAATACATGTCAAACTTGGGTATGATTAAACTAAGGAATTAACTCTTAGATCATGTGAGCATAGGCTGTAACTGAGGTGTCATTAATCCTTTAACGGACCACAAAACAAAGGTTAGATCAAATGGGTACGGGCGAGCCCCACTCACAGTCCAGGGGTGACCACTTAGAGTGCTGTTGTGTCCCAGTTGGGAGTGAAGCGACACTAAAAATTGCCTACTCGGGTTGGGTACCTCCTATGTCGTCACATATATTAATGTCCTTGCAAAACATTAATGATCAACATCTTCATAGACGCTTCACATACCTACTTACAAAAATGAACTTTCAAATGTTTTTAAGATTCATTTGATGCGCATGCACATAAAACACATGAACTCGCTCAACTTTTGTTGATGTTTTCAACTTACCTGTATTTCAAGAAAATAGATGGATCTTGGTGCCAGCGTTGTTTTCAAGCTTTCGAGTTACAAGTCTCGATGTCATCCACTTTTGGAGGGTTTGATTCATATATCTCATCCTTGATGAGATATAGGATGCAAAGCCTCATGAATCTAAACTTTTGTTAATCAAGTCTTTATGGAACTTTAAAACTTATGTTGGTTGTAACTTAAACTAGATACTTATGGTGGTTTGAAACTTGAACAACATGTGGTTTGTAATATTTTGGAAACTTATGAATGGATGAACATCGCTTATTTTAATCATGTAGTTGTTTATTATGATCGAATGCAATGAAAACTGATCAAGTCACACACACACGCTTTCGCAAAAGACAGGGTGTCACAGGTTGGTATCAGAGCTTCGATTGTAGTGAACTAGGATTCTTTCTCGAGTCTAGTCTACAATCACTAGGATTTTCTAACCAAAACATTTTTACAATAGACCAAAAACGTTTTTCATTGCATTTACAAAAACGGCAAGATCCACGAACCAAACATTTTTCAAATAACAAAGGAACAAAGCAAGGACATTAGTTGGGGTATAGTCTATATGGGATAGACTTGCTGAACTAAAAATGACCCACATAGGAACAATGTGAATTACGTGTGATATGTTTCCTTTACTTGCCTGTGTATACTAAGTAACGTTAGTGTTCATTGATATATATATAAATATATGTGTATGGATTATTTTTGCGATACCATGGTATCGTCTGCTAGTAGTGGAGTTTACGACGACTACGGTCACATGGATATATCATCCAACGACGAGCCCGCTGTGGAGATTGTTTCATCCGACAATGAGGATCTCGATGACTTCCAGCCCTTTGCGCTGCCCGACCCTGTCCTCGATGGCGAGCCCATAGAGGATGATGTCCTAGCTGTGGGGCCACAGCTGAACCAGTTTGTTATTATCGGTCACCCAGATGGAGCCTATATTGTTGATTACATTCCTTTTGATGTTGTTCCCTAAGCCACAGTTCCAGGAGTTACTGTTGTCTCCGATGACTAGGATGACGTCCCCGTCATTCATGTCGACCATCCTGATGACGAGATTGGGGATGGTGAGGTTCTCGATATAGCTATTTTGGAGGTGTCGTCACCTGCTGTTTCTGTCATAGACATTTCTTCTTCCGACGTTAGCGATGATGCTTCTTCCTCTGACATCCGCCAAGCTGGGTTACGAGCGGATGCTGCTGATAGCAGCTTCGATACTATACCCATTGCTACCCAGTCACCTGACCGTACAGTTGCTCCTATTTCAGCCCCTGTTGATACCCCTGCAGTTGCTCCACTTGATGCACAGACTCCTCACACTACCCCTGTCACTCCTGTTTCCAGACGTCCACTCACACCACTTACTTCTGATTCCCACCGTGTTGATCTACCTACTATATTCCCCCATGAGATCCCAGCACCCCGTCTTGGGGAGGGCACGTCTCGAGAGCCCACTTGTTCTGACACTCGAGCACCTGTTGGTCACTTGTCTGCACCTTACCTTTCTCCACACATGTCTGAGTCTGATCCATATCACCTGTTTCATCACCCTGATTACACGACTGATGATGTTACACTTCATTTCAGCTTCAGTTTCAGGTTCTTTCTCGTCGCGTCAGCGAGTTAGAGTGGTTCAGGGATTCTATGCCCCCAACCCTGCCAGCTTGTCCTCTACCCACTATTCCCCCACCCCCATCGTCGCCCCCACCACCGTCTCCACCACTTCCACGTCCACGTACTAGCATTGAGGCTCGTGTGCTCACCTTGGAGTAGCGAGCCAATCTCTCAGAGACCCGCATGAGCCATGTTTTGGATGAGATGGATCATATCCATAGTCTGGTTTTTCCTGCTCCACCTCCATTTCCTCCAGCACCCTAGACACCTTTTGTTTGCAGGTACCTTTTGTGTGGGAGTTCCAGACCCACTTGCATGTATATATGAAGACCAAGATTGAGCTAGAGACACTTGAAGACTATGAAGACCAATGTAGGAGAAAAGACTTACTACTTTTGTATTATGAAACTTGTACGACTGAGGCGATGTAACCTCGAGTCCCTTTTGTTTATCTTCTACAAAAACAATGTATCAAGTTGTCAGACATATATAAAAGCTCAGTAGTTGTTTTCTTTATCATACATTGTTGCTTATTTGTGCATGTGTTATTTATGTGATTGCCTGTTTGGATGATGTGATGATCATTTGTGTTTTATATATTTACATATAACATAAATGTCTATACAAGTAACGTGACATTTATTTGGTGAATATTTGTCTAACCTACCCGATACTTCTTGATAGAAGAAAATTCGGCCCAGACGGAACACAAACACAAACACAAACCCATTACCAAGGAATGAAGCAGAACTTAACGAGCTCATCTCTCTGGCAATAGCGTAGCACGAAGCCCTCCACTTCGAACAATGCGGTGGCACTTCAGGAAACAATCCTCCAATTGGTAATGTGTCATGGATGGAACCGTGATTACACATTACAAATCTCTTGTGTATTTCCATTCGTGCTTTGTCAATGCTCATTCATGATTTGTTGTTGCATATGTTCCAGGCTGCACATACAAGCAGTTCTTAGACTGCAAGCCCTTGAACTTTGATGGCAAAGGAGATGTCGTGGCATTCGTTCGGTGGATTGAGAAGACCGATTCATTTCCGAAGATGAGTAAATGCCTGCCTGAGCAGAGAGTTACTTACATTTCGGGATTGTTCTTGGACGGCGCACTCTCTTGGTGGAACCATCAGGTTCAAACCAAGGGTGAAGCAGCTGCATACACAATGAACTGGGACGAGCTCAAATAATTTATGAGAAAGAAATACTGCTAAATGGCTGAAATTCAGAAGCTTGAAACTGAGTTCTGGAACTTGAAGATGGGCGGACCGAAGGTTGCTAAGTACATCCAGCGTTTTCACGATTTGTCAAGGGTTGTTCCCTACTTAGTGGAGCCTGAGTTCAATAGAATTGAGAGATTCATCTGAGGTCTTGCTCCAGAGATCCTGAGCTTAGTTACTGCCTCAAAGTCTCCTACCATCGCTGAGGCTATTGACTTGAGTGTCACACTCACTGAAGAGGCACTCTGTTTGGGAAAATTCTAGAAATCTGGTGCGAACAAGAAAGAGACTCATGTGGAGTCTTCAAACGACAACAAAAGGAAGTTTTCAAAGTTGAAGAAAGGCACCTAATCAAACAACGACAACTCAAACGTGAACAAATGAAGGGAAGCGAACCCATCCCGTGGTACTAAAGCTTATGGAGCCACCAATGAGACTAGTGGTAAAGGCTATATGGATTCCAAGCCCAGGTTTGATACATGCATGTTTCACCATGATGGTCGATGTCCGAAAGCTAAGTGTGACAAATGTGGAAAGGAGGGGCACAACAAAGACACATGCTGGGTAGGAACAGGAGGAAGAAATGCCAACCGAGGAGGAAACGGTAGCTACCACCAAGGTGGTAACAACAATCAAGGCGGAAACAACAACGACAATCAGGGCGGAAACAATAACAACAACAACAACAACAATCAGGGCGGAGGCCACGGTTGTTTTGGTTGCGGAGACATGGTGCACTTTAAGAAGGATTGCCAAAAAGATAATCAATCCCATGGAAGAGTCTTCACAATTGGAGCACGTGAACCGCGCCATGACCCGAATGTTGTTACGGGTATGTTCCCTATTAACCAACACTATGCATCTGTTCTGTTTGATACTGGTGCCGACTTTAGCTTTCTATCTCTAGAATTTAAGGATATACTTGGCTTAGAAACAAGTAAGCTAGACACCCATATTCTATAGAGTTGGGAAATGGGAAATTAGTCGAAGTGGGCGAAGTTATTAAGGGTTGTACACTTGAACTTGGGGAACGAGAATTCTCTATCGATCTTCTACCAGTTGGTTTAAATAGTTTTGATGTAGTTGTTGGGATGGATTGGTTGTCCGACAACCATGCAGAAGTGGTTTGTCATGAGAAAACCATTCGCATTTCGTTGCCGAATGGAGAAACACTTGTAGTTCATGGGGAGAAACGTGAAACACCTCTACAAGTTATTAATTGTATGAAGGCACAGAAGTGCCTCCGAAAAGGCTACAAAGCTTTCCTCGCCCACGTTGTCGACAAGGAGACCAAGGAGCCAAAGTTAGAAGACATCCTCGTTGTGAAGGAATTTCCAGAAGTCTTTCCCAAAGACTTGCCTGGGCTACCACCACAATAACAAGTGGAGTTTTGGATAGATTTAGTGCCAGGGGCGGCACCAGTGGCAAAGGCACCAAACCGGCTAGCTCCATCAGAAATGTAGGAGCTATCGACTCAGCTGCAAGAGTTGTTTGACAAGGGATTTATCAGGCCGAGCTTCTCACCCTGGGGAGCTCCAGTGTTGTTTGTTAAAATAAGGATAGCAATTTCCGTATATGCATTGATTACAGGGAGTTGAATAAGCTGACCATTAAGAATCGGTATCCCTTACCAAGAATTGACGACTTATTTAATCAACTCCAAGGTTCCAGCTATTACTCCAAGATTGAATTGAGGTCGGGATATCATCAATTCAGAATACAGGAAGAGAGCATCCCCAAAACGGCCTTTAGGACTCGTTATGGACATTACAAGTTCCTTGTCATGTCGTTTGGCTTAACCAACGCACTGGCGGTATTCATGGATCTCATGAATCGGGTGTGTAAGCCGTATTTGGATAAGTTTGTGATTGTGTTTATTGATGACAACCTCATATACTCGTGAACCAAGGAGGAGCACGAGCGGCATCTGCGGGCCATCTTGGAACTCTTGAAGAAGAACAACTTTATGCGAAACTTTCAAAGTGCGAATTTTGGATCCGCGAAGTGCAATTCCTAGGTCATGTAGTAAATGAGAATGGAATTCATGTCGACCCACTAAGATTGAGGCGATCAAAAATTGGGAAGCACCTAAAACCCCAATCGAGATACGACAATTTATGGGGTTAACGGGCTATTACAGACGATTCATAGAGAAGTTTTCAAAGATTGCACAACTGCTAACGACCCATACCCAGAAGGATAAGAGATTTGATTGGGTTGAAGAACAAGAAGCGACTTTTCAACTGTTGAAAGATAAACTTTGCGACGCACTTATTTTGTCCTTACCTGACCCTACCAATGGTTTTGTGGTTTATTGTGATGTGTCTCAAAAAGGTATCGGTTGCGTGTTGATGCAACGGGACAAATTCATCGCGTACGCGTCTTGTCAGTTGAAGGTGCATGAGAAGAACTATACCTAGGTGCGGTGATATTCACGTTGAAGATTTGGCATCATTACTTGTATGGTACTCGTTGCACAATCTTTACAGATCACAAGAGTTTGCAGCACATTTTCGATTAGAAGGACTTAAACATGAGGCAACGAAGATGGGTCAAGTTATTGAATGATTATGATTGTGAGATAAAGTATCACCCGGGCAAGGCGAACGTTGTAGCAGACGCCTTGAGCCGCAAGGAGCATGTAAAGTCTCTAAGGGTGCGAGCTTTAGAGATGACCATACAAACTGATCTCGCTACCCAGATTCACGAGGCTCAACAAAAAGCGCTTAAACCAGATAATCTACAAGCCGAAACATTGCGTGGAATGGAAGCGCAATTGGTGCCAAATGAAGATGGAACATTGTACTTCATGGAACGAATTTGGGTTCCGGTCTTTGGCTATCTACGCATGCTTATTTTGGATGAAGATCATATATCAAGGTACTCTATACATCCCGGATCAGACAAAATGTACCAAGACTTGAAGGATTTTTATTGGTGGCCTAAGATGAAAGCCGATATTGGCACTTACGTGGGTAACTGCCTTACATGTGCTAAGGTTAAGGCGGAATATCAGAAGCCATCAGGGTTGCTGCAACAACCTGAGATTCCCGTATGGAATTGGGAAAAGATCTCGATGGATTTCATTACTAAGCTACCGAGAACTCAAAGAGGCCATGATATGATTTGGGTAATTGTTGACCGACTTACAAAGTCCGCGCACTTTCTACCAATCAGTGAGAAAGAGAGCACCAAGAAACTGGCAGAAATATACCTCAAGGAGATTGTGGCACGTCATGGAGTGCCTGTTTCTATCATATCAGACTGAGATGGTCGATTTGTGTCAAGGATATGGCAAACATTTCAGAAGGCTTTTGGATCTCAATTGAATCTTAGCACGACCTTTCACCTTCAGACGGACGACTAGAGTGAACGAGCGATACAAACTTTGGAGGACATGTAGCGTGCTTGTGTGATGGACTTGGGTGGAAGTTGGGATACTCACTAGCCTTTAGTGGAGTTTTCCTACAACAGTGGCTATCACAGTAGCATCCAGGCTGCCCCGTTTGAAGCTTTGTGCGGATGAAAGTGTCGGTCCCCGTTGTGTTGGGCGGAGACCGGGGATAAACAACTCATCGGCCCAGAATTGGTTCAAGAAACCGCAGACAAGATTGCTCAGATACGAGACCGTATTAAGATGGCTCGTGATAGACAGAAGAGCTACGTCGACAAACGACGTAAACCATTAAAATTTGAGGTTGGACACATGGTATGGTTGAAAGTCTCGCCTTGGAAAGGCGTAGTAAGATTTGGAAAACGTGGAAAGTTGAACCCGTGTTACATTGGACCTTTCGAGATTCTGGAGAAAATTGGAACAACTGTATACAAGTTAAAACTTCCAGAAGAGCTCAGCAGTGTACACGACACGTTTCACGTGTCTAACCTCAAGAAAAGTCGTACTAAGGAAACAATCATCATTCCAGCAGATGAGATTCACGTCAACGACAAACTCCAATTTACCGAAGAACCTGTTGAGGTTACGGACTGGAAGGTCCACAAGACAAGGAGAAGTCGTATAAAGCTAGTCAAAGTTCGTTGGAACTCACGTCACGGTCCGGAGTTTACATGGGAAGGTGAAGATCAAATCAAATCAAGTCCAAGTACCCTCACTGGTTTCAAAACTCCCCTGCAACAGATAACGCAGCTTAAATTTCGGGACGAAATTCTTCTAACGGGGGGAGAATGTGACAACTGGCACTTTTTGAGTAAATTCCGTACAATGTGAACAGTGTTAAATATTATATGGTTGTGTATTTTGAACTTATGATGTGCATGATTTCGTGGCTTACGTTTAAAGAACTCACAAAAACATTTCATGATGCATGATACTTGTTTTATTTGGTCGCGACTTGAAACAATTTAGACAGTGCACATAAATAACTAGCATGCTTATCAGATAAACTAGTAGTGCTGACAGGAGTTTAGTACTCAGAGAGACAGCATGTTTAGGACATAGATTGAGTCCCAGAACCCATGTTATACTAAAACCTTATGTGAGAAAGCAAAAGGTTTATGTTACTACTTTCCGAGAGACAAACGAACACTAGAAACTGCCCGAAACTAGCTATAAACAGTAAAATTCAGCAAATTCAGCAAAATTTAGCATTCTATAGCTTATGTAGTAATCAGAAATAACACCAGAAAGTTCAGAATAACTTAAAAAGTGTTGAAAACATTATCATGACATAATTACATATTACACCATACAAGACACTAATGTAACCCTTTTTAAGCGTTCCGATAACCAAACAAACACCCGAACACTTCCAAAAACATCACGTGAACTAGTTAGCAATGTTTTCATGACAATGAAACTAGTTAGGGTCTAAAACACCATGTTTTGTATCTAGAACATGTAAATACCTAGAATTTCTAACTAATCACATACATTACCCATCTTATAACACTTAACAAAATCAAACAATTAACACCCCCTCCCATTCCTAACCGTCCCCAAGGGGACCCCACCCACTAATGGTGTTGACTAATTTGCTTTGATGGTCAAAGATGCCACATTGAAGTCCATAAGGTAATTACTTGGAGGGAAGTTAATGACCTTTGTGCTAAATACCTTATCTACACCACTTGACCCCTCATTATCAACATTCAACATTCACCAACACACTCTCTTCTCTCCCTCTCTTGTCTTCGGCCAAGAACACCCCCACCCCCACTCCCATCATCATCATTCAATCAAATTCTAGTCATTTCAAGCATATCCTAAGGTGCATCAAGGCATTATAAGATGGTGTCAAGTGTTGGAAATTGAAGGACCTCATAAGGAAGCTATTAGCCACCCTTTTTGTATCATTTTTCTTCATCTTCAACAACTTGTTTCTACCCTAGCCTTGTGCTAGTAGTAAGTGTCTTATGAACCTATTTTTCATCTTGATTTAGTAGTTAAAGCTTATGTGTAACTAAAAATCTAAAGATCTTACAAAACCAAGAAGATGAACTCATGAACAAAACTAAAAATCATAAGAAACCAAGTTGTTTATGTTATGTGATGAAGTTGTTTGATGATTGTTTGTGTGTATGGTGATGAACACCACATAAATACTTGTTTAATGATGATTAAACACATGATCTAACAAGTATGTTGATGGATCTTGAAAGATCTATGTTAAGCATGTAATATGTGAAGTATGAACTTGAAAAGTAAGCATGATTTAGTGAAGAATGTGGTTCTTACAAAGTGTAGTTCATGAGAAATGAAAGATTTGAAATATTAAAGTTTCAAAGAAACAAAGTTTACTTCATGATGAACATGGTGTTGATTTTTAGAAATAAATGAACCTACTACATATGTGAAATTGGAATTGTTGAAGTGTTTAGAACATAAAAAGTTGTAGAAAATGAATTTCTACAAAAATGGATTACAAGTTGTAAAGATGAAATTTTTACAAAAATGGTTCATATGGGAGAAAAATCATGTTTTTGAAGTTTATGGAACTTGTTAAACACCATGTTAAAAGACTACAAATTTTTACAAAGTTTCAAGTTCATAACTTCATTAAGAAGAGCATTTTTTATGCATATGTTAGGATGTAAATTGTGGTGGATGATTTGTTATGATTTTTGAAAAGAAAATGATATGCTTGAAAGCATGGAAACCTCCATTTTACAATGGAAACACTTAGAAAAATATGTTTTTAACAAGATTTTACAAGTAATCTTGATTTATGGTTTTAAATATAAAAAGTTCCATAATTTTTGGTTTAAAAATACAAATAATGGAGGTTGGCTTTCAAAAATAAAAATGAATAATATATATTTAGGAAAATATATATTTAGAGACCACATGAATTAATTGCTATGTGTATATTATTTGTATTAGTTATATTAAAATTTAGGAACTTGAAATAATATACCACACAAATACCAAAAATTGTAATTTAAAACTTACAAAAATTACAAGAAAATAAATATATATCTTGTACACAAATATTGGACATTCGGACTAATGGACATATCAAACACATTATATAAATATTCCGGAATTTAATTTGTATTTTAACAAACTTTGTAAACGGTATTTTTCTAAACCGAACAAACGACAAAGTATGTGTTTTTACAAGTATTATTAAAATATGTTATATTTTGTCAAATTTGAAAGTATATTATTTTTGAGTGTATGAAAATATTTATTTTCAAAAACAACTTAAAAATATGTTGTTTTGATGGAAACTAAAAAAATATATATATTTTTTCCTAGCATTGATCTTAAAAATAAATTATTTTTAAGATATATGTGAATATTTATATTTGCCAACTCAAAATATAGATATTTTTCTATAAACCTATCTTAATATATATATATATATTTTAAGAATACAAGAATGTTGATTTAGTTGTGCAAAAACAATATTCTGGAACAATTAAATATATATTAAGTAAGGAATACTTAACAAATACAAGAGAATACGTATTCCTATACGTACAAATACATGCCAACAGACACTACCAACACTTGGTAAAAATACCCTTATACAAGTATTATACTTAAGTATGAGAATACAAGGAGAAATAATCAACTTACTCATAATACAAGTATACCTATACTTGGGAATACTTACAACCGTATTATACTCAATAAAAGGTATTTTGGTTATGAAAACTACAAACACACGTATATGGAAAACCATATGTCAAAATGAGTTAAAAATATATTTTTAACGAATCCCTTAAATGGTATACATGCAATGCATGCAAATAATCTAAGTTAAGATATAATATTTTAACTAATATATTAAACTTTGAATTTTATATAATTATGAGGAATTATATAAAGACATCATACACTAAAAGTGCAACTCAAAACAAAAACAAATCCAAAACAAGTCTTAATAAGTGTTTAGACTAAGCACCGTTACAAGACCGAAGTGTCTAACAAAACCTAGCACGTTTGTAGGTTGCAAAACAAACCCAGGAAACCGCATTTGAGTACGCACTTTGGATGGACGCAAACTTGTGAGTTCATGTCCCCCTTTTCTTTTAACGTTTTCGGTTTACAACTTTCGGGGGGAAATACATGTCAAACTTCGGTATGATTAAGCTAAGGAATGAACTCTTAGATCATGTGAGCATAGGCTGTAACTAAGGTGCCATTAATCCTTTTAAGGACCACGGAACAAAGGTTAGATCAAATGGGTACGGGCAAGGCCCACTCACGGTCCAGGGGTGACCACTTAGAGTGTTGTTGTGTCCCAGTCGGGAGTGAACCGACACTAAAAATTGCCTACTCGGGCTGGGTACCTCCTATGTCGTCACATATATTATTGTCCTTGCAAAACATTAATGATCAACATCTTCATAGATGCTTCACATACCTACTTACAAAACTGAACTTTCAAATGTTTTTGAGATTCATTTGATGCGCATACACATAAAACACATGAACTCGCTCAACTTCTGTTTATGTTTTCAACTTATATGTATTTCAGGAAAATAGATAGATCTTGCTGCCAGCGTTGTTTTCAAGCTTTCGAGTTACCAGTCTTGATGTCATCCACTTTTGGAGGGTTTGATTTATATATCTCATCCTTGATGAGATATAGGATGTAAAGCCTCATGAATCTAAACTTTTGTTTATCAAGTCTTTATGGAACTTTAAAACTAATGTTGGTTGTAACTTAAACTAGATACTTATGGTGGTTTGAAACTTGAACAACATGTGGTTTGTAATATTTTGGAAACTTATGAATGGATGAACATCGCTTATTTTAATCATGTAGTTGTTTATTATGATCGAATGCAGTGAAAACTGATCAAGTCACACACACACGCTTTCGCAAAAGATAGGGTGTGACAGATTTAATTTAACTTAAAAGTATCGTCAATTATTGGGTCGTATAACATGATTCTTACCTGAAGTTTTGAACCGATAATCTTAACTGGGCACGGCAGTAGGTAGTTGATAGTTAAAATATTGTATCTATCACTTATATAACTCCATTAGACGATATTGAAATTAGAGATAGATTAAATTTGAATTTGAAATCTGAACTACATTACTAACCAGAAACGCTTCCTAATCGGGATGAATGAGTTGTTTTGCGAATGGGATTTGATATGCAATTGAGAAAAAAATGGAAACGAACGCCATATTAGGAAGAGAACACGACTATACGAGCTATATGCGGGATTCTTTTTGATACTTAGGTTTCCGATTGGGTATGTAAGTTATAGCATAAAGATTTGAAAGATATTTTATGTTTATAAAATGATTGCGGTTACAACTTTTTAATGTGTTGTATATTAAAAAAAACAACAATTGAAAGTTAGTTATAAAGAACTATATTTATATGATATTATTTTTATATTATTCTATAAGTGTTTGTATTTAATAATGCGACAAAAGATCAAAAACAAAGTCCCTTATCATACAAAACGTACGAATATGGTGAAAATGTAAAAAATGTGATGGCATTTTCGTAATTATTTACTCGTAAAGTAATTATCAAAATTACCCTACAAATGATCTTGTAGGGTAGTTTTGTAAAAATGTTCTTGTAGGGTAATTTTGTTAAATGTTCTTGTAGAGTAATTTTGATCTTGTAGAGTAATTTTGTAGAGTGTCATAATTATTCTACAAATGATCTTGTATGCTAATTTTGATCTTGTAAGATAATTTTTATCTCGTAGGTAATTTTGTAGAGTATGATAATTACTCTACAAGTATATCAAAATTACTCTGCAAGTTTCAAAATTACCCTACAAGAACATTTTACAAAATTACCCATACAAGATCATAATTACCCTACAAGATAAAAATTACCCTAAAGATCATTTGTAGAGTAATTTTGATAATTGCCCTACGAGCAAATAATTACGAAAATGCCACCGTGTTTTTTTTCATGCCTATAAGGTTGTTTGTACGTGAACTTAACTCATAATAATGCAGCTACAAAATCTGTAATTATTTAACGTTTTTTGATTTAGTCAATTTTCTTACCACACAAATCACTAATCATCGAACACCCCGTTTCTTCAAAATTAACGTCTTAAACATAAATCAATATAAAATATCTAATATAATGCTTCATATATTGCAGAACACCATAATAGTTAGTTTTGTTATATAATTAGTTAGTTATATTTATTTTTTGATATAAAATCAATATAAGATAAGATATCTAATATGCAACATATATTTCGGAACAACCATATTAGTTTTTTTTTTACCAACAGAAGCTTATATAACCCCAAAAACATAACTCCCTTAGCAAGCAGCTAAGAGGAGCCCCACAAAACAAACAGAATCCAACAATGCCCATACAGGCTACACCAACCAGACAGAGAAACAGAAAAAAAATTACACGAATTGGAAACCTTCAAACCTACACCAGCTTTCCAAATGCAGACCTGTAATTTTACTCCGCTTCACCATCCACCAATACGATATTTCTTTTATTTCTTCCACTAACGCAGTACCTGGGGTGTTGCTTCTGTTAAAAACTTTGTTCTTTTGTTGGATCCAAATCTTCCAGGCCATGAGAAGGAAGACCGCATAAATGACTTTTTTCTTCTTCGAATCCATATCCATATTAATCACATGATCTGTCACACCCTGCTAGTAGCGGAAGCGTATTGTGTGTGACGTAAGCATGGTAATCATTGCATCAAAATGTATTTATAACATGAACCAACAACGATGCCATAGATATATAGATTTCAACCAATATTTACAAGGTTTCCAAAAGAAGTTTCAAGTACCATACATGTTCACAACATTAGACATAACATAGTTATCAGATTGTTGTACACATCACAAAAGATAGTTTTAACATAAAACTTAGTAAGGTTTTGTTTCCTATATACCCATACGAAGTTGGGATATAGAAGACAAACCCTTCAAAAGTGGCAATCGTTGTCATTTGTTTTCCCGAATCCCATAGTGTATCACCGGCTCAGGTCCTGTTTCCTGAAATACAAGTAGTTTTAAAAGTCAACAAAAGTTGAGCGAGTTCATGAAGTATTTGTTATCATAAGAAATCTCATAAATGTTTTCTTGTAATCATGGTATGTTCTGATTCATACATGGAGTTTGTTTAAGGATCTATCAGTGGGTAGCGAGCCCCCTGACAAAAATGTACCATAAGTAAGTAAATAACCAAACCGAGAACACTTTGTTATCAATTGGGATCACAAAAGCACTCCACGGTTAACAACTAGGAGTGGGGCGTGTCTCAAGCCCAATAGATCTACACCTTTTGCACCTTGGTCACTAAGTGATTAATGTTTACTAATGTTATCATCCTACTTATGCACATTAATAATGTTATCTTCTACTCCGTAACTAACATACCAATAGTTTTAGCATGTATTTCCCCTCGATGTTTTTGAAAACAAAACATTGAAATCAGTGAAAAGAGGGACATGAACTCACAAGTTTGCGTTCCGTGTCTTATGATATCGAAGTGAGCGTCCGTACATGTCAATAACCTACATGTGTACTAATCTCGTTAGACACTAGGTCTTTCGGACCTCGTACAAGTTGTTCATCTTGAATTCTTTATTATGTTCTCGTTTGTTATCTTTGGAACAACTTTGTATTTTAGAGCGTTGATAGTTTACTCGCTCGATTGTTATGTATATATATGTATTCAATACGTATTGAATTATAGGTGAACGGGCTTCACCCTTCATATGTCTTCGTGCCGCGCACGCATGTAATTGAGCCCTTGCTCATGTCATTGGGCCGAGCCCATGTCATCTATGTTATCGTATCTAAACCATGTTTTAATGTTATTGGGCCGAACCCATGTTATCTATGTTATTGGGCCTAACGCATGTTTTATTGTTATTGGGCCCTAGCCCATGTATTAAGGAATTTGGGCCTAGCCAATTACTAGCTTTGATAGGCCCAATTCTAACTTTATGAGTCCATTAACATAATCTTGCAATTTTTTTACCAAAATGTTACCAAGTAGTAAACTTTAAATAAGTTCATTTTTCCTATGAAAAACACTTGGTAATTTGTATAGTTTTCGACCTTCCGGATTCTTGTTATCGATCGTTTAGATATGTGCTCGTTTTAATGTCTAAAATATGTTATTTTAGACTCGACTTTGTAGTAACTTGTTCACGATGTCGATACGCCCAATTTGTTGTTGTCAAGTGTGACGTATTTCCATTTCGGCCATTTTATTTAATTGTCCGATTTACTAGCATTTCTTGGACCATGTAGGAACATGTATGTGTATTTATTTTGATCACCCTATAGGTATCTAATACATACACATATAGCACATATTACATGCACTTGACAAGTTTCAAAAAAAATATATAATTTTTACCAAAAATTATATATGTTGGAGCATACGTCTGTCGACTTCGTCTTGTATCGAGTCTTGTATTGTAATAGATAGATCAGGGCACGGAAAACGAGAAAAGAGTGTTTATAGGTATTTCGCATGAAATTACACATGTGTAATTTCGTACGAAATTAAACAGCTATTTCGCACGAAATATGATTTCGTTTGAGTAATTTCGTGCGAAATCAGATTTCGTTTTGCCATGTTCATGCGAAATTATGCTGCCTATAAATACCTGATGTGCCTATTCATTTGTAACGATTCTGATTCCGGTAGCGAAGCTCTGCCGAAGTGTCTACAGCATTGTAATCGATCTGATATCAATCATAAGACAGTTTAAAGTGATTTCTCGTGCAATTCAGCGGAAATAACACTGATACATCTGTTTCCACCTTTTTTATTGGTGAAGACCTCTTCTGATCGACTCGTTTGGGTCCGAAAACGATCCTACAATATATACATATATGGTTACATTTTTAACCATTTATTTTTGTAAAAGAATAAGTTTAAGTCCATAAAACTTAATGAATTTTTAAGACTTAAATATTCTCATTAGAGTTTCCAAAATGACGTTTACGACCACTAATCGTGTTTAACCTTGTTAATCACCCTTTAATCCCCTCTTTAATCGCGATTAGATTATTAGAAAAATCTGCCATAGTTTCCTCAAAACTATGACGTTTCCCACGTTTAAAAACGTGTTTAAATCATAATCACAATCAATTCTCCAAATCAATTTTCAATACCTCAACTTTACATACATGATAATATACACTTTAACCCTCATTTCCATGAACTTTATAAGTGTAGTTTTAACAACTTGATTATGACAAATAATTTTCATATTTTTACTAGACTTTTAAATACATCATTTTTGCCATATGTTCAAATCAAGTTTCATACTTTCACCCCTTTGATTACCAGACTTTTTATAATGATATTTTGTAATAATCAAGTCTTTTAACTAGTCTTGTAAAATCAAAGTCTACTAATCTTCCAAGATTAGGTTGTAAATCCTTTTAAACACTTGTTTCCTCATGTGATCTTTAAAATACATATTTAGTTCATGAAAGTGAGTATGATGATCTTACAAGATTTAAACATATCCATGTTTAAATCATATATTTATGTTCATCATGATAAGATGAACATAAATCTTAAATACTACATGAATCTATTCATGAGATCATCATAAACATAAGCTTTAAGTTACTAATCTCAACAAAAATAACATAGTCAACATGATCATACCAACAAGATATACTAATCTACACAAATAACCACATAATAAGTTTAGATTAGTAGATTATTAACTTTGAGGTTAGGGTTTTTTATTAGATTTTTATTAATCTTCAAGATAATCAACTTGTACTTTTGATATTTACTAGTAATATGAAGCTTAAAAAACAAAGGTTTGAAAGCTTACAAGTTTGCACAATCTAGACAAGAAAATAAGAAGGTGTTTAAGCTCCAAGATGATCCTTAATGAAGCTCCATGTTTAACCCATGTGTAGATGATCTTGTTAGGCTTTTAAAGTGAATGAAATATGATGCTATTATGAAGAAAATGATGGTCTTAGGGCTGCTTGTTTCAGCCGAAATTATGAGGGAGGAGATGAGAGAATTTTGTGTGTTTATTAAGGTGTAAAAGTGAGGAAATATAATAGATAAGTTTCAAGTGTTAATGCTTTATTATTACAAGTTCAATGCACTAGACATTCATCCATTTTCAACACTAATCAAGTGGGGTGGGACCCACTTAAATCCACCAACTTGGTGTGTCTGTGTGTGTGTGTGGGGGGGGGGGGGTTAAGTGTAAGTATCTTTATATAAAAGTTACCAAAATATCTAGATATTTTGGTAATTAGGCTAAGTATGGTGATTAGGGTAATCTTTCACCATTGGGGGTAATTAGGGATTCAGAAACTAAATCTATACTACTTTAATAAGCATATAGGAAGGGCAAGAATGGTCATTTGCCATTGTACAACCATTTGAAGCCCATTGTACAAGCATTTAAGCACAAAGTATTGAAAACTTCTTTTCAACACATGCTGAACTCTGTTGGGCGGGATATCTAATTTGTGGGCGGTATTTCAAAATTCAAACACGCCTCTAATCTACACGCCATTGTCAACCCATTGTCAGATCTATCTTTTCTTCATCTAATCTACACGCCTCTCTCTCCTTTTCTCTTGCTTTTTCCTCTATCCCAAATCTCAGGCTTTTTCCCTCTTTGTGTTGAACACCGATGATTTGAAGAAATCCCTCTCATTGGTGATTTTCAACTTAGAGTTTCTTGCCTCCTGTGGTATGAGCAAGATCTCACCAGATCCAACAATGGCTTGGTCTGTAATAGTGGTCGAGGCAAGTTCCAACAACCCGAGGTAAGTCCGACAACCTCCTTTGATTTGTTTAGATCATGCCCTTTAGTTTTTGAATCCAATGTTTGTATCTGCTTTAAACTTGCAGATCTAGGGTTTTACTTTCATGTCTGAGGTAAACTCTACTTTGAATCAACAGACCTAGGGTTTAATATCTCATGAGAAACCCTAAATCACAAAAGGAGCTTGAAGGAATTCCGATCTGAAATCGCTATAGGGGGCTACAATCGATTAATATTTTTGAGGTAGTTAGAATATATTCTTTATGATCTTGTTATAGCATGCTTATGATGATTTCTAAAAACCTTGTTGAAAGTAATCTGGTTATTATTGTACAAATGACACTCTGCTGCTACTTATGGTGTGAATATCGTTAGGCTAAACCAGTCCGCCAACCATAGCCTTTGCCTTGCTTTCAAGCTACTGGAGCCTCTAAAGGAACAGTTTTCCATCATCTCATGTGCTGATTTACATCAGGTAAGATGGATTTGTGCAATTGCTTTTACATTGTTTGGTGCTCATAAATTTGTATATTTTCTTGTAGTTGGTTGGTGTTGTTGCTGTTGAAGTTTTGAAGGCCCTGATATTATCCGAGAAGGGAGGTTAGTACGTTTTATTTAGTTCATGTAGCCAATAAACTTTTTATTCATTTACTTTCTGTAATGTTTTAAAAGAACATATGAGTATTCATGGTTTGACTATGCTTTGATTTTCCTTGTTCTATTCCTAATTGGACAACCTGAAAAATGCTCCAGGACAAAGACAGACGAGCTCCCAGTGGAAGGACTTCTTTTTGATGAAAATGAGGGTTAGTGAATTGTTAATTTTGGACATTTGGGTTTGATGTTTATGGCTATTAATAATTTGGTCCTAATGAACTCATGGAAGATGATCCTTTGTATGTATTTCAGGAGAATACAATTTGAGGGATGTATATTTAAAGACCACGGGTCTTGATGACAAAGACATGGTGACACTATCTGGTACAAGAAGCGAAGATTTATAATGTGGAAAAATATAAGGAGTTGTGTACAAGAAACGAATATTTGAATCTGGCAACAGCTGCATCAAGTAAAATTTAGTTTTTTAATCAGTTTAATTTATATCTGAAAATTTTAGATATGAAAATTGAACACCAGTTGAGTAAGGGTCAAAGCCTGCACGTTTAGTCTCTATTCTCTTTTTTTTTTTTCAGTTAAATGTTGAGTTTCCTAAGAGGACATAAAGTTGATCAACTTTCCATGTTTGATGTGTGACTCGGCGAAAGAGTATGTAACCCAAATAAGAATTAAATTTAATTATTATTATTATTATTATTATTATTGTTATTGTTATTGTTATTTTTATTAATATTAATACTATTATTTGATTTGATCATTTTTTTGTAAAAACATTGATGATTGTCATTATGAATTAGGTAAGGAGGAAGAAATTTAGTGAGAGAATGAAGTACCTAGCTGCTACAAGATCATGGGAAAAGCTGGAGTGTTTGGTGAAATAATCGACCATGTCTAATCCTTTAAAAAACAAATAGACGTAATAGAGGTTTGAATTAATGTGTTGCAGAACTGGTTTAAATTAATAGAGGTTTCAGGAGGTTTGATAAACTGATGAAAGCAATGTTTCATGCTGGTTGCTAAATGACATTCTGTTTTATTTATATTTAGCATTTTCTCATTACATTCGTTATCTTCTGTTTTATTTATATGTAGCATTTTCTCGAAAACATGCAGCAACAATAGTGGTTGGGGACTACAGATCGGCCCCAATGATGACTTGTGGTGGTGGTGCTTGACTTAGAACTGTGAAGATGGTAGACACCGGGTGTAGAATAGAGACCTGCATGTGAGATTATTCCGTGAAGAGGTAAGATCCCGCTTCCATAATTTTTAATCAAAGTTATATTTGGTAGTTTTGGTCAGATCTAAAGTTTAACCATGGCTGATGTTTGGTTTTTGACAAATGGAGGCGACGGTGGTGACTACCGGCGATGGAGATGACCTCTGGTCACCAGACAAGTGACGATTGTCAATGGTAGCAGGTTGGGTTGTGATTTTGGTAGTACTGGGTGCTGATCTAACAAGTTTGGAATGAGTTATTGGCTATGACCATGGTTTAAAAAAACGGTTGAGGTGTGCTCCTTGAGGCGCGCATCGAAGTGAGGTGCCCAAAAACGAGTCTTTGGCGGTGCTTCAAGGGGTTAGTTTGTATGTGCCCCTCATAGGGCTTAGGCGCTAAAAAAAGCTACACATCAAGTGCGTCTTAGGGGTTTACCTGTTTGTTTTTTACATCTCGGTTCACCTCGAGGCGTTTGCCTTGTGAGGCGAAGGGACAACGCCTTGAGATTCTGTATTTTAAACCTTGGCTATGGCTATGTGGTTTACTGATTAAAGTTCAATTTTTGCAGAAAGTTTGGTCGTATAAGGGCACATGTAAACCTTGTGTTGATATCCTTTAATGATTTATCAAGAACTGGCATTGATGACCCGAGATACGATACTTGAGTTTGATTTTAACGAATAATCAAGGTAAAACAAAATGATGGTTTCTTGATATTAGATCAATGTTTCAAAATTTAGTAGTTACACTTTACCCCCTTTTAAAAAAATTAACTATCTCCATGATGTTGGTGCAAGCAAATTTTAAATTCGAGGCAAAACATGTCGTACTTCATGCTGCTGGTAGTCTGGTACAAGATTCATATGTTTTTAAAAAGATTCAATGTTTATAAACCATTTTGCTTCTCATGCTCATTTGCCATTGTGAATTTATTTTTATTTTTATTGTATGTAGATTAGTCATGAGGCTCCGGACGCCTCCGGTTACAGGTGGATTTGGTGCTGACTGCTGAGATATCTGCATCGATCGTTGAACGTTGTTTCTTGAGAGTAAGTCATTTCAATAGTTCAATCCATTTTCTAGATATATTCTTATGGTAGAAACTTACCCAATTTGATCCCAACCCACCCATTCTTGTCACCTCTAACGTTATTGGTAGAAACTAGAAACATCATCTTTTTTCTTCCACATTTTAGAAATCTTGATCTTTCTTATATGAATAGGCATTAGGGCCCCTTGGTGCCAGCGAGAATATGAAAGTCGTGCTTCTGTTAACACCGTTGTTTTGCATCCTAATCAGGTGTGCAATCCTTGAAATTGTGTATTTTTGGTTCAAATGACTACTTGTTATTTCACTTATGTATTGTTCTGCTCTATGTTGTTGGCTCTGAAGACTGAGTTGATATCCGATGACGAAAATGGCAATATTCGTGTATGGGACTTGACTGCAAATTTGTGTAGCTGTGAGCTGGTATGTGATGATTTTCCGTCATTTTACTGTCGTGTTTTAATTTCTGAAAAATTATGAGTATTTTTCTTGTTACATTTTTCAAGTGTTTGCTTAGGGGTGTGAATTTCTCACACGTATCAAACTTAACACGATACGTGGGCTTGGGTTTGGCCTAAACGGGTTTGGCCTAAACGGGTTTGGGACTTTGGGTCAGTTTTGAGTTGAACCCATACTTTGGGTCACTATATCTCTCTCTCTTTCGCTATCTGTATATGTATATGTGTGTGTATCAACAGCTGTATGGCTTTGACTCAGGTGCCAGAGGTTGATACAGCAGTTAGATCACTGACAATTATGTGGGACGGAAGTTTGGTGGTTGCTGCAAACAACAAAGGAACATGTTACGTGTGGAGGTTATTGCGTGGAACACAGGTATCATTTATTTGGTTAGAATGAAACTGGATGAGCGGTTTATTTGACCTCCGCTTAGTCAACCCTTTAGGTATCATTTCTTTTGTGTTTTAAATACCCACATCTGATCGATCAAAAGAACGTAATGCTAAATTACAAAACTGAATTTGAAAGATACAAAGTTGACTTTCAGAAATCAAACTATACAGATTAGTTCATTGTTTGAGATGTAACCATTTCAGATTTTCAATACGGTTGCAGTGCTTTTACTTGCATGTTCTTTTGCCAGAAATTAAGACCCCTTGTACCAAGTTCATAATCTTCATGCGTGTGTATGTTTTTGTCATAAGCTTTGCTAAAGGAAGCTGATAGATATGATTTATGGTCTGCGTGCAAGTTGAGTACATCAGATTGCTCCCGGAAACAACTCAAGAGACTTTACGGTCATTGGTGCTGATGTGTAATTTTCCCTAACTTGAATATTTATTCTTGTTTTTAAAGCAAAGTTATAGATGTTCTCATTAAAGCTGCTAACAAATTTGCTTTAAAAATTTTCCCCAACAAAGGCTACAAGAAACACATACATTTTCACTTTAAAAAGTCAAACAAAGCATCATCCATTCCAAAAAAATAGATGGTATTAGGTAAGAAAAATGAGTGTAGTTTTTTTAAGTGGTTTTGAATTATTAGAAATGTATCAGTTTTGGAACTGGATGCAGCTCATTGGACTTGAAAAGTCAAAGCATGTCTTGGTTTGTATTAATATAACTCTAATGTGTCGTGCAGGCTATTGCCGAAGTAGTTTGTGACTGGTTTTACGAAAGAAACACAACTCAATTGATCGATCACCAGCATATATTGCCTCGACACTGCTAATCATGTCTTAACATAATGTTCATTAATGAAAATGTGTTCCCTAAAGCTATTTTATTTGATAAACAGTATTGGTCTTATATATGTCACCTAAAACTATGTCATTCTGTAAAAACTATGCATATAGGAACTATGTAATTTGCTCAATATCTATAAATATAATGCATTTTAAAAGGACATTTTAAGATAGTCAAAACTTAATTTTTTTTTGTTTTAATGCATAAGGTCCATTTGGGTAAATTGGTTTTTTAAACACTAATTACGCTTTAATTCTCTCATCTTTAACTAAATTATAGATAACTAATAGTAGTTACACTTTACCCCCTTTTAAAAAAAATTAACTATCTCCATGATGTTGGTGCAAGCAAATTTTAAATTTGAGGCAAAACATGTCGTACTTCATGTTCATACATAGAGACATACCCAATAATTATTAAGCATCGCCGGTCAAAGCAAGTCTAGGCTGGTCAACATGTTTATCAAGGAACTTGGGTGCATTTCATGTTATAAACCGGTGACGCAGGAAGGTGTATACTCACACCCGAACCCTTTAGTTGACTATTATAAATGTTATTACGTATTAGTATTGTGTGACGTGTGGGACGTAACGAGCTTAACAAACCGAATTAACACTTTTATGCGTCATTGCTAAATGCTAACTCCTTCGATTCATAAGGAGCTTAACAAACCATATTCTTTTGGAACACTGTGACACGTGTAGAGATAATGAGGTAGCCAGACAAAACATAAGGAGCTTAATAAACCGAACTAACCCGTATTCTTTTGGTTCCGGGTTTGGTTATGAACTTTTAATTGGCATCTACAGTGATAGAAACGTGAACCGAATAAGTACATTGTTGGAAGTTCTTAATCACCCAACAAACCTCTAAAAAATTCAAGCTTTAGAGTGTGGCGTTGTAATATGTTGCCTTCACCGCATCGCGCAGATGTCAGTGTTTTCTTTTTTTAAATGTTATTTACATAGTTACCCCCTCCCCCCCCCCCCACGTCGAAAACGTCAAGCTTTGCCACTGCCGAAGGCCTCATTGTAACTGATGATACGATTCATCATTCAAAACCGTTGATTTACTCACATCTTTAAAACCCCTCATAACATAACTAGAATCTCACAATTTTCTTTGTTTTCTCTCGAAGCCGATAACCGGCCGTCACACAATAACCACCAAACGCCATCACGAAACCACCAATCACCGCACACCGCTAATTCTCCGTCGCTGAAGAAGGCCGCAACCGACCCTCACGTTCTGCTACACTGCCACTATCGTCGTCGCACGCCACATCGGAAACTACATCCCCGTACATAGCCCTAAACTCACCAACCTAAGTGATATGTTTCCCGCCACATCGCTCGGGTAAACGACTAGTTAACATTAATTAGTTCACTAAACTAGTAAAAAGTGCATTCTGACGCTTAAAATATCTTTCGTTCGGTCGTCGGTTCAATAACGGTGCTTTTGCGCCGCACCGACGAACATTCCCGCGAGTGGTCAAACCGCTTCCGAAAGATGTATGGAGTGATTCCGAGTTCCAAATTTTGCTTAACTAGTTCGCCAGATTCTCCGTTGGCTTGTTTCGTGACAAAACTGTCGCCTACTAGTTCGTCGGTTCGCTAACGAACAATTTTAGCGCAAAACGATGTAATACCGGAAACTTGTGATTATGAACATTCTGTTGATATCATCTGATTGTTTTAGTGTGTTTTTCATCAATTGACATTATTCTGAAGTCCCGGAAATGCTTTGTTATAGGTTCGCACGCGTTAAAAATGTTATATTTTAAGCCGAAACGGTCATTTTTGAGATTAGGGCGTTATACCGGAAAGTCTTGTTTCTTTGCAAGATGTATTTTCATAAAAATGTTTTCTTATATAAATGGACTCAGTTATGTTATCCGAGTGTCGTTTTTCAGTGTTTCGGTCTGATTTCACGGTTTGCTGGCATGAATAGTGTAACCGTGAATAGTGCACATGGCACTTTCTACCAACACTTTTAGGACATTGTTTGCTTGGGTTCGCAATGTGGCGAAAACCAACATATGTTTTAGCATTGTTTTCTTGTCCTAATTCTGTTATCTAGTTTACGACACCGTTACATAATCAAATTACGCTAAATGCATGAGATTATGTAGATAAAATAGTGATTAGATTGTACGGAATTACCATTTATTTGCCAGTTGTCACATTCTCCCCCCGTTAAAAGAATTTCGTCCCGAAATTCACGTTGAGTCATCCGTTGACGGAATCTTCTCGAACAGGTGGGGATACTTCTTTTGAATCTGATCTTCACGCTCCCAGGTGTACTCGGGACTGTGACATGAGTTCCAGTGGACCTTGACTAGTTTGATACAACTCCTCCTTGTCTTGTGGACCTTCCAGTCCGTAACCTCAATGGGTTCTTCGGTAAACTGGAGTTTGTCGTCTATATGAATTTCATCCGCTGGGATGATAACTGTCTCGCTAGTCGGACTTTTCTTGAGGTTTGATACATGGAATGTGTCGTGTACATTATTGAGTTCCTCAGGCAACTTTAACTTGTACGCGACAGTACCGATCTTTTGCAGAATCTCAAATGGCCCAATGTATCTCGGGTTTAGTTTTCCGCGTTTCCCGAACCTAGCTACGCCTTTCCAAGGCGAGACTTTTAGTAACACTTTGTCTCCGACCTCGAAGGATAGTGGTTTGCATCTTCGATCTGCGTAGCTCTTTTGTCTATCACGAGCCGCCTTGATACGGTCTCGTATTTTCAGTATCTTGTCGGTGGTTTCTTGAATAAGTTCAGGGCCAATGAGATGTTTGTCTCGGATTTCTGCCCAACACAGTGGTGATCGGAACTTCCGTCCGTATAGTGCTTCGAATGGGGCGGCTTTAATGCTTGTGTGATAACTGTTATTATATGAGAACTCTACCAGTGGTAAATGAGTATCCCAATTTCCGCCCATATCCATCACACAGGCACGAAGCACATCTTCTAAAGTTTGGATGGTTCGTTCGCTTTGGCCATCGGTTTGCGGATGGAATGTCGTGCTTAGATCCAAACGAGATCCAAACGAGGCTTGAAAGGTTTGCCAAATCGTTGACACAAAGCGACCATCACGATCCGAGATTATTGAAATAGGCACTCCATGACGTGCTATTATCTTTTTTAGATAAAGCTCAGCTAACTTCTCTGTACTGTCTTTCTCGCGAATTGGCAAGAAGTGAGCTGACGTGGTTAATCGATCAACGATATCCCAAATCATGTCATGACCTCGAGAGGTCCGTGGGAGTCCTGTAATGAAATCCATTGATATCTGTTCCCATTTCCAAACGGGAATCTCGGGTTGTTGTAATAGTCCAGATGGCTTTTGATACTCGGCCTTGATCTTTGCACAAGTTAGGCATTTCCCAACGTAGGTCGCAATATCTCCTTTGAGATTAGGCCACCCATAATATTCCTTTACATCCTGATACATCTTATCAGATCCTGGATGTATTGAATATTTTGACTTATGTGCCTCATCCAGTACTAAGTCTCGCAATCCGCCAAAGTAAGGAATCCAGATTCTTCCCATGAAATACCATGTGCCATCTTTGTTCTCTTCCAATTGTTTCTCTAATCCTCGCAAGGATTCTGCTTGAATGTTCTCCGGCTTTAGAGCTTCTAGTTGTGCATCGTGCACACGAGTAGTGAAGTTCGTCTGAATGGTTAACTCTAAAGCTCGTACTCGTAATGTTTTGACGCGCTCTTTTTGGCTCAAAGCATCCGCTACAACATTTGCTTTGCCCGGATGGTACTTGATTTCACAGTCATAGTCATTCAACAATTCTACCCATCGCCGTTGGCGCATGTTTAATTCTTTTTGATTGAATATATGTTGAAGACTTTTATGGTCTGTGAATATGGTACACTTAGTACCATAAAGATAATGGCGCCAAATTTTTAAAGCGAATATCACTGCACCTAATTCCAAGTCATGAGTGGTATAGTTCTTTTCATGAATTTTTAACTGCCGCGACGCGTACGCGATGACCTTTTCACGTTGCATTAACACGCAACCCAAGCCTTGACGCGATGCATCACAGTACACCACGAAGTCATTGCTACCGTCAGGGAATGATAAAATTGGCGCTTGGCATAGTTTATCTTTAAGTAGCTGAAAAGCCGTTTCTTGTTTTTCACCCCAATCGAACTTTCTATCCTTTTGAGTGAGCGAGGTTAGCGGTTGAGCAATTTTAGAAAAATTCCCAATGAATCTACGATAGTATCCCGCTAAGCCTAGAAATTGTCTTACTTCCGTTGGGGTCTTTGGAACGCTCCAGTTCTTTATAGCTTCTATCTTAGTTGGGTCCACATGAATTCCATTCTCGTTCACGACGTGACCGAGAAATTGGACCTCGCGAATCCAAAATTCGCATTTTGAGAATTTGGCATACAATTTTTCTTTCTTAAGTAGCTCCAGAATAGTTCTCAAGTGTTGTTCATGTCCCTCCTCGGTTCGTGAGTATATTAAAATTTCATCAATGAATACGATTACGAACTTGTCGAGATATGGCTTACATACTCGGTTCATTAAACCCATAAACACGGCGGGAGCGTTTGTTAAGCCAAAAGGCATAACAAGGAATTCGTAATGCCCATAGCGAGTTCTAAACGTTGTGTTAGGAATGCTTTCCTCTTGAACTCTCAGCTGGTGATAACCGGATCTTAGATCAATTTTGGAATAGAAGCTAGAACCTTGTAACTGATCGAACAAGTCATCAATCCTTGGTAAAGGATACCGGTTCTTTATGGTTAACTTGTTCAGTTCTCGGTAATCTATACACATTCGAAAGGTTCCATCCTTCTTCTTGACAAATAGCACCGGAGCTCCCCAAGGTGAGAAACTCGGTCTAATGAATCCTTTGTCAAGCAATTCCTGAAGCTGAGTAGATAATTCATGCATCTCCGAGGGCGCGAGTCTATATGGAACTTTCGCCACTGGTGTAGCTCCTGGCACAAGATCGATACGGAATTCGACTTGTCGCTATGGAGCTAGTCCCGGCAAGTCCTCTGGAAAGACTTCGGGATATTCCCTTACCACAGGGATATCTTCCACCTTGCGCTCATCGGCCTTCTTGTCTATCACATGGGCAAGAAAGGCGATGCATCCTTTTCTCAAGCATCTTCGAGCCTTCATGAAACTTATGATTCTTAAAAGCGTGTCTTGTTTCTCCCCGTGTACTAGCAAATGTTCTCCATCGGGTAGGGGGATGCGTATAATCTTCTCATGAGATATGACTTCAGCTTGATTATCGGATAATCAATCAATACCAATAACGACATCGAAACTACCTAACGGAACTGGTAAGAGTTCTATGTCGAACTTTTGTTCACCCAGTTCTAAGGTACATTTCTTTATGACTTCCCCTGACTCAACCAAGTCCCCATTGGCTAATTCAATCGAGTACGGAATATGTAATTTACTCGATTCTACCCCAAGTATATTTCTAAATTCTTTACAAATAAAGCTATAATTAGCTCCAGTATCGAAAAGAATGATGCAAAGTGATTATTGATAGGGAACGTACCGGTGACCACATTCGGGTCCTGCCGAGCATCTTTAGCTCCAATTACGAATGCCCTTCCCCAGGCTTGGATTTCTTTCGGGCAATCCTTCTTAAAGTGCCCTTTGTCACCACAATTGAAGCAACCCTGATCCTTGGTATTCGTACCCCGGCACGCTTCGGTGCGATGCCCAAACCTATTACATTTGTTACACCTGGGGCCACGACACTCCCCATAATGGTGGAAGGGGCATTTATTGCACTTTGGTGCAGTTCCAGTGTAAGATTTCTTGTCGGGGTTGCTTGGGGTAGTGGTAACATATGCCTCTGCCTCTTTGAATTCTTTCGAGTTTTGCCCCTTGTTGTTATTGTTCTTCCCCCGAGAACTTTTCTTGAAATGGGAGAACTTCCTTTTGTTGGAACTCGAAGTCTCCACAGTGGTTTCCTTTTTGTTCATCCCAGACTCATCAAACTTTCCTTGACGTAGTGCCTCCTCAGTAAGTGCTACAGCCAAATCAATTGCTTCGCCGATCTCCGTGGGCTTAGAAGTAGTAACCAGACTTAGTATTTAGGGGGCAAGTCCCTAGATGTACCTCTCGATTCTCTTGTATTCGGGATCCACCAAGTATGGAACTACACGAGATAAATCATGGAATCGCTGCATGTAACCCGCAATATCCGCACCAATCATTTTCAAATTCCAGAATTCCGTTTCTAACTTCTGAATTTCTGACCTTGAGCAATACTTTTTCCTGATCAATTCTTTTAGTTCCTCCCAGTTCAGGCCGTACGCAGCAGTTTCGCCTTTAGTTTGGACCTGGAGGTTCCAGCAAGATAGTGCCCCATCAATGAAGAGTCCAGAGACATAAGTAACCCTTTATTCAGTAGGGCACTTGCTCATTCGAATGACTGAGTCGGTCTTCTCAGTCCAGCGAACGAAGGAAACAGCACCTCCCGTACCGTCAAAATTTAGAGGTTTGCAGTCTAAGAACTGCTTAAAAGTGCAACCTGAAATCATCGTATGCACAAATTCAAGAGTGAGTATCAAGAGCATGATTAGAATAGATGAGAGTATCGCGTAGGTTAATGATTAACTAAGCATTACCAGTCAGATGATTGCCTCCAGAAGTACCTCCTGTTCCACCGCTTTGTTTCGTGCGGTTGGCTTCGTATTGGGCTATTTCCTGCGAGATCCGTTCATTCAACTCTTCTTGTGTTGTCGGCAGCGGGTTCGTGTTCATTTTTCCACGGCGGGGCGGCATTGTCTTCTAAATAAAATACCGATCTCCATTAGACAAGTATTTAATAATAAATATTGTCAAGTATATATATATATATTTAAACACATCGGTTTATATAAATAAGAAATGCATACACACGTATACATGATATAACCACACAATCGCAAGCATGCATAAACACAACGTCATCACAATGGTCGTATAACTCAACATGTAGAAAAACACTATGCCACAACATAACATCAACCATAAGTCCACCATGTCATAACAATATCAACCACAATATCATCACATCACCATAATACCAACCACAACATAAAAGAAATACATTGCGAAATACAGAAAACACACTTTTATACATAACGACAACTTGTTACATTTGTTCATGAAGATCAAAAGGACTTAGGGATACATACCCCTAGTCAGTACAAGTTACAATACAAAAGTAAGATTTCTACTACATTGTATCTTCCTGCCTTCAAGTTACCTTTCAAAAGTCTTGATCTTTATAAGCCTTGGTCTTCACAAAAGTGATAGTCTAACCAAAAGATAGCTATATACATACGACTAACATAAGACCAGCATACAACCGACATACTACTAGCGTGGAGATGGCGGGGGTGGTGACTGTGGTAGTGGTGGTGGTGATGGAGGGGGTGACGCTGGTAATGGTGGCAGTGGTGATGCAGGTGGTGGTGGTGTGATAGCGGCCCTAACCGCAGCTAACTGGGCATCAAGCTCTCGAGTCCTACGGAAGAGTATGGAAAACTGGATGTCGTAGGATATCATCCTATCCTCCATGGTAGTCGGAGGAAAGTGAGAAGGATGATAAGGGTCCGAAGGGTCCATGCCCGGTGGGGGTATCCCGGCATATAATCTAGCATAGTCTGAGGCAAGTCCGGCGGGCTGAGATGGTCCCGCAGCATAGGGGTCCTGGGGTGTATGAGATAACGGTTGATATGATGACGGTCCAGGCTGGTAATGAGGTGGGGGATACATGGAGTGTGGAAATCCTAGTAAGTGCATGGGGTCAGTAGTGGGGGTAGGTGGTACAACAGCATGGGTGGGTAGTACAGTATCAGGGGATGATGCAGGGGTGTAAGTAGAGGAAGCAATACTAGACGCGGTAGATGAAATATCGATAACAGACACGAGCGGGGAGGGTCACTCAAGTATAACAACATCATGAATCTCTCCATCACCTAACTCATCGTCAATGTGCTCAACATGTACTATTGGGACAACATCATCGTCCTCAAGATCAACAAACGAAACAGCAACTAGTGGTATAGCCAGATGCACAACCATATGCTCACCCTCCGGGTGGCCGTAAATAATAATATCATGAAGGAGCTGCTGCATAGCCAATACATCAACCTCGAGTGGGGCGGGATCCTCCCCGAAATCGACAAGAGCAAACGGTTGGAAATCATCCAACGCGTCATCATCTGAGGATACATCATGCTCGGACTCGTCGTCCGTCGAAATGATAAGGATGTCTGGCTCATACTCATCATCCGACACTACCGGCATCGGATCCACCTCTGAAAGGCCCGAAGAAGAAAAGGAAGACATCGATCCTGGCAAACAAACCGTACAATATGTATGTTAGAAATGTTTTATTACTTTATAACATATTTTATGCAATCACTATATGTCTCATGCTGTTTTGTTCTCATGTTTCACATGTAAGCCTTAGTGTTTTCAAGTCTATTCATTATAGGCTACCCATGTATTGATTCTTATCAGTTACTTATGATTGAGCCCGCGTGATAGATCCTGGTGTTATAGTGACACAATGAAAACCTTTTGTCATTTTTTTCATACTTTTGAAATCACTTTTGTAATGTTATCGACTTTGTTTTCATGTAAGATCCCTTTTGTGATTGTAGACCAAACTTTAATAAAAGTTTTTCCCCGGTTCACAACAATCAGAGCTCTGATACCAACCTGTCAAACCCTGCTAGTAGCGGAAGCGTATTGTGTATAACGTAAGCATGGTAATCATTGCATCCAAATGTATTTATAACATGAACCAACAACGATGCCATAGATATATAGATTTCAACCAATATTTACAAGGTTTACAAAAGAAGTTTCAAGTACCATACATGTTCACAACATTAGACATAACATATTTATCAGATTGTTTTACACATCACAAAAGATAGTTTTAACATAAAACTTAGTAAGGTTTTGTTTCCTATATACCCATAGTCGGGATATAGAAGACAAACCCTTCAAAAGTGGCAATCGTTGTCATTTGTTTTCCCGAATCCCATAGTGTATCACTGGCTCAGGTCCTGTTTCCTGAAATACATGTAGTTTTAAAAGTCAACAAAAGTTGAGCGAGTTCATGCAGTATTTGTTATCATAAGAAATCTCATAAATGTTATCTTGTAATCATGGTATGTTCTGATTCATACATGGAGTTTGTTTAAGGATCTATCAGTGGGTAGCGAGCCCCCTGACAAAATGTACCATAAGTAAGTAAATAACCAAACTGAGAACACTTTGTTATCAATTGGGATCACAAAAGCACTCCACGGTTAACAACTAGGAGTGGGGCGTGTCTCAAGCCCAATAGATTTACACCTTTTGCACCTTGGTCACTAAGTGATTAATGGTTACTAATGTCATCATCCTACTTATGCACATTGATCATGTTATCTTCTACTCCGTAACTAACATACCAATAGTTTTAGCATGTATTTCCCCTCGATGTTTTTGAAAACAAAACATTGAAATCAGTGAAAGGAGGGACATGAACTCACATGTTTGCATTCCGTGTCTTATGATATCGAAGTGAGCATCCGTACGTGTCAATAACCTACATGTGTACTAATCTCGTTAGACACTTGGTCTTTCGGACCTCGTACAAGTTGTTCATCTTGAATTCTTTATTATGTTCTCGTTTGTTATCTTTGGAACAACTTTGTATTTTAGAGCGTTGATAGTTTACTCGCTCGATTGTTATGTATATACATGTATTCTATATGTATTGAATTATAGGTGAACGGGCTTCACCCTTCATATGTCTTCGTGCCGCGCACGCGTGTAATTGAGCCCTTGCTCATGTCATTGGGCCGAGCCCATGTCATCTATGTTATCGTATCTAAACCATGTTTTAATGTTATTGGGCCAAGCCCATGTCATTGGGCCGAGCCCATGTTATCTATGTTATTGGGCCTAACCCATGTTTTATTGTTATTGGGCCCTAGCCCATGTATTAAGGAATTTGGGCCTAGCCCATTACTACCTTTGATAGGCCTAATTCTAACTTTATGAGTCCATTAACATAATCTTGCAATTTTTTTACCAAAATGTTACCAAGTAGTAAACTTTAAATAAGTTCATTTTTCCTATGAAAAACACTTGATAATTTGTATAGTTTTCGACCTTCCGGATTCTTGTTATCGATCGTTTAGATATGTGCTCGTTTTAATGTCTAAAATATGTTATTTTAGACTCGACTTTGTAGTAACTTGTTCACGATGTCGATACGCCCAATTTGTTGTCGTCAAGTGTTATGTATTTCCATTTCAGCCATTTTATTTAATTGTCCGATTTACTAGCATTTCTTGGACCATGTAGGAACATGTATGTGTATTTATTTTGATCACCCTATAGGTATCTAATACATACACATATAGCACATATTACATGCACTTGACAAGTTTCAAAAAAAAACATATATATAATTTTTAACAAAAATTATATAGACATATATGGTTACATTTTTAACCATTTATTTTTGTAACAGAATAAGTTTAAGTCCATAAAACTTAATGAATATTTAAGACTTAAATGTTCTCATTAGGGTTTCCAAAATGACGTTTATGACCACTAATCGCGTTTAACCTTGTTAATCACCCTTTAATCCCCTCTTTAATCGCGATTAGATTTTTAGAAAAATCTGCCATAGTTTCCCCAAAACTATGACGTTTCCCATGTTTAAAAACGTGTTTAAATCATAATCACAATCAATTCTCCAAATCAATTTTCAATACCTCAACTTTACATACATGATAATATACACTTTAACCCTCATTTCCATGAACTTTATAAGTGTAGTTTTAACAACTTGATTATGACAAATAATTTTCATATTTTTACTAGACTTTTAAATACATCATTTTTGCCATATGTTCCAATCAAGTTTCACACTTTCACCCCTTTGATTACCAGACTTTTTATGATGATATTTTGTAATAATCAAGTCTTTTAACTAGTCTTGTAAAATCAAAGTCTACTAATCTTCCAAGATTAGGTTGTAAATCCTTTTAAACACTTGTTTCCTCATGTGATCTTTAAAATACATATTTAGTTCATGAAAGTGAGTATGATGATCTTACAAGATTTAAACATATCCATGTTTAAATCATATATTTATGTTCATCATGATAGGATGAACATAAATCTTAAATACTACATGAACCTATTCAAGAGATCATCATAAACATAAGATTTAAGTTCCTAATCTCAACAAAAATAACATAATCAACATGATCATACCAACAAGATATACTAATCTACACAAATAACCACATAATAAGTTTAGATTAGTAGATTATTAACTTTGAGGTTAGGGTTTTTGATTAGATTTTTATTAATCTTCAAGATAATCAACTTGTACTTTTGATATTGACTAGTAATATGAAGCTTAAAAAACAAAGGTTTGAAAGCTTACAAGTTTGCACAATCTAGACAAGAAAATAAGAAGATGTTTACGCTCCAAGATGATCCTTAATGAAGCTCCATGTTTAACCCATGTGTAGATGATCTTGTTAGGCTTTTAAAGTGAATGAAATATGATGCTATTATGAAGAAAATGATGGTCTTAGGGCTGCTTGTTTCAGCCGAAATTATGAGGGAGGAGATGAGAGAATTTTGTGTGTTTATTAAGGTGTAAAAGTGAGGAAATATAATGGATAAGTTTCAAGTGTTAATGCTTTATTATTACAAGTTCAATGCACTAGACATTCATCCATTTTCAACACTAATCAAGTGGGGTGGGACCCACTTGAATCCACCAACTTGGTGTGTGTGTGTGTGTGGGGGGGGGGGGGGTTAAGTGTAAGTATCTTTATATAAAAGTTACCAAAATATCTAGATATTTTGGTAATTAGGCTAAGTATGGTGATTAGGGTAATCTTTCACCATTAGGGGGTAATTAGGGATTCGGAAACTAAATTAACATTAATTAGTTCACTAAACTAGTAAAAAGTGCATTCTGACGCTTAAAATATCTTTCGTTCGGTCGTCGGTTCAATAACGGTGCTTTTGCGCCGCACCGACGAACATTCCCGCGAGTGGTCAAACCGCTTCCGAAAGATGTATGGAGTGATTCCGAATTCCAAATTTTGCTTAACTAGTTTGCCAGATTCTTCGTTTGCTTGTTTCGTGACAAAAATGTCGCCTATTAGTTCGTCGGTTCGCTAACGAACTATTTTAGCGCAAAGCGATGTAATACCGAAAACTTGTGATTATGAACATTCCGTTGATATCATCTTATTGTTTTAGTGTGTTTTTCATTAATTGACATTATTCCAAAGTCCCGGAAATGCTTTGTTATAGGTTCTGACACGTTAAAAATGCTATATTGTAAGCCGAAATGGACATTTTTGAGATTAGAGCGTTATACCGGAAAGTCTTGTTTCTTTGCAAGATGTGTTTTCATAAAAATGTTTTCTTATATAAATGGACTCAGTTAAGTTATCCGAGTGTCGTTTTTCAGTGTTTCGGTCTGATTTCACGGTTTGTTGGCATGAATAGTTTGCTTGGGTTCGCAATGTGGCGAAAATCAACATATGTTTTAGCATTGTTTTCTTGTCCTAATTCTGCTATCTAGTTTACGACACCGTTACGTAATCAAATTACGCTAAATGCATGAGATTATGTAAATAAAATAGTGATTAGATTGTACGGAATTACCATTTATTTGCCAGTTGTCACATGATCCACCTTGGTGGGCTTGGCCCCACCCAGTCCTTACCCAACCCAACCAGGTTGGGCTGGCTCGACCTGGCCTACTGCCTCTCCTCCGGCACAACAGGTACACGGCTTCACATCTTCACAGTAACCAGGATGGAACACTACTATTGTTTAGGCTCACTTGGCTGATGTCAACCCCTGGACCCATGAACTGGGTGCAGCCTTTTAGGCAATGACACTGGACCCTGGAGATGACCAATGGGTGGTAGACACTGGTGCTACTGACCATCTCACCCCTGAATCAGGTAACATTTAAATCCCATGTGCTACTACTATTAGTTCTGTGTATGTTGGTAATGGTAATAGTGTGCCAGTTCACGGGTTTGGTCATACAACCCTTAACTCTCCCAGTCGACCTTATATCCTTAAAAATGTCCTCCACATACCTAATATAATCAAAAACCAAGTTTCGGCCCAGAAATTCACTACTAATAATATGGTTTCCATGTCTTTTGACCCATTTGGTTTTTCTGTGAAGGACTACAAGAATGGAACACTCCTGAGCCGCCACTATAGTACCGGCCCACTTTACTCCTTCAACATCAAAGCCACCAAACCTGCTCCCGCTTTTACTACTTCATCGCTTTCTAATGTTTGGCATGACAGACTTGGTTACCCTAGCCATTTTATTATGGATTTTTTGGTTTCTCGTAATTTGATTTCATGTAATAAACAAAAGAATACTTTCTTTTGAAATTCTTGTCAAATTGCTACACATAAGCTATTACCATTTAATGATTCTTATTCTATTACTTTTCAACCTTCTGATATTATACATTGTAACTTGTGGACTTCACCTATACTTAGCAAAACATGTTAAAATACTACATGGTCCTCACTTACGACCACACCCAATTTGTTTGGACTTTTCCACTTAAATATAAGTCTGAAACCTTCACCAAATTTGCCCAATTTCACCACTTCATTCAAACTCAATATAATAAAAACATTAAAAACTTTCAATGTGATATGGGTGGTGAATTTGACAACTCCAAATTTCAATCTTTTGCACTAAATCATGGTCTTCAATTTCGGTTCTCATGTCCTCAAACGTCCCAACAAAATGGTAAAGCCGAGCGAATGATCCGAAGACTTAATGATATCATCATGTCTCTACTTACCCGAGCTTCCATACCGCAAAATTTTTGGGTTGAAACTCTTCACACTGCTGTCTACTTACACAACATCCTCCCTACCAAACTACACAACTTTCTCACTCCCACCTTCAAACTCTATTATCGACATCCTACATATACTCACTTACGCACATTTGGGTGTGCTTGTTTCCTAAATCACAATGCCACTCGACCTCATAAGCTTGCCCCCCGCTCCACTCCGTGCATTTTCCTCGGATATCCCATGAATTATCGTGGATATCGATGTCTCGACCCAACCACCGGACGAGTCTATCTCTCTCGTCATGTCACATTTGACGAGTCCACATTCCCCTTCTCTACCCAACCTATAACCACCCCTGCTTCATCCTCTTTCCTTGATTCGAAACCCTCACCACTAAGTCAGCCTTTTCGTTTTCCGCCACCTTCTACTAAACCAACTACCTCATCCCTTGCCCACACCTCTCCTTCCCAGCCGCCCCTTCCACCCATCACTCATACCTACATCCGAACCAATAGGACCAACCCAGGGCAGCCAAACCCATTTTCTTTCTAGGTCACAACACTACGGTCTACGTCCTCCCGGCCCATTATCCATATTTACAGTCATACTAACAGGTCTAATCCTACTGAATCCAGACCCATGTTCTTCCCGGGTCATGCCCCTACCACTTCTAACCTGCCTAATCCATGTAACACCTCGAAAATTCACGTCCTATAATGTGTTGACACGTGTCATATGTTTGAACGTGTGAAAGAAAGTTATAGAAGGACTAAAGTTGACAATCATGAAAAGTATGTGAATATACGAGTTCTAAATGTCAACAGTGAATAAATGTATTGTACATTAACCCTACATGATGCTCATACCTTCAAACGAATAAATCATGGATCATACGAAGCTAAAAGTGAGAGATTACAAACTACAGGGGTTAAATGTGTCAACATGTTTAAGTTATACCTCTGAGTGACCTTTTGACAAACCTGAAGCTTTGTAACTATTAATTATGCTCACTAGAATGCACGATATAAATTTCATAAAGTTTCGTAATCGTATGAGAAAGTTATGATCAAATTCGCGTACGAGGGGTTAAAGCGTTAACATTGAAAATTATGACTTTTCGGTTTAACCGGAAGTGACCAAGGACTTGGTAAAGTGGGTACAAGTCTTAAAGCCCTTGTAGGTAAATAATAAGGGGTCAAATTGCAAATATAAAGCTTAGTTGACCTTTCGTGAAGCCAAGGGACAAGTTGTAAAAACTTGAAAATGAAAAATTCTGATTACAAGGCCCATACGGCCCGCGTAAAGGTTTGTTAACTCTTACGCGGGCCGCGTCAGACCTACAGTAACAGAAAATGTAGACAGCAGCCTGTAAACACGCATAATCGACCCAAAACGGATGTTTCACTTCATGTGCGATCCCTAGGCAACCCCTAGAACACTAGGGACACTTGTTAAGTAGTTGTGGTCAGATGTAAGCTTGTGTGTTAACTTCTTATGGTGATTAAATCACTATATAAGGACCAAAGTTGCAACCAGGTTCCTCACACTTCATTCTTGCATTCCTGATCACTTCTGGAGCTCAAGCCTTCTCTCAAGTGATCACATTTCGTGCATAGGACCTTGGTAAGTTTGCTAAACCTTTCTTAGTTAAGTTTTTGCTTAGTTTTAGCTTAAAAGTCAAACCGTCGTAATTAACGGTTGACTTTAAGATTAATCACTAATGGTCCAGTGATTAGTCGAATCAAAAGTAGTTATAAGTTGGTAATTATGTGGGTAATAAAGCCTTAAAAGGGTTCCCCCTGATTCCCACTCTAACTAGGTCAAATGTCGGGTCAAACTTACTAATAAAAAGTCAACAGAATGTTTAAATTACAATTTATGCGTGATTAGCAATGTAGAACACATACAACCTGTTTGATCATTAATATAACTTTTTAATTAGTGTAAGAACATGTCTAAACATGTTCAACCCGACAATTTACTGTTTAGACCCGGTTCGGAACCGAAAGTCGCAAAACTTTGACTTTTGCTTTGACTTCTGTTCTGACCCGTTTTGGTATGATTTAGAAATACCTAAGAGCTTCATTTGGACCAGGTTACATGCTAGTACAACCCTCTGTGATTATACACCATGGTTCATTAGTTAACCGATTAATACGCATGATTCCGTTAATTGCTCATATGTTGACCATTATGCCCTTTTCACCTTAAAACATGATTTTTGAAAATGTAAAAGTGTAGAAACCTTAGTTACTAATATATAAACTTGTATGCAAAGTTTGACATCAGTTTGAGGTGTAGAATAAGAGTTATGCTCATTAGCGTAAATTGAAAGCTTTATGTTAATTGAACGGCGTAATTAGCGTATACCCTAGTTAAGCCTACTTTTTGATATCAAACTCTTTACCCACTGATGTAATATATTATTTTGGGATTTTTAAAGATTTTTAATTAATTTTAGGCTGAGCATAACTCATAGTCGTAGGCTTAATCCGGTAATTGTCGGTTTTGCCCTTACGGGCCATAAAATGAGTTTTACACATCTAAACGACTCCAAACCTTTTGCTACTGATCACATATGATAAATAAATTATTTTAAGCCTTCTGGAATAATAAAAATATCAGTTTTACATATAGAACCCGGAAACGGCTTCTAATCCCCTTTTTAAGCGTTTTTAACGCATAGTATGTACTAGAACTATTTTAAACATACAAGGGTTGATACCTACTGATATTTGAGGAAAATTATAATATTTTAACAGTAAGCAAAGGTTGATAAACTCAGACTTCAGTTTTGAGCTTTTCGGCTTATGTGAAATTACCAAAATGCCCCTACGGTGCATAGTTTGGTTATAATTGATAAATTTCACATATATACTTTACCCTACTGTTATAACTTATTAAATTGAGTATGTTTGCTGATTACATCAGACCTGTAACTCAGGCAAACACTTAAACTCTTTTATAACCTTATAAATGACCAAACTACCCCTACGGGGCATAGTTTGTGTCTAAATTCGTTTCGGGCATAATGAAAGACATCTTACTGATGTCACAACATATTAGGAGCATATTAACTTAGGAAACCTGTAAATGGATCATATGAATACTCGTTACGCTTATTACACGTTCGGTTCGGTTTATGTAACTAGTTTACATAAATTAGCCGAAACGGGTCAAACCTTATCGGTTTTATCTCAAAATCCAGAGTGTGTATGAAATACCCATATTAAGTAAGTCTCTGAACTTGTCGGGTCTAAATCACATTCTATCCGATCTTCGCTTAATCGTGCGTACGAACCGTATCTTTGAAACTAACCGGTCTAAGCCTAAGCTTAACTGAAGACCCGTTAGGATTCTAATAGGTTATTATAAACCTTCGTTCCAGATTAGGAGGACCAGTAAAAGCTACTTGCAATTTGCTTATTGTGATTTATACTTTGCTCAGGTAAATACTTTTAACTTATTTTCCCTATACGGGCTTGGGTTAGGGTATATAAAATACCGCTTGGTCGGGCATCAAATCTTCCATCGCTTAGGTGGTTAATTGAATAATTTGATCGGCCCGTTTAAACATTCTTGTTTACTTAAAAGCCTTTGGGGGGTTAATGACCATGTCCCGGATATCCCTGGCATCATTTTACGAAATGGCCACGACTTAAGCGCGGGGTGTAGGCGTACACCTGTCAGTGCATAAAAGAATAATGTGGTGTGTCTATTGATCTTTAATCCGGACAAGATCCGGGCTACTGAACGCATAAGAAACATGTAATTCGTTCGTAAGATTATATTTAAATAATTGTCCCAAGTTATAAAAGATTAATTTTGCCTCTGTGCATTTTAATCAAGTTATTAAATGTTTATGCCATGTGCATCCAAATCAATTTTCAATCATTTTCCAAAATAAGTCAGTTGATTGTATTTACCAGTGTAAACTGAAATATTTTCCCAAAAAGATCAAATGCAGGTACTAAGCGTAATTGGCTGGGATTTCTCCTTAGCATCACTAGAAGTCTCGCAAGCTTAAGATGCCTAAAGTCTGTTGAACTATTGTTACTATTTATTTTCGATCCGTCTGTGGATAAACTTTCGAACGTTGTGATACTTGATATTACAATACTTAAATTCGATTGAAATATATATCTTTTAAATTGCTTCCGCTATGCATTTAAATATTGTGTTGTTTGACTATTACGTTGCCAACCATGACGTCACGATACTCCCCACCGGGCCCACCGGTGACACGTGGAAATCGGGGTGTGACAGGTTGGTATCAGAGCCAACATTGAGTGAATTAAACACTAGCCTTTTGTGTTTAATCTCAATAACACAATTGCACATATCTAAACTTTCGAGTCTAGACAAATAACATAGGACAAATTCTACCTTGTTTGATTTTTGTTTTGTCCTTTAATTTATATATATTGTTGTTTTTATCTCATGCTATATTGACAGGATTAACAAAATGCCGCCAAGATTCTTTAAAAGAAGAGGACGTGGAAAGGGGACAATCACCGCCCCCAATGACAACGAGGCAGGACCTTCGAATGTGCGAGCTCTTTCGACCACAGAGAGTGACGATCCCCAGCAGAACCGGAGGAACCTCTTCGAGCCGGCTAGACGGTCGGTTTTGCACAGTTCAACACCTCCTGTTCATAACTCATATGGGCCACATTCAGAGAATGAGCCCAACAACCCTCAACCCTCCTATATACCCCTTCAGCGATCTTTACCGCACCATTCTTTTGGAGACCCTACACCTATCTTCAGGGGACGGTTCAACCCGACCAAATACATACCAGAACCAGTAGGTTTTAACCCACTGGGGCCAGATGACCATTTCTCAGGTGATCACGCGGACGATATGGACGAGGACACAGACCCCGTCGAGCCAGCCAGTGGTACACCAAACCACCCGATAGAGATCTCTGACGGATCTTCTTTCCACGGATCACCCTATGGTGGTCCAGACAGCTTTCAAGTTATGTTTACCAGGCACGAATGGTACTATACACCTCCTCACCATTCGTCACCTCATCATCAGCAGCAGCAGCAGGATCCCTCTGTGGATTCACGGTTTGTGGCAGTCACGCCACCACCTCCACCGCCACCAGTTCAACCGGCACCTCCACAACCGCCGAGGCATAGGAGGACAGGCGCACGTATGTCTGCGTGAGCGGGGGATTTCCATTTTAGCTCCCCACGCCAATCAAGTGGCAGCCATTACCCGCCACTTTAGGAAGACCCACAGATGGGTGGATCTTCGCACCCAGTTGCACCGCAACCACCTCCGATGGGTTTTGATAACCCAATTCCAGCATACACGGGTCCAAGTACATACAACCCGTTTGGGCCGCCGATTCACACCAACTACGACTACGCAGAAGCCGACTCGTACTTGGTATCGGCTAACTATAACACCCAAGGACCGTATGGAGATCCCTGGGGAATAGGGTACCCCACTCATGGGTACCAGATACCTGCCAGACTAATAATACGGGCACAATCGCAGCCACCACGGTTCTCCCCACCAGAGCGTGAAGAAATTCTGCAAAGGTTGGATCAGGTTGAGCGAGACTTCCACCGGGAGCGCAGAGAGCGACAGACCTTCTTCCAAGGATTGACAAGCCTAATAAAAGGGAAGAGCAAGAAGGACCATTGAATCCTTCCACTGTTGTTGTATTTTCCTTGTATCATTTGAGCCCCTGCGTGGGCCTGTCTTGCTGTATTAGCCCCTGTGTGGGTATGTTTGTTTGTTTGACCCCCTGCGTGGGTCTATCTTTCTGTAAACCCCTACGAGGGTATGTTATGTTTTAGTCCCTGTGTGGACATTTATCGGTGTGTTAGTCCCTGCGTGGACTTATGATTTTAGCCCCTGCGTGGGCATGTCTTTCTGTAAGACCCCTGCGTGGGCATGTATGTTTAGTAAAGCTCCTGCGTGGGCAATTTGTTATGTGAAAGACCCGTTTAGGGCAATATGTAATCTCTTAAATGATTAATGGAATGTTATGTTATAAATTTCATCTTGCTATATTATGCATAAATATTATATATAAAATAAATAAATCAAAATCATTCCTTTTTGATAATAATATGCCTATTAAATATTGAATAAGAATCTTAAGAGTGAAACCTAGCCTGAGTGTCATTATAAAGACCTGGCCAAGATGGTAAGACCTGTTTAAAAGATTCAAATCCCCGTTAACATCTGTAAACATGTTAACGCTCCTGGCAGAAGTGATTTGTTAAAATCACACACGTCATTCTTATATAAGGATTCTTTAAAAGATCCCAAACCCAACTATATGATCTCTGAATCATGGGTTAAATCATCAATTAAGATGATCATATTTTGACCATACGTGGTAATATAATGCCTACGGGCCTTGCTCATTTCTACATGAGCCAAAGTACAGTGGTAGCTATGACTCCCTGTCAGAAAAAGGTAATGAACTAGGTTCAAACCTCAAATGCTTTGATTCTCTGAAATCATAGCATATAATTTATATATGTCCTTGTGACTAAGCCTGTTGTGCAAATATACTTAAAGGCCTTGATTCTCTGAAATCATGGCTTATAATTTAAAATTGTCCTTGTGACTAGGCCTTTTGTGCTATTAATAAAACTATTATTGTTGCTTTGATTCTCTGAAATCATAAGCTTATAATTTATAAATGTCCATGTGACCAGGCCTTGCGTGCCACTAATAAAACTATTAATGTTTTATAATTAGGATAAATTATAATAAAAATCCTAAATAAATATGATTAACAAATTAACCAAATATGGTCTCTGTTACCATGGTTAATGAATTGCCATAAAAGACAATTCCATAATAAACTCCCAAGTAAACTATTGTCCTTGTTTTATGTAACAGTTCAATTAAAATGGCTAACTCAGACGAGCTTAATAGTCATCCAGTGGTGAATATAGATAACGCCCGAGTCCATTTAACGGATGCTGAATTGAAATCGTTGGTAGACGACGCTGTTACAAAAGCCTTGGAGCGGCAATATGAAGAGTATAATGGAACTCGTAGTAGGACCCTATCAACGCCGCATGCAAAGCCACCTTCCAAGGAAGAACCAAAGAAAGATGACGATCGCCACTCCTCAAACGATCAAAGGGATCCATCTCAACAAATCATACTAAATCAAGGACCCCGTGACAAGGGATGCTCCTACAAATATTTTGTCTCATGTAAACCCAGGGATTTCACTAGGGAGAAAGGAGCTGTAGATTGTATGACGTGGTTGGACGAGATGGATACATTTGTGGACATCAGCGGATGCGCTGAGAGTGATGTGGTCAAGTTTGTATCGCAATCTTTTAAGGGCGAGGCTTTGGCCTGGTGGAGATCACTGATTCAAGCCACCGGGAAAATCCCATTGTACAACATGTATTGGGAACAATTTGTTGCCCTTATCAGGGAGAATTACTGCCCTCAGCACGAGGTTGAGAAGATAGAGTCTGATTTTCTATCATTGGTTATGCAGAACCTTGACTGCCAAGCTTACCTCACGAGCTTCAACACGATGTCCCGGTTGGTTCCGTATTTGGTGACCCCAGAACCCAAACGAATCGCTCGTTTTATCGGGGGCTTAGCCCCCGAGATAAAGGCAAGCGTGAAGGCATCTCGACCGACCACTTTCAGATCGGTAACTGACATATCTCTGTCTCTCACTTTGGATGCGGTCCGACAGAGATCGCTGAGGAACAAGGATGCGGAGAAGAGAAAACGTGAAGATGATAATTCACGGAGGTCGAGCAAGAAGCACCGTGGAAACAGTGACAACAAGAGGGGGTCTGAGTCAAGGAAAGATGGGCATCAGTCTGGTGAGAAGCCCAAGTGCAAGATTTGCAAGAAACAGCACTTTGGAAAGTGCAGACTCGGATCGAACTCGCATACTGAGTCAAGATCTTTTGCTTGTGGTTTATGCAAGTCCAAGGATCACAAAACCTTGGATTGCAAGAAGCTGAAAGACGCAACGTGCTATCGTTGCAATGAAAAGGGGCACATTAAGACCAACTGCCCTAAATACGCCAAGAAGCCTGAAGAGGCCAAGAAGACGAATGCTAGAGTCTTCAGAATGGACGCTAAGGAAGCGGTACTGGACGACAATGTGATAACAGGTACCTTCCTTGTAAATGATGTTTATGCGAGAGTACTTTTTGATTCAGGCGCTGATAAGTCTTTCGTAGATCATACGTTTTGTGAATTGCTGAAATTACCTGTCAAAACCTTAAGTGTGAATTATGAGGTAGAGTTAGCAGATGGTACCATAGAAACCGTCTCTACTGTGTCAGATGGATGTGTTATATCCATTAAGAACCACTCTTTTCCTCTATCTCTACTCCCCTTTAAGTTGGCCGGTTTTGACATAGTTTTGGGTATGGACTGGTTATCTCATAACCAGGCCCAAATTGTCTGCAACAAAAAGGAAGTGGTGATAAAGACTCCGTCTGGTGAATCACTTACCATTCGGGGAGATACCCAGTATGGACTGCCTGAGCAGGTGACTATGCTCAAGGCTTCAAAGTGTTTGAAGAAGGGTTGTGTCATCTACATGGCACAGGTGATTATTGATGAACCTAAACCGAAGATTGAAGACATCCCCGTCATTTCTGAATACCCTGAAGTTTTTTCGGAAGAACTACCTGGTTTGCCACCAGATAGGCAAGTGGAATTCAGAATTGATATCATCCCCGGAGCAGCACCTGTTGCTAGAGCACCCTATAGGTTGGCACCAACCGAAATGAAGGAATTGAAGACACAGCTAGACGAATTGCTAACTAAAGGTTTCATTAAACCTAGTTCGTCTCCTTGGGGAGCACCAGTCTTGTTTGTCAAGAAGAAGGATGGATCGATGCGTCTGTGCATCGATTATCGTGAGCTTAATAAGGTCACGATAAAGAATAGGTATCCTTTGCCCAGAATCGACAATTTGTTCGATCAATTGCAAGGGGTAAGTTATTTCTCGAAGATTGACTTGAGGTCAGGCTACCATCAACTGAAGGTTAGAGATGAAGACGTACATAAAACTGCATTTAGGACTCGATATGGTCACTACGAGTTCCTAGTGATGCCTTTTGGGCTCACCAATGCACCGGCCGCGTTCATGGATCTCATGAATCGCGTTTGCAAGCCGTACTTAGATAAATTCGTCATCGTTTTCATCGACGACATTCTTATCTACTCAAAGAACCAAGCTGACCATGAGAAACACCTTCGATGTATTCTCAAACTTCTACATCATGAGAAACTCTACGCTAAATTTTGCAAGTGTGAGTTTTGGCTACGAGAAGTCCAATTCCTTAGACATGTGGTGAGTGAGCGTGGTATCCAAGTGGATCCCGCTAAGGTAGAAGCAGTTATAAACTGGAAGGAGCCAAAGACGCCTACAGAGATTCGTAGCTTCCTGGGTTTGGCAGGATATTACAGGCGTTTTATCGAAAAATTTTCAAGGATTGCTGCACCCCTAACTTCCCTAACAAAGAAGAAAGTAAAGTTCATTTGGGGCCCTAAGCAGCAAGAGTCCTTTGATATCCTAAAACAGAAGTTGAGCAACGCTCCTGTACTGACGTTACCTGAAGGTACCGAAGATTTTGTGGTTTACTGCGATGCATCGCACACTGGCATGGGGTGTGTGCTTATGCAGAAAGGCAAAGTTATTGCCTATGCATCACGACAGTTAAAGGTGCATGAAAAGAATTACAGCACCCACGACTTGGAGTTGGGTGCCATTGTATTCGCACTAAAACTGTGGAGGCATTATCTATATGGAATCAAGTGTGTGATCTATTCTGATCACAAGAGCCTTCAACACCTATTTAATCAGAAGGATTTAAACATGTGGCAACGCCGTTGGATGGAGACTCTAAACGATTATGATTGTGAAATCAGATACCATCCCGGCAAGGCGAATATAGTCGCCGATGCCTTGAGTCGAAAGGAAAGGGTGAAACCCATCCGAATCAATGCCAAGCGCATGGAGATAAAGAACAGTTTGACTGAAAGGTTGTTAGCTGCACAGAAGGAAGCTGTGTTGGAAGCTAACTACCCTAATGAAAAGCTAGGAGTAACTGAGGAGCAGTTATCTCTTGGCAAGGATGGAATTCTGAGATTGAATGGACGAATATGGGTTCCAATTTATGGAGGACTTCGGGATGTTATCCTCCAGGAAGCCCATAGTTCCAAATATTCCGTTCATCCTGGAGCTGATAAGATGTACCAGGATCTAAGGGCAAATTACTGGTGGATAGGCTTGAAGAAGTCTGTAGCCACCTATGTAGCTAAATGCTTGACATGTGCGCAAGTCAAAGCCGAGCATCAAAAACCGTCAGGTTTGCTACAACAGCCTGAACTTCCTACATGGAAGTGGGAAATGGTAACCATGGATTTCATCACCAAGTTACCTAAGACAAGGAAAGGAAATGATACAATATGGGTTATAGTTGATAGACTGACTAAGTCGGCACATTTCTTACCCATCAAGGAGACTTATAGCTCCGACATGTTAGCCCAGTTATACGTGGATAAGATTGTAGCCTTACATGGCATACCTGTGTCTATTATTTCTGACACGTCACACTTTTGGAGAAGTTTCCAACAATCTTTGGGCACACGTTTGAATTTTAGTACGGCTTACCATCCTCAGATAGACGGTCAGAGTGAGCGTACTATTCAAACGTTGGAAGACATGCTACGTGCATGTGTAATTGATTTAGGTGGTAGTTGGGATAACCACCTACCCTTGATTGAGTTCTCCTACAACAATAGCTACCATACCAGCATTAAGGTTGCGCCTTTTAAGGCATTATATGGTAGAAAGTGTAGAACGCCTGTTTGTTGGGCGGAAGTTGGAGATGTCCAATTATCAGGACCAGAGATAGTCTTTGAAATGACGGACAAGATTGTCCAGATTCATGACCGTCTCAAAGTTGCCCGAGATAGGCAGAAGAGTTACGCAGATCCAAAGCGTAAAGCTTTTCACTTCGAAGTAGGTGACAAAGTATTGCTTAAAGTATCACCCTGGAAGGGAGTGATGCGATTTGGTAAGAAAGGCAAGCTAAGCCCGAGATACATAGGACCTTTCGAGGTTATCGAATGTGTCGGGTCAGTTGCCTATAAGTTAAACTTACCTGAAGAGCTCAGTGGAATTCACAATGTATTCCACATCTGCAATCTGAAGAAGTGTTTCGCTGACGAATCACT